>CM040241.1:284698814-284962420 GCA_022545495.1 Chrysanthemum lavandulifolium
AACCTTACACAAAGAGATAATTTTAATAACTAAAATTACATCAACTTACTTGATTCAAATTCATAAGCCATTTAACACTATTAACTAAGGTTGATTACGATTTGAAAACCGGACCGGACCGATCAAAATCGGATCAGACCAAAAATTGATTTGGTTCAAAAGTCAGGACCGAGGATCAGTACAGTTCGGTCCAGGTCATGCCGTCCTGGTTGATACGGTTCGTCGATCCGGTCCAGTTTAACAAAGCATAATAGTTGGTTGTGCATAAAAAAGAACCGGACGAAACCACAATTAGGATTTCTGACCATTAGATAACCTTGATAAAAAAAACGCATAACATATGTTTATTCTTAAAATGTACAGAATGCAAACGAGATACATTGTATTTACATAATGGCTATTAGAATAAGGTAACAATCAATACTACATAGGTCAAGCTTGTAAGACGATTTGATCTAGCTACTACTGTCGTTTAATCGTGTCGTTCCATGTAAAATGACCATTGTTTCCGTGAGTTAGAACAAAATGAAGTAAAAGATACGTTAAATAGCGATTCAAATACTAATATGATAATATATATATCCAAGTGCTCCCTTGGATACCAACACTTTACGCTACTTGTTAAAATACGAATTGAAATGGAATATTTATTAGAATATAAATAGCATTATTACTTGAAGAGAGCTCCCATGTTGTTGATTCCCTTTAAACAAGGATCTAGTTGTAAAGCCTTACAAATATGCTTAACCTCACATGCCATGCACCCTCATCACCTTTTCCCTCCATTTTCAAAAAATTCAAAGAAGAATAAAAATGT
Organism: Chrysanthemum lavandulifolium; assembly: GCA_022545495.1. NCBI lineage: Eukaryota > Viridiplantae > Streptophyta > Magnoliopsida > Asterales > Asteraceae > Chrysanthemum > Chrysanthemum lavandulifolium. Next base: position 284,699,632 of record CM040241.1, read on the forward strand.
GCATGTATACAACTATACAAGTGTCTTGTATTTTGACATGCCATCATGGGCAACAACATGTTTGCATTTTATTCATGATGACACTAGATAAAGTTTGTTCATTTTCATGATGATGAATGTCCTAAGATACATAAAGGTTTTGGTTAGCTAGCTTACATAGTTACATGTACTTCCATGTATACATGTCACTAGTCATGTTATGTTATGTGAATACTATGACTAAGTTGTAAGCACACTCAATTGACTTACATCTCTCCTATCATCTATTTCTTGAGCAACTTAGTATAATAAAGAGACAAATAAATAAATAAATAAAGTATGTATGCCGACCCGCTTCTCCATTACGTCCCTAGAGGACTCGGTCGATCGCCAGGTGGTGTAGTAAGGGAGACCAAGTGGGACTAGTATGTGAGGGTGAGACTCACCGAGTGTTTGAGGCTTATGTGCTCGACAATTTGGCGTTACATAAGCCAAATTAAACTAATTCCAACAACTATGATCCTTAAGTTAGTGACATTGTATCGATTAACTTGGTAGCACCTAGCATAACTTACGCAAAATGAACTTGCATATACGTTAAATCCTTGGTTTAAAAACTTATCTATCTGTTGTCAAACCCTAATACGAAACTCTCTTTGGCGAAAAAACGAATTACGATTCTTCAATCCCTTATTCCCTATTGTTCGATCGTCGGTTTATTCTTCTTCTACAGCCCTTATTGTTTAATAACACAAACGTGGGTCGGTGGGTGCTTGCATTAACTTTTGGTCGCTATTTGTCGATTAAGAATTAGTCATTCGCTTTGTAATATTGCATGTGAACCGACTTATTAGTTTGTACCGATTGGTGGATTCACATACCTATTTTCGCTAATATTTATTGTTATCTTGCTCGATCATCATATATTACATTAGGTCCATCCATTCATTAACGATCAGGTGGATTTTATTATTCAAGATTCGGATTGCTATATTATAATCGATTGCTATTTCGCTTTCATGGGATAGCCGATGTTCTTCATGCTTATAAACCCCAGTTTATGACTAGGGTTTAACAACAAACGCCGGAGTACGCGATTTGGTTTTTCCGATTGGTACTTGTTTGCGGGTTTTGGTTCGGTTGGTCGAGGTTTAAGAGGATGGAAAAGGTTTCTTTAACAAGAATAGGCTCGTAAGGCACCGTAGATGCGGGTCTTCTACTAGTTCGCCGATCAAATTAGTGGTTCGCAAATTATCGATGCACCATCTAACTCGCCGATCGTTGGGGTGCAAAAGGATGATGAACTTGTTGCACGGCTGAATACAGTGCAATGATGACGGGAGTAACGGTCGACGAGAGGCTTGTTGATAATATTGAATGTGATGGGTCGATAACGTGAATAAGCTTAAGGATAAGGTTGTTTTGATGATTTGGAGCAAAGCCACGATACACCGCTCGATTCGCCTCTAATGTTTCACAACAAATTTAGTGTGGAGCAATTGATTGCTAATGCGCATCGAACTTTGATGAAGCAATGAATAAAATTGATGTGATATTGCTAAGATGGCTTCATCTTCCGATGTGAACAATTCGAGTGGTATCAGGCTTCAATCTAAGTCGAATGGTACTAAAGTTTATTCAAGAAATACCTCCGTCGAGTTTTGATGCGGCTATGCAATCCCGTATGTATGGTACTACTCATTGTGTTACTTCGATCCTAATGCACCCAAGGTTGTTACTACTAGTGGTAATGGAGTTAAGTTGGTTTCTTACGCGGTGTTGCTTCTAATGAACCCAAACACGATCTAATTTTCTGAGGCTAGAATGCAAAGAAAAGAAGAATGATGTCGACCTTTCATCCCAATGAAAGTGGTGGAAGAGGTGAACACGAGGTTTGAGAATACTCTCACGGATACTTCCTTGGTCAACGCCTTGCTTTCCCCGTTGTCGACTATTATGTTCGCAATACGCTGGCTAAGTATGGTTTACAAAAGGTTATGATGAATGCTAAGGATTCTTCTTCTTCAAGTTTAATTCAAAAAGCGTTGATGATGTTCTCGATAATGGTCCTTGGTTGATTCGTAATGTTCCTATTATTCTTAAACCATGGACATTGAACACCAACTTGCTTAAAGAGGATTCGACTAACATTCCGCGTGGGTTAAATTCCATGATGCGCCTTTAGCTATGTTTTCTCGATGACGGCTCGCCTTCTTGCTACATTGATTGGTACCAAAAGGTTAGATGCTTTACTAGTCAAAAGTGCAAAGAATCTCAAATGTAGTAGTTTTGCTAGGTGTATGATTGAAGTGAAGTCGGATGAGGTTCTTAGGATGCCTCACCGTCGAGATTCCTTTACTGATGGTACGGTTCGACTATCGAGAAGATCCGTGTTGAATATGAATGGAAACCGCCTAGATGTGACAAATGTCGGGTATTCGACATACTTTGGCGGATTGTCCTAAGGTTGCGATTCGATCGCCAACCTCATAAGGACGTAAGTGATTGTTTTCGATCATAACAATAAGAAGGCGGAAAACAAGTTGGGAATCCGGTCGAGGAGGTTCTACTAAATCCGCGCGGGCAAGCATTTTGAATATCGCCCAAAAGCCTCCTCCCGAACCCAAGAAAGTAAATGTCAGTGTACGATGGCTTTAATGCGGCTAGTTCGAGTGGAACCGTGATCACTACGCCTAATCAAGATGATGCTCTTAATATGGACGATACGATGTGGATAATGGTCGACAATGGAGGTTAATGAGGATGAGTCGATTAAGATCGTTATACATCACATGTTCCGCCATGAGTGATTCAACGGGAACAATAGATGTTGGTTCTACTCCTATAGTCGAGAAAATTGCAGCTTGAAAACCAATTATCATGGGAAAGCTACTCTTGTGGATGATGATGGTCAACCTATTCCGCTCACCCTTCTACTAAGAGCTAACCCTTTTCTAAAGTGGGAGAGATTGGGTGTTCGATTCTCAAGATGAGGTTGTTGCTAACCCATTCACGAGTCTGCTAATATATTCATGCCGCCGGAGTTTGAAGATGACTATGATGAATATGACTTCACGACTACGCAAAGCAGGTTCGTGATCTTCCCGAATTTGATAACTTTAATGCCATGTATGGCACAAAGTTTCAGTCCCAGTAAGTAATCTTATTTCGTTGTCACATTCATATCATTCGAGTAGTGGTATTGCTTTTCTGCTTGTAAAATAGGAAGATCTCACATGTGTTCTACGCCATGTAATCTACCGATATACGGATTTCACCATATACATCAGACTTAAACGCTTATTTGGTTAATATATTTACTGCGCTGATGATTACTCCCTTTACCCAAAAAAAATAAAAACTTATCTATAGTTTGAATTAATAAAAGTTACAAGCAATACATCAACATAGACGAGATATATTCCAAATAATTCAAAGCAAAGTTGTTAAATAATTTGGTTTGAAATTATTGAAGCACAAGCTAGTATTATTCATGTATAAACACTTGACAACAATATATATAATACATGAATTATTTGTAGATGGAATAACAACCAAACCAAAGTGGTTATGATGATATGATCCAACAAACAATGCATAATATTGCAATTTCGATCATTTAAACTTCATACGTGCAAATGCTAGAGATATATGAAATGCTTTTTTCTTCTTATTCATATTATTGTAATGCAATAATGTGAAGCCTATCTACATCCATAACAACTATTTCAAACACCCAATAATCCATTTGCATGTGCTACTTTTGGTTTTATATATGTCAACGCCATGCCAACAAACCATTGTGAAGAGGCCAGCCTTGACAATTTTAATGTATTGTGAGATAAAAGGTCAAAATGGACAAAGTTATCACACCCTCCCATGGGAGGTGATTCAACGACGCCAGATCACGGAGCAGACGGTGTGCATGCGGTTATACTGGTTGACCAAACCCCATGATGCGACAACATAGTGAGTGATCTATAACAAATCCCACAAAATATCAAGACTCTATTAATCCATTTCATATGTAAATTGTGTGGAGTACATAAATGGTAACCTTATTCCAAATATATTTTTGAAAATATTTTTTCTAATAAAATTGGGACGAACGAACCCTCCTCCACCATATTGTGAGCTGAGACCAGCTCCGACCAGCGAGGCATACTTAAACAAGTAACGAGCCTTACACAAATTGTTTTCCAAACTCAACGGCCATCACGCTATGTAAAATGCATATCGGTTATAATTGTTGCTTCGGATTCTAACTAGTGGTTCGGTTTTGCACCGTAACACCTCCCTACTATAGTCGAATTCGAATCAAATTCATGGTACAACTCTTCAAAACAACCAAGCAAAAGTCACCAATAAAGCCTATTTTTGTTCTAAACTGTCTAACAAATCAATAGATAAGCATTTACTATTTCACAAAAGAAGATAGCCTTAGAAAAGGGCAATGGACATGGTATTGCTACTATTGCATGTGGCCTAAATAATAGAACTTGGAGTGTCCTACAAAAGGGAAGAGACAATTTCAAAACAAGTTCAGTTTAAAACAATTAAAAATCAGCTTTAGGTGGTTGTAAGTTAGAATGCCACACCATTAATGTACCTCCATCTTGGATGCTTAGTTGTCATTCCAGATGGCACCTACTTGGCTTTTATAAAAAAAGATAGTAGCTTTCTAGACCTCCCTGTGTATGGATTAACAAGAACCAATGGTCCTGAACCTATGAATGTATATGGTCACACTCTATGGTCCTAACCCTATATATTCAACCACTTAAGCAGACCTCCATCAATAATACTCTCTGTCATTATTCCAAACGTACACATCTTTGCCCCAAAGGCAAAAAACTTTGGTTAAGTATTAAAAAGGTGTAATGCTATGGATACAAAAAGAAACAACCAAAAACTAGAAGCTATGTATTTAAGAGCAAGGTAACTAATCCGTACTGATGTACATGCCACATTAACTACTTTGTTGAACACCATAAAGTTACATGTCCTCCTTCAATTGTAAAGCTTCGCTACGCGTGAAACAACTGTTTCACGCGTGAATGACTGTTATTGTAAGACGTGAATAAAGAAAAATGAGAAAGTATGTTGTATTTAGTTGGCGCTTGTCATGTTTACACGGCTTGGACTTGTTTTAAACTGTTCTAATACGTAACAAGTCACATTGGACTTGTTTTTCCGCTTTTATTTTTTGAAAATTCGCTTTTGTGAAAACCCTAATTTATTATCACAATTAAAACCCTAGTAACCCACGATAACATGAAATGTACTACTAGTATTAAGCGAGTTTTTATGTACAACTGTACACGCACTTAAATCTTGTACGAATACAGCCTAGCATGTGTACATGTACGTGTATATATATGTTGTTCACAGTATGTCTTTCTCAAATTTGTGTATTTAGTTTTAGTTGTTTTCTTCAACTTAAATACGAAGTTGGCAAAGGTTGGTCGATTGTTTTATCATACCATACCAAGCTGCATGAATAATAATTGTGTTACATATTTATATGTTGTACGATGTGCAATGCATGCTTGTATGATCAGCTAGCTACCATTGGACAAAAGCTAGAATTTAATGTATGGACTTTAAGTCCCCTTTTGTTTCGTGATTCTGATTTGATGCAAAAGTAATTGCAGCGAAACCCTCATTTGTATCGACATGGATGATTTGAGATGTCCACGTCAGATTGTGGGTCCTTGTGACACTTGGTTACAGGTGGATTGCATTAAGTTATGTGGCATAGTGAACAAGGCATCTCATTTTATACGGACGTCTTAGTTGACTAACCTAGGTTCTTAACTTCTTATAATCGGCTTAACCGACAGTTTAACTAGTTTTTAATTTCCGGTGATAAAAATGGTTTGTAGTCTAACCAATTGAAACGAAGGTCGGTCCGGGTTTCAAAACATTGTTACTAACGGACTTGGTGAAACTTAAGTAAATTGTCACTACGTTTACAAATTTGAATCAAAAGGCTTTTTTAACCTAAGTTTAAGGCTGGGTATTATGGTGGTCGATCACCTGATGGTGCCACCAATCACGTGCTATCCCTATAACACAAATTTCCAACCGCGCGCGAAGGTGGAATTCTAGCAATGGTTCGGTGGTGCAACCCATCAAACGGGTTTGCTCACTTTTTTTTGTTTGTGTGTGTTTGCGGGGTATATTGTGACGCATGTTTTTATAAAGTGAGTATTTTTATATATTTGGTTTGGTTGTAATCATTGAATGATGATATAACACTGATGTGAAGTTAGTGAGTTTGATTAGCATAACACTTAGCCTAACCTTTCATTAGAAGTATTGGTTGTGAAAATCATTATGAAATCTTTTGTCCAACTTATCTCTTACTTGCTATCTCCATTCTCCACCATAAAATAAAAGGCATGATTCACGAGCCTTGCATTAAGAGGATCATTTTCATCTACCTAATTATGATATCATATCTATAGTCATATGAATTAAACTATTTAGCCTTATATGGTTAGTAATTAGTAAGCCAATACACCATATTCTCCAAATTATTTTCCAGCTTTGTAAGGAACTATATTAAATTGAGTTGCCAATCACATGAAAAATAATATCATAAGTTGTTGAATGGTCCTTGTTTGAGTTGTTAATAGTAAACCAATACCACCTCATTGACAACTAATTTAAATACTTATATTGTATACGTTTTATTGCATGCTTTGTGTAACTTTGTGGTATGATGTATGCTTCTTAGTATCTTACTTAGGGTTTATAATAAAGACATGCACGAAACATGTTGATATTAGAAAGGTTGCATGTCAAAGTCATATCTGATCATCAAGTTTTAATATTGATTCTTTTGTAAAACTTTCAAATTGCATATTTTGATTAATCAAGAACCTTCTTTAAAGTAAGGGTAAATTACACCGATGGATCCTGAACTCTGATCCGTTTCAGCATTTGGTACCCCGTTTCGATTTACTCTCGTACGTCGTCCCTGTTTTGCCAAACGGTTACCCGTTTGGTCCCTATTGCCTCGTTATTTCTTACCATGGTTAGAATGTGTGGTTTGATGATGTGTAAGCCATGATTTTTTAGTCATTTGATGCATTTGTTCCCTTAAACCGTTGGTCCTGTTACTGTAGCAGTTTGTCCACAAGATGACTTCGGCTCGCTTCCCTAGTGATCCTCGAAGTCTTTATAATGATACACATGTACGACCATTATCTTCCCCACTGGGATGAAATTGAGGTTTATAGTGTCAATCTGTGAACTTATATGCGGAAAGCTATTGATTTGGTTGTCAGCAGATTCATTACGAATCAATTGTGTAAATGTGATATCACATGAACTAGTAGGGATACCAAACACACCTTCAAGTATACACTTAGGTGAGCCAGAGTTAGGTGTATTATCTCTACTACTATGTCATGTCAACAACAACATTTAACTAAATCTTTTTCCTTAGAAGAACTAATACGAGGTTCACAAGACACATCTTCATGGTACTCTTCTATTGTTGTCCTGATTTTTTCCTGATGACAGTTGGTAATAATTAAGCCGTGTAGAACCATGCTCTATATAGACCTCTGTTAACTTGAAACTCGACAATAGCGTACTCAGACAAAGTACATCCTCATCACATGTCAGTGCATACAACCCAACATCTAAACCATTCATGGGTCTTAAATAGTGATAAAAAAGAGGCTCATTCTTACCTTTGTAGCCTAACTGTGTGATCATCTTGTCTACTAGTTTCAACACTATAAAAGATATCTTCTTCACCACCAACGTATTCTCTACCAGAAACCCCTTAATGAACCGCCATGGTGTATGTGTATGGTGAACAAATGGGTGTGCACTCTGCATAAAAAATGCAATTACTTAGTAAATCAACAAAAATAAACATGAGATCATAGCAAAATATAGCTACTCTTTTTTCCCCATCTTCCATGTTAACCCCATTGTTGACAAAGATTTGCCGCGAGTTAACTTGTCAGGGACTTAGGGGGAGCAAACACACTGAGATACTAATTAAAGAACGGAGAGAATGGTCAAATGACTAAAAAATACCATGGCTTGCATATCAGCAAACCACACATTGCAACTATGGTAAAAGATAACGGGGTAGTAGGGACCAAACGGGTCACCATTTCGGAAAAAAGGGACGACGTATGAGAGTAAATCGAAATGGGGGACTAAATGCGGCAATGAACCGGAGTTCAGGACCATCGATGTAATTTAAAGTAATTTGTAATGGAGAATTCTGGACATTTATTTTTGATAGTGATGTCTTTAAAATATTAATGATAGATAGGGTTTATTTGGGGGCAATGAAAGTATAATTACATGGAAAGGAGAGTTGAAATGTTTATATTTTTCCGCAAACCAAAAATGTTGGTCGTGGTTTTGCGCTTCAATATCGACATTGTTTTAATCAAGAACACAACAATATTGGTTTATTAAACTAAATTAAGTTCCACTATGAAAGATTTTTCACGTATCACAATAATGTTTACTACTAGTTTTTGTTTGCGTCTTGGCCCATGATAGTTTTGCAGTTATACTACATGAACCATGCAACACAAAATATACTTCTGCATGATCAAAGTAGCAAAACAAGTGAAATAAATATAAGAAAAAACACTTGATTTCGAATGGTTTGTTGTGAAAACTTGTGAAATTATTTATTGGCTTGGAGACAAATTTATAACATGCCGAATACAGTAATAAATATATGGGTGATATTTATGATAGAGATATTGATAACGATGTTTAAGATACCCGTCCTATATTACCGTCTGCTTGTTTTTTTAAGTTTTCTTTCTCAACTTCGACCTTAAATATTTTTGTTTCATTTTATAATATTCATTAAAATTATATCAATAAAATAAATTTAAACTCAATCCATTCATATGTTTTCAGATCAAGATTATATAACACAAACAAAATATTTAAGGCCAAAGTTGAGAAAGAAAGATACGAAAAGCTTAAATATGACAAATCAATACGGACTATGAAAGATTAAAAAGAAAAGCAATTTCCAAACTTTATGTTATTTTTCATAAGAAATTGCTAAATGTACTCTAAGAGATATATTTAACTTTTCTCAGCTGATTTTATGTATCACAAATTATACATATTTTTGTTTATTAAATGTATTCTTTAGAAGATCTCCAACGTTAAGACTAACGTCTTTTGACTAATTTAGTGCCAATATACACCAAAACACTTCTCCAATGTTTGCATTATAGTTAGACTAATTTAGCTGCTATGAATAAGAAAGACCAAATATAGTGCCACACCATATTTATCACTAACACTATTCATCTTATTAAAACACTACATAATTCTTAAAACTTTGATATCTAGCTAAAAATATAAAATATAATTTATATAAACTATGTTTCATAAGTCTTCGATCAATACGCTACAACGAAATTCAATATCGATATATGTTATTTCAATTATTTTTCTATTTGATGCGTCGATACGCACTTAAACTATTTAAAATGTTTAGTCGAAAATTTAGTCTATACATCGGAAAGAACTTTTATTTTCACAAAAGATATGCCATAAAGATGCTCTTTTCACTATTTTAATCTGAAAATTTCACGATACATCGGAGATGCTTCAGCTACATTTAGAAAAACCCAAAACACAAATCTTGATATAATAACTTTATATCGTGGTTCATATGTTATCGTATCAAATTACATGCACTCACTATTTATTTTATGAATAATTGATAATCTTAAAAATGACATTCGTAAAAGTATTCTCTAAGAAAATAAAGTTGCGTTGTGACATCTACATTTTGAGTAGTTCCAAATGCTTATTTGTTTGAATACATGGATAAACGTAAATTTAACTCTTGTGTGATGTATACGTATATTAACCTTTTTTTAACAGCGGCATATTATTAATAAAGAACTAAGAAAGAGCTTAAGAATTACAGCGACGAAGCCCAATCGCCTAACTAATATATTTTTGCCTCTAACTTAGAAGAAGATCTCTCGAGTTACATATACAACTTGAGTCAAGCCATGATTATAGCGATCGATTTATCCAACTACCAAATCAAAACAATTTCTTTTGATTCAACCATTGGATCAAATCCAACGACACACAACGATTTCATCTCGACTCAAGTCAGATCCACAACTCGGCAGGATCTTAATCCCTAAACTTATACCAAACAAAAAGAGAAAAGGTAAATAGTATTGAAAATATCACATTTCCTCATAACATGAGAACCGAAAGCGATATTATTCCTAACCCAAATGGTCCAACATGTTGAAGCGAAGATGACATATATATGCTCAGTCTTTCTTGTCTTTTGAAACTTGACAAGCCAAAAACCAAGAATCCCAATCGTTGCAAGAAGAAAAAAGCGGAGCTTTAAATCACACCAACCACAAAGTAACCTCCAAATGCTAGAAGCAAAAGCTCAAGAAAAGAAGACATGGGAATTCGACTCAACGAACCCATTGCAAACTGGGCACGTAATAGAGTCGATATCTAAACCCCGAGAGGAGAGGTTAAGACGATGAGGGATCCTATCCAGAAACAACCGCCACATGAATATGTTAACTTTCCTCGGGAGAACCTTGAACCACCTTGTGCATGGAAGAGACGAAAGAAGCATGCAATCATCTAAATATTTTCGGGCAACATTAACTGAGAAGATATTATCCACAGAGAGTGTAAAGATAGGCGAAAGAGCTGATATCAATTAGAAGATTGTTAAAATATGCCCGCGTTCTACCAGAAAGCATAGACATACTCCAATCCCACAACCAAGAACCATTAACAATGCGATCACTAATAAGACAATTTTTGTTTCTCTCAAGACGAAAAAACCGGTTATACCTGGAACAAAGAGGTGAATCCCCCAACCATGTGTCTTTCTAGAATCTGATCAAAGAACCATCCCCCACGCTAAATTGAACCAATAATACGAGCCTATAGCCCGTTAGATTGACAACCTTTTATATCGAAGCCCGCTTCGTCACCACGAATCGACTTTAGGACTTTAACCCACAAAGCAGAAGGAAAACTTAACAAGCGCCATCTCCATTTGAGAAAAAAGCGAATAGTTAAAATCCTTAAGGCTTCTCACACCTAAACCTCCTTTTTCGAGAGGAGCTAAAATATTTGACCATTTGATCCATGCTAATTTCTTTTTATCACCAGACGCACCCCAAAAGAAAGAAGCACGAATACTTTCAAGAGATTTTCTGACCACATCAGGAGTTTTAAAGATAGACATATATTATAAACCAAGGCTGCCAAGCACAGATTTTATGAGAGTAAGACGATCACCTGACGATAACATACTAGCTCTCCAACCTGATAACCTAGCTTTAAACCGGCGAATCAAAACCTTCCAATTCGAAATTCTACCCATGTTCGAACCTATAGGTAAGAAAAAAGAAGGGTACTAGCCGAGCAACCTGTACTAGCTGCTACACGAACAACTTCAGAATGTGGGACCCCTACCCCATATAAATTTAACTTATTGATGCTGATCTTGAGACCTGATGCGAGGTAAAAAAAAACATTGAGAATACGAATGATATTATCCATATCGTTTTGGTTCCATTCAGAGATGATAATAACATCGTCCGCTTTGAAGAGGTGGGATAAGCGAATACCAAGAGATCCAATACAAACTCCTCTAAACATGTTTTCCGACAAACCGTCCCTAAGAGTAATGTGAAGGCCTTCCATGAATATAATAAATAAGGAAGGCGACAACGGGTCTCCTTGTCTCAACCCTCTTTTTAACGAGAACTTTGACGTAGGACTTCCATTAATGAGGATAGAAGCCCTAGAAGTCGCTAAAACCGCTATTATACATCTGCGCCAATTACTACTAAATCCTAACTTATCCATGACATGATCTAAGAAACGCCAACTAACTGAGTCAAAAGCTTTTTCAAAATCAACTTTGAACAAAAACAACTTATTCTTTCGCTTCTTATACCAATCTATAACCTCGATAAGAATAAGAGGACCATCAAGAATTTGACGATCCGAAATAAATGCAGATTACTCATGGCTAATGATTGAGTGGATAACCTTTGACAACCTATTTGCCAAGATTTTCGCAACAATCTTGTATTCAAAACCAACAAGGGAAATAGGTATATAATCTTTAATATAGAGGGGATTAGCCACTTTCAGAATTAAAGTGAAAAATGAGGAATTCACACATGATGAAAACGAGCTTGACAAGAAGAAGTTAACCACGAAAGATTGAATGTCGAGATGCAAAAGGTCCCAATACTTTTTTTACAAACATAAACGTAAAACCATCCGGACCCGGGGCTTAGCTTACATAAGTTCTTAATAACAAAATACACCACGATGCAAAAAAGCGTCCATAAAACTTTTACGAGACTAAGCTCAAAAATCTAATAAAACAAAATTATATAAAAATTAAGCTCTATTGCTTACAGCTCAGGCCTCTCTCTAACCTGATAACTAGCATCGCCTCCCCGCCCAGCTCTATTAGCATGCCTTTTCTTTTGTAATACTTAAAAAAGTCTCTCATGGCCCAATTATTATTTCAGCGTTCTCTACCATAGAATTCGGCCTTCGGGGTCAACCCGACGACTTCTATAAGGAAGGTGGCCGATATTTGCCCCCAAGAGGATTGCGGTTTTAGATCCCCGGGAAATCTCTTTTCTTAATACCCTTATTCCCGTTTCATCCGGAGCTGCCGTAACTTTGGCTCATCATGCTATACTCATGGGAAGGAAAACGAGCAGCCACGCTTTAGTAGCTACCGCTTCACCGGCTCCAGATTCACCGCCTTTCAAGGAATGGAATATTATCGCACCTCGTCCATTATATGAGAATACCTTTGCTCTGAATGGATTTCGTTAGCGTAAACCGAATACGATGCACACATCGCTGACTTCCAAAGGTTTTCGCCTATTTTGCTCTCACTCCCACTAGTTCCCGGTCCCTCCAGCTTCAGGTTGTTTTCATGAGTGCGTAGAAAGCGAACTCCTTTTCAATTGAAAGAAATAAAATATATAACATAAGCCAGAAATTAGACTACATAGATGAAATGGAACAATAAATGAAGAAAGCCTGAACGGATAAACAATTATTCAAGCCTTTTTGAAGCTCAAAAAAGCTGGAGCTTCTTCGGTTAGTTCAGTACGAGTAGCAGGCTCAAACTGGCACAAACAATATGATTTTTCATGAAACTTGAGAGCGATGACAAGACTGATAATTAACCTAGAAAATAAATATTAATTGTAGTATTATGTGGAGATAAGATTATTAAAACAAAAGATTTGCAAAATATTAATGTGACATAAAATATTAATTTTTTAAAACTTTATAAATATTAGTAATAGTGGATGGCCTAAGCATTTGCATTTTAATCTCCTATCAATATGTTAAGAAAACAATGCAATTATAAACTCGGATTTAGTTAAACTAAAAGAGTTGTGTTAGTATAAAATTTTATCCAATATTAACATGTCGATTTTCACAAGTTGAGGGATTATGAAATAATTAATCCTATAAAAATGAACATTCATGATTAACAAAACCATTTATTGCCTAACCATAACCAAAGTCATTAGTCAAACTAATAAAAAGATAAAAAATGAACATTATATAATTTAATGAAATAAAAGCCAGCTATGAAATACAAGGATGAAAGCTTTGTCTATGAGGTCAAAGCTGGCACTTGCATACATTTAAAACCCCCCATCTTTCACTCACACATATCTCCCAATCTCTCTCTCCCATAACACCTTTTCTCTCCAAAATGACCCATTCCTACACTCAAGATTCTTAGCTTCATCACTTTATATTTCATTATCAACATTAAAAACAACAAGAACAAGAACAACAATGGCTGTTTCATCTCCTCCTCATTCTCATGGTTGTCTTGAAAAGAAACATTGGTGGCTTACCAATAGAAAGGTATGTTTATATTGTCTCATTTGTCATTTTTTTTTTTCTCATTTTACATGTATGAGTTATGACCATTGTTTTATATGCATAGTTTGCCATTTTATATAACATGGTGTGACATATGTCACACTCTTTACATCAACTTATAGTTTGTCATTTGATATAAAGTTAGTTACTATAATTGTTGGTTCTTGCAACAAAAAAAAGTACATATTGTTTAGACTAGAATAATATGTTCTAAGATTGTGTTTTTTGATGTGTTTTAGATTGTTGATATGTATGTAAAAGATGCAAGATCATTAATAGCTACACAAGACCAAACCAACATGACATCTGCCCTTAATCTACTTGATGCTGCACTTGCACTATCACCTAGGTTGGAAATGGCTTTGGAGTTGAAAGCAAATGCTCTTTTAAACCTTAGAAGATTTAAAGAAGTGGCTGATATGCTTCAAGATTATATTCCTAGCCTTAAAATGGGGTCGGATGACGTATCTTCTACGTCATCCTTCTCATCCGACAACAGCTTGAACTCGTTCTCTAGAGAACGAGTTAAGCTGTTGTCTGCGGGAGTGGGTCCCCTCTAGATTGGAGCAACCCTTTAAGTGTTTCTCGGTTTCGGATTTGAAGAAAAAAGTTATGGCTAGTTTAGCGAAAAATCGCGACAAAGAGGGTCAATGGAGGTATAAGTTCATTTTTTTGTTATATTAGACTTATGTATGAAATTTTTAGACTTGTTTACTGATGTATTTTTTGGTTGGTATATTTTAGGTACTTAATTCTAGGACAAGCTTGTGGCCATCTAGGATTAATGGAAGACGCGATGGCGCTTCTCCAGACAGGGAAGCGCCTCGCGTCTGCTGCTTTTCGTCGCGAAAGTGTATGTTGGTCAGATGACAGTTTCACCTCATTTGGCGAAACATTCACCTTTAGGACCCACCCGCAGAGTCCCCCACGGGCGGACTCTGAGAACATATGTCACTTAGTAAGCCACATCAAACTCCTCTTACGCCGAAAAACCGCAGCAATAGCTGCGGCTGAAGCCGGTCTCTACCCTGAAGCAATTCGACATTTTTCAAAAATCGTTGATGGTCGACGTGGGGCCCCACAAGGCTTCCTAGCTGAATGCTATATGCACCGTGCCTCAGCTTACCGATCTGCAGGTCGAATAGCTGAAGCTATAGCGGATTGTAATAGGACATTAGCATTAGACCCGACGTGTATCGAAGCCTTGACTACCCGAGCTTCACTTTTTGAGACCATCCGTTGTTTACCCGATGCTCTTCATGACCTTGAACACCTAAAACTATTATACAACTCTATTCTTCGTGACCGAAAACTACCTGGTCCTGCTTGGAAACGTCAAAATATCGGGTACAATGAAATCCCTGGAAAGCTTTGTTCGATGGCGAACAAAATTCAAGAATTGAAACAACGGGTTGCTTCGGGTGAAATTGGGAATGTTGATCACTATGCTGTGATGGGTCTAAGACGAGGCTGTTCGAGATCAGAATTAGAAAGGGCCCATTTGTTGTTAACCCTACGACACAAACCCGATAAGTCCATTAGTTTTATTGATCGGTGTGAGTTTGATGAGCATTGTGACATTGACTCGATAAAGGATCGAGCCAAAATGTCTGCATTACTATTGTACCGTTTGATTCAAAGAGGCTACACAAGTCTCATGAGAATAGTTTTGGACGAAGAAGCGGCGGAAAAACAAAGGAAAAAGGCTTCCGCAGCGTTACAACAAACAATGAAAATCGAAGCAGAGTCAAAACCGGTTAAAATGGTGCCTGCAGCTCCTACCAAGAAGCGTACAACAGTTGAAAATAAAAATGCGTTTCAAGGGGTGTTTTGTAGAGACCTTGCGGCTGTCGGGAACTTATTGTCTCAAGCAGGGTTCAATCGTCCAATAACCGTCAAGTACGAAGGTCTAAGTTGTTAGGCTTCGTACTTACGGGGAGATCATGATTTGGTGATGGAGTCTCGTGAATTAGTGCTGGTACAATCGAGCCCAAAAAGATTTATGAATAATGGTAATGTACAAATGTGGGTTGGGGTGTTTGGGAAATTTTGTCACAGTTGTATGTTTTTCCATTTCACCCCAAGTGTAAAAGTTATATTATTTCAGTAGCATAAATTTACCACCTATCTCTATTTATCCACAGTAACCTATTTGAATCAGATGTCATGGAAACAAGATTCATTTCATTATTAATCACTTTTCCCTAAAGATTGTGGTGTGGTCTATGCTCAGAATTTTGTGTCTCTATGTAAAGATTTTGTATTTTTTGATTGAAATGTCAATCAACAAACAAATTAAAGATTTATGATCATATCACATCATTTTTTGTAACGGCAAATTATTACAAACTATACCACATATCTCATTGTATCTCATATGTTTCTAACGAGACTTGAATCATAACTTTAAGTTTGTTGGTCAACTCACATACCACTGGGCCAAAAGGTCTTTGAGCATATGTGGATCATATCACATAATCTAATAAGCATAGGTTAAAATGTTTGAGTTAGAGATGCAAAGTAGTCGCGACTTAGGAGTTGTTTGTGATAGTTTAACTAGGCGGTAGTAATGGTGATCGCAAACGATCATGGTTATCACTGTCAACTCAACTTTCTTTGTCTAAGACTTTTTGTATGACTAAGTTATTGTAACAAGGCGATCGCGATCACAACAAAAAAAACAGATCTCACAAAAACTTAATAAATAACACCCACACAACATTTACAAACAACCCAGTCGCTTGGGCGACCAAGTCCCTTTTTTTTTCTATGGGGGACGTGTCTAGTGGGAGAAGCGTAGGGGGATGCGTTCTATGAGGCCACCAACTTTATGGTCGACCATCCATTGCTACAGGTCTTACTAAGATCATGAGTTTCTGTAAAAATTAAAAAGCTTATAAGAATCTTTTATTTGTTTATGAACGTATCATGTCGTGTTTTTTTAAACAAGCTACAATCTCAAATTGATTAGCTAATAAGTTTAGTAAATAGGTTAATACAAACACCCCTTACATCCAACAATTGAGTTAGACTCGAGCTTTTTTGTGTTTGAAATTCATTTGTTGAGCACTTGAGCATAGAAAACAACCTAAACACATATAACTTCTAGCTTACATACATCTAAGTTAAAAAATCTTAGGTACACAGATTACAGATAGGTTTAATGTATGATTACGTTTGTTGGACATTTTATATAGTTTTGAACGTAACGGGTCTCGGATTTTTTAAAGGTGATTTCAGACACTTATAAATCGACGACACTCAAAGATTGTAGATCGACAACCGACATATATACCCTTAGATCACTTTACCTATATTCACCCCTGTAAAAATATAAATGTTAAAATGAAATACTTTTGAGTGTTCCAATTAAGTTATGGAGTGTGCAAATCAACCCCTTAAATTACGATGCTAGGCATTTTATACAAGTAAATAACAAAAAAACATTCTTAATTAACATTTATTTTTTCTTAATTTCAAGATTTTTTTTTTTTTTTTTCAAAAATAAAAACTAGATGAACTAATTAACTTGCATTCTATAAGACTAAACATAATAAGACTGAACAGTTTGCTTGGTCTACCCAAACCGGACGCTTCTCCCCTACTACGGACACCGTATGGGTGTATGAGACCATCCCCCGTAGATCATTTCATTTGTTTGGTTTAGGGAGGAGGGAGTCGAAATTTCATACCCTAATCTGCGGGGGTCCACGTCACCTCTATCCAATAAAAACCTTCCAACTCAAAACTACCCCAATACTACCCTAACACTACCCTAAGTGGACGGAGTGGTACCCGATACTACCCTAACACTGCTTTTTCACAAAAGACAAAAAAAAAAAGAGAACAAAGCTTTGCAACAATCGGCTTCCGAACTCGAATTCTTCCAACTTTTCATGTACCCTAAGAGGTGGGGGTGGTGTAGCCTACTACCCTAACCCAACCCGATGCCTTACCCGCATCCACTCCTTCATGCCTAAGGTTTGTGTAGCCTACTGTTGGACATAATGAATTGTTTGGTTTGTGTGTGTGCTTTTTGTTTTTATTTTATTTTGTAGTGTATGGTTTTAGTTGTAAGTGCGGTCTTCTTAAGTGTTTGATTTTGAAAAGTAAAAGCTGAATTGACGCTGATATAAAAGGATCGGTCTTGGTGTGATCTTATTACTATCGGTCTAATAATGCTTGAATTTTTGTTGAAAAATGGAAATAAAACAAATTTGGAGGTGATGATAACTTGTAATGTGATCGGTTGGGTTGAATTGAATGTGATCATGTACACCAGAAAGTGTGTGAAGGATAATGGATAGTCAGGCAGAGCACAGAAACAGAGCTTTTTTTTGGTTTTGAGCTTTGAGTACAAATGAATGATTTCCTCTTTTTCAGCCTTATCCACTTTTTCATTTTTGTTTTTACTACCTTTCTTTTCTCAAATGTAATTATTTTACCTTTTTATTCATGCTACTGTGTGTGAATCAAAATGATGATTTTGGCTTTTTGCCTTTTAGGTAGTGGTGTTTCTAAAAGATGTTTGGTGCAAGTGCTTATTACTATTGGTGATTTTGTTATCCCACTTTGGGTAATATGAAAAAAGCAATTTGAGCTGTATCTAGAGCACCGGTTATGGGCCGGTGTTAGGGCCGGAGCCAGAAAATTTATCGACTAAATTCAAAGAATTCAACTATATTACACTAAAATGCTAAGAAAAAAAGAGTTTGAGCGTTTTTAAGCAGGTTCAGTTGAACTCATTCAGATACATGTGTCTCTAGTCAATGTTAATCTGGAGTCCGACGACTTTTTAACATTAAGAAACCATGTTGTATGTGATTAAGTGAATCTAAGTAGTATTAGGAATTTGGAACAAAGGGACACCAAGATCAAATGATTTAATTACTGAAAAGCACATCCTAATTCATGATTAATAATCATGTTACCATGTGGGAAAAACTTAAATAACCCTTTTTCTAACTTTAATAAAAAACAAATCCGTACATTTGTATTCAACTATTCACATTTGATTTTTATTACTGTATTAAAACCAAGTTGTACCAAAATTTGAAATTTTTGATATTTTCTATAGTACATTACTAGTACCATTCAACGTTTTCAGAATCATTCTGAACCTACATGCATTATTAGGGTGCATGTTTTTTCAGTAGACAAATTTATTTACCATATTTCTTGTATATACAACAAAATAATTTGATGTACTACAAGTTATTATTCTTCTTAAAAAATGAAAGAAAGTTTATTTGTGATTGTGTTTGAAAATATATGTTTATTTTAATGATATTGTGGATTGTTTGGTTAAATCGATGAGAGTACAAATATTCCTTTGGTTATGTCGTGTTGTGGTTGTGGGGATGCTAAATTTGGAGAACATAAACCAACAACAAAACTAAAATAAATCTTTGTAAATTTTTTAGTCCTTGTGTTCACTGTATATAAACCAAGATGACATCCTCTATTTTGTATGTTTTTACTTATAGTAAATTGTACTAATTATTTAATTACCGACTCCACTAATCACTAAAGAATGTGTTCACATTAAGAGCCTCTTTTGAGTTAATAACTTTACATTGATCATTTGCTAAGAGAGGTGGGTGCATTTGTAACATATTACATGTTATAGAGTCATTACCTCATTGCATACCTTATAACATCGCAATAACATAAACATCTTTTTCAATAAAATTCTTATAACACATCATCAAAAATACACAACAAACTCAAAAAAAAAAAAAAAAACTTGCCAACCTAACCATATTCGGCTCTATAACACCAACTACGATGCAATTTGGCATGTTACAAGGATGTTATAGGGATATTATAGGTGCCTATTTTTGCCCTATTACATGTTATTGGTGACTACACCGCTTACTCTAAGTCTCTAAGTTCATGTTAAAGTCATGTATAAAAGAATCATGTTTTCCAAATTAACGGAAAAGGCATTTAGTTTTTAACATAAAATAATTAAAATATAGAAGGTGAGCAACTGGAAGAGTTAACCAACAAGATGAATAATTTTGAATTTTCTCAAAAGAATGATAGATGGTTGTGGTGTCTAGATGGCGCGTGTTCGTTCTCGGTTGCTTCGGCCAGGAGGTTCATTGACGAGGGGTTATGTTCGGTGGACGGGTTGCCTACTAGATGTGTTAAACTTGTTCCTATCAAAGTAAATATTTTGGCGTGGCACATAGCTTTAGATAAGCTTCCGACAAAGTTTAATATGTCTCTTAGAGGGCTGGATGTGCCTTCAATTGTTTGCCCGCTTTGTCATGTAGGGTCGAAACTACAAACCATCTCTTTTTTTCATGTTATGTTGCTTCTGCTATTGCCTCTAGGATTCTTGTTTGGTGGGGGCTTCCAAACATGATTTTTTCTTCGTATCAGGTTTGGTTGACGTGGATTGAAGAGATGAAGTTAAGGAAGGAAGTGAAAGATTACTTGGAAGGTTCGATGATTGTTGCTTGGTGGATTATTTGGAGCTTTCGTAATAGGTTGATTTTTTCTTCCGTTGCTCCTTTAAAGGTGTGCTTATTTGACCTTATTGTTTATTATTCTTATGTTTGGTGTAATGTTAGAGCTAAGAGAAATCTAGATTGGTTAGGTTGGCTTAAATGTCCTTTGACAGCTATTATGTAAGTGTTTATTTTGTTGAGTCCTAGCTTCTTGCTAGGCTCTTTAATAAATCCGCCGTTCAAAAAATAATTAAAATTGAGTTCTTGATTTCGCAATGTTCACGAGATTAATAGAAATTATTGATTTCACCAGGTTTCTGAGAAAAAAAAAATATATAAAGGAAGAGTAGTGCTCAAATAGTATGTCTGATCAATTACGGTTAGATCGACTCATCTGAATGATGGGCTCGACGATTTATCAAGCTCTATAAGTTTTGCAAGTACGATTATCTCATTAAAATCGACTATTTTGAACACAGCCTTGTAATTTTACTCGGGTTAAAAGTTATGACCATACATATAATCAATCAAGAATTGTTATTTGTTTTTCATTATCTCATTGCTTAATTTCTTAATCATCTAATTAACTTAATAGCTGTTGCTCACATTGTTAGAGAAACACAATTGATATTCTTTTTGTAAAGAAACATTAATTGTGAGTGTCTTGTCCCATCAAGGCTACTATTAGGATGTGAATCTATTTGATAAGAAAGGTGATGGTTTTTAGACTATCTTTATCGGTGAACTGCTCCAACCGGTTGGAGGGTATAAAACAAAAAACTCAATATTATATTATAATTATACAAAAGAAAGAAAGAGAAAGTCACGATCCGGCTTGGTTTGTGATTTCCAAATCCTAAGCCAATTTTGCCACATGTCACGCCTCGAATCTACCAACAATGATTACATGGAAAAGATGAAATCGAACCGTAATGGTTCATCACGGCCCGGATTGGATTCTCGAGTTTAAAGCACGATTATGGATTTTGGATTAGCAAAGATTTTGACCAAGCCAAAGCCCGGGCAAGCCAATACCTTGTCTCTATATTGCTGGCTCGCTCATTACATTCCTCCTGGTTTGAGCATATTTGAAAGAAAAATAGAAACTTTCTTAGTTGGTGAAATGATGTGAGAGGAGGGTTGGTGGTGAGAGAAATTAGGAGAGTGTCTGGTAGGTATGTATTATACACTAGTTGATTAGGGTTATAATTCATTTTGGACTTTAATTTGTCCAAAATTTATAAGACTGTATGGTGATATTGATATAAGAATTGTGGGATCCAAATTTTGCTAAGTAAATAGACGAATTTACTTCACTAATATTTGGCTATATTTAAACTAAATATTGACAATATTTTGATTATTGTTGTAATTGGGTTTTTAATTTTTACAAACATAAAAATAATATTATATGTTAGGTTGGGTTGTTGATAAATGGTAAAAAAATTGATATTGGTTGTATGTATAGATTGTATATGTGGATGAGTGAGAAAATGATATTTTAATGAAAGATTGGGTTGGATGAGGTTGTGAATAAAGATAGTCTTAGTATCTTGTCTTAAACTAGTATGGTATAAATGCGTTCAAATTGTTCATCTTTCATATAGATAAATACACACATGTTACTATAGCATAAATGTTTGTTGATGTTAAAGGTCCATAACTTTTCCACTTTTCACAAGCAAAAAAGTAAACGAGAAAAAGCATGCATAGGTTTATAATAGAAATTTATAGCTCAATGTCTTTGAAAAATATAATAAGAAACATACACTGAATAAATAGTTTGAATATTGGGGGCAGATCTAGTCAAGATGTGATTTCATGTGACTACCAAAGGAACATCAAGTAAAAATAATGTGATTTGAGAATGAGCATTTGGAATTTTGCAGATTAGAATAGGAATACTTACAAATTCAACAATATTGAAATTATAATTTTGAAAAGGAAAATGTTAGAAAAAGGTAATCTATTAAGAGGCAGTCTTAGTGGATGTTTATAGATTTTTCACATACATTTTTAGTTAGGGTATGGGTAATTCTAAATTGTTTTCTTCCACCAAGTTGGATAACATTTAATCAAGGTGATTTAGGTTATACATAGTGGAATTGAAAATATCGGTCAAGGCATAGGGTAGACCGACTTTGAAGTCGGTCGAGTCGAATGTGGGGAAAAAAAAAAAAAAAACAAACAAACAAAACGGTCGTTGTATGTGTTTTTGAATATGGGTCGCATTTTAGACCGACTTTGCACACTCACAAAACTCCAAAAAACTTATCGTTTGAATATTTAAAAAAACTTTACCACTTTACAACCTTATAAATACCAACCTCAAACACACTTCTAAACACACAATTTCAAACAACAATTCTATCAACACCTTTAAACACAATAACACAAAATTATGGCTTGTCGTCTCCTCCATACCGTTGAACAAATGCAAAAGTATATTAAAAACAATGCGATAAAGACGATGCGGCTCGACAACAGGCTATTGTTGAAGTTATCAAGCAGTTTGAGCTCGCAAAGACACTAAAACAACGATTGAGGCAACGATACGCGGAGTGCAAAGACATTTCTGCGGAAAGAAAATCTGTGATTGACCAATTTTTGAGCGATGAAGCTATGAAAGACGGCGCCATTATTGAGACGTTGTGGGGGTGTGTTTCACAGATGCAAGCCCAAATCAGCAATAAGATCTGTTGGAGTTTTGAGGAAAACAAAATTGTTGGTTCTGTATCACAACAGATGAATCAACATGGGCAAGATGCATCAGCTTCATCTGATGCACCAAGATTTATTGAGCAACAACAATATCAACCTCAGCTGACTCAATTTGGGCTAGGTTATGAAGAAGAGGAGGTTTGGAACAAGAGTAGGGAGCAGGAGTTTAACACTTTGGAACGAGAGTACGAAGAGAGCGGTGTCATGAATCCACTCTACTACGACGATGGTTATCGCTCAGACAACTCTCAAACTTGGGATCACTTGGAATAACTTTTCGTATCGTAGTTTATGTAATGTTTTTTTTTTTATGTTTATGTAATGTTTTAAATGTATGTACTATTTTTATTCTAAGAAGTTTATGCAACTTTTAATTTCGTACGTTGTGTTTTTAAAATTTGAACGCTTATGTTTTTATATTTTAAATTCGTTGTTTAAAATGTTTAAATTAAAAAAAAAAAAAAAACAAAAAAAAAAAAAAAAAAAACAAACAAATTCGGTCATCGATCGTGACACTTTACCGTATGCCCCAGTCCTAGAGAGAAAATTAATGTGATAATGGATGACCAGGGTCAATTGATCGCTGAATAAATTTTATAGTTTCTTTCACTGCATCTTCGTTAAAATATTTATGTTTGACGTTGTAGGTTTAGAAAAACATAGAGAAAATAAATAAATAAATAACCTACCTAGGGATGTTTATCTGTTCGATTATCGGGTTAATTAGTTTATCCAGTTCGATTAATTTTTTTGATTTACTTAATTTATATATATTTTTTTATCGAATTATATTAATTTTTAGCATAAAAAAATTCAAGCTTAAAAAATGTTACATTTATACTGAAAACGAGTTTTAATAATTTTTTTAATAAAAATTATATACTTTTGTGAAACGGTTTTTGTTTCGATTCAGGTTTCATTTTGCCGAAACCATATGCAAACCGAAAACTAAAAATTTAATTCGGTTTGGTTAAAAATTTGTTATGATTTTATGCGGTTTGCTTTTCAGTTCCCATAGGTATTATCCAATTTGTGAACAACCCTGAATAAGTTTTAAGTATTTCACCCTAATGGAATTGGGCCTTTGTGAATGGTCCATACTCAATTAGATCATATGAGGTTTATGATCCAGCACACTGTTAACAACCTCGAGTCCTTGACCAGTTAACGACTTAACCCTCCTCACAATCTGTTTTGATGATTCAAGGAAATTGCATGCAAGTTATGAGAAAATGAGAAATGCTATATCAACAAAGATTTACAAAATAATTCACACATACATGTGTCATGTAAACATGGTGGATCACATATCATGCAACTTAGAGCATCCCCAATGCTTCAAGTCTTCAATGACTAAACATTTAACGATTAAATACATACTATACTTATAAACTAAAGCTTTTGAGAAGACTTGGTGTATGCAAGTCTTTCGTAAAGCTTTAAAAAGTTTTAAAAAGTTTATCACGAACGCTAAAAACACTACTAAAAGACTTTTATAATAAGAAAAAGTTTTCGCCATTTAAAGATTGTAGATGCTTCTTATACTAAGCGTATGTACGGTGACTTCACCGCAGCCACCACCTACTATAATCATCTTCGTCCGAACGATTGGTGAAACAAAACTAGTAAATACTATAATTTCCCATCCTAGCTCACATACCATACGAGGCCCCGCAAGATAATCCCTGCACAAAGGGCATGTCGTGCTTGTGCTCAATACAACGGTCCAAACAATCTTTATGAAACAAATGGCTACATCTCAACTCTCTGATCTCATCATCTTCTTCTATCGCATGTAAACACACCGCACATTCCTCAAGCTCATTAGAACTTCTTTTGAGCTCATCGAGTCCACTTTTCATTGGCACCATCCATCGATGATAAAATGCGTCCAAAGCCCAAGTTAGATAAGCAGAAAATGCAGTTGATATTAAGAGTACGAATTTTCTTGACATTTGAGATGGATAGATAGGTGAGAGTGAGTGAAGAAAATGATTGTTGTGATCATCAACAATCATGAGTACGTACTTATATTTACACAAAAACACACACATGCAAAATGAAAATACGAGTATAAAATCTAAAAAAGCAAAGATGATCATGATAATGTTGTCATGAGTCATTGCCCATATTGGAAAATTGTGACAATTCAATAAATGTGAACTCATAGACAAATGAGATATTGTTTTCTAATAATAAAGTGTTTTGTTTTCCAATAGTGCTATGTTTTTTATTAAAACAACTAACCAAAAATTAAATTTTAGTGGATGATATATGCTTTTTATCTTTTTTATAATTTTATCGGGTATCGATAATTCAATGGTTATTGAATACTACTTCCGTCTCTTATTAAATGTACATTTTGAACTTTCAACGTCTTTTATCATTAACTTTGACCTTAAATATTTATCTTTGTGTTATATAACACTTGATGCAAAATATATGAATGAATTGAGTTTTAAATGTATTTTCGTTGATATAATTTTCATCAAGTATTATATAACACAAACAAAAATATTTAGAGTCAAAATTGAAGAAAAAAGACTTAAAAAATTAAAAGTGAACATTTAATATGGGACGGAGGGAGTAAAAGATAAGCAATGTTACACTTACATAATTTTCAAAAAAATGCACACGATATATATGGCAAGTGACTTGTATCAATTGAATTAGATTAAGTTTTTTATTTCTTGTTCTTATTTCTTATGATTAATTGACACAAGTGTGTAAATTTATTTTTATAAAAATTATATGAATGTAGCATTTCTTTATGTAAAATACTGAAATATAATGATGGGCTTCATCACACATTATATATGTGCAATCTTTGATGTCTAAACACTTCAAACATACTTATATATACATGAGTTCGATGAATGACGATTTCAACAGCCCATTTCTTTTGCTTCAAATATGGCCCAAGGAGTACATAGGCCCAAGAAACTTAAAAGCATAAGGTGTAATAACTCAAGTTTTGAAATAACATCGCGTCACGTCAGCGCTAAATTAGTTTTAACATTTCAACATTAACATAGAAAAACACCCTTATCATAACACCACATTAACATCACATTTTGAGCCCCACTTTTCTTTAATAAATTAAAATTACAAATTCAACCCCTAAACTAATACTTCATTTAATAAACAACCTAAAATTATATTAATAAACATAAAAAAACCAAACGAGCTTTCAATTCTAAACACAAAACAAGTAACCACCTAACACGGCTATAAAAAAAGTTACGAAAATAACACATTACAATACAAAATAAGAAAATGTTACAAAATACAAATACTAAAATACAATACGACACGATACGAAAATAACATACGAACTAAAATACAATACAATTAATCCGAATGTTCCCGCATGCAGAATCATATTCAGGAGACTCCCTGCGTGGAAGAAAATCATAATCAGGATACAAAGCATATGCATGATAATCCACATACAACTCTTGTTGACGTCTTGCGTTTTCTGCATCAACCTTTGGTTGCTCTTCCTCTACTTCTCTTAATGTCTCTTCATATCGCATAAGATTATATAGATGTGTCGCAGTCAATCCGTGCTCATCAACTGCTTCATTTGCTGGTGAAAATGAAGAAATGTGAGACATTGGTTGGTGCGTTGCTTGTTGTGATGACGAACCATCCATATTATTTTCCTTATGCATCCAACGGATTTTGTGACTTATGTTATCGCCTATTTGTGACACACATTTCCCCAACGTTCTCTTGATCTCGTAATCTTTCCAACCTTCCTCGCGCAAAAAATCCTGAACAACACGTCTTTCAGGCGAATTTTCATTGCAATTCGCATACTGTTTTCTCAGGTCATCTTTCAAGCTACTTGCGTTGCTAAACATCTCGTATACCTCGTAAATTTTTTCCCTGCAAAAGTGATCGCCGTCAATTATTTTCTGAAAGCCATCCTTGACTTTTTCGACGGTGTGTGGGAGATTACAAGCCATGGTTTAGGAAAGAAAAATTGTATTGAAATTGTGATTTGGGTTAAATGTATGTAAAATGTGTAAAAATAATATGTAATTGTGGGTATTTATAGAAGGTTTTGAATTTATTTATTTTATTATTTTTTTATACCAAACTAGCTGTTTAAACCTAGTGTTTATTTAAAAAAAAATAAAATAAAAAATTGATACTAGCCGTTTAGGGGGCGGTAGTGTATTTTTTTTGCACACCTTATGTCCTTGTTCACATAGCAACGCCCGTTCCTACATTAACGCCTGCATTAGCGCAAGCCATAACGCCGCAACGGAGGCCACCTCAGCATAACGCCGGAGGTGGTTTTATCACACCGTATGCTCTTAGTAGCCATAAAGAATTAAAAAAGTGAGCTTCGGGTGTTATTATAAATTCATTGGATGCCAACTTAGGTAGAGGTGAAAAAAAATTGAAAACCAATCCGATCTGTAAAAACACGAAAATCGGTTTCGCTAAAAACCAGTTTAGGGAAAACCGGTTTCCCTTGAACCGAACCGGCGATTTTAGAACCGGTTTCCATTTTTTGCGCGATGGGTTTAAAATCCGTTTTTGTGCCGTTGGACCTTGAACACCAGGAGATCAAAACGGTCATATGACCGTTTGGGGTGCTTTTTAGCCCCTTTTTTTTTGTCCTAAACCACCAATTTGATACACTTTGAAAAACACAAAAACACTCTAAAAATGCGAAAAACACTCTCAAAAAATGACATCCGGATGTTGGTAATCTCAAGCTTCCGTTGGGAATTCGTCAACCCAACCCATGGTGGTTTCTATCTTAGTGACGAATAGAAACCCGAAGATTTGGTCAAACTTTGAATTGTGTTTGATGTCGGATAGTTTGAAAAAAGCAAGATGTAAGAAATGTGGGGGTTTATACAAACATGATGGGAAATTGAAAAATCATATGTCGAAAGTTATCGTGTTTTGAAAGCGACGTGGTTCTAGTCAAACAACAATGGGGGTTGATGGATCGTTGTGGCAATACGAGGCGGCTCGGGTTCGGGATAGGATGGCAAAATTTGTGATTCAAGAAACCTTGCCTTTTGACCACTTCGACAATAAGGGAATGACAACGCTTATCCAAGATACGCTTCAACCGCGATATACTCATGTAAGTAGAATGACCCTTAGACGTGATTGTACAATATGTGGAAAATCGCTAAAAATGGAATGATTTTAGGATTTCATTTGTTAGAAACCGGTGTTAATTTAACGTGTGATGTTTGGACGCCTCCACATGGTTCACCGGATTCGTATCTTTATGTTACCGCTCATTGGGTAAATCCCAAGGGTAATGATGAAGCGTACGATTTCCTTTGAATTGTTTGGATACCCTATATCATCTAAAATCTATGTGGTATTGTAGATTGTGTCATAAAAAAGTATAATTTATAAGAAAAGTTTTTTTAATGTATCTTCGATAATGCGTCGAACAACACCGTTGCGGTTGATTAATCAAAAATAAAATACAAACCGTTTTGCAACGGTGTCTTTTTTCGTAGTCGATGTGTAGCATATATCATTAATTTGGTTGTGCAAGGCGGGTTGAATGTTATCGTGGAAACAAAAAATGCTTTTTAAAATATGTTAAAAGATATTTTTAGTAGTAGTAATAAACGATATCATAATTATATAGCGCTTTGTGCGAATTTAAATGCCGTTTGTTTAGGTCTGAATTGGGACGTGCCTATCCGATGGAATTCCACTTGAAACATGTTTAAATGTGCTTTTACGACAAAGAGATACTTCAAAAGTGTTTCATGACCACCTTGTACAACGTGATTTGGTTGTGCCTTATCCCGATTCATCTTGGTATACTATACAACTCGTTTCGGAAATGTTTGAAGTTTTTTTAAATGCTACTACTTTGTTATTGGAGTTACTATCCTACAAGTTGTTTAGTTTTATACCAACTTTATTTAATGACTTCAAAATTAGAGGAGTTTGAATCAAAAATCGATTTATTTGGATGAATGGTGAAACCAATGAAAGAAAAATTAAAAAAATATTTTCAAGAATTGCCTCCCATTATAAGTTGTGCCGCCGTTTTGAACCTGGTTCTAAACCAAACCGGGGTTGAGACTTTGATTTTTAACATTGGTTACGATTTGGGTTTGAGCGAGGATGACCCGAACTATCATACTCGTCAATGTGCTTGCTTTAATGATGCTTTTGGCAACAAGTTCAAAGTTTATTTAACAAAATATGGCTCAAGTTCTTCACATATTCATACCATGCATCAAGAGGCGGGTTTGAGTTCTCATGGTAATAACGAGACAATTCGAATGTATAACCTTTTAAGAAGTGAGAATACAAAACGAGCTAGAGGTAACACCCATAGTAGCGAGCTCGAAAAGTACCAAGGATCTGATTTTTTTTGTCTCAAATGACCATTGAAGAGTTTGAGCATTTGAATATTTTGGCTTGGTGAAAAGAACGGGAATCCCAATTTCTGGTTCTAGCCGCCATGGCCTGTGACCTACTAACGGTCTAAGCAAGTACGGTAGCTTTGGAATCCACCTTTTCGGTTAGTAGGAGGGTTATATCACCGAGAAGATCAAAACTCACTCCGGTGGCGGTGAAAACTTGCATTTTGTTTGAAAGACCACCTCGATAGCATGGAAATGATTCAACATATATCACCACCGGGCGACTTGGAACCGGTTGAAGAAGAAATACATGCGGAAGAAATAACGTTTGGTATGCCCCAACCTCTTGATGAAGACGGAATATGCTACAACCAAGACAATTAATTCAAGGCGAAGATCGGGTTGAAGACGAAGACGTTCCTTTTATGTATTCCGATTTATGTTTATGTATTCAAGAAACAATTTAATGTTTAAATATCTTTAGAGCATCATATGTGTGTTACATGGACTTAAGCTTTTGGCTTGGTCGCGTGTATCATGGTTTTATTTTTGTTTGTTTAGATTTGTGTTAGACTTTTGTTGAAGTTGCGGAGTTTTCAGGTGAGTTTCATAGTCCCATTTTTCTTTGTTTTGAACTTGGGATGGAAATGATGCTTGTGTTGAAATAAGTTTTAAGTTGTTGTGATTACTTGGTTTAATTAGTGCATATACTTGTAAGTGGTTATTGTATGCATACGGCATGTTATGTTTCTTTCTGAGTGGTTGTTCTGTGTGATTCCAATTGGAGGGTAGCTTTGTTACCCACTATTCGTCCGTGTGGTTCCAATTGAGGGTGGTGACTCTACCCAATATTGTTCGTGTGATTCGATCGGAGGGTAATGATTACCCAATTATGTTGAATTTGGATCGTGGCACGTTCCGCCTGCCGATGGTTATTGTTGAGATTGCATGTTAGTACATTGATAGCTATCTTACTGTCCTGCCATGTTTTGTTATCACAACGAACTTGTTGGAAAGGATTAGATTTTGTGTCTTAAACCTATGAACTTCACCAACTTTATGTTGACGTTTTTAAGCATCATTTTCAGGTGAGCGTCATAAGGATAAGATAGAAGGAAGAGAATAGGCGAGACCATAGATGCATTTGAAGATGTTTATCTTTTATGATTTGGATTATGACTATATTTTGGATTCTTAATGCGATGCTTTGTTTGTTTTCGTTTAGTAATTTATGTCTTAATAAAGACACCGTTGGAAATTAATTTTGTTTATTTTGGGTATTGTTATGGCACTTTGTGTCTACATAATGCTTCATTAATATGCATATAGAAATTCTCTATTTAGACGCTAAGTGTTATGATGATATCCATGAAGTTACACTCGCGTTTCCGCCTTGGCGAGGTGTGACATAATAGATTCTAGAACTTGTTTTGTGATGCATCCCGAGATCGCTAGTAAGACTACACTTGTGTAGTTAGGAATAACTAAATGATAAGAGGCATTAGGATAACCCTTGTTTGATACCTGTAATATAATTACTTCTTCCACATCGGTTGAGTAATTCCCCCACACCCTTGCGTTGTACTCATCTTTAGTACACGATACCCCTAGTTAACCCCTCAGAGCCTATTCTTTTCGCGGTTCTCGTGATGTTTCGGTTTTCCGGAATATCAATGAAGAACATTATTTACAATCCACCCCTAAATGTACACCTAAATCGCCTTAGCCTACCTTGTATGCACTCAATTTTAGTGCATTATTGTTATCACACTAAACCCTTAGTTCAATTATCTAGTTGTTTGCATAAGTTGCTAAGTCGAGTCATATCCTTTGTACACAGTTTTGGGACGATTGGGACTCATGAGAAAAGTTAAATTTTATGAAATGACGGGAAGGGAACGTTAAATTCAAATTCCCTTTATTTACGTAATAATGTACTCCAAGTGTTTTGATCTTTTCAATTCAGTCAAATTAGTGTTAGAGTAATAAAAACTCAAATGTGGATGTGCCTATAAATCCCTATTATTTTGATGTTATCGTAGAGGATAGTAGAGTAAAAGTGTACGAAAAAAAAGAGTGTTGAAAAAATTAAAAAAATAAATAAATAAAAAAAATGAAAAAAAAAACATACGGGCTACCATTCTACATCTATCTTTAAATTTAAGTTTGTTTATTTCAGTTATCTAGAGTTTAGAGTGTCGAGTCTTGGCTTAGCAACGCCATTCTTCGCATGCTTGTAACATAAAGATTTTTGACTTGCCACCACTAAATCGCCTATCCCACCAAACCCTTTGTTTCCCTACCGTAAGCCTAACGTTACAACCCTTTAAAAGACCTCTTGGATAGTCTTTCCTAGGTTCTTACGCCAAAGCGATGGAGGTTTGATCTAGTCTCAAGCCTATGGTAATCTATGTACTAGGACCAAGTTAATGAGTGTTTATCTTCCATTTCAACTTGTTATATTTCATATACACCCGAGATGTGAGTATCCAAACACCCCATGTGAGGTGCTAGTATGTAATTCCGTGCTTGTTATGACTTTTATGGCTTATATGTGTTGTGGATCATTCTAAACTAATGCTTCATGACCTCTAACTTATAAATCAATTGGCTAAAAGCACATTTGCTTGAGGACAAGCAAATACCAAGTGTAGGGATATTTGATAAGGTTTTAAATGTACCTTTTGAGGGGTTGTTTAAGCCCTTATTTGATCACTTTGTATCCGTTATTACTTAATATCGTTCCTTTTCACTTTTAGGTATCTTGAAGGCAAATTGTCGGAATGACACTTATTCGGACGAAAAGGCGCGAATATACAAGAAAATGGCCAAAGTCAAGAATCGAGACACTCAAGTCATTGAACCGGGGGACGGTGTCGGGTTATACTTGTGACGCCGTCGAACAAGTTTTGTGACGACTCAAGAGCTAAATTGCTTATTTACAAGTGACGGCATCGTTTTATAAGAGTAGGGTCGCCGCTCACACGGCCTAGATTTGATCCAGACGGCATCGAGACTCAAGGAGACGGCGTCACGGACATAATGTGACGCCACAATGATAACGTGGCCAAGATGAAACCCTAATGACGGCGACCGACGAGGTCACAAACTAAAGGGTGCACGTCGCAGCTTGTAACTTTATATATAGAAACCGAATTTTTAGTTTTCGGTGTAGTTTTGTGGAGTAAAAAGCTAAACCGAACCAAGGTCGTCTTATACAAGATTTTAGGGTTCCATACCCTATCTTACATCAAGATAAGTGTTTTACTTCATTAATTTAATTATGTCTTCAATTGATTGGTGTATGCTTGCATGTTCCCATGTCCCACTAATTTACTTATGTGTTTGCTTAGGTAATATGAAACTTAGTTATTGAATATTGATTGGTTGTCTCTTATCTTAATTGTGATTGACCTAGTATTGCGATAGGTCATTTGTTGTGTTGTTAATGCTTGATTAATCTTTGTTGAACCTTAGTTTATAATCACCTAGAGTAATTGTAGGCTATACATCCAAAGAATACCTTAGAGTTAAAGTTTATAAATCCTAGAGATTTTGTAGTCATTAACCTTTGGTAGCTTCAAAGAGTTAGGGATAAATGCATACCATACAACCTTAGAGACACAACGCGATTAAGAATAAGGACGTGACAATTCAACCATCAATAGGAGATAACTAGGGAGTAATAAAGCCTAAGCAAATACATTTTTAATCATCATACGAGCACACAACAATAGACATAGACTACCCTCACCGTAGCTTAGATAATTAGATAGTAGAAGTAATCGGTAGAAATGCCAACCCCAAATCCAAACCCCGAGATTCGTGACCTTTCCATTTCCTAAAACATAAAAGATAAAAATAATCTTCCTCAACCCCAACCTTAGCGTAGTAACTTCTCACTAACATTCCTATTCCCTAGAGAACGATATCAATTCCCGTGGCTTACCCTAATACTACACTACAACGATTAGGTTCACTGCCTAGGGTGTTGAAAAACTTGCTCGACGAAAAGGAAGTTCCTTTGACCCCGAACGCGCTGTGTAAGCGTATCAGAAATGTTACGCTTCAATAGAATGAATTCGGTAGTATCCACTGGGAAAGAATTGCTCCCAAAGAGCTTCCTTCTTTATCTAAGCGACTAATTGGCTTGTATTGGATCATAAATATTGATGATTTATGTGGTCCGGGAGGTCAAGGTTGATCAAATATGATGAATCTATGCATTGTTCTAGTGAGAGAAAGTAGAGAGAGGGTGGAAAGAAAAAGAAACTTTATTAAAATCATGAAACAATACAACTAACATAATGCTTAACCACACTCCTCATGGAGAGTCATGAAGGATATTTATAGGCTCAACACACTAAAAGTTTTCCGCATTTACATATGTAGTCTCTACGGGTGCAACTTACTAGGAATCTAGTCCAATTCACGTGTAAGACGTTATCTTCACAAACTAGTGAGGCTAACAATCTCCCTCCAAGATATCGTCATACGTGAATGGTTACAGTGAGACCTATAAATACATAAACAAAGTAAATTGCAATAATATTAAACAATGTTGACGTTGTTGAAACGCAGAGTCTCTATGGTCTAGATAATGAGGCAGACTTGAAGTTTTATCTTCCGACGATCTTGACATTTGATCTTTGTCCACTGAAGGCGCTGATCTTTATAACTCTGAACTTCAATTGTAATGGTCTAGTTAGGTTATTATTCCCTCCTAACTAGTAAGCCTTTTACTTTAGTCTACTCCCTCCTAAATCGACAAGTCTCTTTCATTAAATCTCTTTAGTCTTCAAACACACAACGGAGAAATTAGACTGTAGAGTGTAGCACAATGGTTGTCATTCGGGGAACATCATAACAACATAACTCACATACTATTGCATCCAAGTTGGTAAATTAGCCCCGTTGTACACATTATTGGTACCTCTTCGGTATTAAGAACAGTTCCCTCAATCAATCCAATCACAGAAGAAGAAACACTACTTTTTTCCTTCATGTACTTCTTCCTCTTGATGGTTGCGAGTTATCAGAATCATCATAATGTTGTGTACATGCCATAGAATTACCTTGTACTTGATGCAATGTAAAAGCCATTGCTTGTTTAAGCATAATTCCGTGAGAATATGTCGAAAAAATACTCTCAATACTTCTCTCAAATCAACCTGTAATCAAACATGATGGATCTAAACACACTCCTTGTGTCAATGATATTTTGTATGATATTAATAAGCACGCGGAATTTACTTAGTAATACTTAGAAGATGGATTGTATAATGTATTGTATGAGAGTAAACACAGATTAAACACAAAACTTAAGCTCCAATATTATTGATGAATAATATGAGTGATCTTAGTATCACTAGGGTTACACCTTGAAGCTTTCGTAGGTAAATTAACAAGTACCTAAGACAATGACCTAGGACCTCCTTTTATACAACAAGGAGTCCTTTACAAGATAAATATAAAGCTAACATAATTGAATATACACAAGATCTATTCTATACTTATCTAGACGCGTTAACCTTATCATAAACAATAGCGGTAGTAATAATGTTCTAGCGGTGAATACGCCCACCGCTAGTGTTAAACCAAGCAAGATAAACCACATACTATCCGTGGTAACGGATTATTCCCAACAATCCTCCCCAAACTTATGATTTCTCGCAAATCAATAAGTTTCTTCAATATGCATTATCTTCAAGGATTTGGGAATTCAATCAAACACTTCACTTCTTTCTTAACTTCAGATAGCTCTTGAACATTGATCTTGAAGTCTTTGTAACAATGCTCGACCTTTTCATTGTCTTCATTAACTCTTATTGGTAAGGTTAACATCATCAGAAGAGCTCTAGCTCTAAGTGGATATTCTTTCTCGTGAAGCATGAAAAGTCTTCCCGTTAGTCGTAGAGACATGATGAACTTCACATGAATCATAGTAAAACAATTTAGTACCAAAACTTGTGAATAAAGTTTTCCGTAAGTCATCATCAACATTTGTTCTATAGAGCCTTCTAAGATTCACCCATAACTGCATCTCCTTTGTATCTTTGAGATCCTGAGCATTAAACCTTTCTTGTACTAACCTCCATAGAGTATTAAGATCATCTCTGTCAAAAGTTTTAATAAGATCTTCAAATGTCATGAATGATGAAGTTTCACCTCCCAGCCTTGTGATCTTCCATGATGAAGCAAATTTGCTAGCAGTGAAAACTTCCCAATCAATAATAGGATGTCTTACTTGCAGTGGATCTGGATAAAAATCTTCTTCTACTATCATCATCATTCCAGTCAGTTGTTCTTCAGTGAACTTCTCAGTAGGAATTTCCTTCTCAGTAGACATTACTTGATCTTCATCAACCTTAGTCTTCTTAACAGTTTGAGAATCACTTACTTTGGCCTTTCTCTTCAATCTAGGAAACCTTTTTGCTTCTTCTTCAGAGCCCATTGGAGTAAAATCTTTATCTTGTCTTAGAACTCTATAATAAGCTCTTTCAACTTGATCATCAGGAATTCCTCTAAATTGATGCTTCTTCCAATTACCAACATGACAACAATAAGTCTTCGTGTATGCAAGTATTTGTGCCTTGGTTGGTTGTCTTGGTTTCTTCTGGCCCTTTCCTTTTTTGACTGAATTGATCACATCTTCAAGTGCTTGATTGTTCTTCATTTGAATGAAATCCTTCAACTAAGTCATTATTTGTTCCTCGCTTAAGGATGCATCGACTACTGTGTCAATTGCCTTTTTCTTGATTTCGGATTATTAGCAATCAAGAATTCAATATCATCTTCGATGAGGAACATAACTAAACTCGAGTCTTCTCTAAGAACCGTAGGTTGAATAGTGGAAAGTGGATCAACAAAATCTTCCATTCTATTCAATCTTTTAGCTTCCAAAAGCTTGCAACTTCCATTTCTTTCAATCTTTTCTTCTCAAAAACTTGTTCTTCTCGCTATCTTCTCTCGCAAGATCTCTATCAAGAACAATCTGAGTTTGTCTTTTCTTTGAAATTTTGCTACCAGTTTGCTCTACATCTTCCATAACCGCTTTACCCTTGTCTTTCTTCAAATTATCAAATTCTTCACTTGCAGTGGCAAAATTTGGCTCTGCGGTGGAAATTAAATCAAGAGCAAAATCAGCCATGATAGAAAATGTCTTGATCTTCAAGTTGCTCTCCATGAGTTTCAGCTTCCTTTGCTCCTTTACTTGTATCTCCTTCATCTTTAAAATCAATTGTCCTCCCTCGTTCGCCATTTTGTTGTCCTCCCCTGTTTGGAAGAATTTCTCAAATCATGATCACCGAATCACCATCGAGAGGTGAGGATGAAGATGAAATCACCAACTTTGCGCCTTTTGTGCTTTTCAACCCATTAATCTCTTCCTTTAAGGTCCGAATCTCGTCTTTAAGTGTTGAACATCCTTGATATGTTGCTTCTGACATTTGCCAAGTCCTTCAGAGATTCAACACGCTGCTAACTTGGTACACAAAACCATCAATTCCAATTGGTTCCCACCGCCTCATCACTTCCAACCATTACACTGCTGGGAGAGGTGAATCATGGGGCAAAGGTTCGATTCCTCCCTAGTTGGACTAGGTTGAAGTCTAGAACCACCACTACTTGTTCCTAGACCAAAAGGTTCGTAAACTTCTTTGTGTTGTCATGAGAGGAGTCATTGTTTAGACCTTCTCATAGGTTCTTGAAATCGGTGGGGTATAATCAATGTTTGGAACATTAATTATGGGTGTGTTTTGTTCGGATGAAATTTTAGCAAGCATTTTGGGTAGAGAGGTGTAAAAATCATATTGCCATCTTTGTTTAAATTTTGAAAACTTTAGGCTTTAGGCAACCGATTTGATAAACATTAGAGTGAGGTTGCAGTTGAAACTCATTTAGCATTTGCTTGCACAAACCTTGGATACATTAAATTTTTGTTTTACTCGTACATTGCCTTTCATACTTGTAAAAATATAGTTTGACCAGGTTAAAAATCTTATCGGTGACTAGACAAACCAAAGGATAAGCCATGGTTGAACTAAATTGCTCATAAGATGTTTTCTTTGGTGAGACAATGCAACAGTATGAATCAAAAATCTCCATTGGGGACAAAACCACTCTTTTGAAAGTAGACTTTTTGTCGGTGGTATCATACCCCATAGATGATAAAGTATCATAAATTTCAGGCATAGGTAATATGATGAGACCATTGAGATCATCCAATTGGAGTACTCTCCTCAAGGATGCCTCAGTAACATCAATAGTTACCCTATCCACAGTGGCTCTTAGAGCATCCACTGTTTCATGTGTATCTCCATGCTCAAGTGTTATGGACTGAGCAGAAGTCCAAAACTGTTTGATTTGAGAGATATAGATTATGGGATTTAAAAGCAAAGCATACCTTATATGGGTGGTATGAAGAAAGTCCACAATCTGATGAAAAACAGGGCCACTCTTCTCATTAGACTTTTGTAGGTAGGCCACTAGGTTGTGCTCATCTGCAAACTTCAAAGATGCCATAGAAACTTTTGATGAAAAACAATATTATGTCAGTAAGAATTGAAAGAATAACTAGCTGATTGAGAGAGAAAGATATATAGGGTTAGGGTTTAGAATTAATGCGCAAGTAAAATTATCTTTAGAAAGTTATTAAAATATGGAAAGAAGATAATTCCTTAAATAATTTTAACCCTATATATATGACAATCGATGGTTACTTTCAACGGCTAGTAAAAATTAGTTACTTGAGAATCGGTTGTAACAGCTAGATCAACGGTGGTAAACTAACACATCGGTGGAAACTGTGAACTAGCAAAGTGGTAATTTTTCACAAAAATTTCAAAGAGCGTTAGTAAATAAAATCATGTGATAACAAGACTTCTCTTATCATAGTTTTAGCAAACTACCAGCCTATCAACGGATTTGATATGTCTTTACCATGAGCCGTTTGCTATGGACTAGCCAACTCTTAATCATAGAGAATATGGTGAGTTGATAACCATATAGTTTTTGGTAAACTATCAACCATAAACGGATTTGTCAAGTCTTTACCAGTAGCCGTTTGCTCTGGACTAGTTGATTCTTATGTGTATAAGACATGGTGAATCAATAACCATTTGTCGTGTATCTCAAATATACACCTTTTAAAATCAACTCCTATCAAAGCTTGGTTATGTTTTTGTAAGACATAGAAATAACCAACTTGATATTAACCAAAGTTATCTTTAACCAACCCAAGTAAAATATCTTCCAAAGTCAACTTGATAACATCTATATTTACTCCTTAACCTACCAAAATAGGAAAAAGTAAATATTCTCATTAAATAACCCTTTCAACCGACCTTGTCTATATAAGGAGGCTTGGCTTGTTGAAATCTTCATCAAATCACATTCAAATATCCAAGAATCCTAAAACAATCATGAGTAATCCCTCCAATATCATCAACATCTCTTCAGACTCAGAAGAAGAATATGTAATCGAGTCAGAGTCCTCCTCTAAAGCATCAGGATGGTGTGGATACTTTCCACCGGTGGC
Organism: Chrysanthemum lavandulifolium; assembly: GCA_022545495.1. Lineage (NCBI taxonomy): Eukaryota > Viridiplantae > Streptophyta > Magnoliopsida > Asterales > Asteraceae > Chrysanthemum > Chrysanthemum lavandulifolium. The sequence continues at coordinate 284,738,658 of CM040241.1, forward strand.
TCTTCATCCAAAAGGTATACCAAAGCGCTAAGCGTATGCCTGCAAAATCTCTTGAGTTCTACTCTAGCTCATCGATGATGATGAGGAGAATGATGAAAATTATTCCATGGCCAAAGATTTGCCAAAGCTCTTTCAATTGCCTTTGAAACAACTATCTCCAATATGAAGCAGATATCCATTCCAACTAAGTCTGCAATGCTACCAAAGCCTCCTCCACAAATTCTTGGTCTTCCATGTCCAAGAATGTAGTCCACCTTTGAGAACAAAAGGAAGAGGGCACAAAAGAATAAGCATGATTATGTGGGTAAAGGCAAGAAGCCAATGGAGTAGCTGAAGTTAGATGTAGGATGTCCTAGGTTGCAGTCTTTTGTGTTTTGATGATAAGTAGTACTTTAACTTTGATTGTATTGAATCACGTTATATTAATGAAGTTCCTTTGTTTTCCTTTTTTCACTGTAAGCATGTTACCACTGGTTGCAATATAGTTCCCACTGTAAAATAGTTTCTGTGTAAATATCAGTGGACAACAAGATAGAATCTAAACAACCTCGAGCAGCGATTCATCAAAGAGTAACCATTCAATGTAAACAAAGAATCCTTCAAATCTGCAACTCACAAGCATAAATCAAACGCTGGAATCACTGTTGATTTTTGGCAATGGTTAGTGTATATACTTGAATGAACATAGCAGTGGCTATACTCAATAAAGTCAACTCATAAACACTGATACACTTTCCAAGGCCACAGGACTCCAATTTACTTCTCAACTACTTGCACCTTCCCCTTATTAACTTCTTGGAGCCAACTTAACATATATTTAACAATCCATTTAACACAAACCACTCAAATCACATGCTCCAAAACTTTCACTCAAAGATCATTTCTCCAATAACACCATGAGTCAATCAAGTCCAATCAATCTTTCTTCTAGCGCTTCATCCGATAGTTCATGGATGACTTTGTTTTGACAAACCACGGAAGAGTTGAAAAAGAAGAGTATGAGAAGGTTGTATCCAGAAGAGAAGACATTCAATGATTCTTTCAAATCCTTTTCTGCCGGTCCTTCATCACTACAACCGAGCCTCGGGATGCACTAATCAAGGAAGATAGCTCGTAGATCACCTATGTATCTCCATATGAAGATACAGATGATGAGACCTCTGGAAGAGTCCCGAGTGTTCCCCTCTTGCATCAATAGCTCCTCTGAAGAGCTCCAACCATCACCTTCACAACCATTGCTACTCGGCACCTCCATCAGCAGGTCCTTCATCATCCTCACCACCAATGGAGAAGTGGTAAGGGGTTAGCATGTCCTAGAGTGTATGAGTGGATAGACATGCGAGGCTCCTAAGGTGATGCTGTCGGGCTTTCCCAAGCCATAGATGATAGATGATGGGTAGGAAGAAGATGGGTTAGGAAGCTTGTGTTTGGGGTAGGTTGTTGGTAGTTGTTTTTCAGGTTTATGTTGTGATGCTTGTAATGTACTTCATGGATGTAATCGATAAGGTTTTAAAAGGTACCATTTTGAGGGTCGTTTAAGTCCTTATTTGATCACTTTTGTATCCGTTATTGCTTAATATCGTTCCTTTTCACTTTTAGGTCTCTTGAAGGCAAAATGCTGGAATGGCACTTATTTGGACGAAAAGGCGCGGATATCTGAAGAAAATGGCCAAAGTCGAATCGAGACAATCAAAGTCTGAAATGCGAAGGCGGCGGCGTCGGTGTTAATGCGGCGCGTCGGAGGATTTTGTGACGATCTGACCAAAACCCTATTTTCAAGTCACGACGTCAGGCTTTAAAAGTAGGCCGTTGCTACTCGGGACGGCCTAGATGCGACCAGACGACGTCGGTCAAGAGGGCGGTGTCACAGACATAAGGTGACCGTCGCAAGATTAACGTGGCCAAGACGAAACCCTAATGACGGCGACACGACGGCGTCACAAAACATAATGTGATCCGTCGCATATGTAATATTATATATAGAATCCGAATTTTTCGGTTTAAGAGAGTCTTTTGAGTAAAACCTAAAACCGAACCAAGGGTGTCTTATACAGATTTTAGGGTTCCAAACCCTATCTTACATCAAGATAAGTATTTACTTCATCAATTCAATTATGTCTTTGATTATTTGTGTGTATGCTTGCATGTTCTCCATGTCCGCTAATTTATTTGTGTGTTTGCTAGGAATATGAAACTTAATTATTAAATATTGATTGGTTGTTTCTTATCTTAGTTGATTAATGATCTAGTAATGCGATAGGTCATTCGTTGTGTACTTAATGCTTGATTCATCTTTGTGAACCTTAGAATATAATTACCTGAGTAGTTGTAAGCTAAACCATCCAAAGAGTGCCTTAGAGTAAGAGTTTATTATCCCTAGTGAGTTTTGTAGACGAGACCCTTTGGTAAGTTCAAAGAGTTAGGGAGAAACGCATATCCTACAACCTTAGACACACAACGCAAATAAGAATAAGGACGTGACAACTCAACCATCAATAGGAGATAATTAAGGAGTAGTAAAACCTAAGTAAACACATCTTTAAACTATCATACGAGTACACATTAATTAGACATAGACTACCACCACCTTAGTTTAGATAATTACCAAATCTAATACCCGAGATTCGTACTTTTCAATTTCCTAAAAAACATAAAAAGATAAAAATAATCTTCCTCAACCTTAACCTTAGCGTAGTAACTTCTCACTAGCATTCCTATTCCCCAGAGAACGATATCAATACCCGTGGCTTACCCTAATACTACACTATAACGATTAGGTTCATCGCTTGGGGTGTTGAAAAACTTGCTCGACGAAAAGGAAGTTCCTTTGACCCCGAGCGCTGCGTGGCGTATCAAGTTTTTGGCGCACGGGAATAGAATAGCTAGTTAGTAGTCCACCTCGCTTAGGTTTCTTTGCTGATTCCTATCAAGTAAATTTTTCTCGATATTAGCTTTCTCGTAGTCTATCCCCTTCTTCGTGACCTTTGTTCGTAATCCCATCACTTTTCATCATGGAAGGTGATAACCAACCACCATTCATCAACCCGCCACCAAATGACCCGCCAAGAGCCCGTACTCTTGGTGAATACTCGAGACCAAGCCACCTAGGCTATAGAAACACCATTGAGCTTCCCGACCAAGCCCAAACTACTGACCTGCGATCCGACACCATCCGGTTGGTGCAAAGCGGATGTGCATTCCATGGACTTCGTTCAAGATCCAAATCGACATCGAGGATTTCCTCAAAATTGTTGATTCCATCGACCTTGATGCTACTACTCGGAGACCACGCGCTGCGTCTCTTCCAATTCACTCTACGGGACCAAGCTAGTAATTGGATTGAGCGACTTCCACGGCTCCATCTCAAGTTGGGATGATCTTACCTCTCGCCTTGCTCAATTTTTCCCACCGGGAGAACCACTAAGCTTAGGAATGACATCTTGATGTTCCAACAACGTCAAGGTGAATCTCTCTGACATGGACCCGATTCAAGGACTTACTTCATAAAGTCCTCATCACTGCATTGATCTTTGGCTCCAAGTCCAAATCTTTTATGATCATGTCAACTTCCCACTAAGCGATCCATTGACCAAGCGGCCGGTGGAAAACTTAGTGATCTCACCGCGGAAGAATCATGGGGTATAATAGAGGACCTTGCCCTCTACGACAACGAAAGTTGGGATGACCCCGTGAGCTACCTAAACCGTCAAGGCAATCTCCTTGCCTTCCATCGACTCACAACCTTCCGACCGTAGGATGATCGAACTTGAAGATCAAGTTAAATTCCTCATGAGTTTCTACAAAATCCTAAGTCCTCACGTCAAGTGAATCAAATCACTCTACCTTGTGAGTTATCTGTGGTCCCCATGACACTCGTGATTGCACAAGGCTCCCCGAACAAGCTTTTGCGGACTACGCCTCATGCGTGCGACGGAGCGGGAGAAGTGGTACACTTTCAAACCCGAACAAAACAACTTAGGAAACTCAGATAACCCCTCATGGAGAAATCACCCTAACCTTAAGTGGAACCAAAACTCAAGCACACCCCAAATCTCATCTAGTTCACCCACTAGGTTCAATTCTCTTAATACCGGGAACCCCACTAATCTTGAGGAAATCTCATCTAGTTCACCCACTCGACGCTCTAGCCGACTTAGGGTCATGCATCAATCTTGTTCCGTTGTCCCTTCATAGAAGCCTTAACTTAGGTAAAATAGAACCAATGGAAACCATCTTAGGTCTAGCGGACGGTAGTGTGGCACGTCCGGTAGGAATAATAAAGGACATGGTAGTACACGTAGGAGAGTTGACTCTTTTGACCGACTTTCATGTGCTAGACATGAATAAGGACCCGACATGCCCATTACTAGTAGGAAGAGGATTTTAGCTACCGCTAGTGCCATCATCGATTGTAAGATGTCCAAGATAGTGGTAGGAGAGGGAGTGCTAGATCGCTTCTGATGTAAAAAGCATACGTACTACAAGGATGAGGAAATCCACAAGAGATTAGGTTGGATAGAGAGCCTTCTAGATATGGACCTTGGATTGATAAGAACCTCATAGGCCCCAAAGACCTTTTACCTAGATAAAGCCTTCACTAGTAAAGCAACTTTCCAAGAAAAGAAATGGCTAGGGACATGGAAGTGAACCCGTTCGAGGACGCCTTAGTATTTAGGAAGATGACCGAGTTCCTAGGAAGCTTGCCCATTAACCTTGTCATGAATAAGTGGAAAGTTGAGGAATCTAAACACAAATGGGATTGGGATAGACCGCCTAGTGATGGTAATGGAGAGTGACACATTAGGATACAAATCTATGATCCCGATGGTGAGAAGTTTGAAAAGACATATTTAACCGAAGCGTACTACTAGGAACTTGAATGATAAGTTTGATCCTTACGATATTGTTGAGGATAGACTTACCTATATCGATGCGTAGGGCACGACTACGAGTCTAGCTACAAGACTCTTAAATAAAGAAAAGTGCTTCGTGGAGGCAACCCATGCTTAATTGTTTGCTTGTTAGTGTCATATATCTTTTATTAATTGTTTATCCTCATGTTTAAATTTGTAAAATGCTTTATTTTGTTTTTAACCTCGTCTTAATTGCATATAAAGGTATTTTACATAAGGGATAAGTGTAGGGAGGATTACACACGTTTTCAAAAGAAACGTAAACATGAGAATAACAATTAAATAAAAGATATATATGTTGTTTGTTCGAGTCAAATGCTTGTATCGAGTCATAATTGATGTTTTGCGTAAATATTTCTAGATTCTAAAGATGTACATTTTCCGAATTTTTTTGAAAAATCGCAGCAGCTTTTGTCGGGATAACTTTGGCGTCAGATTACAACTTTGACGGTGTCGGGAAGGAGTAAAACATCGATCACTTTTCGTTTTCGAGCTACTTATAAATTTTGGAATTTTCGTGTCTTAATTTTCTTAGAAATTCGTAAACATCCATTCCACAAGCATTATATCCTAGTTTAAATCGAGTCTTATATATATTATTACCATCGATTTTACGCCAAGGTTTCGTTTGTTTTCTTCAAGTGTGCGAGTTTAATTTATCAAGAAGAAGTTACATAAGATTGGCGAGATTTTCACGCATAAATTCTTCTTGGAAAGGATTTAACCACTACTTCACACGGATCCTACCGAGCTAATCGGGGAGTATTAGTTTCTTTCGTTTTAATTACCTTCCACTTATCATAACTTTGATACTTTCGGGAACATTGGGGACAATGTTCGGTTTAAAATGTGGAGGAAAATAAACGGAACTTTGAAACTATGCTTATCCTTGATTATTTGCTTTGTCAATTGTGATTGTGTAATAAACCATGAGAAAATGTCGGTTAGGGTAATTTTGGCACCAAATTTAAAATTTTTCATGACATATAGGGTGGGCCATTAGTCTTAACAAAAGCGCCTCACGGATAGGAAGTTATATGACTAGCACAAACCCTTTACCACCCAAATTCCACCCAAAATGTGAGGATCGCCTTAGATTAGTAGGAATTAAAACATTCATCTTCAATGCTTAGAGTGTGAACCGGTAGTATATTAGATTCTAGAACTTGTTTTGTGATGCATTCCGAGATCGCAAGTGAGACTACACTTGTGTAGTTAGGAATAACTAAATGATAAGAGGCATTAGGATAACCCTTGTTTGATACCGTAATATAATTACTTCTTCCACATCGGTTGAGTAATTCCCCATACCCTTTGCGTTGTACTCATCTTTAGTACACGATACCCTAGTTAACCCTCGAGCCTATCCTTTTCGCGGTTCTCGTGATGTTTCGATTTTTCCGGAATATCAATGAAGAGCATTGTTTACACCCCACCCCAAATATACACCCAAATCGCCTTAGCCTACCCTTATGCACTCACTTTTAGTGCAAATGTTTGTTATCACCTAAACCCTTAGTTCAATTATTTGGTTGCTTGCATGAGTTGCTAAGTCGAGTCATATCCTTTGTATACGCTTTGGGACGATTGGGATTCATGGGAAAAGTTAAAGTTTATGAAATGACGGAAGGGAACGTTAAATTCAAATTCCGTTTGTTTGCGTAATAATGTACCCCAAGTGTTTTGATCTTTTCAATTGGGTCAAATTAGTGTTAGAGTAATAAAACTCAAGTGTAGGGATGTGCCTATAAATCCCTATCATTTTGATGTTACCGTAGAGGATGGTAGAGTAAAAGTGTATGAAAAAAAAAATCGAAAAAATAGAAAAGAAAAAAGAAAAAAAATAGAGTGTTAAAAAAAATAAAAATAATAAAATATATATATATATATATATATATATATATATATATATATATATATATATATATATATCGCTACCATCCTACATCTATCCTTTAAATTTATGTTTGTTTATTTCCGTTACCTAGAGTTTTAGAGTGTCGAGTCTTGGCTTAGCAACGCCATTCTTCGTATGCATTTAACATAGAGATTTTGACTTACCACTACTAAATAGCCTATCCCACCAAACCCTTGTTTCCTACCGTAAGCCTAACATTACAACCCTTTAAAGACCTCTTTGAAAGTCTTTCCTAGGTACTTACGCCAAAGCGATGGAGGTTTGATCTATTCTCAAGCCTATGGTAATCTATGTACTAGGACCGGTTAATGAGTGTTTATCTTCCATTTACTATTTGTTATATTTCATATATACACCGAGAGAGATGTGAGTATCCAAACACCCCATGTGAGGTGCTAGTATGTAATTCCGTGCTTGTTGTGACTTTATGGGCTTATATGTGTTGTGAACCGTTTTAAATCAATGCTTCATGACCCTAACTTATAAATTAATTGGCTAAAAGCACATTTGCTTGAGGACAAGCAAATAACAAGTGTAGGGATATTTGATAAGGTTTTAAAAGGTACCATTTGAGGGTCGCTTAAGTCCTTATTTGATCACTTTTGTATCCGTTATTGCTTAATATCGTTCCTTTTCACTTTTTAGGTCTCTTGAAGGCAAAATGCTGGAATGACACTTATTTGGACGAAAAGGCGCGGATATACGAAGAAAATGGCCAAAGTCGAATCGAGACACTCAAAGTCACCGAAAGCAGGCGACGGCGTCGGTGTTAATTGCGACGCCATCGAGGATTTTGTGACGATACGTAAGCCAAAACCCTATTTTCAAGTGACGACGTCGGGCTTTAAAAGAGTAGGCCGTTGCTACTCGACGGCCTAGATGCGACCCGGACGACGCCGAAAGTCAAGAGGACGGCGTCACGGACATAAGGTGACGCCGTCGCCAAGATTAACGTGGCCAAGACGAAACCCTAATGACGGCGACACGGACGGCCACAAAACATAACGTGACGCCGTCGCATATGTAATATTATATATAGAATCCGAATTTTTCGCTTTTAAGAGAGTCTTTTGGAGTAAAACCTAAACCGAACCAAGGGTGTCTTATACAAGATTTTAGGTTCCAAACCCTATCTTATATCAAGATAAGTATTTACTTCTTCAATTCAATTATGTCTTTGATTATTTGTGTGTATGCTTGCATGTTCTCCATGTCCCGCTAATTTATTTGTGTGTTTGCTTAGGGAATATGAAACTTAATTATTAAATATTGATTGGTTGTTTCTTATCTTAGTTGATTAATGATCTAGTAATGCGATAGGTCATTCGTTGTGTACTTAATGCTTGATTCATCTTTGTGAACCTTAGAATATAATTACCGAGTAGTTGTAAGCTAAACCATCCAAAGAGTGCCTTAGAGTAAGATTTTATTATCCCTAGTGGGTTTGTAGACGAGACCCTTTGGTAAGTTCAAAGAGTTGGGAGAAACGATACCCTACAACCTTAGACACACAACGCAACTAAGAATAAGGACGTGACAACTCAACCATCAATAGTAGATAATTAAGGAGTAGTAAAACCTAAGTAAACACATCTTTAAACTATCATACGAGCACACATTAATTAGACATAGACTACCACCACCTTAGTTTAGATAATTAGATAATAGTAGAGTAATCGGAGAAATACCAACCCCCAAATCCAATACCCGAGATTCGTACTTTTCAATTTCCTAAAAAACATAAAAAGATAAAAATAATCTTCCTCAACCTTAACCTTAGCGTAGTAACTTCTCACTAGCATTCTTATTCCCCAGAGAACGATATCAATACCCGTGGCTTACCCTAATACTACACTACAACGATTAGGTTCACCGCCTAGGGTGATGAAAACTTGCTCTGCGAAAAGGAATTTCCTTTGACCCCGAGCAGCATTGCGTAGCGTATCGATCAAGAATCTTTGCACTTAGAGTGCGGTTTTGTGAAATTATAATAATAATCTATGTTTTCCTTTATCTTTAGTGTTCCTGCATCACACATTTTGTTCCACTAACTTCATTATCAAAACTAACTTCATCATCCATAATAATGCTCAAAATCGAAAGATAGGACTTGTTGCCGGTCATGTGCCTTGAACACCCACTATCTCAGATATCCTTGATCGATCGTTTTGTCCTTGGATGTTCTGCACATAAGAGTAAAGAGTTAGTTTCTTTTGGGGACCCAAGCCATGATTGACTTGGATCCGCCTCGTGTATCAATATAGTTAAATCTATCAAAGGTCATTGATACACCATTGGGATTGGTTGTAGAGGTATTTCCTTTAGGTTTCCATTCCCAACGTCTCGAGGCCTTCACATCATTGCCCATGTCCCCCTTTTCTTGTTTACAACCCTTGCGGTGGTAACTTTTGAATGAGTAGTGGTAACTCCCGGTTTCTTTTAGGCACCCAACGTTGGTTATAATTAAACCTTTTAGCTTGAAAAGTTCCTTTCCTGTTTGTGCGATTTTTCAAAAGTTGTTTTGGGTTTGCACTTTTAACAGTGACTTAGGATAAGCAGTGTTATGCTTTAGCGGTGGCAAAGTTTTGAGGCCACTTCTCGGTTGAACGCTCTTGGGATCATTTTGCAATGTGAATTAGGGTGTACATTATTTTGAAACTTGTTAGACTCCACCCTTTTATTCCCATATAATTCCTTCTCCCATTATGATAATCACAATAAGCATGTAAATGATCAAAACTACCACAGATATAGCATGCTTTATTGTACATCACAAAATCACTACCTAGTTGTTGAGATTTAACATGATTCCAACTCCTCCGGTTACCCCTAGGAGTCAAGGCTTGTTCTATACATCTCAACATACTTTACTGATTGGTCTAGGTTTATTAATTGGTTTCTAGGTTCCTCTGAATGATGTATTAACAACTTTTGGGATAAAGTCTCTACATTCTTTTAACACTCTCATCTACAATGATGAGTCACTAGCACTCTCAAAAACATCATTATCAAGCTTAACTTCTTCCTCACTTTTCAACTTAGTGTCCTTTAAAGGACCATATTCTCTTTCAAGATCCTTAAAATCCTCTATGCCTCGTATGAGCTAAATCTATACCGAGGTGAATAAACACCCCAGTGGTGGAGGCACAATATTATAACCCATACGGACTTAGCTTTATTATATATTTGAGCATTCCAAATTTTATCAATTGACTTAGACTGATGATAACTTGTGTCTGATTAAATTGACATTTTCAATTTTGTTTTGAAGTTTTTCAAGCTCTTTTGGTATGCTTCATTCACGTTAGCTTGTATGTTCTACCTCTTCTAAGAAGAATCATATCATCATTATGTTTTGACTCATTTGTCAGCTTCTATTTGCTTTTCTAACACTGCCATAGCTCTTCTAAGATTAGACACAGATAATTAGCGTGATATAACTCTTGTCTTTCATTAGAATATAAATCATTAAGTCTTTCAACTTCTTTAGCAACCCTACATGTTTTAGAACAACTATCAAAGTTTTGTACCTCGTAGTCGAGAAAGCCATGAGAGCAAATTCAAGTAGCAACAAGAGCAAAGATCCGAATGTTCTTCTTCTTGTTCATCGCCCATGAAACTCAATCATAGCTCACACCATCAATAACCAAAGATTACCTTTGGTTCTTCCACGCTTGGTCCATTCTTTTGCTTGTACCAAGTAGACTGTTGTCCTTGGTCTTTGGTCTTCTACATTCTCTAGCAAATGTACAAACTTGTGGCGCTTAAAGCACTCCACTTTCTTCTTATCAAAACCCGCAGATCATCACCATTAATGTGGATAGGCTTGCCGCCTTCTTGTAGAATTTCTTAGCCCTCATGCTAAGAAGAGCTATTTGCCATTTTATATCCATCTCTCCAAGTCATCTTCATCAATTTGCTCTATGTCTTCACGAGTTAAGACAGATCCATCAACTTGTGTGGAGATGAAAGCATAAAAGGTAGGATCTCCAATACTAGCAACCTTCTTCTTTGTTCTGAAGTGGTAACATTTACATTACCGTGGAAACTTTAGAACTGCGCAGAGGCAATATCATCATTTTCATCTTGAATCATCACTTTGTCAATGTAGGTTGACAACAATGCTAGCTACTATAGCTTGTGCCAATTTCCGCCTTCTTTAACCTTTGCTCAATAAGTTTGAAATTGTTGTAAAGGTCATTGAGATTCATTGTCTCTATGTCGATTTGTTTTCCCAGACGGTAACATTGGTTTGAAACTCAAGGCAAACTTCTTAGAAACTTCAAATTGAGGTCTTCCTTTTCTACCTTAATGCCAAACATGCTTAGTGTGTTACAATCTTCAAGTTTGGAAAGATGCTATCAAGTGAGTCATTACTTGAAGCGGAGAAGTTTTCATAACTTTGCTTCAATAATGTCTTTTGTGTCTTCTTTGTAGCATCATTACCACCAAACATTGAGCAAATCTCTTCAAACAGTTCTTTAGCGCCTTGTACTTGCTAAATGCAATGATCGATCTCTAGGAAGAGTCATCAAGAACAAACTTCTAGATTTAAGATCATTCTTCTTGCAAGCCTTTTCAATACTAGATTCGAGCACGTAAACCTTCACAACATCCGTGTCACCAACCTTCACAAAGACTAGTCACGAGGCTTGAAGGAATCACTGTTTGAATGATCTCCCATAGAGCATAGTCCGAATGAGAAAGTATTGCTCTATCAAGATATCTCCACATCTCAAACTCATTAAGTTTGAGCTTAGGTAGCCTTGGTGTAGAAGCATTGGACTGGTTGTTTTCCATCTCCATTGATTTGAGTGAGTAGATTAAGCTAATTCCTTGGATCTTCTAAAACAAAATATCAGAACCTTCTCTGATACCACTTGTTGGATCTAAACACACTCCTTGTGTCAATGATATTTTGTATGATATTAATAAGCACGCAGAATTTACTTAGTAATACTTAGAAGATGGATTGTATAATGTATTGTATGAGAGTAAACACAGATTAAACACAAAACTTAAGCTCCAATATTTATGATGAATAATACGAGTGATCTTAGTATCACTAGGGTTACACCTTGAAGCTTTCGTAGGTAAATTAACAAGTACCTAAGACAATGACCTAGGACCTCCTTTTATACAACAAGGAGTCCTTTACAAGATAAATATAAAGCTAACATAATAGAATATACACAAGATCTATTCTATACTTATCTAGACGCGTTAACCTTATCATAAACAATAGCAGTGGTAATAATGTTCTAGCAGTGGGAATACGTTTCCACTGCTAGTGTTAAACCAAGCAGTATAAACCACATACTATCCGTGGTAACGGATTATTCCCAACAAAACATCCTTTTAATTCACCGGCTAATAGTAATGACTACTGATGGAGAAAACCCGATATGACCAACTTTGAAAAGAAGTAAACATCCCAACTTTGTGACTTAATGCTTGTACTATCCTTGATTAAGAACCTCTTGAACAATCCACAACTCCGTGTGACACTGAGTACTACAACGTAACTCCTTAAAGTGATAATTATACACTGTGAGTACTATAACGTAACTCTTTAAAGTGATAGTTATATACTGTGAGCATTACAATGTAACTTCTTACATCAGTTATAACTAGATAGTCAAGTCTTAATCACTTATGAAAAATGGCTAGACAAGTTATCTTGAGACCATTAACATATCTCAAAGATAAATAAGTATACCCGTGAAACGTCACTTCAAAATCAAATAAGCAATATTGTACAAAAACCCCGTAGTAATTTTGTTGATGAAATAACAACTGTTGCCGTGAAATTAGTATCCCTTGTGAAAATTTGTAGAACTAAAATACCACTCTAAACTAAATATTATCAAAATTTTATATCCAATTTTTTTTGGATTATAACCTTTTGATATATTGTTTAGTGCCAGGCTATTAATGCACATCGTATAGTCCAGTCCAATATTAAGATAGAAATGCAACAAAGAAACCCAGTCTGGATTTAGCCCAATAAGCAAATTCACCAGCCTGATCCAAAATGAAAAGATTAAACCCGATCCGATGCCCACTTACTAATCGGTTATAAGCACAAACCATAAACATTAGGTCATTTGATAACCTAATCAACACATATCAACATTCGCCTACCACTCTTCATCTCCTTTCACAAATCTTACTTACTTCATCACTTCCATCAAACCTCTCATGACCAACAACTGCAACGCATCTAAGATTCATCATCTATCTTAAACTGATCAAAAAACAAATCTCCTTCATCCTTTCTAGTTTCTATCTTGCATAGTCCTAACAACAAACATCACTACGAGCACCACTTTTTTCTTGTACTAGTTTGAAGAACACAAGTTTGATACTCATGGCTTCAATATCTTTTAATAATGGTCTGAGGTAGGTTTATGTGTTGCCTTATTTTCATGTAAACCGAATAAAAGGAATGATTAAGACAGAGGTCTTGGTCTTTCTTTAATAGTATTCGAATATTAAAGAGGAGGTTACACTCTACATAGATCTATGATGATGATGATGGTTCAATGAAAAATCTTTAAAAGATTAGAAAAAATCGTAACCAATCTGAGATCAATTTGGATTTGTTTTTGTTATAATTAGTTAGATGAGAGTTGTTGGAGTGATGTGAGGGTTCTGGTAGTGTCTAGATATTTGGTTTCGGTTTAGATTTTGTTTGTGGACCAGTCGTGATGTTCTGCTTTGCTTCTTTCTGTTTCTTTTTGTTTACTTTTAAGACCATTGGACTGATGATGGGTTGTAAATCTGAAGTCACAATTGAGTTTGGTGTTTTATTTGTGGTCAATGGTCTTGGTCATCGTGATTTTCCTTAGTCGAAAGGTTAATGTGATTCCTTATTCGGAAAGTTTCTTAGTCAGAAAGTGATATAAATTCCGTACTCGAAGGATTGATCTTGAACAGGTATAATTTCCTTACTCGGAAAATGATACCTGGAAGATTTCTGATTTCCTTACTCGAAAAGTGTACACAGAAATTTTACTCGGAGAAACCCATTTCTATACTCGAAGAAACTCATACACTGAGTTGCTTACTTAAAAAAACTTCAAGTCATACTCCGAAACTAAAGGACCTTACTCGAAGATCTTCAACCTTTTTCCAAAAAACTGATTCAAAAACTCACCTTCAACCTTTCAAGGGCTTACTCAAAGATCTTCAACCTTTTTCCAGAAAACTTGATTCAAAAAATCACCTTTATGACCGTTTTTTTACCACAAAAAACTTCATAGGTTGATACAAAACATGTATAAACTATTACAGAAACATTATCAGATACGTATAATAATTTTTTTGTAGGATCGTATATTTATGTTGTTTAGATGATTCGGGTGGTCTAGGTAGATGATTAAACAAGTAAGCCATCGTTAGAGAGATGAAGAGAGGAGAGGGCGTTTTCTAGAGAGATAAACAATACAAATGTAAGGTTAGATTATGAGAAAAGAACCACCCTTCCCTTAGAGGGAAGGGTATTTATAGTTACAAACTAAACGACCTCCTGACGGCCTGTGGATCAAGTATACAATGGGTAAATACCCGCCCTTCCTCCACGGTGTTACACTAAACTAAACTACGCTAATAACTAACTAATTAACTACAGAATAACGTAAATAACGATATGTCTACGAGCTAACTTATGCTAGATTATATTTGGGGTGACCGACTCTTCACTATGGAATTTCTAATTCCTAACAATCTCCCCCTAAGGGAGGTCACCCCATGTTTTACATTTGAATCCTAGCATTCTATTTTATCTTCGCCTTGAGCTTGTAGACTTTAATTCTTCACTTCGCAATCTTTGCTCTTAGCGATGACTCTTCATAGTTCGATTTCTTTGTACTTTAAGTGGAGGCCTTTAACCGATCCACATCTTTGATGATCTTCGAGCTACTTTGAGATCATCGCCCACAGTAAATCTTTGTTGTGACTTTTGGACCGACATGCTCACACTTTGAATCATGACATCTTTCCATCGTAGTGGAAGCTTTCTTGGTTCATGATATTTGCGAACAGAGCGTAAGCATAGTATAAAATATCGAGCCGTGTTATGTAGATATGCACAAGTCATGATTTCTTCAATTAAGCGTGATGTTTGTGAGCATGCGCTTTGGATTGACTTCTCAATTCGATCACCGTAATCGATAAATGTACCGTGAACAACGATTAGCAATAAAACACACGAAAGTGTCTTTGATCACTTTTGTTGAATTGAGGTACACGGATCACGGTTCCTCGTTGATCAAGACAAGCATTGCCGTGATCGTGTATAATCAAGAATCTCCTTGACAGGGTTTCAGCCTATTCTAGTCGTTTCAAACCGAACGCCTCAAAGAAGACAACACGAGTGAGTGAACCAATGAATTGAGATTCATTTGATTGATGAAAATTGATTTGAAAACAATCGCGTATTGCTTAGAAGAAAGAGTTTTGCAATACAACAAGGTTTTATGAGAAAGATCAATTTTCAATTTAAAATACTTTTTGTATTTGAAAAGAGTACATTCGATGTGCTAGAGAAAGAAGAGATTTTCCCATCAAACGGTTTTTCCAAAAGTATTTTTCAATCGTAGATACTTTTTGTGTTTGAAAACATGAATACACATTCGATGTGCTAGAGAAAGAAGATTTGCACATCGAACGGTTTTCCAAAAGTATTCGTCAATTCATTTCCGGACCAAGGTTAATTCAAGAGTGAATCGCCCCATCGCTTCGGCTCAGCTTGTTACAAGCTTGATCTTTAGAAAAGATCTCACATGTCACCCACCTAGAGCTTGTTTTATGTTGGCTCTAGAAGGATTTCCATCTTCATCATAAATATTTAGAATATCACTCAGATGTTCTGGCAATACCACAAGGATAATGCGTAGGACTCTTAATATATTCTTACTTTCCACATTGTGTGAAACAACAAGTCTTCATTAATTTTGTGTCCTAATGAGATATTGTGGATGATCTCTTGGCTCTAGACTCAATTGTGCATATTTGGTTTCCTATGTCGAGACTAGGAGAGGTCTCCTTCAATATCAACAATCTCTAAGAGAAAGTCGATAGATTATGTAGGTTCCCGTGAGAATGAAACAAGTCCTTTTAAGAGGAACTTGAGTAGCTTAAGAAGTTTAGTGCATGACGCCTTGTCTTCAATACCAAGTGTTACCTTAGTAAACACCAGTAGCATATGTATTGAACCCGGTTTCTCCTAAGGTTGAATTATTGAGGCTATTTCTTTTCACCCTTTCACATTCAATTTTTTCATTCTTCACCCTTCATTAAGCTTACCGAGACTTCATTACTAGAACCTTGTTGGGTTTATTCCGTTCTAGCTCTGCCTCACCGCACTCTTCCCATATTCTTATTTTTCTCCTTTTTTCATCATACCTAAGGACTTCTACACTATCTAGTGGATTGTCCCTGGGTAGATCCCTCCGGCTCTGGCGGGATCGTGGAAACAAATACCTAACCTAACCATCCTTATAACACCATGCATAAAGTAAATTGGTCGGTCTTTTGGTATTGTTCTTTCCTTCATGAAACCAATTGAAAAATCATTTGGAAAATCAATCAAGGTAGTTGTGGTATAATATCAAAGAATTTTGTACCTTAATTGTTTTGATCATTTAGAAATGCTCCCCCTCAACATGTGCATATGATTATGAAATTTTTTAGAGCATGAAGGCAAGAGTTCTTTTGAAATAATTTCTTTGATCACAATTTCCTTAGAAAAAGCCTTTTGATTTTCTTGTTAAATTCTCCCCCTCAAAATGTGCGTTGGTTATATGAAATCATTTAACACATAGAGGAAAGAGATCTTAGAAGTACTTTCACGATCACATTTGCCATAGAGAAAACCATTTCAAACTCAATCAAGGTACACATGATAAAACGTTGAAACCTTTGTACCTTGATAGTTTATTTTCTTTAGAAATGCTCCCCCTTAATATGTGCTTCGAGATTCGAAAGCGTTTAGCACATATGGAAGAGCAACCTGCACTTTTGAATCAAATCGATCATTATTTATCAGATTTCATAATTAAATCACAAATTCTCCCCCGATCAAAAATATCAAACCCTTTGAGATTTTGGATCCCAAGTGATTTAATAGAGTTTAGAAAACATGGGAGAAAATGTGGCCTTGTTTAAATACTCATCTTGTTTTTGGTTAAATGCTCCTCCTCAATCATGTGCATCATATATTGAAATCGTTTGGCACATGGAGGCAGGAGTGCCTTTAAAGGACTAAAACCAATTCCATTTAAACGGATAAGAGATTTAAATCACTATCTCTCCCCCGATCAAAAATTTCAAACCTTTTGAGATTCGTGATCCCAATTGATTTAAATTATTTAGAAAATTTTAGGGGAAAGACGTGGCTTGATTTAATTTTTGAAAAATGACTGATAGGGATCAATATAAGACATTAAAGATTGTTAGTGTCTGGTATGATAGTTTTAAGAGATCTTTAAATAAAATAAAACAATTTCACAATCAAACAAGAAGAAAAAATTTCATTTTGAAGGATCTTTGAGTTTTAAAGAAAATCATACCATGACATAACATTAAATCTTTAGAACACCACTTTAATTCGTACGAGCCGAACTTGATAGATGAAATATCGTTTGAAAATATTTAGTGTTATGTCATTGATAAGGTTTTAAAATGTACCTTTTTGAGGGGTCGTTTAAGCCCTTATTTGATCACTTTTGTATCCGTTATTACTTAATATCGTTCCTTTTCACTTTTTAGGTCTCTTGAAAGCAAATTGCTATAAGGGCACTTATTTGGACGAAAAGGCGCAGATATACGAAGAAAATAGCCAAAGTCAAGAATCAAGATGATCAAGCTCCTGAAAACATAAGGTTACGGCGTCATCGCTAACCCGCGACGCCGCCGAGGATTTTGTGACGGACGAAGCCAAAACTCTTATTTTCAAGTGGCGACAAGCTTATAAAGAGTAGGCCGTCGCAACTCGAACGGCCTAAATTCGATCCAGACGGCGTCGTGTCAAGAGGATGGCGTCACAAGCACAAGGTGACGCCGTCGCAAGACTAACGTGCCAAGACGAAACCACAATAATGACGGCGATCGATCGTCACAAAACATAAGGTGACGCCGTCGCATGTGTAATCTTATATATAGAATCCGATTTTTCAAGATTGGTGCGTAGTCTTTTGGAATAAAAACCTAAACCGAACCAAGGTGTCTTGTCTGAGATTTTAGGGTTCCAAACCCTATCTTACATCAAGATAAGTGTTTTACTTCATTAATACAATTATGTCTTTGATTATTTGTGTGTATGCTTGCATGTTCTCCATGTCCATTAATTTACTTGTGTGTTTGCTTAGGAATATGAAACTTAATTATTGAATATTGATTGGTTGCCTCTTATCTTAGTTATTTTTGATCTAGTAATGCGATAGGTCATTCGTTGTGTACTTAATGCTTGATTAATCTTTGTGAACCTTAGGTTATAGCACCTTGAGCGGTTGTAAGCTAAACTATCCAAAGAGGCCTTAGAGTAAGAGTTTATGATCCCTAGTGGTATTTTGTAGACGAGACGCTTTGGTAACTTCAAAGAGTTAGGGATAAACGCATACCCTACAACTTTAGACACACAACGCGTTAAGAATAAGGATGTGACAATTCAACCATCAATAGGAGATAATTAAGGAGTAATAAAACCTAAGTAAACACATCTTTAAATCATCATACGAGCACACAACAATAGACATAGACTATCCTTAGCTTAGTTAATTAGATAAGTAAAGTAATCGGTAGAAATACCAACCCCCAAATCCAAAACCTGAGATTCGTACCTTTCCATTTCATAAAATATAAAAATACAAAAATAATCATCCTCACATTTAGACTTAAATCGACATACACTTCAAAGATAACGACACTATTCCCTAGAGAACGATATCAATACCCGTGGCTTACCCTAATACTACACTACAACGATTAGGTTCATTGCCTAGGGTGTTATAAAACTTGCTCGAAGAAAAGGAAGTTCCTTTGACCCCGAACGACGCATGTAGCTAGTTAGTAGTCCACCTCGTTTAGGTTTCTTTGCTTGATTCCTATCAAGTAAATTTTTCTCACTATTAGCTTTCTCGTAGTCTATCCCCCTTCTTCGTGACCTTTGTTCGTAATCCCATCACTTTTCATCATGGAAGGTGATAACCAACCACCATTCATCAACCTGCCACCAAATGACCCGCCAAGAGCCCGTACTCTTGGTGAATACTCGAGACCAAGCCACCTAGGCTATAGAAACACCATTGAGCTTCCCGACCAAGCCCAAACTATGGCCCTGCGATTCGACACCATCCGGTTGGTGAAAAACGGATGTGCATTCCATGGACTTCGTTCAAGATCCAAATCAAGATCTAAGGATTTCCTTAAAATTTTCGATTCTATCGACCTTGATGCTACTACTACTAGGAGACCACGCTACCGTGTCTCTTCCAATTCTCTCTGGGACCAAGCTAGTAATTGGCTTGGCGACTTCCCACCGGCTCCATCTCAAGTTGGGATGATCTCACCTCTCGTTTCCTTGCTCAATTTTTCCCAACGGGAGAACCACTAAACTTAGAAATGACATCTTGATGTTCCAACAACGGCAAGGTGAATCTCTCTGAAGCATGGACTCGATTCAAGGACCTACTTCATAAAGTCCTCATCACGGCATTGATCTTTGGCTTCAAGTCCAAATCTTTTATGATCATGTCAACTTCCCCACCAAGCGATCCATTGACCAAGTGGCGGTGGAAAACTTAGTGATCTCACCGCGAAGAATCATGGGGCATAATAGGGACCTTCTCTCTATGACAACGAAAGTTGGAATGACCCCGTGAGTTGCCCAAAACCGTTAAGGCAATCTCCTTGCCTCCCATTGACTCACAATCTTCCGACCGTGGGATGATCGAACTTGAAGATCAAGTTAAATTCTAATGAGTTCTGCGAAAATCCTAAGTCTTCACATCAAATGAATAAAATCACTCTTCCTTGTGAGTTATGTAGTGGTCTCATGACACTCGTGATTGCACAAGACTCCCGAACGAGCTTTGCGGACTACGCCTCCGTGCGTGCATCGACGGAGCGGAGAGAAGTGGTACACTTTCAAGCCCGAACAAAACAACTTAGGGAACTCTTACAACCCCTCATGGAGAAATCACCCTAACCTTAAGTGGAACCAAAACTCAAGCACACCCCAAAGCTCATCTAGTCCACCTAATAGGTTCAATTCTCTAAACACCGGAACCCCACTGATCTTGAGGCAATTGCATCTAGATTCATGTCATATCAAGAGACTCGATTGACTAAGCTTGAATCCGATTTTAAGCGAAGGCAAGGCGAGATGACAAACAAGCTTGATGCTCTCTTAAAAGCCTTTAATGAACGAGAAATTGGAGCACTCCCAAGTGATACTATCAAGAACCCAAAGTGAATTCGATTTCATCGAATTCATGTTCTTGTTCACCATGGGAGAGTGCGCATCCATGCCCTCACACCCAGCGGTTCACTCGGTAAATGCTACCAAAAGGGTTCCAAGCCATCCAAAATGAGATACCAAGGCCCCGCACCATTGGTAGAACCTACTCTTGAGAAACCCGTCAACCAAGAACCCAAAACTAGTCTAGAGGATGAGTACAGGAACTCCATCAAGAAAAACTGGTTCTTGAAGTCTTAGCTCATGCACCTTATTATAATGCTTTAAAAGAAAATATGAGTTAGAACTTAAACTTGGAAAACATGGGTCCGCTTTTGTGCGAAATAATTTACCTAAGTTAGAAGAATCAATATTTACTCTTCCGTGTAGGCTTGGAACTTCCAAACCTCTCGATGCTCTAGCCGACTTAGGATCATGCATCAACCTTGTTCCGCTTCCTCCATAGAAGCCTTAACTTAGGTAAGATAGAACCAACGGAATCCATCTTAGGTCTAGCGGATGGTAGTGTTGCACATCCGTAGGAATAATAAAAGACATGGTAGTACTGCGTGGGAGAGTTGACTCTTTTGGCCGAATTTCATGTGCTAGACATGAATAAGGACCCGACATGCCCATTACTAGTAGGAAGAGGATTCTTAGCTACCGCTAGTGCCATAATCGATTGTAAGATGTCCAAGATAGTGGTAGGAGAAGGGAGTGCTAGGTCAATTTACGATGTCAAAAGGCATACATACTACAAAGAAGAGGAAATCCCACATGAGATTAGGTTGGATAGGACGCCTTCTAGATATGGACCTTGGATAGATAAGAACCTCATAGGCCCCAACGACCTTTCTACTTAGATGAAGCCTTTGCTAGTAAAGCAACTTTCCATGAAAAGAGATGGCTAGGGACATGGAAGTGAACCCGCTCGAGGACACCTTAGTATTTAGGAAGATGACCGAGTTCCTAGGAAGTTTGCCCGTTAACCTTGTCATGAATAGGTGGAAAATTGAAAAGCCTAAACATAAGTGGGATTGGAATAAACCGCCTAGTGATGGTAATGGAGAGTGACACATTAGGATAACAATCTATGATCCCAATGGAGAGAAAGTTGAAAAGGCATATCGAACCGAACGTACTACTAGGAACCTAAATGATAAGTTTGATACTTATGACATTGTTAAGGATAAGCTTACTTATATCGGTACGTGAGGGTGCGACTACGAGTCTAGCTACAAGACTATTAAATAAAGAAAAGTGCTTCGTGAGAGGAAACCCATGCTTAATTGTTTGCTTGTTAGTGTCATATATCTTTTATTAATTGTTTATTCTCATGTTTAAATTTGTAAAAATGCTTTATTTTGTTTTTAACCTCGTCTTAATTGCATTAAAAGGTATTTTACATAAAGGATAAGTGTAAGGAGGATTACACACGTTTTCAAAAGAAACGTAAACATGAGAATAACAATTCATTAAAGGATATATTTGTGTGTTTGTTCGAGTCAAATGCTTGTATCGAGTCATAATGGATGTTTTGCGGGAATATTTCCGATTCTAAAGATATAAATTTTCCATAATTTTTCCAAAATCGCACTGCTTTTTGTCAGATAACTTTGACGGCGTCGGATTGCAACCGACGGCGTCGGAAGGAGTAAAACAATGATTACTTTTTCTCGTTTTCGAGCTACTTATAAATTTTAGAATTTTCGTGTCTTAATTTTCCGTAAATGCAGCAAACATCCATTCCACAAGCATTCTATCCTAGTTTAATAGAGTCTTATATATATTATTACCGCCGATTTTACGCCAAGGTTTCGTTTGTTTTCTTCAAATGTGCAGGTTTTATTTATCAAGAAGAAGAAACAAAAGATTGGAAGGAGCTATTCACGCACACATTCTTCTTGGAAAGGATTTAACCACTACTTCACACACGAATCCTACCGAGCTAATCAGGGGAGTACTCACTACTACACAAATGGCTATAAACACCCCTAAATAAAAATTGGTTATACAAAACCCTATTTCTATGATAAAAAAAATAGGGGGATGGAAGGAACTTAGATTGGTTTTCTTGAAAAAACTAGTTTTCATAATACAAAATGCATAAAAACTGGGTTTGCGGATAAAAACTAGTCTTTTTACACAATTAAAAACACTGTTTAAAAAAACAACAGGTGTGAGTATTCTTTGTTGGATAAGACCTAGGCGGTTCTTTCAAATCTTTTTAATCCTTTTAGGTGCCCTCCCAATTTTCATAGCTTCACATAACCCCAAATCCCCTTCACTTTCACAAACCCTAACCCACCACCACTTAACCGTCGTTACACACCACCACCACTACCGTCACACACCATTCCCTTCACAAGCCACATTTGTCTCGCCAACAACAGTCTAGTCGAAATAGGAGGTACCAAACTGCTACAATCTATGTCTTTGTTCAATTAACTTTGTGAATATCTCATTAATGTTGTTGTTAAGTTTGATTTTGGAATAAGTTGTGTTGTTTATACATTTTTTGTATTGTTAGGTAATAAAGTCTTGATTTTAGAATGAAATTATTGAAAATTATTTTTCTAAGCTTGTTATAATCTTGTGGCATACTTTATTTTGTCAAAAGAATTGGACTGCATGTTATGATCTTGTGAAAGAGCATTTCGTTTGTATACCAAAAGAAGAGAAGCCTTCCAGGGGTTGCTTCTGATGTCTATAAATGGGTTGGAATCTGTTTTTCTATAATGCATATGTTTCATAAAAATTAGCAACTGTGACACTATGGTTTAAAGTTCAACCATTAATCTAGGTACTTTTTAATTGATGAATAAGTTGTAGTATGATGTTCTCTACATTGCTGCAGATGATAGGGGGCGAGGGGCGGGTCACAAACACATAAGTCATCAGAATTTCATCTTATCAGTAGGATGGTTATAACTAATGATTTTTTTCCTACTTATCTCTCGACTCTACTGGTTTTGTTTAATAGCCGATAAGCAAGCAAAAAGTGTGTGAAGTTGAACAATGGTGACATAGTGACAGGGTCACAGCTAGTGGGAAGGTACAATAGTTAATGAAAAAGCATATCTTATGCACAAATACTGATGCAATTGAAAATTTTTAATCTATGTTCAATGGTCTCTATGTAGATACATTTGTTATGGAACTTAACTGGAAAATATAATTCTACACAATCCTCTACTAAACAGTAGAGGGTAAATTATGTTTGTTTTAGTTTATGTAGGTGGTCGATGTGGTGTTTTGCCAATTAATTATGTAGTTTAGAGCGGGTACTAGGATGGGCAAAGTCAAGACTTGTTATGTATTTGTCATTTGGCATGATTCTCAGGTCTAAAGACAGGTTGGGACGTCATCAACTTCATCAAACCCTATCTCTTTTGGCAGGTTACTCATGGGCAATGCATAATAATAAGACTTCACGATGCTTGAATGGTGTATTATTCACTTTAGTTTTCGGTAGTTAATTTAGTTACCTTGCGCTTTTTTCAAATGTCTTTGTTTGCAAGAGTAGTCGCAAGAGTAATCCCAATATATCAATAGAAACTAAGTTGTAATATTAGTTGGTGTCTTTTATCCGAATAAATACAGATTCAATGTTCATCTTGTCTTTACATGGATGGAAGGATTTATTTCCAATTCTTTTTAATCAAATAGAGCCATGTTCTTTGATAGAAAATCGGGCTCTATAACAGGTAATAAAGCCTGTTTTTAAAACCGGGCTCTATTTGCTTTTCACATAGAGTCCCTACCTCTTTGAGCCCGTCACCAAAACCTGAATAGGTTAGATTTTTTTTGCTATTTTGGGCAGGATGTGCGTAATGTTGAGTTTTTGACATTTTGAGTAATAAGAACTTGTATATGCAGAATTGTGCAAAGTAGTGCTTTTCATTTGCAGACGTTGATATTGCCAAAAGTTACAAGCCAAATGAGACTATTGCAATGTTTCTATGTTAGGACTTAGCTTAATTGGTACAACTTCTTTTACTTGATATTGCATTAAGGACTATTTGAGCCATATAATTTTATTTCCTTTCTATAGTAACATGTTTATTAACCGATTTTAATATAATGGAATCTTTAGGATGTAATCATGTAATGATCCGAGATTACCAGTAAAAGAAAAATTAAAAAAGGACAGTTAATGTCCAATTACAAGGAATAGAAAACCTGCTATATATTATTAAATATGCTTTAACTGTGTATTTTTATATCTTTGCATATTATAGTACAAACTGCCTGCATTAGGATTTTCAGCATGTTTGTTTTAGAGCATATAAAAGAGTAAAATAGTGAGCAAGCCATAGGGAGCCATATTCATTTTTATTTAAATGTTTATTCATATAATATACAACTCGTTGATCATTGCTTTTGCATCATTATATGTGCTAGATTACCTATGGGTTGGCGCTCAAGCTGATGCATGAAAAGACAAGATTTAGACTGCACTCGCACAATGTGCCATATGGATCGAGCGGTGGACTGACAATCATATCTTGGTTTTCCTAATGTAGATGATGCCAATAGTCGGGTAAGTTCACGTTGTTTATATAGATTTCATAGTGTGAGTAGCATATATAAGTTTCATAACGTAGTCCTGATTTTTGCTTGAAATTGAACTCTTACAAAACCAGATCGTGAAGCCTGTGCCGGAGACATCTGCAAAACAGGGAGGCATTATAAAAAGTGGAAGCATTATTCGATTACAACACATGAAAACAAAAAGATGGCTCCATAGCCACTTGCATGCTCCACCAATATCAGGAAATCTCGAGGTTTGTCATTTGGTTTTGCTCATTTTTTCTAATATAGGTTTATATAACATAACAAATTTTAGATGTTTATGATTAGTTCAAAGTGTATGCAAGGGAAGGTTTTGTGTAGGTGAGTTGCTTTGGAGACAATGGTAATTCAGACACTGGAGATTATTGGAGGTGAGGGCTGCTATGATCAATTTACTTTTATTTTCTTATAGGTTATGATTTCAATATAAACAAAACTATTTAAGGCCCACGTTAACTGTATTGAGATTATTTTCAGACTTGAATTGTGGGAAGTGGGAAAACTTGGAGACAGATCAAAGAATAAGGCTTCTCCATGTTGACACAAGTGGATATCTACACAGCCATGATAAGAAATATAGTCGCATTGATGGCGGTCAGCAAGAGGTTTGAGCCATCTTTGTATTGCTAGTCTTTATTCCTATGAATGGGTCAATTCGAGTTATTTTTATATCCAATGGGTCAAGTAGTTTGCAAGCCACCCAAGTATCTTGATGCATACCTCTTAAATTGCTTTTATCCACCAATTCATATTTCTGGTATGATACTCGTAGATGCATAGCATCAGGTATTTATTACACAGAAATAATGGACAAAAAATTGTATGTGGGTCAACCCAATTTGACTCGTAATGAAAATGAGTTGTTTTAGTCTAATATGGTTTGACCCGCCTAACCCGCCCTCTGATTGAACATTAACACTTGAAATGAGCTTCTTGTCATTTAATCTACTGGCAGAAAGTGCAATTATGGCACTTGTTTGTTGTGGCCATTAGTTAGGAACACAACCAATTAGGTATTTTCCTGGAAATATTCTTTTTTAGGTGTAGTAACATCAAGCTTATATTGTTCCTAACTTGAGAAATTATCTCTAACTGCGGGCAAGTCCTTCCAAGACTCCAGGTGAGGCCTCGTTTTGCTCTTGACTTTCAACAAACTAAATGATGATGACTTGAGCAGACATCCTTATGAGCGTAAAGTATGCTCCATGATTTAGCCATTGTTCGTTAATTTGGAGATGTTCTTTTTCTGTTGCCCGTTAACTATAGTTGTGTATCTTGAAGTTTGAGAACAAAGAGTTGAACGCCATCATCGGTGCATGGTTCACATTGTGGAGCGATTAATCCCAGATAATCATGTTCAGTTATGTTGAATTCTAGTGTTTTTCTTAATAGTTTGTTGAATTCTAGTATTTTGATTTGGATTTTGTCTTATGTTTAGTTGAATTGACGTATTATCTTGATTTACTTTGTAATTTCGACAATTGTGGTGGTTTAAATCACTTTATATATATTATCTGCATTTATATATAGTTCTTTATCAAAAATTTCATTTCTAAAATTTTCTAATTTATTGGAAAATTTTAGAAATGATTTTTTTAATAAAATAGATTTACCAAAAAGACAGGTTTTTAGTTAAAAACATATCTTTTTATTCTATATAAAGATAGGTTGGATGCTATTATAAAGACATGTTGTGCGAGAACCAGTGTCAATGTCTAATAAAAATATGTTTGTTTACTCTATAACGGGGACCGATTTTAAGGAGAAAACCAGTGTCGTTGCTTCTAATAGAGATAGGTTGCCAAACCGGTTTCTTTATGTTTCGATCATGGAGATATCCCCCTTCAGAGAGTGGTTCCAAAACCACTCTTCATGGGCCATTTTGACCGGTTTCTGTGAGATTTTTTGTAGTAGTGACTAGTTTCTTTCGTTTTTAATTACCTTCCATTATCATAACTTTGATACTTTCGGGGAACATTGGGGACAATGTTCAGTTTAAGTGTAGGGAGGGAAAATAAAACGGGAACTTTGAAACTATGCATATCCTTAATTATTTGCTTTGTCCAATTGTATTTGTGTAATAAACCATGAGAAAATATCGGTTAGGGTAATTTTGGCAGAAAATTTAAAATTTTTCATGATATATAGGAGTCGGCCATTAGTCTTAACAAAAGCATCTCACGGATAGGAAGTTGCATGACTAGCACAAAGACCCTTTACCACCTAAATTCCATCTAAAATGTGAGGATCGCCCTTAGATTAGTAGGAATTAAAGCATTCAACTTTAATGCTTAGAGTGTGAACCGGTAGTATATTAGATTCTAGAACTTGTTTTGTGATGCATCCCGAGATCGCTACTAAGACTACACTTGTGTAGTTAGGAATAACTAAATGATAAGAGGCATTAGGATAACCCTTGTTTGATACCCGTAATATAATTACTTCTTCCACTTGGTTAAGTAATTCCCACACCCTTTATGTTGTACTCATCTTTAGTACACGATACCCTAGTTAACCCCTCGAGCCTATCCTTTTCGCGGTTCTCGTGATGTTTCGGTTTTCCCGAATATCAATGAAGAGCATTGTTTACACCCCACCCCAAATATACACCCAAATCGCCTTAGCCTACCATTTATGCACTCACTTTTAGTGCATTATTGTTATCACCCTAAACCATTAGTTCAATTATCTAGTTGCTTGCATGAGTTGCTAAGTCAAGTCATATCCTTTGTACACAGTTTTGGGACGATTGGGACTCATGGGAAAAAGTTAAAGTTTATAAAATGATTGGAAGGGAATGTTAAATTCCCTAATTTGCGTAATAACATACCCCAAGTGTTTTGATCTTTTCAATTCGGGTTAAATTAGTGTTAGAGTAATAAAAACTCAAGTGTAGGGATGCGCCTTTAAATCCCTATCATTTTGATGTTACCATAGAGGATGGTAGAGTAAGAGTGTATGAAAAAAAAAATCGAAAAAAAAGAAAAAAAAGAAAAGAAAAAAAATAGAGTGAAAAAAAAAAAAAAAACATACGGGCTACCATCCTACATCTATCCTTTAAATTTATGTTTGTTTACTTCAGTTAGCTAGAGTCTAGAGTGTCGAGTCTTGGCTTAGCAACGCCATTCTTCGTATGCTTGTAACATAAGAGATTTTTGACTTGCCACCACTAAATAGCCTATCCCACCAAACCCTTTATTTCCCTACCGTAAGCCTAACATTACAACCCTTTAAAGACCTCTTCGATAGTCTTTCCTAGGTGCTTACGCCAAAGCGATGGAGGTTTGATCTATTTTCAAGCCTATGGTAATCTATGTACTAGGACCGGTTAATGAGTGTTTATCTTCCATTTCGACTTGTTATATTTCATATACACCGAGAGAGATGTGAGTATCCAAACACCCCATGAGGTGCTAGTATGTAATTCCGTGTTTGTTATGACTTTCTATGGGCTTATATGTGTTGTGGACTGTTTTAAACCAATGATTCATGACCCTTAACTTATAAATTAATTGGCTAAAGCACATTTGTTTGAGGACAAGCAAATACCAAGTGTAGGGATATTTGATAAGGTTTTAAATGTACCTTTTGAGGGTCGTTTAAGCCCTTATTTGATCACTTTGTATCCGTTATTACTTAATATCGCTCCTTTTCACTTTTAGGTCTCTTGAACGCAAATTGCGATAATGGAACTTATTTGGACGAAAAGGCGCAGAGATACGAAGAAAATGGCCAAAGTCAAGAATCGAGACGCTCAAGCTGCTGAAAACACAAGGACGGCGTCATCGCTTAATCATGACGCCGTCGGAGGATTTTGTGACGGGACGAAGCTAAAACTCTTATTTTCAAGTGACGACGTCAAGTTATAAAAGAGTGGCCGTCAACTCGGGCGGCCTAGATTCATCTGAGACGGCGTCGAAGTCGAAGAGGACGGCGTCACAAGCACAAGGTGACGCCGTCGCAAGACTAACGTGGCCAAGACGAAACCCCAATGATTTAGCGATCCGGCGTCACAAAACATAAGGTGACGCCGTCGCATGTGTAATCTTATATATAGAATCCGAATTTTTCAGTATTGGTGCGTAGTCTTTTGGAGTAAAAACCTAAACCGAACCAAGGTTATCTTGTACAGTATTTTAGGGTTCCAAACCCTATCTTACATCAAGATAAGTGTTTTACATCATTAATACAATTATGTCTTTGATTATTTATGTGTATGCTTGCATGTTCTCCATGTCCGGCTAATTTACTTGTGTGTTTGCTTAGGGAATATGAAACTTAATTATTGAATATTGATTGGTTGTCTCTTATCTTAGTTGTTTTTGATCTAGTAATGCGATAGGTCATTCGTTGTGTACTTAATGCTTGATTAATCTTTGTGAACCTTAGGTTATAGCACCTTGAGCGGTTGTAAACTAAACTATCCAAAGAGGCCTTAGAGTAAGAGTTTATGATCCCTAGTGGTATTTTGTAGACGAGACGCTTTGGTAACTTCAAAGAGTTAGGGATAAACGCATAACCTACAACTTTAGACACACAACGCGTTAAGAATAAGGACGTGACAATTCAACCATCAATAGGAGATAATTAAGGAGTAATAAAACCTAAGTAAACACATCTTTAAATCATCATACGAGCACACAACAATAGACATAGACTATCCTTAGCTTAGTTAATTAGATAAGTAGAGTAATCGGTAGAAATACCAACCCCAAATCCAAAACACGAGATTCGTACCTTTTCATTTCATAAAATATAAAAATACAAAATAATCATCCTCACCTTTAGACTTAAATCGACATACACTTCACCTAACAACACTATTCCCTAGAGAACGATATCAATACCCGTGGCTTACCCTAATACTACACTACAACGATTAGGTTCACTGTCTAGGGTGTTATAAAACTTGCTCGAAGAAAAGGAAGTTCCTTTGACCCCGAACGACGCGTGTAGCGTTATTAGTCATTCTCCCCCTCAATCCATGACCGTAGTCGTTGATTGAGTGACTTTAGTTTAAAAAATGAAGTCCGATTGATTTCCAAAATTTGAGTCCAATTTATTTTCAAAACAATATTTTTCCATTTTCAAAACAACATTTTCAAAATTGTTTTAAGAAAAATGGTATCATCCACTACTTTTTCCTGCACAAAGATTCTTTAGTTGGTTGAGTTGCTTCTGTTGTTGCTGTAAGGCTTGAAAAAAACCGTCTGCTAATGCAGTGAGACCTCTTACGTTGCATTTTTTTTATGCCAACTCTCCATAGAGGTCAAATTAAGCTCCGTTTCTTCATTTGATGATGAAGAAAACCATCTGCTGATGCAGTGAGACCTCTTACGTTGCATTTTTTCATGCCAACTCTCCATAGAGGTCAAATTAAGCTCCATTTTTTCATTTGTCAACCCAAGATATAGTTACCCTTTCCTTTCGGCATCCAATCATATGCATATGTGGGATCCGGATCGGGAACATTCTTTTAAACCATCTTATCTGCATATGTTAGTGGACATACAAACAGATATATGGTGGTCGACAACACCCAAACAGCAATCGACTAATAAAAGTCAATCCAACATATCAATCAGTTCATATAAAGCATGTGAATAATGTGTTCATCAAACTCTAATCATCTAATCCTAACAGTCATATCCTAGGAACCTAGTCCTTCAACGTAGGTTAACAACATTTTTAGTTAAGCATATAGGATAATTAGAAAAGCCCGATAGATGATATAAATTTGAAAACATTCTCCCCCTCAATCAATGACTCTTTCTCTGAACAGTTTTAAAAGCGCTGAAGTCATTGATTGAGTTTTGCAAATTTATGAAAATACCAAATCTGATTGATTTTAAAGCAACTTATTTTTAAAGCAACTTATTTAACCACCATTATGTTAAAACAAATATTTTTCTGAAGAATTTTAGAAGGAAAAATATTTGAGTAGGAACAGAAGTCCTTCGACATACTTTCCTTGTTTTGTTTTAGGATAAGTGCACGAAATATTTGAAAATTTTTAGTTTAGCGCAACACTTTCCTTTCTTGAAGTATCTGAAATAACAGCAAACCTTGATTTAAGCACGGGTTACAGTCTGAAGTAACTATAAGCCATTATTTGACGCCCGGGTTACAGTCTGAAATAACTGTAAGCCATAGATTTGAGACATGTTTTGAAAAGAAATATTTACACGTTCTGCTCAAACTTCATCTATGGTCCCGTGCCATTGTTGAATGACATTTCTAAGACCGCAGATGTTATCGATACCAGAAGACATGTCTTGAGAAAACAATATTTTTGGTATTTTTCAAATTTTATGATTTTTATGGGTTTTTGTTGGTTTTATATTTTTCTATTTCTTTTTGTTGGTTTTATATTTTTGTATTTGGTTTTTGATAAATATTTACAAAGAGAGAATATATGATATAGTTTAAGAAGATGATGATACGAGTACCGAGATAAGGATATCAAACAGCCCTGTTGTAGAAGATAGAAATCGTCATCTCTTAAACTTTCACCACCAAAGCTTCCTAGGCTCTTGAATTAAGAGAAATTGAACCATCTGAAAGTGAGACTTTGGCAGCTTCCCCTCAAACTGTAAATCCTTTTGTTGAGCAGATTCGAAGCCCTATTTCAAGCTTGCCTTAGTGATAACGCTCAAATTGTGCATGTTTTTAGTAGCGTTATCCGTGCTTTTATGTGTGTTATTTGGCTATAATCATATGCTTTTGTTGCTTAATCGTATCAAAGTGCGTTTGCTAGTTCATTTGTAGCCAAGTACATGAAAGTGGAGAAAAGACGGAAAAGAAGTAAAATACGAAGATTTCTCCATATCTGAAGAATTCCCGACCAATGAAAGACTTGCGGAGTATATTCGAGAAGATAAAGTCATCAAGTTAGTGGTCCAAAGACTCAAGAATAAAGTTCAAGAAGGAAAACGAGAAAGAAATAAAGAAAAGAAGCTTAAACGAAGACATATTGGAAGACTCGTTGTTCCCGACACACCTTCACCATTTTGGCCATAACTTTTGCATACGGACTCCGTTTGACCCCTGGTTCGCGGCCACGGAAAGCTAAGAGAAATATCTACAACTTTCGTGTTTATGACTTTTTATGATTTTTGCTCCAACCGATCGGTCGAGTCCCGCAACCGGATCCGGTTGGAGAATGGTCAGAAGACCAACCGATTCGGTTGGAGCCCAACCGGTTCGGTTGGAGCCCAACCGGATCCGGTTGGAGGTCCTGTTTCAGCCATTTTTCCATCACTAAGATCCCAAACTTGTTCCAAACGATTCTAGTCCCTTCCTACATGGTTTCTAGTCCCTTCCAAGCTCCTTGGCCTCCAAGAAATGCATTGAATACCCTAGGCCTTGGTTCAAGTATAAATAGAGGCCTTTGCAACCTCATTTCATGCACCACAACTTGAGAGATCTTCTCTCACACCTCTCCTACCACCACCACTCCTCTCTAGGTGTGAAATTCAAGCCTCCACCCTTAAGGACGAATTTCCACCTAGAGAGCAAACCATAACTGAGAGAACACACCTACCTCAATACCTTCACCAAAGGTGTGAAACTCAAGCCTCCACCCTTAAGGACGAGTTTCACCAACTATCCTATCCCAACTTGTGAAATTCAAGCCTCCACCCTTAAGGACGAATTTCCACCAATTACACCAACTTATCTTCCCAAAGACCACAAACCTCTGCCAAATTGTGTAGTGTGCTCAAGGGTTGTCGGCGTTTGGACATCATTTTCCGGCTTGGTAGAACTATTGTAGTTGATTGGAGGCTTGAAGGAGTGCTATAATCCTTCATCTTTGCCTATTGTAATTCATACTTTGGGTAAACCTTGTTACTTTTCTATTTAAAGATGTTTGTTATTGATATGATTATTGAGATTTTGTGTTTGATTGGAATAATGATGAATGTCTTGATACTTGCTTGTTCTTATAATGCTTTTCTTGTTGGTTTGATCCGTGACAATCATAACCATCAACTTGTTACTTGTTCTTATAATGCTTTTCTTGTTGGTTTTATCCATGACAATCATAACCACCAACTTGTTACTTGTTACTTGCTTAAACAAACAAACAACACTTGTAGTGCAACCAAGTCTCTTGGGACGACCTTGATTTACCATATACTATACTACAACTTGACTAGGGTATACTTGCCCGAATGTGTTCCTAGTTAACCGGTAATTCTTGTTACAAATTTAAAACCCCGATGAAGCACATCACTTAGCCAGGTGCACAAAGAAGCACACCATTATCATCGATCTTGCTGCTCTTTTTAAGAATAATTTTTGTGATTCTTCGTTCGAGGTTATATCATCCAATAGAAGAAAAACAACGTATCATCCCACGTTTAAATAATCTTCTCAAATTCCTTTTCCATCAAGTCGCAAGCGATCCATACCAAAAGTTGTCAAGAGACCACTTCCCCAAGTAGATGAATTGATGCGATCGGTCTTTTAGACTAGAGCTCACGAACCCGAATACACATATACCCGACGGAGAAACTTATACCATCAAGTAGCGATTAAGTCCAATAGCCAAAGAATAACCCGATGTATACTTTTCTCTCCCTAAAGAAAGCATATGAAGCTCAAGAACCCGGTACCCGAATGCCCTGTTGGGATATGAAAGTCTTGAAGATATGAAAGTCTTGAAGATATGAAAATCTTGTAAGTACGCAAAATCTTGGAAAAAGTCAAAGAGTCAAAATCTTGCTAAAGACAAAGTCAAAGTCTTGCACTATGAAGTCAAAATCTTGCAAGAACAAAAGAAGCTGTTATATTCGTTTATGGAAAGTATTGTAACTCTAGAATATTCTATGTTTAGATTACTTGTCGTACAAGGATACAAATTGTAAACCGACTAGGATATCCTTGAGCCTATAAAAGGACTCCTAGATTGGCATTAGAGTGCGAGTCTATGAGTTTTAGAGTTTACAATTCACAAGTTATTTAGTGTTTTAGAGAGTTCGATAATCTTAGAGTTGTTTAGAGTATCGCATAATAAGCGATTTAGAGTTTATAATAAAGTTATTCTTCTTAGCTTTGTTAAGTAAATTCCGCGTACTTGATAAAGATTGCTCGGTGTTTCTTTGTTAATAACTTAGGATTTATCCGAGGTTATTAAACCTTAACAAGCTAGTTAAGTTAGTTTGATTAAAGTATATCGATCCAACAAGTGGTATCGAGCTTGTGTGGAAACTCGACTAGGAAGAAACCCTACTTCAACAATATTCAAGATGTCATTGAAGTTCCACCACCCTCAATCACCTCACTCGAATTCCAATAATCAAGAAGGAGAATATGATCTACGGTGCATGAAGATGAGGCGTTATATTGCCATTCTGAGACCATGCTCTATGGAATGTAATTGTGAATGGGAATGAAGTAGTTCGAGAACCCATTGATATTCTGGACAACCCAAAGCACCTAAGCGGTCTTACCGCAGCAACCCTAAGGAATCAAGAAAAGGCACTAAACATTCTCTTATCGCCATTCGGATGGTCATCTTCTCAAATTTCATGATGCTAAAGATGCTAAGCGACTCTGGGCTGCTCTCAAGACCAGTTTGGAGGAATGAAGCCTCTAGAAGATGCAAAAATTTCTTTGAAACAACAGTTTGAAACTTTCACGGTTGGTGAAAGAGAGTCTTGATCTTGCATATGATAGGTTTCAAAATCTCCTCAACATGTTGGAGTTATACAAAGCGAAGTGTCGATTGAGGATGCTAATTTGAAGTTTCTAAGGGTTTGCCATCTACATGGCATGTGATTGCTACAATGATCGAGAGGACAACAAGGTTTGGATGTCATGGACTTTGATGATCTCTATCATCAATGAAGGTGTATGAGCATGAGATGAGTGGTCAAACAAATTCCAAGTCTCACGGTATTGCTTTTCTATCATCGAAAAAGAAGCGTTACTTCCATCAAAATCTTGCTTCTCCTCAATCTTGTTTCTCAAAGTCTCTTTGTTTACACCCCTTCATATGTTCGTGAGGCCCACCCACCTACCACTATGCACTCGGATGAAGTTGTGTGCTCCTTCTTTGCACAACAAGCGGTTTACATCACTTATGAAGAAGATCTAGCACAGTTGAAGAAGATGCACTTGAAGAAATTGATATCGGTGGCAAGTTGCTATGATCACTTGCAAGGATCAAAAGTACATGAAGAAGGCAGGCAAAAGCATTGATTTCAAACCAAAACAAGGAATAACTTTTGACAAATCCAAAATTGAATGCTTCAATTGTCAAAAGGCGGTCACTTTGCAAGGGAGTGCAGTTGCTAAGTATCAAGCAAGCAGGACATCGAGAAGCCAAAACTTGAGCTCAAAGAAATTCCAATTCTTGAAACAAAGGCTTTGGTTGCTCAAGAGAAGTTATCGAAGTTGGTGGGTGAAGAGTTTGATGATGAACCGGTGACTTCTTGTATGGTAGCGATGGAAGATGTAGTTGAAGAAAAGTGGAAGCATTGGATTGGAGCATTGCTTTTGATGAAGAACACGAACATCTTTGCTTTGGAATCGATGATGGCTTTGGAGGATTTGATTGGAGCAAAGAAAGTGAAGATGATCTGTTCTTCTTGCAATGGTGGCTACTTCACCAACTCGGTCTCCTATCTACGGGTATGCTCAAACTGTTATGATTTTATCAAAAATTACTTATGATTATGTGATTGAAAGAGATAATTGTGTTAGGGCTAGGTGCGAGGTAGGTGGTTATCAAATAACCTTAGAATCTATGGAAGCCAAAATTTTAGCACATGAAACTAATGAAGTAGCTTGGGTGAAAAATATGAACAACAGGATTACCAATTAAAACTTAGTGAATGGAAATTAAAGCGTAAAATTCTTGAAATTGAGAAATTAACTAAGGAAAGAGATGATTTGTTAGCTAAGTTTGATGCTTGGAAAGAATGCAGTGCATCACATGTTACTTATGTTCAAAAACAAAGAAGAGCTTACATTAAAAGCGGATTAGGTTTTGGAATGGATTTTAGTAACATAGAAGAAAACCAACCTAGTGATCGGGATGTAGGTGATTTTGAGGACATAACCACTAGTGATGATGAACTCATTAACTATGTAGATACATCTAGTAATGAGGGCTCAATAAGTGAACCACCTCACGAGTATAAGAAAGATAATGGTTATCATGTTGTTCCTCATCCCATTGGCATTCATCAACCCTCTAGGCACGATGTTTCTCGTTTTGGAGTAGATAGTCTAGAGTTTAGGAAGAAGCTTGTAGCTCAATCTAGGTGCGAAAAACCCAAAGAAGTGTTGAAAATAATGTTCAAAATCAAGCGGTACCTTCAAATCAAAGTCTTGCTCCACAAGCGATACCTTCAAAAAACCTTTTCAAAGCAGTCTTGCTAAACCTTTTGGGATAACTTTGGTCAAAACAGGTTTCATCATTCACCAAGAAGGCAAAATAATTTTGGGCATAGACATAGAAGAAATCACTTTGGAAGTATGGGTCAAAAGCGTGTTTTGTGTGTTTTAGTCCTACTCATTTAATCAAGGATTGTGAACATCACTCGAAATACCTTAGCAAATTTCAAAGAATAGGTCTACCAACCACAAACCTAGAGAGCACAAACCGGTTTGGAATAATTCAAATAGGGTTAATCACGAAACTTCACACGGATCATAGATACCCGCATCGGAGAAGACCTTTTCAAAACCTTGATATCTCACGTACTTTCCAAAGTCTTGCTCGTTCGTTAAAACAAAGTCTTGATCACACTATTTGGAATAGGAATCCTAGGAGATCTCACTATCAACCTAGAAGGTATTACAATTCACATAGGGATCTAGATCACGGGAACCACGTGTTAAACGAGAATGGGTTAAGAGGAAGGTCTTCTTGAGGACAAACAATACTTTCAACAAAAGTGAATCGATGTTTTGTGATACAAGAAAAAGCTAATAATCTTGTAAAAGAGATTTATGTTGAAAAATCGAAAAGTTTTGAAAATCCACATGCTAAAGATCAAAAGATAATTACGGATCATCATTTGAAAGATAGTGGGAATTACATACTCAAAGAATTTGAGTTTGTAACTCCACAAGGAACACAAGTCGATGTGGCTTGGGTTCCTAAAATCACTAACTCTTTTCTTTGTGTGCGGGGCAACCCGGAAGAGGAGCTTAAAGATCATCTAATTGTGGATAGTGGTTGCTCTGGAAGTATGACGAGAGACAAAGAGATCTGTCGATTTTAGAAATATTAGTGGAGGAAGAGTTGCATTTGGGAATGATCCCAATGGAGGAAAGATTCTTGGAAAAGGAACTATCAAAGCGGGGCTTATAGACTTTGAGAATGTTAGATATGTGAAGGAGCTTAAGTTCAACTTGTTATCGGTCTCTCAAATTTGTGATAAAAGCATCTGTGTTATTCAACGACACGAATGTCTCATCCTTTCCTCGATTTTAAGCACATTGATGATGAATTAGTAGTCCTTAGAGTACCAAGGACAAATGATGTGTATAGTTTAGACATGAAGAGTCTACATTCTTATGGAAGAGCCACATGTTTGGTGGCTAAAGCAACATCTGAAGAGGCACATCAATGGCATAGAAGATTGGGCCATGTTAATTTCAAGAATATCAACAAAGCGGTCAAAGGCAATCTAGTTAGAGGTTTACCTTCAAAGACTTACAAGAATGATCAATCATGCTTGGCATGCAAGAAGGGTAAACAACACAAAGCTTCTGCAAGAAGCTTGAGGAGAGAACTATTAGAGAACCATTGGAGTATTTACATATGGATTTGTTTGGACTGTCTCGTGGCAAGTTTAAACAAGAAAAAGTATTGTTTGGTTGTTCTGAGATGATTGCGATAGATTCGATTGGGTTTTCTTTTGGGTTTTAAGGATGATACTTTTGATGCTATTCGAGACACTCATAATAGCTCTTGAAAACCAATTGAGACTCAAGGTTAGAGGTATTAGATGTGATAATGGGCCGAATTCAAGAACAAGCTTATGGATGAATTTTGTGCAAACAAAGGCATAAAGAGGAGTTTAGTATTGCAAGAACACCACTGACAAAATGGTGTTGCGAGAGAGGAAGAATAGGACTTTGATTGAGCGGCAAGAACAATGCTAGCGATTCCCATCTACCTATTCAATTACAGGCGGAAAGGCATGTAAATCTTGCGTGCTATGTATATGAGTCTCGATCACCAAACCACGAGATGAAGACACCCTATGAATTGCGATGGGCAATAAACCCAACATTCGTTTTATGAAGCCTTTTGGATGCCCTCTCACTATTTTAAACACCATTGATAATGCAGGGAAGTTTGATGGCAAGTCGAAGAAGGATACTTATTGGGTTATTGCACTAACGATAAAGGCTTTAGAGTATACAACGAGTTACTAAGAAGATTCAAGATTGTCTTCATGTTGAGTTTTAGAAGATCAAGACAATGAGAAAGGTAAAGGTCACGATTGGATGTTTGATCTTGAGGTTTTAACTCCTTCAATGAATTATGTACTGTTAGAGAAAAAATCAACACATGCACAATGGAGAAGATTTACAATATGTTGTTCATGGAGTTCATATTAGACGGGATGATGTTCACGATGAAGATCTGTTAGTCCAAAACAAAATCTTGATGTTCCCAAGCAAAATCGATACTCCAAAACAAAATCTTGTTGCACCACAATCCTCATTATCTGCGAGGATCAATCTATTCAAGAGGAACTTAATCGGATGCTTCTTCAAGATGTATTAGCACATTCTTACAGCGATGAACAAAGGAGAGCTTATGAAGAGGCAAAGAAGAAGAACAAGGCTGCAGTACTCTCACGATGCTTTTGACGATGCTTTCGAACAAAATCTTCTTGCACCGATTGATGATGCTTTAGATGATTTGGATGATCCTACCATGCACGGATTAGAGGCGAGCGATGATGAGTTTGCGAGATGAAGGTATTTTCTCGATTCAATGAAGATGTTGATTTAACTAACTTGGATGATGCATATGGAGTTCCACGGTCTCAATCTTAAGGATTCATAAGAATCATCCTCTTGATCAAATCATTGGTCCTTCTACTTACGGGTGATGACTAAGACACAAAGCTAAGAGTTTTACTAAACCTCATAATGCTTTACTTAGCTTTGTCTACAAACAAAATAGTTTGAATCATAAGGACCATCAAACACCTTATATTTACTTGTTTTATCTCTCAAGAGGAACCCAAGAACATTGCTCAAGCCTTGACTAAAGAAAGTTGGGTTGAAGCTATGCGGGAAGAACTTCTTCAATTTAAACTTCAAAGTTTGGGTTTATGTGATCTTCGGATGGGAAGAAAGTTATTGGAACGGATGGGTTTTGAGTCAAAAGAGATGAAAGAGGTAATGTTATCAAGAATAAGGCAAGGTTAGTAGCACAAGGCTACGAGACAAGAAGAAGGAGTAGATTATGATGAAGTGTTTGCTCTGTAGCAAGAATAGAAGCTATTAGAATATTTCTTGCTTTTGCTTCTTATATGGGATTTCAAGTTTACGGATGGATGTCAAGAGTGCCTTTTATATGGCAAGATTACGAGGAAGTTTATGTCAAACAACCTCCGGTTTTGAAGATCCTAAACACCCAAACAAAGTCTACAAGGTGGTTAAGGCTCTTTATGGCCTTCATCGAGCACCTAGAGCTTGGTATGAGAGGCTCTCTACATTCTTATTGCAACATGGATACGAGAGGGAGCTATTGACAAGACTTTGTTTATCAAGAGAGACAAGAAGGATATCATGTTAGTTCAAGTCTATGTTGATGATATCATCTTTGGGGCTACCAAGCAGTCCATGGTTAAGGAGTTTGAGCGGTGATGCGAAAAGAATTTCAAATGAGTTCAATGGGAGAGTTAACTTTCTTTTGGGACTTGAGTTAAGCGGTCAAAGGAAGGAATTTTTATCGGTCAAGACAAGTATGTTCTTGACATACTTAAAGTTCAATTTTGATGATATGAAGGCATTACTACACCTATTAAATCTATCAATTCATTGGGCAAAGATGAAGATGGACAACTGTTGAAGTCAAGTTATCTGGATCAATGATTGGCTCTCTTATGTATCTTCTTGCATCAAGGCACGATATCATGTTTGCGGTTTGTTTATGTGCAAGATATCAAGTCTCACCAAAGATTTCTCACATGAATGCGATAAAGAGAATCTTACATTATTTAAAACAACAACCAAAGTTGGGGTTGTGGTATCCAAAAGTCACCTTTTCACTTAGAAGCTTTTTCGGATAGTGATTATGCGGTGATAATTATGATAGAAGATCAACAATGGAGGATGCCAATATCTTGGAAGAAGGTTAGTCTCACGGCAATGCAAGAAACAAACAATTGCGACAACATCCTCTCTGAAGGCGAATATGTAGGCTGCTTTGCAAGCTGTTGTGGACAAGTTTTGTGGATGCGAGAATCAACTCTTGGACTATGGGTTCAATTTCAAAATACTCCTATCAATATTGATAATGAGAGTACCATTTGTATTGTGAAGAATCACGTTTATCATTCCAAGACCAAGCACATCTGATTAGGCATCACTTTATCGAGATTGCTATGAGCACGGCTCATTAATGTGGTTAAGGTTCACACGAGATGATAATGTGGTGACTTACTCACCAAAGGCTTTGATGTTTCAAGATTCAATCACTTGGTGGTGAGTATTGGCATGATTAACTCTTGAGCTACATTTAAGGGAGGACTATAAGGTGTTAGTATAGTCCTATGTATTGTTTGAGGGAGGATATTTGTGTATACTTAGTTTATCTGAAAGAATTTGGAAAATCTTGTTTTCATGAAAGTCTTGCTTGGAAAATCTTGCTTGGGAAAAATCTTGCATCGTGGAAAATCTTGTTTGTCTTATTAAAATCTTGTTCCAACGGTTATATTGAGGGTAATTAATGCTAACGGTAATTTTATTTTGGGCGTGATTTTCAAATCTCACCTATAAATAACTACTTTCGATTTTCCTCTTATATTAATACCTT
This sequence comes from Chrysanthemum lavandulifolium, assembly GCA_022545495.1. Taxonomy (NCBI): domain Eukaryota; kingdom Viridiplantae; phylum Streptophyta; class Magnoliopsida; order Asterales; family Asteraceae; genus Chrysanthemum; species Chrysanthemum lavandulifolium. The sequence goes on from CM040241.1 coordinate 284,779,544, forward strand.
AGAATCTTTTCCATATTTCTCTCATTCTTATTCGATTCCAATTCTTATTGTGCTTACATAATCATCAATGGCGAATCGACCTCTTGTTTCAAAGCACAATATGGTGGCTAATTTGGACAAGGCCGAAGATAATGTGGCGTTTCATGATATTATTGATTATCTTCTTGGGTGCCAATCGGTTATGCTCTTTTAGTGGAGCGGATATTATTGAACCTTGGATTCAAGAATTTTGGGCTCTGCAAGGATAATATGGAGAATGAAGAATTTTATATTAGAGCTACGATTGTTGGAAGAAGCTGTGAAGATTCTTGAAGCCTCTATTAGAAGACTTGTTGTTTAATGATGATGATGGGGCTATTCGTTTTGCTAAGGAGTTGATTTGGGAAACTTTTGGGCATATTGGTTATGAAGGTTCTTTAACAGAACAAACATTTGAAACAACTATTTTGTCCTCAATGGAAGTTTTTAATACATGTGTTGCTACATTGTATTAGTGCTAAAAGTACTTCTTGGGAGCGATTTGGGTCAAATATAGCATCTGCTATGGTGGGATTAGCTACAGATCGTGTTTTAATTTTTCAAGGCTTATTCTCGATGGCATGCTTTCTCACATCACTCATGGATCAAAATGGTTAATGTATCCCGAGGTTTGTACAAGTCTTCTTGAACAAACAACTTGCGATGTACCTAAGCCTCTGATTTACTTCTGTTATTGTACAACAAGCAAAGATTTTTACTTTTATGGCAAGAAGAAGTGATTTATTGAGGTCGGATACACCATTAACTACTTCCATGATGGAAGTTGTTCAAGTTGTTAGAGCGATGTTGAAGATGATGAAGCGGTGAAGGTCTTGCACCGCAATCTTTATACTGCAATCTTGCTCAAAGTCTTCTCAAAGTCTTGCATCTTCTCCGGTCTTGCATCTCGGAAACTCTTGCAACTCAAGTCTTGCTTCTCCAAGTATTGAAGTTCAAGAAGATGTTGCGGTTTCACCTTCTCCATCTCCACAACAATCTGTTCTCGTCAATCGGAGGAACATTCATCAATTCAAGGAGATGATCCACATACTATACCTCGTGAAGGTTTAACATTGGATAATTATGCTTTGACAAGGGAGATAATCAAGTTGCAAAGACTACTAAGGCTCGGGCCAAGCAGTTAAGAAATTGAAGCTTAAGTATAAAAGGTTGAAGAATTTTGTTACGCCTTTGGTTAAAGTTATTTCTTATGGGTTAAGAAAAGAAAACAAGCACAGGAAATTTCTAAGACAAGTAAACACAAAGGTTCATAAACCATCTTACATCAATTTGGGAGGAATTTAGAAGAAAAGAATTTGAAAGAAGATGCGGTTAAAGAAAATGAACACGAAAGTTCTAAAAGTCGAAGAAAAGATCATTCAAGATCTTGAGGAGCAAGTTCAAGTTCAAAATCTAGGTCTTGAACAACAAAGTCTTGGTTTTCAAAGTACTTTCGACAAGAGGTAATAACTCCAAGAGTATTAGATTTTGAAGAGGAAGTGGTCCTTCCTACTACAGGTTATACAAGAAGAGGAGGCTATTCTCAAACCTATTCATTACGCAAGTGATGATGAGTTCATTGCTACAATTTTAGGAGATTTATCACAACCAAGAGGTGGTGTTACTATTCGAGAAGTACAAGAAGAAGAACAACAAAGAACTTCTCAACTGCAATTGATCCTAAGGATAAAGGAAAGGGTGTTACGGTTGAAACTAAGAAGAAAAAGCTAACTTTGGCGAACTTAGAAATTGAAGTTGCTAGGAATGAAGCTGCGACTAGAAAGTTTCAAGAAGAGTTAAATGCTAAAGATAGAAGCTCGGGAAGCTCAAGAAGCTCGAGTAGTAGAAGCGACTAAGAAGTTACAAGATGAATTAGATCTTGAAAGCTCTTGAACCATTCTGATCACCTACTCTGTTAGATATATGTCAAGAAGACCTAATTTAGCTAAAGAAAGGAATGCAATGATGGCATATTTGAAAGCGAGAGGATATAAAGGATTGCGAAGTGAACTATGTTGATATGAAAAGACTATATGATCTTTGAAGCAGGCTTATAAGAAGGATGTTGCGGGCATCAAAGACTTTAGAGAAGAAGCTACTTGGTGAAGAGAGAGAGAAAGAAAAGTTTGAAAAGAAAAGGAAAAGCGAAGTTCTGAGATGTTCAATTTTCAAAGAAAGAAAAAGTTGAATTAAGATGCGAGACTAAGGATGAATTAAGAAATTATCTCGAGTGGTAGATTTTGAATATTCAAAGAAGATGATGACATGAAGATGAGCAGGATCACAGATTAGTGCTTTTGAAGTTGTGAAATCCAAAGATGGAGATTATATGATTTTTCATAAAGAAGATGAAAGCTTCAAAGTTTTCAATAGGCTATGGGACTTATTGCACATTATAGATAGAGTAGATCTATTCTATTTATATCATGTGGTGAAAGCTTACTTTGAACATAATCCATTAGAAGGGATTGGTTTAGTTTTACATGGTGATCTCATAACGCATGGGAAGCGAAGAAGAAACACGATGATATTTGGAAGAATCAAGAAAATTGGGAAATTGTTTGTTGGAGATTCTTTGAAGAGTGCGGGTTCATGTTTTAGAGTGGAAAATGGAACAATGATACACATGTTTGCGAGAAAGAAGATACCCTCTCACGGTCGAGCTCATGAGAAGAATGCTAGAGCATGGAATGGAAGTAGAAGAGGATAATGAAGCGCTTGCATGGTTATCAACTTGTTTATCAAGCTGGACTACCATTCTTGAAGATGATGAATAAGCGGTATGAGACTTAATTGAATAAATTATTTTTGATAAATCGATACTTTATTCAAAATCTTGGCGATCAAACAGATACTTTAATCAAAATCTTGCTTGCGACTTTTAACCGATTAAGTGATTTTGAAGAAAACTTTTGTTAAGTAACAAATATTTTTAAACAAAGGTTGAATAAATGGATTTTGAGATGGTAACATCAATAGGTCATCAATCCACCATGGTTACAAAAGGATTGACTAATCCATGAGCAAGCGGCTCGGTAAAGATATATCAAATCCGTTTTAGTTGACAACTTGCTAATAAGTTGTATGGTAATCAACTCACCATATCGATTAATGTGAAGAGTTGGCTAGCCCACAAGAAAATGGCTTGTGGTAAAGGCGTGGAAAAACCATTATTGGTAATTAGTTCACCATTAGATAGAAGAACTAACTAGTCCGAGAAGGGTACAACTTTTGGTAAAGACAAAACAAATCATTGATAGTGATGATTTGCTAAAAATCATATGGTTATCAATGTACCATGGTCTTACACACCAAAACATTTGGCTACTCGAGATAATGGCTTTGGTAAAGAGATCTAAATCCATTAAGTTTTCAATGATTCACCTCTCACGGGAGTTAACACACAGGAAGTGATGAGAATAGTATGCAACTTTAAGCGAATTAATGTACAAATTGTCATATGTTCTTTGTGTTCTTTGAAAAGATGGAGCTTCTTTGGATCTTGCTTGTGAAAGAATAATTCTAGAGATACTTTGACAAGCACAGACACTACAGAGATACAATCCAAAGATTAAGAAACAATCCAAAGATAAAGATGAAGTTGTTAAAGATAAATTCACAAAGGAACTTGAAGTCAAGCAAGTAGAATTCAAGTTAGGGAGGATTGTTGGGATATGAAAGTCTTGAAGATATGAAATCTTGAAGATATGAAAAATCTTGTAAGTACAAAATCTTGGAAAAAGTCAAAGAGTCAAAATCTTGCTAAAGACAAAGTCAAAGTCTTGCACTATGAAGTCAAAATCTTGCAAGAACAAAAGAAGCTGTTATATTCGTTTATGGAAAGTATTGTAACTCTAGAATATTCTATGTTTAGATTACTTGTCGTACAAGGATACAAATTGTAAACCGACTAGGATATCCTTGAGCCTATAAAAGGACTCCTAGATTGGCATTAGAGTGCGAGTCTATGAGTTTTAGAGTTCTGAATTCACAAGTTATTTAGTGTTTTAGAGAAGTTCGATAATCTTAGAGTTGTTTAGAGTATCGCATAATAAGCGATTTAGAGTTTATAATAAAAGTTATTCTTCTTAGCTTTGTTAAGTAAATTCCGCGTACTTGATAAAGATTGCTCGGTGTTTCTTTGTTAATAACTTAGGATTTATCCGAGGTTGTTAAACCTTAACAAGCTAGTTAAGTTAGTTTGATTAAAGTATATCGATCCAACTTCATCCAACCAACCATCAAGTATTAGGCGTACATCATCTCTTGAAAATCCACAATTTAATGTGACCTTTGAGCACTACACGTAACTCCTTAAAGTGATAGTTATTTTGTGGTGATAAGAGCCTAATTCTCCCAGTGGTAAAAGAAAAGGAAAAAGTCACCCAACAATAACTAGATTTCCAAGTCTTCATTTTTGATAATAAGCTCGAACAAGGATCTTGAAGAATCTTCATCCAACCATCCCGATACCTTGGATACTAAGTACACTTGCCGTGATAGTTAACTTTAACCTCTCATAAATAATAGTGAATTAACCACGTTGTCACATCTTCTGGTTAAAAGCTCAAATCTAGCCTCCTTTGACATTTTAAGTGAACTATGATAATGGTTCATCCCGACCATGGTTAAAAGCACATAACCCCGTAAACCTTGTAATAACCAAACTGCCATTAAGAATATTCAACCAATCACCCAATTCATGAAGTACACCCTTTATCCCTTCTTTGAAGTAGAAACCGTAGCACCAGCATCAGATAAGATCCAGAATTACACTTTCCCTTTCTCATGGATGGTTCCATCATCACGGGATTTTACAACTCTATAGTTTAAACCGATAAATAGTTTCTTTTATGGGATTTTAAAAACCAAGAATAAACCGAGAGTTCGAGTCGGAAAATTACCGGGATGATTCCATTGTCACGGGATTTTACAAATCTATGATTTTAACCGAGAAAAAGATTCTTCATGGGATTTTACAAAATAAAGACTAAACCGTAAAATTGTCACTTGAATATGTTATGACAACTTTGGTTTGGTGAATATCTGTTTTAGGGAACATGCGTGGTTTATCAACGGTTCATAATCCAACATCAACAACATCATCAACAATTCTTTACCCATATGTAGACAACTTCAAACCATACTAAGTCGAGTAGTATACACTACTTCCCCCTGAGGTTGACCGTAAAACATCAAGGTACACGATTCTCTGCCATGATGGTTTTGAACTTTCGGAAGCATCATTAACATGTACGCTCATTTGCACGAAAAGTTCTTGTCATAAGCAAACATCTTGAAAGATCATGACTGAAGATTCTTGAAAGATTTTGCTTAGACTGTGAAGTATCTTTAACATTCTGTGGCGTCGAATATCTCATGAGAATTGTTGATCACATCTCATCCATAAAATACTTTGGAGTGCACATCTTCCACATATTCTGCCGGCAATTGCTGTGACCATTTGGAGAAGTAAACCTGATATACCAAACTTGAACTTGATGTAAAATTCCCCAGATTTGTTACTTAAGCTTGTACTAATCCTCGTGAAAAAGAGACGGTGTACCCAATGTACAAAACCTCTTGACGTATCCTCAACTGCGTGAGACACCAAAGTGATAGTTACGTTGTGGGTTAAGCGAGAAAGAATCACAAACGTAACTAAATAGCCAAGTCTTTATCACACTCTGTAAATGCCCAAACAAGTCATCTTCGCGAAAGGGTAGAAAGAAAGAAGAGGAAATAAGTAAACGCGCCCGGAAAACCTCACTTCAAATCCAAATAAGAGATACCGTCCAAACATTCCCGTAGTCAATATTTCCAATAAACACTTCAAGCTGCGACATAATAATCTCCGTGAAGATGTATACACCAAATTGCCAACGTATCAACCCGTACATCACAACAAATCTCAACATCAAAACCTATCATTCTTTCAATTTTCCGATCAAGCCGTGAATTTGTATCCTTCGTGAAAATCATAGTACAAAATACCACTTATAACCGAATACACTCAATAATTTGTATCCCATATTTTTATTAAAAAAATTGGATACAAATTTCCGTTATCTCATTAATCCCTCGATGGACGGTCCACATATGCGGATGAGGACACCCATTTCATCCCAAAGCAATTAAAGCACAAGGTCCATAAGCGAATTTTATCAAAAAGCCTAAGTCTATGTATTGAGAAACCAACCCACGATCCTTTTCACAACCCGATCCAAAAGCAAAGATAATCAAACCCGATCCATTGACTAACAAAATTACGACCGAATATAAAAGACATGGTACCCAATATTTCTCATATCATAACCCTAATCTCACAAATAATCGCCTCCTTATCGCGTTTTCTCTCCAAACGTTTTATCACAACAACGGATCTTGAAGAAAAATAAACGTATCTCATCTATCAAACCAATCAAATCACATCTCAGATTCATCATCATCTCAATTGGCACAATATCAAGAGATACAAACAAAAACACAAACATCCTTCTTACTTTAGATTTATGTGATGACCACATATTGCATGCGCTTCAAGATCCTCTCATGGGTCTCGGGTAAGGCTGAGTGTGTTTGATTCGTTTTCTTTTGATTTGGTCTTTAACGAATGAAAGAAACGATATAACATTCTTGTTGTAATTCGTTTTCCTTTTAATATTCGGATAAAAATTATAGATTAATCAATGAAGATAGTCGATTAAATGAGATAATCTTTAAAAGATTACAAAAAAAAAACTTTAATCTAATCTGAGATTGATTTGTATTTCTTTTTGTTTGAGTCTTGATTTGAATGAGAGTTGGAGAGAGATAGTGAGGGTTCTTTGGTGAGTCAAGATTATGATAGGTTTTGTAGTTTGTTTATGAGTTGGGTCGAATCAGTTGCTACTTCCTCCCTTTTTTCGTTTTCTATACCAAGCCATGGATTGGCGATGTTTGTACTTTGAAGTCAACGTTTGAACCTTGGTATGGTTGGTTTTGGATCGAGTCTTTCTTTCATCTTCATCTCTTTCTTTTCATCAAGTCATTTTTGAAACAAGTTGGACACAAGTCGCCATTGGACACAAGTCGCTTTTGACACAAAATGCATTTCTTCTTTGAATCACAAATCGCTTACTTTTTAACCAACTCGCTTTTGGTGCATCCAGTTGATTTAATTTGACAAGTCGCTTTTGCAGTTGACTCAACAACTCGCTTATGATAAGTCGCTTTTAACAAGTCGCTTGAGATACATTGAATATGGACAGAAAGTAGACAACTCGCTCAAAAGCAAGATGCAACTCGCTTTGAAGAAACAACTCATCCAAACCGAAAAATCATAAGTATTCGGTTTGCCCTTTTGACCAATGTTTGAATAAAGACCATGTATACTTTCACGGATAAAGATTGGTACAAAAAATCATGTAAATATGATAAAACATCTTGACTTGGACAAAAGATTGAGACAAGGCGAAAAAGTAAACACCGATAGACCACATGACCTTATTGACCAACAAGGATACATAAGCAGTTTTAAAGCATAACCAAAATAACAGGAAAAAGAAAATTTTTGACCCAAAATATGGTTAAACGACCTCAAAACATATACCAAACCACAATAAATCAACACAACACAATAACCTTGGCTCGGTACCATTTGTAGGATCGTATATTTATGTTATTTAGATGATTCGGGTGGTCTAGGTAGATGATTAAACAAGTAAGCCATGGTTAGAGATGAAGAGAGAGAGGGTGTTTTCTAGAGAGAAACAATACAAATGTAAGGTCGATTATGAGAAAAGCACCACCCTTCCTTAGAGGAATGGTATTTATAGTTACAAACTAAACGACCTCTGACGGCCTCGTGAATCGGTGTCTGATGGGTAAAGACACGTCCTTCCTCCACGGTGTTACACTAAACTAAACTACGCTAATAACTAACTAATTAACTACAGAATAACGTAAATAACGATATGTCTACGAGCTAACTTATGGTAGATTATATTTGGGGTGACCGACTCTTCACTATGGAATTTCTAATTCCTAACATTTTTTACCAGATCTGAAAAGTTGTATAACAACTTTAAAAACATGTACGAACACATAAAATCAATAAAATGTAATAACTTGGCTCGTTACACCAATTGTTGGATCGTAAATATTGATAATTTATGTGGTTCAGGAGGTCGAGGTTGATCAAACATGATGAATCTATGCATTGTTATAGTGAGAGAAAGTAGAGAGAGGGTGGAAAGAAAAGGAAACTTTATTAATAATCATGAAATAATACAACTAATCTAATGCTTAACCACACCCTTCATGGAGAGTCATAAGGGGTACTTATAGGCTCATCATACTACAAGTTTTCTCCGTGTACATAAGTAGTCCCTACAGATGCAACTTACTACGTATATAGTCCAATTCACATGTAATACGTTATCTTCACAAACTAGCAAGGCTAACAACTTGGGTGGCTAGGGACCAGGAGTCATCTCGTTATTATGTAGTGATTTCATTGATTTGGAAGCAAAATGGTAAAAGAGATTAGATGTGGTTTTGGTCATTTTACAATTGCAAAAAAAATGCATTAATAGTTGGGTCACAAAAACTATAAGAGCAAATCGGCTGGGCTTTTGGGTCATGAGCAATATCTTGTAATGCCTAAAAGTATTGTGGGCTTGAAGCGTTGAAACCTGCATGGCTTTGTTAGTGGTGCTTGTTAACAAGGGAAGAAATATATACATCATTTATTTTGTTACACATCATTGTGTACAAATTATAATACACACTATACAACGCTGCATTGTAGAGTTGGTTGTGTATGAAAAAAAGAAAATAGAAAAAGATGTATATTAGCGCCTCGTAATAATAAGGGTTAAAGACTTATATTACCAACGAACTTTTCTAAATTTCCAAATACCACCAATTCTTTTTAATACTTTTATCACTAACAAAACTTGATGTTACACTAAATACTACCAACATTCTAAATTTATTTTCCATTAGCATTTATTTATCTCGTGGATAATATTTTTGCCTAGTCGTGGGTTGCTTCAATTGGGTCGCGTTTCCAACGATAAAAAACACCCCACAAATATAAATTGTTTCCTCTTAACATGAATCTAAAGCTGTTGGAAATTATACGTTTGAGTTGATAAGACAAAAGAATGAAACAAGAGGGACTTAATACGACAAGAAGGAAACCTACAAAAGATGGAAGGACTTGCTTGCAAAAGAAGTTTTATTTATTAGTCCTTAGTAGAGATTTGTAAACCCTAATCTTCTAGTATATAAAGAGGACATGGGGTGTAGGTTTTAATCATGTCTTCCAATATGTAGTCGATTAGTAAAGGTGTGTGTGTGTCCTAGGCGTATGTTCATGTAAACACCTAGGTTATTAGTTTAGTTAGTAGACGTGTTCCTATAAATTTCTAGGGTTAGTTAGTGTTAGTGAATGAAAACCTTGTGTCAATAACAGTTATGTTTTGATTTATCCGCTGCGTATTGTCATTGTTATTGTTAAACCCTAAGGCTCATAAACGATCAAGAAACTATCTTTATCACGTTCTTAGTTTCTATCAACCTAACCCTAACCCCAATCCTAACGGTCCAAAAATCATACCCAAAATGTCTCATTATCGTCGCCGTAATTCCAAGTTATGTACTTGCAAGCTTCGAGTTAGGGTTTTAACATCATGGACGCCAAGCAATCCGGGTATACAATTCTTGGTTTTTCCAAATTGTAGGGCAAGTTCTTGATGATTAATTACACCATTGATGTAATTAAAGTTAATATCTTCAATAATTTGTCATTTGAATTAAAGAAACCTCTCAAAAAGAAATGTGAGACATGGCTTTGGTTTTATCCAGAAATTGAGAGTGATTGGTACAGGGCACAAATGAATGTGATGTATGGTTTGCTTACTCCAAATGAAAGACATCAAATTGACAATGAAATGACCCGTGAAGAAAGGTTAATGAAGTTTCAAGAACAAGTTATTCCCTCACTTAGGATTCGTTTGATTTTTTGGAAGATAACAAGTTTTATTTTGTTTTTGCTTCTTGTTGTTGTACTAGTTGTCAACTAAGTATGTTTCTACTAGGATTGAACATCATGTAAACTGCTATTGTTGTATTTTGGGAATGGTTGGTATGAATGAAAATATGTTTTGGTTCTTGATGTTGCAACTTTGACTTTTCATTAGAAAATATGTTATTGTTGCAGCTATGGTTCATTTTGATATGTTGTCATACAAGATTAAACATAAATGACAAACATACAAGATAAAACAGAAGACACAATATACTAGATAAAAAAAGTTCTTGCATTCATTAGAAAAAAGTAATGTGTGGGACAAACCCGTAGAGTTTGGGAATATTACAGACAATAATTCAACCATCGAGACCATAATTCAACCATTATAAGTTTGGGTCCACAAAAGATACCACATGATAGTGTCTGTTAGCTACTTATATGAATCCAATAAAGAATTAAAGGTTCCAATACTACTCCACCGAGAATGCTTTGTCTGTTGTTGACCCTTCACCCTTTGACCCAAAACCATATTTCTTCCTTTTCATCTAAAAATCCTCTCGAGATCTACCCATTCTTGTGGTAAATTCTCATCTACGGGTCAAATATTACAGCTTTCCTTTTCCTTCCTCTCTTCTATTTTGGTTCATCTGGTGCACTTGTATCAACACCTTTTCCTTTTTCATCATCCTCTTTTTAATCTACTACTGCACTTGCAATTGCTTCTGCATCTGCTTCTTGTTATTCATCAGCAAATTCTTGTTGTTCATCTGATTGACCTTTGACAACTGGTTCACCTTCTTTAAATGCTTCAACTTGTTCACAATTTTGGACACCAGATTATTGTGTTTCCATATTTTCAATGACAGTGTTGACATTCCTATTCAAAGGTTCCACTTCAAATGTTTCATCTGGGCTATACGCTTCACCGTACCACCACTGTTGCTTTAGATCTAATTCTACATCTTCTTTGAGTTTTTGTTGGTATTCCTTCCGACTCTTTATGTTGCTTCAAGTGTTAACCTCAATGCCTCTTCATCATGCTTCCAATCTTGCTCTTCTCTCTTTTTTCTTTTCTAAAATCCTCTTTTCCTCTTTTTGAAATCGTAAGTCTTTGTTGGGATATGAAAGTCTTGAAGAATGACAAAATCTTGGAAAAATTCAAAATCTTGCTAAAGAAGAAGTCAAAATCTCTTTGTCAAAGTCAAAATCTTGCAAAGCTAAAGAACCGATATATTTGTTTATGGAAAGCTTTGTTATTCTAGAATATTCTTTGTTTAGATTACTTGTCGTACAAGGATACAAATTGTAAACCGACTAGGGTTATCCTTAAGGCTATAAAGGACCCTAGATTGGCATTAGAGATATATGTTTTAGAATCCTAAAGTACGATTATTATTAGTGTTTTAGAGTTGTTTAAGAATCTGCGTAACAAGCAGATTTAGAGTTATTAATAAAATCGTTGAAAGTTAAAGTTATATTCTTCTTAGCTTTGTTAAGTAAATTCTGCATACTTAATAGAGATTACTCAGTGTTTCATTGTTAACAACTTAGGATTTATCCGAAGTTATTAAACCCTTAACAAGCTATATAAGTTAGTTTGGTTAGAGTATATCGATCCAACAAGTGGTATCGAGCTTGTGTGGAAACTCGACTAAGAAGAAACCCTAAAACCTAGTTAACAATCAAAACCTAAAGATGTCATTGAAGTCATTTCCACCACCATCCATCACCTCACTCGGGATACCTATCATTAAGAAGGAGAGTACGACTTATGGAGCATGAAGATGAGGCGATACATTGCCATTAAAGACCATGCACTATGGAATGTAATTGTCAATAGTAATGAAGTCGTTCGAACCTATTGATATTCCTAGACAACCCAAGTACCTAAAGGCATCTTACCGCCAGACTACAATAAGGAATTAAGAAGGCCCTCAACATACTATTGTCGCTATTCCACATGGTCATCTACTCAAGTTCCATGATGCTAAAGATGCAAAGCAACTCAGGGGCGCTCTCAAGACAAGGTTTGGAGGTAATGATGCTTCCAAGAAGATGCTGAAATCTGCTAAGCGACAATTTGAAACATTCATTTGTTGGAGAAAGAGAAGGCCTTGATCTTGCTTGATGATTCAAAATCTTCTCGATCTTGGAGTTATACAAAGTAGAGGTTTCAGTTGAAGATGTTAATCTTAAGTTCTTAAGAGTTTGCCATCGACATGGCATGTGATTGCTACAATGATCGAGGACAACTGGATTGGATGTCATGGACTTTGATGATCTCTACAATCATCGAAGGTGTGTGAGCATGAGATGAATGGCCAAACAAGTTCAAAATCTCACAGATAGCCTTTTGTCATCTCGAAAAGAGGCGATGCTTCCACTAAAAGTCACGCTCGCTACTCAATCTACCGGTGCTCAAAGTATTGTTGTCTATTCTACCCCACCTTTGCTCGTAAGCCCCACCAACTAATACCATCCACTCGGATGAATTCGTATGCTCTTTCTTTGCACGACAAGCTTCTTTACACCGCCACTTATAAAGAAGATCTCTCACAGTTGAAGAGGATGCTCTTGAAGAAATTGATGTCGGTGGCAAGTTGCTATGATCCTTTGCAAGGATCAAGAAGTATATGAAGAAGGCAGGAAAAAGCATTGACTTCAAACCAAAGCAGGAATTACTTTTGACAAATCCAAAATTGAATGCTTCAATTGTCAAAAGATCGGACATTTTGCAAGGAATGCGGGTTTGCTAAATATCAAGCAAGCAGGATAAGCGAGATACCAAAGCTAGAGCTTAAAGAAATTCCTATTCTTGAAACAAAAGCTTTGGTTGCTCAAGAGAGTTTATCGAGGTTGGTGGAGTCTTTGAGTTTGATGATGAACCGGTAACCTCTTGTATGGTAATTGTGGAGGAGTCGGTGGAAGAGTTTGATTGGACCTGACTTTTGATGAGGAACCTAGACATCTTTGCTATGGAGTCTAAAGATGGTTATGGAAGTTTTGATGGAGCATGGAGTGTGAGGATGATCTGTTCTACTTGCTATGGTAGCCACTTCACCATGCTCACCCCTATATCTCGAGGTATGTTCTAAGTGTCATGACTTTTATCAAAAAGTACTTAATAGTTATGTGATTGAAATAGATAAGCGTGTAAGGGCTAGGTCCGAGGTAGTGGTTATCAAATTACTTTAGAGTCTATGGAAGCCAAAATTATAACACATGAAAATAATGAAATGGCTTAGGCGTAAAAGTATGAACAACGGATTATCGGTTAAAATTAAGTGAATGGAAGTTAAATTGTAAGATTTATGAAATTGAGAAATTGACTAAGGAGAGATGAATTGTTAGCAAAGTTTCTTTGCTTGGAAAGAATACAGTGCATCTCATGTCACTTATGTCAAAAAATAGAGAAGGGCTTACAATAGAATTTGGTCTAGGTTTTGGTATGGATTTTAGTAGCGTAGAAGAAAACCCACCCAGTGATAAGGATGACCTTGATTTTGAGGATATAACCACTAGTGATGATGAACTTATTAACTATGTTGACACATCTAGTAATGAGGAATCATTTAGTGAACCACCTCCTGAATATAAGAAAGACAAAGGTTATCATGTTGTCCCACATCCCACTGGTAGTCATCAACCTATTAGACCTAATGTTTCTCGTTTTGGAGTAGACAATCTAGAGTTTAGGAAAAAGCTTATTGGTGAATCTAGGTCTGAAACTCCAAAAGAAACAATTTGAGACACCTAAGGTAGATGATTTTAAGAGTCCAAGGTACCTTCAACTCAAAGTCGCTACATGTTTAGTAGTACCTTTAGGAAAATATTCTCAAAATCTTGCTAAACCTTTTGGGATAATTTTGGTCAAAAGCAGTTTTAATCATTCACCTAGAAGACATGATAGGTTTGGTAATACACATAGAAGAAGAAATTTTGGGATTACGGATCAAAAACTATGTTTCATTTGTTTTAGTCACGATCATTTGATTAAGGACGTGACTTACATTCGAGTACCTAAGTAAGTTCCCAAGAAGCAGGCGTAAACCAAAACCAATGGAGACTAGACCGACTTGGAATCATTCACATAGGGTTAACCATAGAAACTTCTCACCGGACTATAGGTACCCTCACCGAGAAGACCTTTTTCAAAACCTCCGGTGCCTTCAAAACTTTCCAAGGTCTTGTTAAGCAAAATCTGATACTTTCTCAAAATCTTGCTCGATTTCACCAAACACCTCTTGGAATAGGAGCCCTAGGAGATCTAATTACTATCAATCTAGAAGGCGTTTTAACTCAAGAAACTAGCTAGATCAAGGGACTCTACACCAAAAGTTAAAACTAAATGGGTTAAGAAGGAAAGTACGATGATGAACAAGCGGTACTTTCAACAAATCTTAGTGAAACATAGATTTTTGATAAAGATGATTTTGTGGTAAAAGAAAAGGAGATTTTGTTGAAAAGAAAGTTTCTTTGAAAATCCACCACAAGTTTTAAAACAAGAGATAATGCTTGATTACTGTCTACAAAAGCATGAAGATTACATACTCAAGGAATTTGAGTATGTTACTCCAAAGGGAACACAAGTCGATAATGGCTTGGGTTCTAAAAGACACTAAATTTTGTATCTTTGTGCGGGAAACCCGGAAGAGGAGCTTAAAGATCATCTTATTGTGGATAGTGGTTGCTCTGAAGTATCACAAGAGACAAGGAGATTACATCGATTTTAGATCTATTTGTGGAGGAAGAGTTGCATTTGGGAATGATCCCAATGGAGGAAGAATCACCGAAAGGGAACCATCAAAGCGGGCGTATAGATTTTGAGAATGTTAGATATGTGAAGGAGCTCTAGTTCAACCTTTTGTCGATATTTCAAATGCATGATAAAAGGCACCCGTGTTATTCTTAGAGTACCAAGAACCAATGATGTGTACATGCGGATATGAAGAGTCTTCACTCTTGGGAGAGCCACATGTTTAGTGGGAAAAGCAACATCGAAGAAGCACATCGGTGGCATAGAAGATTGGGCCATGTAAATTTCAAGAATATCAACAAAGCGGTCAAAGGAAATTTAGTTAGAGGTTTACCTTCAAAGACTTACAAGAATGATCACTCATGTTTGTCGTGTAAGAAGGGTAAACAACATAAAGCTTCATGCAAGAAGCTTGAGAAAGGAATATTAGAGAACGTTTGGAGTCATACACATGGATTTGTTTGGACTGTTTACATTGCAAGTCTAAACAAGAAAAATCTTGCTTGGTTGTGACGAGATGATTGCGATAGATTCGGTTGGGTATTTTTCTTGGGATTTAAGGATGATACTTTTGATGCTATTCATAATCTTATAATAGCACTTGAAAACCAATTGAGACTCAAGGTTAGAGGTATTAGATGTGATAATGGGATGAATTCAAGAACAAGCTTATGGATGAATTTTGTGCCAACAAAGGGATCAAGAGGAGTTCAACATTGCAAGAACACCACAATGAATGGTGTTGCGAGAGAGAAAGAATAGGACTTTGATTGAAGCGGCGAACTATGCTTGCATTCACAATTACCTATTCAATTACGGGTCAAGTCGTAAATCTTGCTTGCTATGTGCTTATGAGTATCATCACAAAACCTCGATGAAGACACCTTATGAGTTGCTAATGGGAACCAAACCCAACATTGAATTATGAAACCATTTGGATGCCCTCTCACTATTCTTAATACAATTGATAATCTGGTAAGTTTGATGGCAAGTCGGAAGAAGGTTACTTTATAGGGTATTGCACCAACAACAAAGGCTTTAAAGTGTACAAGTAGTCACTAAGAAGGTTCAAGATTGTCTTCATGTTGAATTTTGGAAGATCAAGAAAATCGGAAGGGTAAATGTAACACCCGACCGAAAAGGGTAAAGATATCACAACTGGTTTCATATCGAACTTTAATTACTATACAATAGCGGAAACCTTACAAAAACTTGCAAAGATAATATAAATAACTTAATATTCAAAATAAATCTAAGATCTCTATAGTCAAAATCTTGCTCTCGCTCTACTCTCAACCCCGGATCGCTATCCCATAAGCTCATCTTGAATGCTTAATACCGCCGCAGAAAAGAAAATGCGGTGAGCTTACAAAGCCAGTGAGCGGATATAACGAAACAAAAGCTAAACAAAACATAAATCGAATAACGAAAATAAAGTGAAATAATGATGAAGGATCTTTTAGGATTCTGGAAGCACAAATATCTGAAAACCAAACAACCCCATAACGGTTTAGACATCACATAACACATTAATGACACAAACACAAACATATCGTAACAACCAAACACATTGCATACCAAAATAACAGATACGTATAAGCCAAACGGAATGTCTAGAGACTAACGGAAAACACTTCTAAACAAATAAACATGGCATTCATACAAATCAAGTAATCAACATTTAATACTCTTAATGCAATATTGTAGCAATGAATTATCATACAAGTCATGGCGGACAATATAGCAAAACCGGTTCTCGATTTTGTCCTAACCTTAGCGAGTTTAACATGGCGGTCACATATGCAGACGAGATAATTAACCTTCAAAACACTCAATTGTGCACTAGCACATTAATCTCATGATCAACGCATTCACGTAACGATAACAAATCATAATATCGGATATACGAATCGGTTTTAACGTATTAATCCTATCCTAGCATGGCAACTAATAATCACTTGAAAAATACGTCATAAGCACATTCACGAACATATCATATCGAAATATCTTTCTTCTTCAAAAGTAACCTCGGAAAATAATTTGGAGTAGCTAGCTCGAATTTTGTGAAGGCGTATTACACCGACATCATTCACCGGATAACTTATCGGATAACGGATCGGATCTAGGATGCATCCATACGCCTTCCTACATATTCAAAAATATGCTTCACCATCCGAGACGTGGCGAACATCACTCTCGCCTAGAGTCATATTAGAGGTGCATCATCGATACGGACATGGAACCCCATGACTAGTTAAATATTTGGTTCGATTAACAATGACCTTAGTCAAACAGATTTTCGATATAGTACGGATCATAGTCAACACAAGGTCACAGATAACATATCAGATAGTTCATATCATAAGGTCCATATTCAGATAATCGGAAATCATAAGTTCATATCATAGTGGCATATCATATGTTCACAAACAGACGTTCATAACCAGAGGTTCATAATCATAGGTTCATAATCCAATATAGCAGGGTTCAACAAATGTATATATCAAAGTCTTCCTAACATAAGTTCACATCAGATATTGCATAGTTCACTAGAACATAAATTCATATAAACAACATATCAAACATCCGAGAAAGGGTTCATAGCAATGGCATTGGGAATCCTAATGAACATAAGAGTAATAACAAGGAAGGAAAACATGAGGGACCTTCTTGAAAAGGTCGAATATCTCAGACGATAACATAAGTGTCTTAAAGTAAGACATAATATCATGCCTTAAAGTAAATGAGAAAAGCAACGAATGAGCGAATACGAAGATGTAACGTCGCGTCTCCTCCAACGAATCTACACGGATTATGATTTATTTAATACTTATTAGTATAACGGATTAATCTCATTAATACTTTTAGAGTTGTCGAATATACTCATTTTAGTGTGGACGGAATTACAATGTTTTAGAGTCTTAATCATTAATTAGTTTAACTTATGGGTTGCAAATGACAAACGGTAAACTTAAGGGTTTAATATGATAATTATATTATTAGAGGACTATATGCTCATTATTCATAGCATAGGGTTTACAAATGTCAATAACGGATTTTAGGATTCTCTTTCAAAATAGTTTACATAATCTTTTATAACGTACATGATTAACCAAAACTCACACGTAACATTGTTCGAATGCAAACCCTTAATGAGACCATTTATGCAATACTTTAATTCATTATAACTCACGCATGTTCACGACACACTTAGTACTAGCTCATTTACTCTAAATCAAAAGCCATTAATGATTCCAAGACTTACCACTTCTCACATGAAATAACGAATCTACACACTTAGCTTTTAACCCTAATCAACTTCCTATTTATGTTCTAGGGTTTCCCATACTTTTAATATCATTTATTACGCATTTAATTTACATGTTACCTCTTTAATGATTCCTTTGACCTAAAGCGTATGAAAACTCAAGCGAAATTAACTTAACTCATGCATGTCCTTACGTAATTTATTTACACATGTCGACCCATAATTAATCAATTACATATTACACCCTTAATATCTTTAATTATCGACCTAACCTTATATTATCGATTTTACACTTTTAGCCCAAAGGTTTTAGAATTTACAAAACATACCTCGTAAGTTAAATACAATTGAATGGCCCTCTAAGTATCCAAAATTACACGTTTAACCCCATACTTATTTTTATACGTTTAGTACCTTTATTTTACTGTTCACAAAAATAACCTTTAAGTTTCATAATTTACAAAACCAACCCAAAACTTTTTATTTAGAACCGAATAATGCAAAATTCAAGTACAAGCCCTAAACCTAGATGTAACCCATCATTAATTCATCATTACTACTGTATTAATGACCATTAATCATAACAAGCAAACCCTAATTTTTATAAACCCTAATCGTCCCTTTTTAAAACCTTTCCTTATGTATATACGATCGAACAAATAAAACCCCAAACAAATCACACAAGCTTCGAATTCATGAACATGTATTTTATACAGGTCGTATATCATATAAGAGTCCTTGGAAAATTAATATCATGGTCCCAAAAATTATCATATGCTCGCTCGCTATTTTAATACGCTTTTAGGGTTTTAATTCCAAATAATTCCATACGACTTTTTTAACGTGCATGGCTAATTTTCACGTTTTCTATATGACTTGTAGGACTAAAAATAATATTAGGAACATACTCTTGATGATACTTGGTCGTTAGAACAAAAGAAACCAAAACTTCCGTCATGAAACCCTAGTTGACCCAAAACTAAACACGATCGATCCAAAGAACCTAGAGCTTGAACTATATTTTAACACCTTCTTTACCTTCAACCTCGTCCAAGAAAAATGGCTTTAAGCCCTGGAAACTGATTGTCGAATTTTGGAGGGTTTTGGGAGTCGGTTTTAGGGTTTGTCGCTAGATTAGGTGTGTTAGGGATAAAATACAAACCGCATAATGTATATATACATGATTTTCGATTTTTCTTGTGGGCTTAATAATGTCATGGACTTAAAATAAATGGATTCTTGATTTTATAAATTTATATTGGGCTTTTATTAATTAAATTCTTTTATAAAACAATTTAAATATATTCGGCTAATTACATAAAATACAAAACGAATTTTATAAAATCATAAACTATAAAAATTACCTTTTACAAAGTTGTTTAATATTTATTTAGATCATGTGTGATATTTCTTAATAATTTTCTGAATTTACATAGCTTATTTGGTATTCTTTAAATTAGTTATTCATACTTTTGATTGTAGGGTATTTTGGTCTTTTGTGAATTTTAAAAATTTCAGGTATTACAATTCTTCCCCTCTAAAAGAAAATTTCGTCCCCGAAATTGGACAAGGCGGAACAGAACAGAAAACGAATCGGATTTCAGAATTTCTAGGAATATAACGAACGTTAATCTTATCTCGGAACAATCAATTTCTTATCGATTATTTGAACTCATACTTATTCGAAATCAAATAAATAGTCAAATACTTATAATAGATAATTATATACGTATCGGAATAATGGCGGAGAAACGGATGAGGCGGAAAATCAAACGACAAATTCTAACTTATTCGGATATCTAATGATGAGGACATCATATGCATAAGCGGAATAAATCCTATCGGCCTCAATAGTCGCAATCGTGGAGACATATAAGCTTAAGCGGACATAGCAATCTATAGGTTCGTCTGAGATCATAACAACCGGATTCCAACGTACAAAACTTATACGTAACAAATATCGACTGAAATCTCACAAATAGGTACAATAGAGTCACCAAGAAGGTTCAAGATTGTCTTCATGTTGAATTTTTAGAAGATCAAGAAAATCAGAAGGGTAAAGGTCCTGATTGGATGTTTGATCTTGAGGTCTTGACTCCTTCTATGAATTAGGTACCTGTTACAGAAGAAAATCAAGTTGTCCACAAAGAAGAAGATTTACAGTACATTGTTCATGAAGTCCATATTCGACATGATGTTGTTCCTGATGAAGAACCCATACCTGTTGAAACAAAGAAAAGTTTTGATGAACCAAAATCTTCATTATCTGCTGAAGATCAAGCTATACAAGATGAGCTTAACATGATGCTTTTTCAGGATGTAGTAGCACAATCTTATGATGATGATCAAAGAAGAGCTTATGAAGAAGCAAAGAAAAAGGGTCAGTCTACAGAAAACCCTCACGATTGCTTTTGATTCGGTGCTTTAGATCAAAGTATTCTTTTTGTCGGCGACACTTTGGATGATTTGGACGATCCTAACATGCACGGCTTAGAAGATACCGATGATGAGTTTGAAGATGAAGGTATTTTCTCGATTCAATGAAGATCTTGATTTCACAAATTTGGGTGATAATCTTGAAGTTCCACAGACTCCTATATTAAGAATTCATAAGAATCATCCTCTTGGTCAAATCATTGGACCTTCTACTTGAGTGCTAACTAGAACAAAAGCTAAAGGGTTTCTACGCCACAATGTTTTACTTAGCTTTGTGTATAAACAAAACCGGTGAATCATAAGGATCACCAAACATGCTGTTTACTTGTTTTATCTCTCAAGAAGAACCTAAGAATATAGCTCAAGCATTAACTAAAGAGAGTTGGGTTGAAGCCATGCAAGAATAACTTCTTCAATTCAAACTTTAGGAAGTTTGGGTGATATGTGATCTACCAAAGGAAAGAAAGTAATTTGTAGGACCTTATAAATATCAACCTTATCACTTTACCAAGCAAACCCAACACTTATACAAGTATACCCACGTGAAACAAACACAAACAAAGCTTAGAAATAAGATGAGAAAGATAGTGACTTGAAGATATAAATTGTGTATGATGTGAGAAAGATAAACACAAGATGTTGTATATTCCAAAGGAAAACACACACACACACACTTTCAGCACACCCTCAAATGACCATTTGAGGGGTATTTATAATACAAGACACATGTTGCCCTAAAGGCTTTGCTTGGGCTTTTCGTGGGTTGGACATGGGCTTAGGATGCTTAAGCTTATACAAGGCTTAGCATCGCGTAACATTTAACCAATTAGATTAGCCCGGTCCACGAGCCCGTTGACTATTCTATCACGATATCTAACACATTACAAAGTTCCTAATCGTGAATGACCATCACTTCTAATAAAAATAATCAAGGCTAACAATCTCCCCTAAGGGGTGGTCATTCAAAAGATGCTCCACTTGAATAGGTCTTTAATCTTTTGAGCTTGAACTTTGTGAGTAGATATAGAATAGTCTTAATTCTTTGTTCCTTCATGCTTTGTGATCGATCATGTGGTTGTCTGCGTTGTCGACCGTTGGTTAGGTGTCTCGCCTTTCTCCACCATGCTCACACTTCTATTTGACTTTGAGTTTCCAATGATGAAGTTCTCTAGTCTTTAAACTTTGTAGATTCTTTGACATTGACGAAGAATCATCTCCTTTGATTATGATGAGCACTTTTCATGTGTTGTTGGTATGAGCATGTGGCGAGTCCGCACGATCCATCCGCTCCGGAGCTTCCATAAGAAGAAAACATAAACAGGTTAGCAATAAGCGGTTCCGGCGCTTACAAGTTTGAATTTCGAGGGTGTTAACATAGTGTGAAACACATCTCTAATTCTCACAAGGGCCGTTTACAACTGGAGTCCCACAAGTGAGATAACGCGATGTACAAGTACACCTCTGATTCGGATGAGTCGTTGAGGTACACGAAGCATCACCCACGATCGTGAGACCGTTTGAGACACACTAAGCGTAATCCATGGAGAATTACCGGTGACTGCTTGTCGAGGTCGCTTGATGTTGACCACGGCGGAGTTTCCATTCAATCATCAAGATCACGAGTGAAACTTCTCATAAATGTTCGGCGGTTGCTAAGATCTGCGTGAGGACTCTATAAAATATATCACTTGTGCCCTTATTGATGAACAACAAGCGATGTCATGTCAAGTGTTCCTATGAGATCTTTTGATTAATCTCGTGGCTCTAGACTCAATAGTGCATTTGGTTTTCTGAGCGGAGACTAGGGAGAGGTCTCCTTCTTCAATACCAACGATCTCTAAGAGAAAGTCAATAGATTATGTAGGGTTCCAGTGAGAATGAAACAAATCCTTTTGAGAGGAATTGAGTGGCTAGAAGGTTTAGTGCGGTCGTCCTTTGGGTCCATGGCGTCTTGGTCTTCAATACCGGTGTCAACTAGTGACAACCGATGGCAGAGATGAATTGAACCCGGTTTACGCCTAAGGTTGAATATGGAGGCTATTTCTTTTCACCCTTTCTCATTACATTTCTTTTTAATTCTTCAACCCTTCTTTCTCCTTTCTCACATTACTCCTTTTTTCAATCATTCCTAAGGACTTCTAATACTAACTATTTGTGATGTCCTTGGGTAGATCCCTCCGCTCTGGCGGATCATAGGACAATTTCCTATCCTTAGTCACCTTATAACTCCATGATGTCCTATTGTTGCCATAAAACCATTTTCTTTAAAATCTCTCAGTGTTTATGATAGAAAACATGTTTGGAACACTTCGAGAGTTTTATATTTTCATAAACACTCCCCTTCACATGTGCTTATAAGTTTTGTGAAATCGCACATAGAGGTAGAGTTCGCACTTTGAATTGATCGACTTTAAATGAACAAGACCGATTCGAGACACGTTTACATCACTAGAGAACTAGCTTGAAATTATTACCCGTCTGGTCAAGTCATAGAAAGTTTCTCGAGATGGTACATAATTGCTCGTCAATTCATTGGTTTCATCTGAGTCGAGCTCATTTGAGATTCAAACAACGATTTTGATCACATTTTAATCACGTCTCCTCCCCTCAAAATAGCATACTCGGGATATTTTGATATCAATGATTAAACAACATTTTAGAATCTTTTGGGAGACAAACGGATTTGATTTAAGCATGAATTTGGAACATTATGTTTTATACTCCCTTTAATAAAGCATAATCAATTAAAGGGTTTTAGAGGAGTTATCTTGAGCACAAAGTATTTTGAAAGATTTTGAAAAATCTTTTGAACAATCTTGAAAAGGTGCTCAAGATGATGATGATTTCTCACCATTTTAAATGTAGTGCCTTTGAGCGTACACCTCATTTTTCGATCAAAGCACGAGTTTTGATTTGAAAATAATCAAAAGTCATCATTTTGGTCCGGGTTTCGTCTTGATGTATACGAAAGCCATTTTATTAAGAAATTTTGAGAAGCGACATGTTTTAGAAAACAAATTAAAGAACTCTCGCTCAAGCATCTGTACATGCCCGTATCATTGTTGAATGACATTTCTAGATGTGTATGAATATCGATTATCTGAGAGACATGTCGTGAGAAGAATATTTTTGGATTTTTGATTTTCTATTGTTTTGTATTTTTGAAAGTTTTATATTTTTATATTTTGCTTTTGTTGGTTTTTCAAATTTTGTATTTTGTTTTCAAAAATATTTCTGATGAAGCTTTTGGAAAATCATTTTCAAGAAGATTTGAGAAGGCGTTCTAACTCCTCGGGGTTGGGCTTCGCATTCAATTCGTCGAACTAAATACTCAAACCTTTCTTTTGGAAGGGCTTTTGTTAATAGATCGTGAGTTGGTAATCGATCTTCACAAAGAATAATTCAACGATACCATTTTCGACGTACTCTTTGATGAAATGATAGCGGACACGGATATGCTTAGTCTTTGAGTGATGAGCAGATTGCATGATATGGCTATGGCACTTTTGAGTCACAATACATAGGTATTTTATCGAAAGTAAAGCCATAATCTGTGAGTTGTGT
The DNA here is from genome assembly GCA_022545495.1 of Chrysanthemum lavandulifolium. Taxonomy (NCBI): domain Eukaryota; kingdom Viridiplantae; phylum Streptophyta; class Magnoliopsida; order Asterales; family Asteraceae; genus Chrysanthemum; species Chrysanthemum lavandulifolium. Next base: position 284,803,604 of record CM040241.1, read on the forward strand.
TCTCATCCATAGAACTTGAGCACAACACGAGATAGAGACACATACTCGGCTTGACGGTTGTGATGCGATCTGATCTTGTTTCTTTGAAGACCAGGTGACTAACTTTTCACCCAAAATTGTGCTCCTCCTGGATGTACTTTTTGTTGTAACTTGATCACTGCGTGGTCCGCATCGAAAAGGCAATTAGATCAAATCCGGTTCCTTCGGATACCAAAGTCCCATGTGAATGGATGTATTCGTGCACCGAAGATCCGTTTAACCTCTTTGAGGTGCGATTCGGTGAGGCTTAGCACGAAACCGCGCTAATAAGCAAGCGACAAAATGAATATCTAGTCGACTAGCGATAAGATACATGAGAGAACCAATCATGCTCGATATTTCTTGGATCAATAGGTTTCCCAAACAAATCGGCTCCAATTTTGGTGAAGTTACCATTGGTGTTCGGTGAGTCACGATTATCCATACCATGATTTTTCAAAATCTCGGTTGTATACTTAGCTTGATTTATAAAAATTCCACGAGGGGCTGATGTATTTGTAAACCAAGAAAGAATTTTAGTTCCCCATCATGGACATTTCAAATTTACTTTTCATGAGATTTTCAAAATGTTTTGAAAGATTCGGATTAGTGGACCCAAAGATGATGTCGTCCACATAAATCGAACAATCAAAATGTCGTTTTGCATTTTGTGTAAACAAGGTAGGATCAACTTGTTCCTTTGGTGAAATTGTTTTGGATAAGGAAAGAGGACATTCGTCATACCACGCTCTTGGAGCTTGTTTTAAACCATAGATTGCCTTTTTGAGTTTGTAGGCGTAGTCCGGATGTTCCATGTCTATGAAGCCTTACGGGCGACTCACGTACACTTCTTCTTTCGAGTTCCATTCAAAACGCGTCTTAATGTCAATCGATAAACCGTGATGTTTTTGTGAGTGCATAGGCCAAGAATATCCCGACCGCTTCTAGTCTAGCTACCGCGCGAATGACTCTTCAAAGTCTATTCCTTCCTCTTGTCTATATCCTTTGGCCACAAGGCGAGCTTTGTTGCGAATAACGGTCATTTCTTCATCCGTTTGTTCTTCCATAACCATTTAAGATCGATGACCTTGAACGTCAATGGGTCTTGGAACCTTTTCCCATGAGTCATGTAGACGGTATTGAAGAAGTTCCTCCTGCATCGCTTCTATCCATGCGGGATCTGCCATTGCCTCGCGAATATTCTTTGGTTCTAGATTGCTAATTGAGCAAAGGTAAATGCACAAGTCGCAGTCTGTGGCAAGTTGGCGTCTCGTCTGAATTGGCCTTGATGGTTCACCAATAACTTGTTCAATTGGGTGGTCTTTTGTCCACTTCAGAGTAGAAGGATACCGTTGGTTAAACGTATGCGAGTTAGATGGTTCTCGTAAGCTTGAAGAAGATTCAGCTGATTCCGTAGCAAACGGGTTTTCAAATAGGTCTTCATCTAACGTTGCATCGTTATGGTTTTGGTTTTGCTCATCAACTGCTGGTAGAACGGGTGCAATAACTTGAGTAGAAGTAGATGATGTTGATGGAGTTGGTGCATTGGTTTCGACCGTTGTAGATGCATCTTACATTGGTGGTGGAGGATGATTTTGGCGGGTGCGGCGGAATGATGGTTTGATGCATTTGTCAAGTTCCACCATAGTATTCATCGAACATTAACTCAAGAAATTCTCCCATTCTTGTTCTTTAGGATTATCAAGCGAAGTTGATTGAGCTCTTTGAGGTATGAGTCACGAATCGATGTGTCGAAGTCAGCCGGTTTAGAGCGGGTTCTAGAGCGAGTCTCTCGAAGCCATTTGTGAAAGTTCATCAAACGTCACATTCATCGTCTCCATGATTTTCTTTAGCCTTACGTTATACACCACAATGCCTCGAGTTATCGAATATCCAATGAAGATTCCAATATCACCTTTGCTTTCGCTTTCCAAGATCTTCTCTCATTCGTAGGATAGCACAAAGCGTCAAACACGTGAAAGTAAGAGATATCCGGTTTCATTGTTCACTATTTCATATGGGGTTTTATTGAATCTTGGATGGATAAGGGATCGGTTACGGTGAAACAAGCGGCAACAAAGATCGGCCCGGAGAAATAACGGTGCACAAGAATAGATTAGCATTGTGCGGCGACTTCCACAAGAGTTCTATTTCTTCTTTCAACTACCCCATTCTGCGTGGAGTTCTAACGGTGATGTCGATGAGTAATTCCAACATCTTCAAAATAAGCTCTTAACTCACGATTAGTGAATTACGTACCGTTGTCTGTTGGTTCAACCTTACTTGAGTTTGAAGAAGTACTTGAATTCGTTTGAAAGGTGATGATGATGCACGGTGCTTCGTCTTTTGATCTCGAAACTTAACCCATGTATATCTTGAATAATCATCGACGATAACAAGAATATACTTTTTCCCATTAATGCTTTCAACTCTCATTGGGCCACATAAGTCCATGTGCAACATATGCAACTTTGCTTCCGAACTAGGTGCGGATTTGGGTTTATATGATGCTCTTTTGCTTTTCCTTGTTCGCATGATGGACATAAGTGATCCTTGGTGTATTTGAACTTTGAAGTCCATTGACGATGTTGTCTTTGGCAAGATTGTTGATGGTGTCAAAATTGAGATGGGATAACCGTCATGCCACAACCGGGGCGTGTTCCGGATGCTCGTGTCATAAGACATATTGGTGATGAAGAGACCATTTGGTTAATGTCGATAGCATACAAGTTTGTATCACAATTCCAGCTAAGAGATCGGTGCCATCCAAGTTTCTAACGAAGCAAGCATTTCTCCTAAAAGCAACCTCTAAATCGCATCACGTAACCCGCCTGACCGAGAACAAATTGTGTCCCAACCCTTGGACATAGTAAACCAGTGATCAAATAATTTCCGAAAGGTAGATCTCCATAACCCATGATAGCTTGCTACATGATCATTTCCAAACGTGTCGGTTCCCATGAATTTCAGACGAAATTGATCAACGACTTGATTCCCGGTCATGTGCTTGGAGCAACCCGAGTCGACGATCCAAAGACATATTTCGATAACACGCCAATCACGTAAGAAGAAGAGTTTGGAAACCGTTTTGATTTTGGTTCCTTTGGGTTAGAGGTAAAATCGATCACACTCATAGAAGTCATCTATTGGTAAGATAGGTGCATCACTCATTCTTCCATTCTCGAGTGTGAAATTTCTACCGTGGGTTTCCAAATGTCATCCCTAAAGTAAACATTATGCTCCCTATCGGTGAGTGTAAAGCCTAAGTCTCGCGACTAGTCTTCCTATTCGTTTAGCATAAGTTCTTTTGGGAACATTCTTCTTAACAGCTTAACAATCTCATTCTTAGAAACACATTCATCATGAACATTAGTTAAAGATTTCTTGCCGGTTAAACAAAGCATTCAATGATTCATTAAACTTAGCAGATTTCATAGGTTCGGTACATTCGGATGAAATGTCTTTCTTATTACAAAGCGGTAAATTCCAGGGTGTTCTTCACTTTCTTCTCTTTATTCAAGCGACTACTCTTAGAGGCAAGCGAGACTCTATTGTTCCTTGTATTGCTCTTGGGCTTTAGTCTGTTGCTCCTAGAGGTGCTTCCTAGTCCTGTAGAAGGTAAGGCACACTCATTAGGATTCACATTTTATCTAGAAGTGGTTTCGCTTTCCTAGTCTCTTTAGAGTGCTTATCTAAACTTATGTCGTTTGTTCCATATGTTTTAGATGTGGAGGCGACGATTAGTGGTACTCATCTTAAAAGGCCGGGAGCTAAAGCTGTTGGTTTCTCGATAACCGTTTTCCTTTATCAACATTTTGTTTAGGCAAGGCGGGTGGAGTGGTGATTTTGATGAAACATTTTTCTCATTGACTTTTGGAGGCATAGAAGCAGACATTTTGGTTTGGAAACCGGTTTGGGAACATTTGCTTTCTCCTCGATCAATGGTTTTGTAATCACGGTTTCCACGCCTTTCCTTTTGACTTTCCACCGAGCCCTCAAAGATCATTTTTCGCTTTCATGTCATTGTAGGCACGCCATATGACAATTTGTCATACTTGCATTCCTCGCTTTACGATCAAGTTGTTTAAAATATGAGATATTTTCTTTTCAAGTTTCTCAAGTGCTTTTCATATTTTGAAACAATTTACGAGGTCTCGTGACCGGAGTCTTTCATGATCTTCAATGAATATGTTTGCAAAATGATGGACATAATATCGATGGTCGAACATCTTGAAGAGAGTCATTTAAATTTTCCAAAACTTTGATTTGTTCAACACGTCATTAGCTTGCTTTACGGATTTATGGTCCTTGACAAAGTCAGTTGTTTCTTTCAAAACGCTTGTTCAAATGAATTACCCTTGCACCGATGGCATTCAATGAGGGCAATTTGAGTTTCAAAAACTTTCTTTGTTCGATGTCAAAACTAGATAACCAGGTTGTTAGGTGTAATAGTGGTTTTAGTTTTAACGATGTCTTGAAGATCCACAATTCTAGTTTTCACATTGTCTAAAATACTTCTCGCATCACTTGTGTTAAAAGGATTGTTTGAAGACATTTGTTCAATGTTCGAAGAAATTTGAGACAACCAACGGTTTTGAAACAGATTTTGAAATGTGTTGACTCTTTGTTTGAAACACTTGATGTGATGGAGAACTTTGACTTTTCTTTTGATTAACAAAAGTAATTCCGTTAATTTGGTTCCATTTGTTATAATCAATAGGTTTGATTTCCGGATTCTTTTGTTTCATTTTGATCTACTCTCCTCGGATAGTTCCAACGTTTCAAGAGAATCACGAACAATTATGGGTTTATGCAAAACATTTCCATTGTTTAACACATTACGAGATTTCGAGCTTTCTTGAGGAACGAAGAAGGGTCGTTACAAGTGCCATTCATTATTAGTATGAAAGCGTGGATTTACTTGATTAGAAAGCATCTTGATTGTTTGAGCAGAATGACCCGTTTTAAAAGCAAATTTTCCAAAGTTTGGATTTTTCATTTTATCAAGAATTTCATCAAGAGAATCTTCTCGTTTTGAAAAATCGATAATCAACCTTCTTCTCTTTTCAAGATCGAAAACTTTGCCTTTTGTTTAGAAAGTTGGTCATTTAAATCGAAATTTCTTTGTTTAAAGATTTAATTTTCAAGTTCAAATTCACATCGAGTGTGTTGTACTTGATTTGCAAAAGTTGTTCTTGAGAAACCAAATTTCGATAACCAATTTCTAATTACGATTCTTTGTTTTTCGAAATTCAAAGGCTTTTGCGTTCTCCTTGTAACTCTCAAGCTCGTGGTCAATTTGGCATTCGCGGCCTTAACATCGCGATTGACCTTTTAACTTTCTCAATTTCAATGCCACGGTTGTTGATTAATGATTCAAAATAAGCACGTGTTTCCTCATCGGTCTCGATATTTTGTGCCACATAGTCTCCACTAGGATCCACATCCGGAGTCTCGAGTTAGTATTGCTACAACTCGGATTGTCGGTATGTATCATAAGTAGGTCTTGGCGTCACGAGAATCTTGTTTCGTCATGAGTAAACACATCAAATATGACATTGTTATAGCATGGATCAATGATTGGTACCTCGAATCTCGTTGGCGTCATAAGCAGGAGGTGCGTCGAGTCGATGTCGTACTTAGTCTCTCGAAGATTTGCCATGAAGATGCGGTTTGCATTGAGTTCCTCGAGGTCTTCCATCCACAATAGCGAAAAAGTCATTTTCCTCGGACTTAACCAGAACCCGCTTGTTGCTTATCCGCTAACAAAGCGACTTTTCAAGAAAATCACCGATCTTCTTGTGCGGTTTAGTGGACGGTTTCTTGCCATGTGACCCACCTTGGCAGTTATAACACGTAACTCGATTACCACGATTCACATTTCCATAATTCCCAACGATTGGGCTGCAACATTCCATTCGATTTCCCTTTGCTCTATTCCCAACATTCGACCCATCGATTACCACGATTCGAACCGCTTGATTACCATGCGAAATCAATAGCATATCCTCGCTGATTCCCAATAACTCCAACCATTTGTCCTTGATGACCCATATTCACACCATTTGTGCAACTTGCATTGCGAGTGTTTGTGAAATCCTTTGGTTGTTGTTAGTTGGTGTGGAATAGCGACCTCTGAATGCTTTACCCAAGAATGCAAATGCTTGTGACAAAGCTTCTTCTTGTTCCATTTCAAGATCGGTGATTCCTTGTTCTGGTAATGTTGTTGTTCGGTGGATAGTTTTGTTGTTGAGGATGTATTCTTCGCAAGTTGTTGTTAGTGGAAGATGATGAAGGTTGTTGTTGTGTATTCACTGGAGTTTGAGTCTTTGCAATGAGTGCCAATGGATCATGATTCTTTGCTAATCTTTCTTGCGACTTCATTCACTTGACTTGATTTTGTTTGAGAAAATCGTTGAGTTGATCAAAGTTCACTTGATGTAAGTCTTTCGTTTGGTTGACAATAGTGACATATCGTCCCCATTATTACGGTAGATTATTCAAGAACTTGATGTTGCTCACGATAGTTACGGGTGTCAACTTGTTTACGATCGACTCATTCATTAAAGTGCGAGAACCTTCCATAGTAGGATTCGATGGATTCTCACGGTAGATGTAAACTTCTCCCAGCGATTAACTTGTTCTCTGTGTCTTGTTGACCAATTTACATTCCATGACAAAGTCGTCTAACACGTTCCCACATATCGAAGCGGTTTCTGGCTCTCTCTGAAAGAAAGATGTCTCTTGGTAAACCAGTTGGATAATATGAATTGCCATGTCATCTCGCTTGACTTTCTTCTCGATCCTCTTGAGTATTCCGATTATTTTGAAGATGAAAAAATGGTGGGGTGGGAGGTGTTGCATCGAGTTTCAGGTCTTGGACTTGTCGAGGTATGAAGGGTCCATCTGAATGGATTTGATCATCAATTTTCCATTAGGTTTTGTCTTGATGTAACGAAGCATTCGACTTGTCCATTGAAGATAACCACCTTTTTCCAACATAGGAGGACGGTTTCGGCACGGCTGCATGAATATCTTGTTGAGTAGCCATAGATGAAGGTATGATCGATAAAGTTGATGTAGGATCGATTCAACGATAAAGGAGTTGAGGTTGATGAAGATTAAGCTCGGTTGAGGTTTTTCCGAAAGTCGTGCTAGTAAACTTGGTTCTTAAAAATTTCGCCCAAAATTTGAAATTCACTATAAAATCAATTCTAAGGTCGTATGAAAATTTTGAGTTATGACAATTTTGACGCCAAATTTGACCCGAAAATTTGAATTTAGGCCCAAAATTTGAATTTTGACCAAAATTTTCACAGTTAAACCAAAATTTGAATCTCGCGTAAAAATTGAGCGTTTAGTCTCCTCAAAATTTAAATTTTACTCAAGTTTTCCGCCAAACACAAGTTACAGTAGAAACTTAGGCGTAGGATCTTATCGTGGGATATTAGGCGAGGATTCCTTAGGCGTAGGATCTTATCGTGGGTTTAAAGTTACGAGTAGAAAAAGTTAAGCGTAAGATTTAGCTTATGCGTAAGAAAAACTTAGGCGTAAGAAAAATGCTTATGCGAAGTATTCTACGCGTAAGTCGAAACTTATCGTAAGATTAGGGTTTTGCCAAAATCCTTTACACTATCACGATGTAAGAGATATCCAAAGTCGAAGTGTTCCACACACTTATCCAAGTGAGGAAGCAACTGAGTCACCGATTAAACCGAAGATTCTTCACCAAAAGTTACGAGTAGAAAACTATCGTAGTTGACTTTCTTCTGAGTAGAACTAGGTTTTGACCTACTCGTAAAAATTTCCAATGATTCAACCAATTTCTCTTGCGAAATCCTTAAAACACTCGAATAACCCAAAATGTTGACCTTTTCACCCAAAGTGCTTAGAAAAGTTACGAGTAGAAATGACCAAAGAACCAAAAACGAGCTCAAAACTTAACCAAAACGCGTAAAGCTTCGAACTTTTTGCAAAAAACTGAAACTTTAGCACCAAATAAACCTTAAACCACAAGAATCTTGAATTTTTTGATGAAAAAATCAAAGCTTTATGCGTATCAAAGATGTAAAACGTGAGCTTATATGCGTAACAGTACCAACACTTCAAAACAACCACAAACACTCCTAAACCATTGTTAGGCGATTGATACCAATTGTAGGACCTTATAAATATCAACCTTATCACTTTACCAAGCAAACCCAACACTTATACAAGTATACCCACGTGAAACAAACACAAACAAAGCTTAGAAATAAGATGAGAAAGATGGTGACTTGAAGATATAAATTCGTGTATGATGTGAGAAAAGATAAACACAAGATGTTGTATATTCCAAAGGAAAAACACACACACACACTTTCACACACCCCTCAAATGACCATTTGAGGGGTATTTATAGTACAAGACACATGTTGCCCTAAAGGCTTTGCTTGGGCTTTTCGTGGGTTGGACATGGGCTTGGGATGCTTAAGCTTATACAAGGCTTAGCATACGCGTAACATTTAACCAATTAGATTAGCCCAGTCCACGAGCCCGTTGACTATTCTATCACGATATCTAACACACATTACAAAGTTCCTAATCGTGAATGACCATCACTTCTAATAAAAATAATCAAGGCTAACATAATTGGTACAAGATGGGTTTTCAGAGTCAAGAGAGATGAAAGAGGGAATGTCATCAAGAACAAGGCAAGGTTAGTTGCACAAGGATATAGACAAGAAGAAGGAGTAGATTATGATGAAGTGTTTGCTCCTGTAGCAAGGATTGAAGCCATTCGAATATTCCTTGCTTTTGCATCATATATGGGATTTCGTGTTTATCAAATGGATGTCAAGAGTGCCTTTCTATGGCAAGATTACGAGAGGAGGTCTATGTCAAACAACCTCCCGGTTTTGAAGATGCTGCACATCCAAACAAAGTCTACAAGGTAGTTAAGGCTCTTTATGGCCTTCATCAAGCACCTAGAGCTTGGTATGAAAGGCTCTCCACTTTCTTATTGCAACATGGTTATATGAGGGGAGCAATTGACAAGACTTTGTTTATCAAGAGAGATAAGAAGGATATCATGCTAGTACAAGTTTATGTAGATGATATCATCTTTGGAGCTACAAAACAGTCCATGGTGAAGGAGTTTGAGCAGCTGATGCAACATGAATTTCAAATGAGTTCTATGGGTGAATTAACTTTCTTTTTGGGGCTTCAAGTTAAACAGTTAAAGGAGGGAATTTTCATAAGTCAAGATAAGTATGTCTTTGACATTCTTAAGAAGTTCAATTTTGATGCTATGAAGCCAGTCACTACACCTATCAAGTCTATCAACTCATTGGGCAAGGATGAAGATGGTCAACCTGTTGAAGTCAAGTTGAATAGATCTATGATTGGTCGCCTTATGTACTTAATCGGATCTAGGCCCGATATCATGTTTGTTGTCTGTTTATGTGCAAGATATCAAGTCTCACCTAAGGTCTCCCATATGAATGTAGTGAAGAGAATTTTAGTTATTTGAAACAACAACCTAAGTTAGGGTTGTGGTATCCAAAGGATTCACCTTTTCACTTGGAAGCTTTTTCGGATAGTGATTATGCGGTGATAATTATGATGAAGATCAACCACCGGAGGATGCCAAGATCTTGGAAGAAGATTGGTCTCATGGCAATGTGTTAAGCAAACTAATGCAAAGAACCTCATCCACTAAAGCGAGAATATGTTGTTGTTGCAAGTTGTTGTGGACAAGTCTTGCGGATGCAGAATCAACTTTTAGATTATGGGTTCAACTTCAAGAATACTCCTATCAACATTGATAATTAGAGTACCATTTTCATTCTGAAGAATCTAGTTTATCACTCCAAGACCAAGCACGTTCAGATTAGGCATCACTTTATCAAAGATTGTTATGAGCATAGGCTCATCAATGTTGTCAAGGTTCACACAGATGATAATGTAGCTGATCTACTCACAAAAGGATTTGATGTTTCAAGATTCATCACTTGGTGGTGAGTATTGGTATGATTAATTACTAAGCTATATTTAAGGGGAGGACTGATTATTTAGTTAGACAGTCCTATGCATTGCTTGAGGGGAGGAAACCAATGCCTATTTGGAGTTCTGCCATTATAGAGAAGAGAATGGAAAAGTACTGCCTTTTGGTTTTATGAAAGTACTGCTTTGAAAGTGCTGCTTTGAAAGTACTGCACACGTGGAAAACACTGCTTGTTTTATAAACGTACTGTTCCAACGGTCAAAAGATGGGTTAAAATTCAAATAGCGGTAACTTTGGTATTATGGGCTGTGATTTTTCAAATCCTACCTATAAATAACTACCCTCCGATTTTCCCTCTCATCTTTATACTTATCAATCTTTTCCATATTTCTCTCTCTTTCACATTTACTACTTTCTTTTGTAAACACCAAACAATGGAAAATCGCAATACAGTTTCTAAACACAACATGGTGGCTAATTTGGATAAAACTGAAGCTAATGTCGCATTCCATGAGATTATTGATTTTCTCACTGGATCTCCAATCAGTTATGCACTTTTGGTGGAACCAGATGTTATTGAGCCATGGATTCAACAGTTTTGGGCGACTGCTAGAACTCACATGGAGAATGATGAGTCATATATTCAGGCTAAATTTCATGGAAGGATTGTGAAAGTTATTGAGCCATGGATTCAACAGTTTTGGGATACTTTAAGATACATTGGGTATGAAGGGTCTTTCACTGAAACAACATTCAAGAAACCCTTCTTTAGTCCACATTGGAAGTACTTGGTACATGTATTGCTTCATTGTATTAGTTCTAAGAGTACTTCATGGGAGCAATTTGGATCTAATATAGCATCTGCTCTGGTGGGTTTGGCTACAAATCGTATCTTCAACTTTTCAAGACTCATTCTAGATGGTATGCTATCTCACATTTCTCATGGATCACCCTGGTTAGTGTATCCAAGATTTATTCAAGTTTTCTTGAATAAACAACTTCATGATGTACCAAAGCCTTCAAGCTTATTACATGTTGTGGTACAACTCGCAAAGATATTCACCTTCATGGCTAGGAAGAGTGATAAGTTTTCGGAAGGAACACTCCTTTAACTACTTCAATGATGGAGATTGCTCAGTGCTAGAGATGAAGCTGCTGCAAGTGAAGAACGAGAAGGTATCATCAACTCAAGGTACTTCTTCTCAACATACCGCTTCTTCACAAGGTACTACTACAAGAAGAAGGTATGCAGCTTTCACCTACACCATCTCCAAAACATACTTAATATGATGAGTCAGAACACGAAATCAACCCACCATCATCTGGAGGAGATGCAGGTCTAATACCTCCTGAGGGATTGATTCTAGATAATTATGTTTTGACAAGGGAGTTAGTGAGACTGAAGAAAAATACCGAAGCTCAAGCTGCACATTATGAAGTTGAACACAAAATTTAAAAGATTGAAGAAATTTGTCTGGCCTCTGGTTCAACATCACAGGTTGTGGGTAAAGTCTCAAAAGAAGAAAGGAAGGAAGTTTCAACAATATTCTACAAGAAAATGGGTTCAACAACACTCTTCTATCCAATTGGGGAGGAATCTGGAGCAAGATAATTTGAAAGAAGATGCTTTGAGTTTTATGAAGAAAAGAAGATGAACCTCAAGGCATCAAGCACTAGTAAATATTGAAAGTCTCGAGCTCAAGGAACTGGAGTTCAAAGCTTGGTGTACAAAGTCATCGATGATCAAGTCTTTGTTGATCAAGGTACCGCTCTTCAAGGAATACATAGACAAGAGCCGATTACACCGAGGACACTTAATTTTGATGAAGAAGTCGGTCCTTCCACGCTTATACAAGAAGAGGAAGTTGATACACCTATGGTCGAGCACACCGCATGTGATGATGAGACAGTTGCTCAAATTTTGCGTAATCTATCAAGACCAAGAGGTGTTAGCATTCCAAGAGTTGTCAAGAACAACCACAAGCTTCTCAACCAGCTTTTAGATCCAAAAGACAAAGGAAAAGGCAAACCGGTGGAAACAAAGAAGAATAAAAAGCTTACTTTAGCGAGTTAAGAGCTATTGAAGTGGCTAAGAATGAAGCAAATGCTAGGGAGCTACAAGCTAAATTTGATGTTGAGATTGCTCAACCAAAGAAGGAACTCAAGTCGCTATACCGTAAAAGTCAGGTTGTTATACCTAGAAGACCAATGAGTAAGGCTAAAGAAAGAAATGCTATCATGGCTTATTTGAAAAGTCAAGGATATAATTGGATTACGTGTTTAACTATTTAGAGATCAAAATTAATATAATGCTATCGAGAAGCTTATCAAAAGCAAGTTGAGAGTATTATTTCTTTTAAGGATGATAAGCAAAGGAGGATGTTACTAAGAGAAGCTTAAAAGAAAAAGAACAATCGAAGTCGAATGACCATCAAAGAAGATTGAGTTAAGATCGATCTGATTGATGAGTCGAGAAATTACATAAGAGTTTTCGACTTTGAGAATCCTAAATCCAAAGATGCAGCAGTAAAGAAGTCCAAGATAACTACATTTGAAGTGGTAGAGTCAAAAGATGGAAACTATCTGATGTTCCATAGGGAGGATGAAAGCTTTATTCAATTTGTTATGGGATATACTGCACATAATAGATAGAGCATATTTGTTTCAATTATATCAATTAGTGCTAGAATACTTTGAACATATTCCATCAACCTGGAGTTGGCTTAGTATTGCTAGGAGATCTAAAACTATCTGGGAAACCGAGGAAACAAGCATCAAGAAATCGGCTAAATCAAGAAGATTGGGAGATTACAAGTCGGAGTTTTTGAAGAATCAGAGTGCATGCTTTGGAATTGGAAGATGGAACTATGATCCATATGTTAGCCGAAGAAGATATCCTTTGACTAGTGATCTTATGAGAAGGATGTTGGATCATGGAATGGAAGTTGAAGAAGAAAATGAAACAACCCTAATGGTTATAGAGTTATATATCGATGGACAACTATGGTCGATGATGAAACATAAATCTTGGTATGATGTTTAATGGTATAAATTTTTTTGTAAAATTAGTACTTTATTCAAAGTATCGCTTGACAAACAAGATTTTAACTAAAGTATCGCTTAAAGACAAAACCAAGAATGATTTTAAAAAGGCAAACTTTTGTTAAAGTGCAAAATATTTTTAAACAAAAGTTAACTGCAATAAATGGTTTTTGAGATGGTTACAACAAAAGGTTATCAGTCCACCATGTTTAACAAAAGGATTGGCTAATCCATGAGCAAACGGCTCTGGTAAAGATATCTTAAATCCGTTATATAGTTGACAACTTGCTAATAAGTTGTATGGTAATCAACTCACCATATTAGCAAATGTAAAGAGTTGGCTAGCCCACAAGAAAATTAGTTTGTGGTAAAGGTTGTGGAAAAACCATTTATATGGTAATTAGTTCACCATGGTTGCAAGAACTAACTAGTCCAAAAGGGTACGGCTTTTGGTAAAGACAAAACAAATCCGTTGATAGCTGATGATTTGCTAAAAATCATATGGTTATCAATGTACCATGGTTTTACACACCTAAACATTTGGCTACTCCAGAGTTAATGGCTTTGGTAAAGAGACATCAAAACCATTAAAATTTCAATGATTCACCTCTCACAGGAGTTTACACACCTGGAAGTGACGAGAATAGGCTGAAACTTTATGAACTGATGTACAAATTGTCATATGTTGCTGAAAAAGATGGAGCTTGCTGATTGTTGTTGTAAAGAATTACTGATAAAGACTACTTTGATGATGATAATACAAGTACTGGGAATAAAAAGACAAAACTTTGAAGATGAAGAAACAATCTTTTCTTGAGGACAAAGACATTAAAGATGAATATACAAAGGAACTAGAAATCAAGCAAGTAGAATTCAAGTTGGGGAGGATTCTTGGGATATAGAAAGTCAAAGTCTCAAGAGTCAAAGTCATCAAGAGTCAAAATCTTGCTAAAGAAGAAAGTCAATCGCTGTTCATCAAAGTCTCGCATGGTTAAAGGACCGCTATGCAAAATCGTTAAGGATTATAATGTAATTCTAGAATGTTCTAAGTTTAGTTTAGTATTACTTGACGACAAGGAATAGAGTTGTAAACCGAATAGGGTTATCCTTATGCCTATAAAGGACCCCTAGATTGGTATTATACGTACGTGCAATATTAGAGTTTACTAATTTCGATATTAGAGTTGTTAGGGATTGTTACTGAATCTGTGTATCAAGTAGGTTCAGACTTTTAATATAATCGTTAAAGTAAAAGTTAATTCTTCTTAGCTTTATTCAAGTAAATTCCACATACTTAATAGAGTTTATTCAGTGTTTCATTGTTAGTGACTTAGGATTTATCCGAGGTTGCTAAGCCCTTACAAGCTACATAAGTTAGTTTGGTTAGAGTACATCGATCCAACAAACAAAGACTAATAACATGCACAGCGGAATAAACTAATTAATTCTTTGTTATTGAACAAGGTTTTCATTCACTAACACTAACTAATCTTAGACGTTTATAGGAACATGTCTAGATAACTAAACTACTAACTAAACTAATAACCTAGGCGTTTACAAGACTATACGCCTAGGACACACACACACCTTTAAGTCGACTACATCTTGGAAGACATGTATATAAAACCTACACCTATGTCCTCTTTATATACCAGAGGATTAGGGTTTACAAAATACTACAAAGGACTAATAAATAAAAATTCTTTTGCAAGCAAGTCCTTCCATCTTTTTGTAGGTTTCCTTCTTGTCGTATTAAGTCCCTCTTGTTTCATTCTTTTTGTCTTATCAACTCAAACGTATAACTCCCAACACTTTATCTCTTCCATCCTATTGGTGAAAGCTTGTTTCAGTGTAGTTGAAGCTGCTCTCCAAAACAATCTTTGTAAGTGTAGACCACTGAATTTCCTCTTAAAGTTAGCAAATACCTGCCTTGTACATTTTCTTTTCTCTTCATTTGGGAACCAATCAGACACAACATCCAATAATCCATGTATCATGCAAACTTTGAAGTTATTATACAGAAAATGTAAAACAAATACTGGTACCTACTATTTAAAAGATTAAAAATCATAATACCTTGTGAGCATCCGAGATAATTGTTAATCCATTTCCTTGTTGCAAGTTAAAGTCATCATGTAACAAGGATAAAACCAACACCAATTCATATTGTTCTCAACTTTGACAATCTTCTCGCTAATAGGGTACATCCGATTGTTTGCATCCTTCCAATTCTCGTGAGTAACTCACCCCTATAAGTGTGTTTCAGAAACAACCATCTAGAGCAATCACTTTTCTACACCCTAAACCACACATCTTTGACCCTTAAAAGTTACATTCTTTTAAAATAGTAGTTACTACTTTTTGTTCTTCATCTTCAACTACACAAGTAAAAATACAAATAAGCCGTAAAAACGCTTTATTTATATTTTACGATCTTCTAATGTTTTGTCGATAACAAATGTAAATCATATTAATGAAACAAATAAAATGTAAACCTGCTTTGAGCCAATAGTTTTCTAACACATACGCTTTCACATAAAACACTAAAACAAGTAAAAGTGATTTTATGATTTAGAGATACATATGTACAACAACTAGTGTTTACATATTGTAACTTAACTAAGTATATACTAAAATGGGTAAAAACAAGTATATACTAAAATGGGTAAAAACTAACAAATGGTATTGACCCATAACCTATGGTTTTGTCCAAACCACTTAACTAGGTTCATTGTACGCTAGAGATACATTGTATCTAGAAAGAAACCCATGGATCAACCCATGACCCATGACCCATAACCAAAAACACCCATGGGCAAAGAGGAGCGTCCCACGGATCCCTAGATTTATGCTAGCCAGATCCCTTGTGTGAGGGATCCGTGTGATCCGGGGAACAGTGAACTTTCTCTTCTATAAATAGTGAGACATTTCTTCCTTTTGCCTCACCACTTTCACACATACTTTCTCCAAGTATTGTACCTCTCTAACCACTGATCCTAAAGGATCTTTCAATGTAGTTTGTCCTTTGTTTTTGTATGATTCTCTAGGTTCCTCTTAAAGGCGAGATCACCACTTCTTGAAGTCGAGCAAGCTCAAGTCCATGAGTTGCCATACTTCGTCATCATCAAGACAACTGAGGTTCTCTTGTTGATAGTTCTTTCTTCCTCCGTAGATGTTGTGTTGAAGGCATTAGTGAAGGATGCCGAAAGAGTCAAGACGAAAGCATTAGTGAAAGGTGCTTAAACGTCCATGTCAAAAGCATTAGTGAAGAATGTTAAAGATGTCAAGACGAAGGCATTAGTGAAAGGTTCCAAGCGTTATGTCAAAGGCATTAGTGAAGGATGCCTAGGAGACAAATCAAGTGGCATTAGGGAAGAATGCCTAGGTCGTATAATTGATGAGGTGCATCGTTTTACATATAAGTATTAGTTTATTTCCAAAGATGGTGATATCCTTGATGGTGTTGTAACAAGGAGTGGATCTCCTTGAGATTAGGTGTTGTGTTGTGATGGGTAGTAGTTCCTCCATAGTAATGGAACTAGGTGCTTAGCCTAGTACCTAATAAAGGGTAGGCGACGTTGTGATAGGTGTGGTTCACCTTGGAGTGAAAGAACTCGGTGGTTAGCCTAGCACCGTATAAAGGGTAGGCGACGTTGTGTTAGGTGTGGTTCGCCTTGGTGTGAAAGAACTCGGTATTTAGCTTTGTACCGGAAAAAGGTGTAAGCGACGTTGTGAAGGCTTCTCCGCCATAAGGAGATTGGTGTAGTGTTTACGAACTCTCGAGTAGGTGACTCAGGAAGTGGAGTAGGACAAGGAAGGTGTACTTATAGCCGAACCACTATAAATACTTGTGTCATGGTTATGTGCTTCTTACTCTTTATCTTTCATTACATGCTTATATATCTATCTATCAACGTCCAACATAAACAACCAAATAGATTGAAATAAGTCGATCTAATTATTTAAAAGGAAAGTTTTAAATTAGTAAAACTATTCAACCCCCTTTCTAGTTTTCCACAATTGGTATCAGAGCCAGGTTACCAAGTTTCTTAGAGTATGTTGTACTTTAAAAACTTGATACGATCCATGTATATTTGAAAACTACAAAGAAGGATTTTTTTTTCCAAGTCATATTTAAAAAAAAATATTATATTGTTTATTGTTTGACAATGATAGAATGTTCTAACATTTTCCTTGTTTAGTTTTGTCCTTCTCACAACATAAATCTGGAGATTCTAAGAAGATCACAAAGCATTTCATCTAAATACTTCTTTTCTTAAAGAGAATATTTAGCAAAGGTATGATCGCTAATAATTTACTTTTGATTTTATTATTGTTAAAATCTTAGTTGCATTATTTATATCTATTAGTAATTACTTAAGTAGTTATCTATATTAAAGTCATCATCAAGAATAGTATTCTTCGACTAATTTGTATAGACTACACTACCAACTCGTAATAATGATATCTTGGTTATTCGATAGCCTCTATCATTATTCATCACAAAGGGCTTATTGACACCTCATCTATGTCAATAAATATCCATGTGAAACTTCTTATATTATGATAAAATGGGATTTTATTATAATGTTTGAAAACTTCCCAAGAATTATGACTAATTCTTAAAAGGAACCACGCCTAATAGGAATAGTATTAAATCTTCAAAACCTCAAATCACAAGTTTTGAGCCTTAACATAAAAACACTAGACGTTTTAGAACTCCCAAACCAAAGTTATCAAGGAATGTTTGAGCCGATTTTTCTTTGTCATTCCGGATCCTCGCGTTTAAACTAGCCGGATCCCAAATGAGAGGATCCGCGGATCCGTGCAATGTAAGACAAAGATAAGTTAAAGAATGATCACCGTGGATGTTCCATAATTATATTCACCTCAAAGACTCACGAACAAGAACTCACCATCGCTTCAAAGGAGCAATTTGATCATTTCTCTCAAGCTTAACAATCACTTGTGTAAGTATAATCTTCACTACATTGTTAATTTAATTCCTTGATTTCTAGGATTAAAATTTCTTCATCTTTAAGAGTTGGGTTCAAATGGGTTTATCATAATTTGTCCCCACATTGTTTTCTAAGATAATCTAAATCAAAGAATTAACATTGTTAATACAAATTAAACACATTTCTTGAACTCAACAAAGATGATGAGAGCAAAATTGTGATCAAACCCTCTAGGTTACTATTCACAATTAACACCACATTGTGGTTGTATTGTTTAGGAACAATCATGCCAAGCAACAAGCAACAAGATTACCAAGGCACCGCTCACTACATACCCATGTACCATAGGAAAGAGGGACTAAGTCCGGATGATAGGAAAGCCTTTAAGATGCTTGAAAAGAGACTCTTTCACGAAGGTAGAGTTGTTGATCCTTCATTTCTTGCCAATACCGACATAAGGGAAGTTTTTGGAACTATTGGGTTTGATTGTCTATTGGACATAGACGAACAAATTTGCCCGGTCTTTGTACTTGAGTTCTACAAGACCATGAGAATAGTTAGAAATGAAGATGGGTCCATCTCGATCGTTTTCACCATCAATGAGCAAGAGTTTAGTCTTTCACTTGTAGAGTTTGGAAGAATTATAGGGGTTCCATACCAAGGGGTTTGCATGTACTCCAATGAATGGTCTTTGGAAGAACTACACTCAATGGTTGATCATCATGCTATCAACCACTCCATGATCCCGGAAGCAACCACGGTGAGGGACACCGTGTTCATGCCAAGAGCATCACCATCAAGAGTCACTAGTAACTCGAAGGTGATCTATAGGGATCCTTTCCAAATAGAGCTTTTGGAAATGTATGCATTGTATAGGAAATGGGAGAATGTGGTGAGGGACAATGTGGTGTTACTAGTTGGAAACAAGGATCACCCCAACGCTTGTCTAAGCTTCATGATCTATTGCCTAGTGACCGAGATTCGTTTCAACGTTGCTTACGACATGATCAAAAGAATGGAAAGTGTAAGAAGCATAGACAAAATGGTACTCCTGTACGCAATGCTCCTAACCCGTCTTGCTAAATTCATCTTTGCATTAGATCCTTCTCCACAATCCTATGATTATAGCTTTTGCAACAAAGTTATGGTACCATTAACCGAGGGTAGAACAACAAGGTTTATGGTGGAAGGCAAAAGGGAGAGACAAGGAGGAGGTGAAGGAAGTAGTAGCAACCCACTTGGAAATACCGATCTTGACCCCTTGGACTACATTAACCAATTGCCAAACATTCCTAATGAATCACCCGAATGGCAACAAACTAAGGGAATCTTCAAGTGCTTCGCCAATTTATTGAGGAAGAAGAAGTGAAGATGGTATGATAAAGAGTGGAGGACGGGTGAGGACGTGAAGTAGAAGAGAAATGAGGTAAGGTCATAGACCTAAATTTGTGAAGAACAATTTCAAACAATGGGTTGTAACACTTAAACAATGCTTATGTAGAATAGTGTAGTAGGTAGGTCTTGCTATATCTTGGCACTAAACAATCGTAATTTAGGAACTTCTAGAATGAGATTTTACGACTCCTTGAAATTATTCAAGTGGTCGTCGTCACTCATTTTAGGAACTTTTAATTCTCCCTACTTTGCTATGACTTATATTTGTTGTGTTCTTGCATTTAGTCCCTATAGAAACAACTAGGAGAAGCATTTACTAAAAAGTGCAAAGTTGCACATTTGTCGAAAGCCTTTTGATCCGCAGAGGCGGATCCCAACATTTGAACTAGCGGATCCTCCCGTAAGGAACCGCGGATCTATGACCACCGATAAGCAATATGACTTTCTTAAATCAAAATAGCTTACTAGATCACCTCACACTAGTCAAACATAAGATACTAGAGCCAACTAAGTCTTCTCAAATAGTTGAAAGCCTCACACTCATCCATGGCTTACCTAGGATATATTTCAAAGTGTTTTTGATTTATCAACTCATCAAAACTCACCATAATTCCGCCCAACGCTCACACATTATTTGTCACATCTCATAACACTTAGTTTGGTATATCCATCAATTTTAGCAAATTGATCTTGATCACTTTTTGACTCAATATTAGGCTCAAGACTAGTTTTTTTATTTTTCTCTATTTTTTAAGATTTTAGTGAATTTCCCTTGAGTCATCATCAAACTTCTAAGACTAGTTATCACCATCTTACCATTTAAAATCAAATGGAATCTTTGCCAAACACTTAGTTGGACTACCTAAAGTAAAATTTTCTTACCCAAAACCATCATCAAGCATCCTCACTTCTTATGGTTAAGCATTTAAGATACCCATCAGCTAAAGACTTCAAGTTTAAGTCAAAACCTCGAAATCCATAGATAATAAACCTTACAAAAGCATAATCATTTCACCTAAACCCGCCTCGACAATGGATCCCTCGGTCTTTAACCGCACGGATCCTCGCTGAGAGGGATCCACGGGATCCAGAGTGCAGTAAAGCCTTAATCGCCCATATTCAATTTTAAGTCACCTTTTGGTTATCTAACCACTTTTAGCCTTCATTTATTATCTTCCTAGAGTGATCAATATCCTAAGTGCATGCTTAACCTCTTAGTGGCCAAGAATTTAATTTCCTAATTCAAATTATCCTTTATAAACCAAACAACCTTAGGGTTAAGGCACCACTATCACTTACCTCTCTAAAATCAAGAACTAGAAGTTTATATTAGCATCATCATCACTATGACTAAGGCTCTTAGCAACAACTCTTCAACCATAGGATCATCCAAAAGAAAGGGTCAAATGATCTATGAAATCTCATCCATCAAACATCTCCCATTAGAGATAATAATGCTAGAATCCCACCTCATCAAACTCATCCAACAAGTGCTAAGAGAACCGCAAGGATTAGCATCAAACCTTTCGGACTAGAAAAAGGATCATCTAGTTCAAAACCAAACATGGCTAGTTCTAGCAAGCCGTCAAAACCCTCATTCCTTGAGCATGGACTACACTCCTTGAATGAGCCTCTTCCTTACCCAAATATCTACTCATTGGATCATTCACCACCAAGAGCCATTCACTCACCAACCTTTTCATTAAATAAGGAACCACCGACAACACCAACTAGTCCATCATGGGAGACAAGGAACAACCTTGATCATATGGAAGAATTTCCATTACCACCCTTATTTTTAGAACCTCATCCCACTTCTCAAAATGAAGACCCACAATCACACATAGAGCCTTCTCAAAATATCCATTTCCCTCCGGTTCCAAACCAAGACAATAATTGTCCAAATTGTCTAATCACTCAAGGACTTGTTCAAGAAGCATGAAATGAGATACATTTCATGTTTAATCATCTTCTTGCAAAGTTGGATCAAATCAACAAGTCCACTCATCCCTAGACTCAATCATTTTGTCGCGTTTTAAGTCTAGTAACTAGTTAGTATTAAGTAGTATTTGTATGGCTAGTTCATTCTCTTAGTTTTAGAGATTTGCTTGATTATCTCTTGTTTTTATTGAATGAATATTTATATGTCATGATTGTTATGTGCTTGCTAAATCATATGTTTCACTTCTTCACTAGCATTGTTTGGCATATCTTCATTGCTGAAGAAACTGTCACCAGACAGCCGGATCCCTAGAAATGGCCTAGACGGATCCCTCCATAAAGGGAACCGTGGGATCCGTGGTCCATAAGCACAAATTACTACTAACTTGAGTTTTATTTGCAGGAATTTATGCACTATACTCTTGTTTTCTAACCTTTATTTTGTAGATTTTCAAAATACACATGAAGATTTTGACACCATAAAGCTAGGGGGAGCTTTGTGTCAAACCATACATTGCAAATCCATTTGCAACTTGATCCTTATTTGGATTACTCTTCATGACACCCCATTGCAAAATTTCAATCTTCAAGGGGGAGCATTTTCGTCACAAGGACGAACCATTTGCAAAATATTAACTTACTTATCTTTATGTACTTGACGACCTCACAAAGGGATGGACTCGTCAAGGGGGAGTTAAGACGAGAACCATTCCCGTCACTTACTCACTTTACATTTTTTTTACATGTTTTTCTTAAAACTTTGTGTTAGTTTCTTTTCGACGCTCTTTTTGTTTCGACAAAAGGGGAGAAGAGAGTAAAACTCCAATTCAAACTTTTACAATTTTAGTTTTCCTTAAAATAATTTTATGTTTTGTCATCAACAAAAGGGGAGATTGTTAATACAAATAAGCTTCTAATGTTTTGTCGATAAAAACGTTTATTTATATTTTTGACCAATAGTTTTCTATCTTCTAATGTTTTGTCGATAACAACAACGTAAATATCATATTTAACGAAACAAAATGGGTAAAATATATACGTAAAACTAACAAATGGTATTGACCCATAACCCATGGTTTTGTCCAACCACTTAACTAGGTTCATTGTACTCTAGAGATACATTGTATCTAGAAAGAAACCCATGGATCAACCCATAACCCATGACCCATGACCCATAACCAAAAATACCCATAAGTGAGGAGCGTCCCACGGATCCATAGCTTTACGCTAGCCGGATCCATATCCGTGGGACAACAACTAGCTTTTCCTCTATAAATAGTGAGCCATTTCTTCCTTTTGGCTCACCACTTTACACATACTTTCTCCAAGTATTGTACTAACCACCGATCCTAAGGGATCTTTCAATGTAGTTTGTCAAGTTTTGTGTGATTCTCTAGTTTCCGCTAAAGGCTAGATCACCACTGGAAGTCGAAAGCTCAAGTCCATGAGTTGCCATATTCATCAAGACAACCAGGTTCTCTTTTGATAGTTCTTTCTTCCTCCGTAGATGTTGTATTGAAGGCATTAGTGAAGGATGCCAAAGAGTCAAGACAAGCATTAGTGAAAGGTGCTTAGTCCGTGTCAAAAGCATTGTGAAGAATGTTAAAGATGTCAAGAGAAGGCATTAGTGAAAGGTGCAATGATAACGCCATATCTAAAGGAACATCCTTTTCGAGCAAGTTTTTCAACACCCTAGGCGGTGATCCTAATCGTTGTAGTGTAGTATTAGGGTAAGCCCAATGTTGGAATCACTCCTAAGGTTGGGGTTGAGGAAGATTATGTTGGATTTCAAGTTTCATATTATATTTCATATGTAATAGGTAGCTTTATTATGGCCTTTATGTTTGTTTAAGGTCAAGCTTATGTAGAAGGCCCATAAGCTTGGCCCAAGCCCACATAAGAAAGGATGGGAACTAGGAGTGTTGCCTAGCTTCCTCCTATAAATACTCTTGTAAACCCTCATTTGAGGGTTGGTTGTTCAAGTTTTCTTTTTCACATACTCTCTCGCCTAACCGTCTTTAGTATACGTGTGTGTGTGTGTGATACTTGTTCATCCGCCTTCTATCTCTTCTCTTATAACTTGTGTTTGTAAAACTAGTGACCTAACAATGGTATCAATCGCCAAATAGTTGGGTGTACTCGTTTGTTTTGAAGTTTTGGTTTTGGGTCTTACGCGTAAAGATAACGCAATCTTTGGTTATCTTAAAACTCGTTTTTACACTTTTTAATCCAAGATTCTTGTACTTTCAATGTTTTGAGGTGTTAAAATACTTGTTTTTGGCAAAAGTTTCAAACTTTGCGTGGATTTACGTTTTAAGCTTGTTTTTGTTCGTGGGTGTCGTTCTACGCGTAACCCGTTTAGCGCTTTTGGTACATCAAAATTCACACTTTTGTGTTCTTTTGGTACTATTGAAGCTATTCCATAACAAAAACGGTTTAGAAACACATTTGGGCAAAATCAAAGTTACGAGTAATCCTACGCGTATCAAAACCCTAATATTACGCGTAAGATTTTCCTTGGTTTGATCTTCAATTTTACGGTTTATTCCGTGTTTTCTTACTTGGATAAGTCCGAAAATACGTCGACTTTGGATATCTTTTGCCTTTGTGAAGTGTAAAGATCATTTGAGCAAAACCCTAAAATTACGCATAAGCATAAGCTTCGCGTGAAATTCTACGCATAAGATTCACTTTACGCGTAAACTAAGGTCTCACGCATAAGGTAATCCTCGCCTAACGTTTCTCGCCTAACTTTTGTCTCGCATAACTTTAGTGTTTTACCTACTTACGCGTAGCTAAAACCTCGCGTAACTCCTCATTGTTACGCGTAACTTTTGGTGTTTTACGCATAAGTGCTACTTGGTTCTTGTCTTTTCTCGCCTAAGGACACTTCATCAACAAAGGTTCATTCGACTACAAAGATCCATTTTACCACACAAGTTTATCATCATGTCTCAACCACCATACTCTAACTATTTCCCTCACACTTATAATCATCAACAACAACAACAATTAACTCCACAACATCAACAATGGAATCAACAACAAGCTATTTATCAACAACAATTTAATCAACAACATACTCCACAACTTGGTGCAATTCCACAACCACAAATGGTTCAACCACCACCAAGTATTCAAGTTCTACCCTACACAACCGATTTCAATCAACATCCATCACGGAAAACTATGAAGGAACCCACTTGGTTTGCAAAGATGTGTGAAGCTTTAAGCGACCAACAATCAATTCATGAAGTGGATCACTTGATAGACCTCCAATGCTCACTCCGAAACTACGATCAATGGGTGATAAGGTTCTTTAGGTTTTGTGATCTAAAGAAGCCACATGGAAAGTTCTTAAAGAAGGTTATCTTGGAAGGTCCATTTGAGATGCCTCTTGTCATTGTGCCGGAGATCCAACCTTTGTTCCACCAAGAGATGAACAAACCAACATTGCTACATTGCGATTTAAATCCTACTG
The DNA here is from genome assembly GCA_022545495.1 of Chrysanthemum lavandulifolium. Lineage (NCBI taxonomy): Eukaryota > Viridiplantae > Streptophyta > Magnoliopsida > Asterales > Asteraceae > Chrysanthemum > Chrysanthemum lavandulifolium. Next base: position 284,828,424 of record CM040241.1, read on the forward strand.
AACTTCTACACTATGAAGTGATGAACTTGCAATGGAATACATCCTCTTAGGATTACCAAACCCAATTCTTCGTAGTGTTGATGCTCAAAAGACGCACAAAAATGTGGGATCATATTCGTCTTCTTATGGAAGGATCATACTCAATCGGGAGGATTTGGAATCCAAAATTTACTTGGCTTATGAACACTTCATGATTGAACACGGAGAGACACTAGAGTCCTATCATCATCGATTTTCGAGACATCATCAATGATTTGGATAAACACAACATCATCATGCCAAGAATTGCGGTGAATACTAAGTTCTGAGTAGTCTTGGTCCAAATGGGAGAAGTATGTCATTTTCTCCGTCAAGCGAAGAATATGCATCATTCTACTTATGGATTGTTGTACGATTACTTGAAGCCTCATGAAAAGGAAGTTGATCGGGAAAGGATTCTCCGTGCTCAAATTGCTAAACAATCACAACCGGACAATCAACAACTTGCCTTGTATGCTCAATGAATTATCCTCTCAACCAAAGAACTCAACCAAGCTGCTTCAAACACACCTTCACGGTCAACAACCTCAACAAAATCAATTGGTTCCATACAACAACAATGCTCAAGCATATGTCGTTGAAGCGGCGAGAAATCGATCCGTTCAAGCATTGCAACAAGGATTTGTGATGATTGCTAATGCTTTTGGCGTTACACCAACAAATCCAACAATCGTATTCGTTCCTCATCTAACACACGGACTCAAGTGTTGTGAACAATGGACGTGTTGAAGTTCGAAATCGTGATTATGGTCGTCGGATGGGCGGTGGTCAAGGGTTTAATCTTGTGGGTAGGAATAACAACGAGCTCAAGTGGTGGAGCAGGAAATGCTCGAAATCGGTTAAATGGTCTTAGATGCTACAAGCGCAATGAGAAGGACACTGGCTAATGCATGCCCAAAGCCAAGGACTAGGGGCGGTGCTTATTTCAAAGAGGCTTTACTTTTGGCTCTTAAGGATGAAGTGGTGGATCTCTTACGACACAAAAACGAGCTTTATGGCGGATGCGGACTCGGATGATGATATGGAGGACTTGCGAGGCTAATGCAATTTATTATGTTGATGGCTAATATGCATGAGTGCACATGAGTGATCTGAGCCCAGTGTATGACATCGATGGCTTGTCTCGGTACCGAACAAACCATCATCATATCTCGAACTAATATCTCCGCCAATATCTCGAATCCGAGCGGATCGGGCTGCTCAAAATGAGTCTTCTACATCTCTTTCGATGATTTTCAAGTTAACCACAGTAGTTACATTTGACGATCAAGATGACCTTATGGTTTCCTTTGATAATCAAATTGACTCCGTGGTCGTACTTGAGGATCTAAAGAATGATCATGTTGAGACTCACGTTGAACAAGATGATCTGTTGCCTCATCCGGATTTTGCTCGGTTAATTCAAGACCATAAAATCAAAATGGAGGAATGTTATGCATTAAATCAATCCTTAAAAAGTAAAAATGCATTTATTAACCAAGGATTTTGAATGCTTACAAATGCAACTCAACTTTTCAAAACTCAAGAAAACCGTGAAAAAGGTTTTGAAGCCGCTTTGCAAAATCTCATCAAAATGAAAAATATTTAGAGACAGATCGTGATCTAGCCGCCTCGAAGAATGCTTTGTTGTGCGAATTAGAACAAGCGAAACACGAACATAAAAAGCAAATTAACGCTCTCACCTTGGAAAATCAAAAGCTAAGGTGAGTTGTTAAATTGTCAAAAAGCAGTTCTCCGCATACAAAAGCATTCAACGAATCGGGTAGATGACCTTCTTGAAGAAATTCTCGGCTTGCAAAACAAACTTAAAGAGTTTAAAACATTGTTTACAAACATGGTGAATCGATAATGACTATTGAAAAGTTTACCTTAAAACCCAATCCAAAAGGATATGGAAAAATCTAGGCGATTACAAACCAAAGCTTTCACTAAAACATTCAAACCAACTCACGAAGTTTCCGGTCGAATACAAAATTGATAATCTTGTCATGAGTGTTGTTGAATATCATCGTCAAGAGGAATTAGATGCGAGAAGGCGAGTCGATCAAAATTAAAAATGTTGTTTACAACAAACCTTTTAATTATAAAAGCGCGTCACTTCGTCACACCAACGGATTCTTCTAACACACCAAGGGTTATCATCAAAACACACGAGTCTTCTAATGTTAATCCCAAAGCAGAATTTGCACAAACTTATGGTCCTTTACCTTCCATTAGTGAAGTAAACTCAAAACACGAAAATCGAAAAATCCTTCGATATTTTGACATTTTCATGGTGACCTCAAAATTTTACAACATGAGATAGAATATCGATCCGAAATCAAAGTTGAACATTTTCAATCGCCTCAGCGCGAGAACAAAGAGACATTTTTCGGAAAAATCTTTTACCTAATGTTAAAAACTTGAAAAGTTGTGCAATTGCACAGGAAAAGGATTTTCATAAGGAACTTGGGGTAATGAAAACGTTTTCGAGAAAAGCGAAACATCTATTTCTAACACAAAGCAAAAAAGAAACTATTGAGAAAAGATGTTGATCGACTCTTGGAAGATGTTATCTGTCTTGATATCCATAATGTTGTGTTACTTCATGCCTTGCCATTTGCATCGATTATATCTCTGCGATATTGTTGAAACTGTTGTTCTTGTTGAGAACACCGATAATGTGCTTCGGATCGAGTCTTTAAAAGTGAAAATAAACGATTACACACGGAAATTTACAATGCAAAACGTCGTCTTCATTGGTGTGAAAAGATATTCACAATCATCAACTTAGTTTTCAAAAGAAAATCGCTCGATTGAGTGCAAAATCTTCGATCCTAAAATTGAGCAACTGGATGATCAAAGCGTGTCTTTGAAAAGTCAAATCTCAAAATATGAACAAGAACTTTTAAAAGTTAAGCAGAATATGGTGTCATATTTGATTTACTCAAAAGACTCGACTTGAAGCATCAAACGAACTTGATCACTATCTTGCTCACACTAGAGATGTCATGAATTTTCTTTGAAATATTCGATTACGAAAATCAAGATCGATTCACACCATCTCTAAGTTACGGAAATGTTAGGAAAGTATGAACAACTTCCGCCTCTTGTGATTAAGAGATTAGCACCAATCACACTTAGTAATCGTGAACCTAGAATTCCCACCGCCAAATCACAAGTTGCTAATGTGTTTCCCTCTCTTGAAACAGAATAGTTGCATCTTTTCCAAACGTCCGCACTTCACGACCTAGGAGCACTCAATCGAAGAATAGGAAGTTGCGACCTAAGAAAAGATCAATAAGGAATGCTAAAGTAGAAGAACACCCTAGGACTCGAATAAAAATCATGTTGCTTCCACTATAGATGTTACGTCGGCAAATGTAATACAAATAGTGATGTAACGAATGCTAAACCGTTAAGTACTTTTGATATTCGATCGATGCACCTTGTGTTATTTGTCGAAAGAGTATGAATTCGATTGTCATGACAAATGTGTTGCTAAAGCTATAATCTCTCGATTACGGAATCCTAAGAATCGGAATACCTCTAGGCCCACTAATCATTCTAAGTCGTGCTTGGTAAACCACCTTCTTTAGATTCTAAGGCAACCATTGCTATCACAAGAGCTCCCGCTTCACCTCCTAAGAATGTAGTACCACCTAGTGTTTTCACTAAGACTAAAGCAAAGAGTAGTTATAGATGGCGAAATGGATATATAACACACTAGGATTTAAATGGATGCCTAAAATTGTCAATGTGTGTATGTCTAACATACACCTTGAACCCTCTAACATTTCGGGTTCCACATCTACTTCTATTCCATCCGTGTCGTCTGCATGTGTAATGCGGTGATCTGAGATCATTCTCTGGATTGTTGATAGCGGATGTTCCCGACACATGACGAGCAACCTTAAGCTGTTATCAAACTTTATTGCAAAGTTCATTGGCACCGTCGATTCGGGAGCGATCACTTGCAGACCATCATGGGCTACGGAGATTATGTTAATGGGAACATCGAAATCATCGGGGTTTACTATGTGGAAGGCCTCGGTCACAATCTGTTTTCGATGGGTCAATTTTGTGATGGAGATTTGGAGGTTGCTTTCGGGAGAAAACTTGTTTCATTCGTGATCTACAAGGAAATGACCTTATGTCCGGCTCGCGTAATTCTAGTCTCTACACTATCTCTATGCAAGACATGGTTGCTTCCTCTCCCATTTGCTTACTTTCAAAGGCAACATCTACAAAATCCGGCTATGGCACCGTCGTCTCTCACATCTAAACTTTCAAACCATCACCAACCTTGCTCGACACAAACTAGTTGAAGGACTCCCACGATTCCGGTATTCAAAAGATCACCTTTGCTCGACTGTGAACAAGGGAAAAGCACTCGTGCTCATTTTCCTTCAAAGGTGGAACACGACTCTCGACATGTGCTTCATCTTCTTCACATGGATTTGTGTGGCCCGATGCGTGTGCAAGCGATCAATGGCAAACGCTACATCTTAGTAATTGTTGATGACTACTCACGATGGACTTGGGTCTACTTCCTTCGTAGCAAAGACCAAGCTCCACAAATGATCATCACCTTTCTCACAAAAATACGAGTTCGACTCCGCAACACCGTCGGAATAATCGAGCAGACAAAGGAACCGAATTTGTTAACAAAACCCTTCGTGAATTTTATGAGAAAGTGGGAATTCACATCAAACATCTATTGCACGTACACACGAACAAAGCGGAGTTGTTGAAAGACGAAACCGAGCGTTAGTGGAAGCTGCAAGAACAATGTTAATCAATGCTAAACTTCCAGATTACTTATGGGCGTGTCGTATCTCGCATGCTATACTCAAAACCGTTCTATGATCACAAAACATACAACAAAACACCTTTCGAGCTTGTCCACAACTATAAACCGAACCTCAAACACTTTCATGTATTTGGATCCCTTTGCTATCCGAATAATGATCGTGATGATTTTGGAAAGCTCAAAGCCAAAGGCGATATTGGAGTCTTTATTGGATCTTGTGACAATTCTAAAGGTTTCCGAATCGGAATCGTCGAACTAAGGAGGTAATGGAAGCGATTCATGCTCATTTCGATGAACTCACGGAAATGGCTTCGAGTATAACGACTTAGAACCCGGTCACAACCGTTTAAACTTCCTCAACCCCATCATCACCGAAGAAAGCCCTCACCTAACTCGTCAACAAATGGAAAGGTTATTTGCTCCTACGTTACGTGACGATATTGATGAACGTGCTCTGGTGTATCCATTGTTTCCATTGCACAACGATAATATTCCTATACGATACACTGCTACAACAACTCTTGTTGAAGATGCACCTACACCGATTGACTCCAACACAACAGTTGAACACACCGCTTCCAACAATGATGAACCAAATGATGATATTCGAATGAAGTACCCCACTGCAGATTTTGATCCAAATCGTTCTTCAACCCGTTTGCTAATGAGGCTGCGCACGGATGTCGCGGAATCTTCAACAAACCATTTGAATCCTCGAAATCGCACAATGTATACCAACATCAACCCTCTACACATAGATGGACAAAAGACCATCCTCGGCTAACATTATTGGCAACCCGAATCAACCGGTCGTTACGAGACAACGTCTTCACTCGACGGTGAACATTGCATTTATGCACTCACCGTCTGCCAATCTGAACCTAAAAACATTAAAGATGCAATGACAAAAGACAATGGATTGAATCCATGCAAGAAGAACTCAACCAATTCAAACGTCTTGAAGTATGGGAACGGTTGAAAGACCAACAGGGTCTCGTCATTGGTTTAAAATGGATTTGGAAAAACAAATTGGATCTTTGAAGGAATGTTATCCGAAACAAGTCACGGCTAGTTGCTAAGGGTTATCGTCGGGAAGAGGAATAGACTTTGAAGAATCTTTTGCTCGGTTGCTCGTCTTGAGGTCGTTCGGATATTTCTCGCGTTCGCGGCTCATATGAACATGACGGTCTATCGGATGGATGTCAAAGCGGCGTTTCTCAATGGACAACTTAAAAAACGGTCTATGTCGACCAACCGGATGGATTCGTTGATCCCGAGTTCCCGAACCATGTCTACAAACCGAACAAAGCTCTTTATGGTCTCAAACAAGCCCCTCGGGCATGGTACGATAAGCTATCATCTTTCCTCATTGCCAATAATTTCACCAAAGGCTCGGTTGACCCAACTCTTTTATACAATATCACGGGCACATATCTTAATTGTTCAAATTTACGTGGATGACATCATTTTGGGTCTACACATAAAAGTTTTCAATCGCTTTTGCAAAACTAATGAAGAAAAATTTTGAAATGTCCATGATGGGTGAACTTACGTTCTTTCTAGGATTGCAAGTTCATCAATCACCCGTGGTATTTTCTTGAGTCGATCCAAATATGCCCTTGAATTGTTAAACAAATTTGGAATGAAAACACGTGATACTTATGCCACACCAATGACTCATACCAAGAAGTTAGATCTTTGATTTACATGGGAAATTAGTTGACCCTACCAAATACCAAGTATTATTGGGTCCTCATGTATCTAACGACTAGCGAGACTGATATTGTCTTTGCCGTTTATCTATGCTCCCGTTATCGATCGCGACCAACCGAAACCCACCTCTCGAGGCTAAAAGAATCCTCCGATACATCAAGGGAACCATTAACTTGGGGATCCGGTATCCGAAGGATTCGGTTTTGAACTAATCGCTTTTTAGACGCGATCACGCAGGATGCTTAGACTCAAGAAAAAGTACTTGAGAGCTCTACAATTTCTCGGTGATAAATTGGTGTCTTGGCAATCAAAGCGAGGATTGTACATCATTGTCATCAACCGAGCGAGAATATGTAGCCATGTCCGCGTGTTGTGCTCAAGTCATTTGGATGAGAACACAACTCAAAGACTATGGTTACGTATTTGATGAATCGATGTCTTGCGACAATCGAGTGCCATTGCAATCTCGTGCAACTCGATTCGACACTCGAAATCAAAGCACATCGATCTACGCTATCATTTCATCAAGGACCACGTGGAGCAGTGCCGTTGAATTATACTTTGTGGTCTTGAATACCAATTGGCGGATCTTCTCACCAAAGCCTTGCCTCCCGCTAGGTTTAATGAGTTGGTCCACCGAATTGGTATGAGGTGTTTGACTCAAGAGGAATTGGATGACCTCTTAAAAGCAGTCTTAAAACACATCAAACACCAAAACATCTTTTGTAAATAAATTTTCAAAACAAAATACAAAAATATAAAATCCGATAAAACAACAAAAATATTCTCCTAATCTATCTTTCTTTCAACATGGCAAGTACATTTCTTCCGTCAACACTTTAATCTTTCAAAATTCAATATTTTTCCGATCAAGTGTTGAGGGGAAGAAAATAATCTATTAACTGTTTCAAAACATCTGTGTACTTGCATGTTATCACATCTCGGTTGATTCTGTTACAAATGGTGGTACATTTTCTGGTTCAAAGACACTCCTCGGACTTAAATTAATAACCTTTCATTATTTTCTCAAGTCGAGGGGGAGTGTCGTCATGTTTCTTTCCTAAAATCTTCGTTTGGTAACCAAAATGGAAGTTAAATGGCTTGGTTTGAAAAAGGAAAAGGTGGAGGGACCAAAACTGTCAAAAGGTTAAAATCATTTTTAATAAAACACCCTCCCACCTAACACTTTCACCTCACATTTATTACCAACACCTAAAAAGATCCTACGCGTAGAAATTGTTTAACAAATCCGTGCATTGGATCAACGATTTGTAAGTGGTTTTATGATCTCAACATGTTTTTAAACATAGGTTTTGATTTTGATACAAATCCAACGGTCAAATCTTGATCTATGCTTGATTTAGTGTCCTACGCGTAAGTGTATGAACACTAAATCAAGAATGGACGTTTGTGGTTAATAAGATTGTGTCAAAATGTTCCTTTTACATCTATAAACACATGTTCATTACCCAAACATGCCCAGATTCACGAATTGATAACTTTCAAACATTAGGGTTCTTAGGTCAAATTGGGTATTTTTGAATGTGAAGTGTTTTGGTTAAAAAGATAGTTGGGTTATGCTCTTGCGTTGTTAAATTGATAATTTCCAAAGTTTATAGCCACCCAGAAACACGAATTGGTCATCAATTCGAAACTAGGGTTTAAAGCTCATAAACTTTGGGTATTTTTGATTCTCAACAAATTAAGTGTTACAACTTGGCTTACATACTCACAACATGTCTTTAACATACCAGAAAAAGTTTAGTGCATAATCTATGGCTAAAACTCATACGCGTAGATTTAGGGTTTTAGACTACGCGTATGTGTTCTACGCGTAACTGTTAAAATGAGCTAGTATGTTTTGATCTGTGATAAAATGATGTTCTGTGTTAACTTTGATGATTTGATAAACTTATTTCAGGCTTTGCTACGCTTAAAATTCAGAATCAAGGTCATTTGCAATTCTACGCATAAGGATTACCCTACGCGTAGTCATGTTACGCGTAAGAATAATCCTCGCATAACGACTACGCGTGGGTTCTACAATGGACTACGCGTATCCTGTGAAGGATATGCGTGTGAATGACCTCTACGCATAAGGTCAACTCTTACGAGTAGCCTTACGCGTAAGGTTAATATATGCCTACGCATAAGCTCTCGCCTAAGGTCTCCTTTTCCTATGCATAACATTTCTTACGCGTAAGTTAGGATTCTCGCGTAAGTTTACGCCTAAGCATATATCATTCACATCTCGCATAACTTTGCCAAAACTACGCTTAACCTGGATTGACCTTCATGATGAATTGTTACTTGTACAAACTTGTAAATAAACTAATCATATCATCACGAATCCAAAATGTCACTAATAAACTTAAATCGTCGATATGTTGTGAACAATAAGTGATAAAATAAACTTTAAAACTTAAAGTTAACTAACTCACGAAACATTTCACGACATCATTGAACTATTGAACATACAAGTGACTTAGGACTCGTAACAATCATTATCACTTGTACATTCAATAACTAGACAATAAGACCTTACGTTGACTAACATTATGTCTTTCGATATGTTGGTTCTTTTGGCTAATGTTATTTCGAGATCACGACATGGTGAACAAATGAATGTGGATGCACACAAGTTCTCTCCATTCTTGATATCTATCCTCATGGCTATCCAATGAAGATAGGAAAGAACAATCTCCGTGTTGACTTTGACACCCTCACTTGCTCGAATCTTCGTGTTTAATTGCTATTGACATTACGAGGACTCATCCGTATCGAACATGCTTACTCACTCTGCAACTGTTCACGAGATCTACATCCAACAGTTACGGAACACTATGGAAAGGGTCAAAGGACAAAGCTAGCGTGACGGTGACTCGAATCACAAACAAGTCACCATTACACTGCGAGACTTAAGGGTTGTTCTCCTAATTCTGATGTCGATCCGACCAAACTATATGCCACACTGTTGAAGAGCTCACTCTCCAATTCTTAATCAATATCGGTTATGATGAGGCTACGGGAATAATCACCAAGCATTCTCACGTAGAGCTTAAGAGTATTCCTCAACCACGGAGAACTCTCTACATGATCATCACCAAGTCATTTACGGTCGTGACGGTGACTATGAGCACCCTAAGCTCATGGAACGCAAATATTCGGGCATTGGTCAACAAGAAACACATCGCTATCGAAGCTCGATTTGGGATGACATGATGTCATTTCTCAACAAACTTGGCTCAAAGATTCCCTACATCGGATATACTAAATTGTTGATCCACGAGCACTTGGACTTCATCCCGACATTCCCAAGAGGCTCAATGACCCCGACAATCACGACATGTTGACGGAACCTATTCTATCTGTCGAGAATCAAGGAAGCGTCTACAAAGAAACAAGGTCTTGTCTTTGCCGATTTCCTTCTAGCGAAGATGTCGAAAGCTCGAATCGTACAAAAGGTATCTGGAAGCGGTCGAGACAAGGCAAAGTTGGTCATCTCGACGAAAAATCTTACGGAACACCGTAAGGAGAACCGAAAAGGAAGTCTTGGAAGTGTCACAAGTACGATAGTCAAAGGAATGTTCCAAAGAAGAAACCTATTCCAAGAGGAAACCCACCCCTAAGAAGAAAGTTCCTTCTCGGAAGCCACTCCGATCCTTTCACTTGAACCGCAAAGACAGCTCGGGGCGAGGACTCGAGGCTCTTGACACGAGATGAAGAGATCACATACTCAAAGCGCAAGGATGAAAATCCTCGGTGCCAAAACCTCCAAGTCCTCAAACTATTAAAGGAAAAGGAAGACTCTGCACTTGTGCCTCGGGATGAAAGCTCGAAGATGAAGAAGAGCAACTGGATAAATCATACAGGAAGAAGTTTCACAATCGTCGACACACTCAAAAGGTGAAGAATTTGCTAAAGATCAAATGGGTGGCCCGGAGGATCAAGTGGGCTGCCCACTCCTCTCCGGATCTGATGCGGTTAATCGACCCGATAAGGGATCCGGTGCCACCACTCTTCTGCAACAACAAAAGCTGTGAGGACACTATTGTGTATGATTTTGAGAAGCAGAAAACCGAGAAAGAAAAGTCTAGAGATGACGAGGATGATTATACAAAGTTTCTTCTAGACAGTCCAACACACTCAAAGGAGAAAACCTCGAAACTCCTAAGGACATGAAGTCTCCTCATGTCTCCTCATCATCGGATTCTTCGTCTCATTCATCACAACCACCATCAACGAAGTCAACGGATCATCATCCAAATCGGTGAAGAAACCACCTAAATCTTGGATTTCTCGGACTCATAAAAGATTGTGAAAGTTGTCCAACAAGTCGAAAGAAGGACATACTTTACGAAAAATGAATTGGTTTCTTGACCAAATTCGATACTTAAATGATGAGAAAGACAAGATGGAGAAAGAAAGGAATTTGTTCGAAGTTCATGAAGAGTCATCGAAAGAGGAACCGAACGAAATGATCGAAGGTTACACTAACAAGTACCTTCGGATATCGTTCCTAAAGTCCAAAAGGAACCGGAGAAGGCGACAAGAGATCATACCCACAAGTTTCTTCTCGACCTTGTCCCGGTGTGACTAGAGAAATATTTTCCGGACAACTCACCCTAACATCGTAGCATTGGTTAAACATACAATGGCCAAAGAAGCGATCTCTCGAATCGAGTTAATCGCTAAACTTGTGATGCAAATGTCAAAGCGATGCGGGCGTTTACTTGGATGAAGCTAAATTTTTCGAAAATCTACTTGATTTTCAACTCGGATCATCATGCAAGGAGTCACCGATCAACCCAAACGACCAAGAGATGATGATGATAAGGATAAGGACTCGCACCTAAGCGTCGAAGCGATGCGGTAAATCTACCTCTATGCCACCTCCTCCACCACGGACTTCTTCTCAACAAAGTCTCCTCCACCTCGGTCTTCTCTTGATAAACCTCGGGACGATTCCGAGTTACCACCCGACTCAAAAAGCGGTGATTACTTTGAGTATACGGGTGGTGACGATGAAGAGGTCCTTGAGCCCGACAACAACCCACCTCACCCAAACAAGTGCGAAACCAAGATCATCATCAAGGCCTTCCAAAAGAAGAAGAAGGCGACTCACCTGAGAGTCGTATCATGGCTAGATGATGATAAAACCGAAGAGTTTGAATGGTTCTCCACACTTGTCAATCAAACTCCTACCACGATGAAGGTCAAGAATTGGTAGACGGTTCTACATTGGAGCACGCAAAACTTTTGCAAGAAAAGTTCCATGTGAAGAAAATGACGAAATCGAAGTTGAAGCGAATCAAGAATGAAGCATTTCAACTTCTGAAAGACACTCTAAAGCGCCCTCGAGGTCGAATATCATCTTGAGAACATCGCTCGAGCTATGTCTAACAACATGGATTGGCTCAATCCGGAAGCAAACATTGACTTCACACAAAGGGACAACCCTCCATACTACACCGATGGACCAAACCTCTACCGACCATTGGCCAAGCAGACGAACCAAGGATTCCTTCCGATATTTCTTCAACAAAGACACGGAATTTCTTCTCCATGGTGGCGATGGTTCGAGAAAATACACTACATCATTGACTCTTCCATTCCCAGTGACCATTTACTCAAACGCATAGCTATCGAGGAACGTGCAAATCACTTGTTTTCGACAACGTGCAAGCATACGACCAAGATGCATTGTATGGGATTCATCATTGGCACGAGCGCCGAAGAATCTACTACGAAGTTGCTGGTTCGAAGTCTCAACATGCGGTGTATAGCTCTAAGGACATCGTGGCCATCAAACACATTGATCTCAAGTCTAAGTGGGACTACACATTCTTAAAGAATATCATAGTCAAACGACAAGATGAGCAGGACTATGGATTCTCCGAGGTGACTTTGAGAACTTGTCCTCAACGACATCGAAGACATGTACCTTGCCAAAGTACGGGTCGTATGAGACAATTCTCGATTGAAGTTCAACGTGAATTTATCAAGTCGGTTCTCATCTTCATTAGGCGCATCGTGATCAAAGAACGTGTCGAAGATATCCGGATGGTCGTGAATCATATCGAAGCGTGTAAACTTCACTCCACCACGCTTGATCTTCCCGACATCAACCACTTACACAACTTACGCTCATCGACAAACCTTTCGGCGTTGTTTACCGCGGTGAACTTCAAAGCGCTTAATGGCGTGTAGTGAGCTCCACAAATTGGGGATCATACCTTGAAGTCGGTTAGGGATGGATTGGCGTCTGAGTTGAAGGATATCGCTGAAAGTTGGGAATCCTAAGCTGGAATTCTCGGGAAAGGAGGGATGTGAGGCGATCATCACCATGATTGATGAGCGGTTGTTCGAAGGATCGATTCGAGACGATTGGAGAGCTATGTTGGTGGTCGACCGGGAGAAACATCACCGGCTTTCAACGCATACATGCGCACTCACAGGAACATCACTGCACTTCACGGTACCCCTTGAATTGTTTCCTTCATATAATTTTGGATGCATGATTATATATGTCAATGGCTTGTGCACACATAACGATGTACAACCCGTAATTGTCAAGAAAGGACCACGTAGTGCGCCTCGGTGCCACAATCCTTATAAAAGGAGCGAAAGCTTCTTATTTTTAGTAAAACCTATCAAACCTTTCATTTTTCAAGGTTTTGCTCAAAAGACAAGTACTTCCCATATGATTTTAAAACCTCAACCGTTTATATCACTAGTTGAGGGGAGTATTTGAATTAAAACTTTGTTCACAAATTGTTCATAGTGGTCATCTTCCCAACACTCAAAATGGTCATATTTATTCTCAAACGTTCAAAAATAACATTTTATATGCCATTTTGAGGGGAGAAAATTGTGTGATAAGAAATATGTTGTGCAAAATGCAAATGAATCATGTACCTCGGACTTAACCAACGAATTGACGGTACTAAACTGTTTGTAACTCGAAAAGACTTGTCTGGACGGGTAATAATTTCAAGCTAGTTCGCTAGTAATGTAAACGTGTCTCGCAAAGGACTTGTCCAAGTAGAAAGTACCATTCGAGAAACTCTTGATAGACATGAACTCGACGGGTATGACAACCTTTCGAGGTTTGTCTACACCTTCAAGGTAGTTATTAGAGCTAGTTGTCACCTAAAAGCGACAATGTAACTCTTTAACTATGCAACGTAACCGTGTCTCGCGGGGATTGTCTATCTTTAGTAATCAATTCAAAAGTGCGCTCTTTCCTCACTTGTGCATTTAACCATTAAAACTATTAAGCACATGTGGAGGGGATATTTATGCAAAACTTCATCTCTCACGTGGTTCAAACATGTTTTCATTAACAAACCCTTTGAGAGATATTTTCACATACAATGGTTTTAATGGCAAACATAGGTTAGTCATGGAGTTATAAGGTGACTAAGGTTAGGAATAACTGTCCTATGATCCGCCAGAGCGGGAGGATCTACCCAAGGACACTACCATTAGTTAGTGTTAGAAGTCCTTAGGAATGATTATAAAAGGAGAAAATGAGAATCGGAGAAAGAAGGAGTTGAAGAATCAAAAGAAATGTAAAGTAAAGGGTGAAAAGAAATAGCCCTCCAGTTATTCAACTTAGAGGCGGACACGGGTTCAATTCATATACTCTTGGTTGTCACTTAGTGACACCGGTATTGAAGATTAAAAGTCGTCATGGACCCGATGACGCATGCACTAAACCTTCTTAGCCACTCAAGTTTCTCTCAACGAAGCTTGTTTCATTCTCACGGGGAACCCTACATAAACTATTGGCTTTCTCTTAGAGATCGTTGGTATTGAAGAAGGAGACCCTCTCCTAGTCTCCGCTCGGAAAACCAAAACGCACTATTGAGTCTAGAGCCACGAGATTCATCAAAAGATCTCTTAGGAACACTTGACATTTAATCACTTGATGATCAACAAATAAGATCATCGATGGTTCATATCGAGTCCTTCACGGATCTTAGCAATCATCGAGAACATTTATGAGAGGTTCACATCTGTGATCCTCGGTGATTGAATGGAAACTCTGCCGGGTCAACATCAAACGACCACGACAGTCACTTCGGTAACTCCCGTGGATTACGCGGTGTGTCTCAAACGGTCTCTGATCGTGAGGTGATGCTTGGTGTACCTCGACTCATCTGAATCAGATGTACTTGGTACATCGCGTTATCTCACTTGTGGGACTCCGGTTCGAGAGCGGCCTTTGTAAGAATTAGAGTTGTGTTTTCACACTATCTTTGTTAACACTCTCGAAGTTCAAACTTGTAAGTGCTTGGAAACCGCTTATTACTAACCGTTTGAAATGTTTTCTTCTTATGGAAGCTCGGAGGCGGGATGATCGTCTTGATTCTTCTCATGCTCACGCCAACATCATCACTAATGGAAGTTCTATTCAAAAGCAACACAACCGTCGAATGATTCTTCGTCAAACCAAAGAATCTACAAAGTCAAAGACTTACGAACTTCATCGATATTGATTTCCAACGTCAAAGGCGTGTGAGCATGTTGAAGAATGACGTGGAACCTTTGGAGCAAATAAGCGAACACGAAGCGGTGATGCGAACAACAACATACTATCACTTTCACCACAAAGAACAATGATCAAAGAACAAAGTTAAAGATGACGTCGAAGCATAACTGTTCAAAGATAACTATCTCTCTACCTGGGGAGATTGTTCGAATCAAGGCAATTCCTCTCACAAGAAAGAAGAATGTCGAAGGCGTCACGACTACTATTACATCAACGCCTTCACCGTTTACATTCATATATACTTGAGGGAGATTGTTGGAATCACTCCTAAACAGTATTTCAAGTATTTATATTTCATATGTAATAGGTAGCTTTATTATGGCCTTTATGTTTGTTTAAGGTCAAGCTTATGTAGAAGGCCCATAAGCTTGTTGCCTAGGCCCAAGCCCACATAAGAAAGGATGGGAACTAGTGTTTATTCATACGTGTTGCCTAGCTCCTCTCCTATAAATAAGCTCTTGTAAACCCTCATTTGAGGGTTGGTTGTTCAAGTTTTCTTTTCACATACTCTCGCCTAACCTTCTATTGAGTATTTCGTCCATATTCTTAATCGTGTGTGTGTGTGGGTATATCTTGTTCATCCGCCTCTCGCCTCTCTCTCTCTTATACTAAGCTTGTGTTTGTAAAACTAGTGACCTAACAGATCATTAACAATTAAGATAAGAGACAACCAATCAATATTCAATAATTAAGTTTCATATTTCTTAAGCAAACATACAAGTAAATTAGCGGGACATGGGGAACATGCAAGCATACACATAATTAATTGAAGACATAATTGAATTAATGAAGTAAAACACTTATCTTGATGTAAGATAGGGTATGGAACCCAAAATCTTGTACAAGACGACCTTGGTTCGGTTTAGGTTTTACTCCAAAAGACTACACACGAAAACTTAAAAATTCGGATTATATATATAAGATTACATATGCGACGCGTCACACTTTGATTTGTGACGCCGTCGGGTCGCCGTCATTAGGGTTTCGTCTTGGCCACGTTAGTCTTGCGGCGGCGTCACCTTATGCTTGTGATGCCGTCCCCTTCGGTCTCGATGTCGTGCGGATCAAATCTAGGTCGTGCGAGTTGCGACGACCTACTCTTTTAAACACGAAGCCGTCATTTGTAAATAGGCAATTTGACTCTTGAGTCACAAAAGTGGTAATACGGCGTTGCAGATAACACCGACGCCGTCCCCTTCGGTTCAAAGCTTTGAGTGTCTCGATTCTTGACTTTGGCCATTTTCTTCAGATATTCGCGCCTTTTCGTCCGAATAAGTGTCATTCCAGATTTTGCCTTCAAGATACCTAAAAAGTGAAAAGGAACGATATTAAGTAATAACGGATACAAAAGTGATCAAATAAGGGCTTAAACAACCCTCAAAAAGGTACATTTTAAAACCTTATCAAATATCCTTACACTTGGTATTTGCTTGTCCTCAAGCAAATGTGCTTTTAGCCAATTAATTTATAAGTTAGGGGTCATGAAGCATTGGTTTAGAACAATCCACAACACATATAAGCCCCGCAAAAGTCATAACAAGCACGGAAATTACATACTAGCACCTCACATGGGGTGTTTGGATACTCACATCTCTTGGGTGTATATGAAATATAACAAGTTGGAAATGGAAGATAAACACTCATTAACCGGTCCTAGTACATAGATTACCATAGGCTTGAGACTAGATCAAACCTCCATTATTTTGGCGTAAGCAACTAGGAAAGACTATCAAAGAGGTCTTTTAAAGGGTTGTAATGTTAGTCTTACGGTATGGAAACAAAGGGTTTGGTGGGATAGGCTATTTAGTGGTGGCAAGTCAAAAATCTTTATGTTACAAGCATGCGAAGAATGGCGTTGCTAAGCCAAGACTCGACACTCTAGACTCTAGATAACCGAAACAAACAAACATAAATTAAAAGATAGATGTAGGATGGTAGCCGTTTTTTTTTCTATTTTTTCTTTTCTCTTTTTCTATTTTTTCGATTTTTTCATACACTTTTACTCTACCATCCTCTACGGTAACATCAAAATGATAGGGATTTATAGGCACATCCCTACGCTTGAGTTTTTATTACTCTAACACTAATTTGACCCGAATTAAAAAGATCAAAACACTTGGAGTACATTATTATGCAAATAAAGGGAATTTGAATTTAACGTTCCTTTCCCGTCATCTCACAAAATTTAACTTTTCCCATGAGTCCCAAACGTCCCAAAACTATGTACAAAGGATATGACTCGACTTAGCAACTTATGCAAGCAACTAGATAATTGAACTAAGGATTTTAGGGTGATAACAATAATGCACTAAAAGTGAGTGCATACAAGGTAGGCTAAGGCAATTTGGGTGTACATTTGGGGGTGGGGTGTAAACAATGCTCTTCATTGATATTCCGGAAAACCGAAACATCATGAGAACCGCGAAAAGGATAGGCTCTGAGGGGTTAACTAGGGGTATCGTGTACTAAAGATGAGTACAACGCAAAGGTGTGGGGGAATTACTCAACCGATGTGGAAGAAGTAATTATATTACGGATATCAAACAAGGGTTATCCTAATGCCTCTTATCATTTAGTTATTCCTAACTACACAAGTGTAGTCTTACTAGCGATCTCGGGATGCATCACAAAACAAGTTCTAGAATCTATTATACTACCGGTTCACACACTAAGCATTAAAGATTAATGCTTTAATTCCTACTAATCTAAGGGCGATCCTCACATTTTGGGTGGAATTTAAGTGGTAAATGGTTTTTGTGCTAGTCATATAACTTCCTATCCATGAGACGCTATTGTTAAGACTAATGGCCCACTCCTATATGTCATGAAAAAATTTAAATTTGGTGCCAAAATTACCCTAACCGACATTTTCTCATGGTTTATTACACACATGCAATTGGACAAAGCAAATAATCAAGGATAAGCATAGTTTCAAAGTTCCGTTTTATTTTCCTCCACACATTTAAACCGAACATTGTCCCCAATGTTCATATCAAAGTTATGATAATGGAAGGTTATTAAAGGCGAAAGAAACTAATACTCCCCGATTAGCTCGGTAGGATCCGTGTGTGAAGTAGTGGTTAGATCCTTTCCAAGAAGAATGTATGCGTGAAAAGCTCCATCCAATCTTATGTATCTTATTCTTGATAAATAAAACATGCACACTTTAAGAAAACAAACGAAACCTTCGTAAAATCGGCGGTAATAATATATATAGGACTCTACTAAACTAGAATATAATGCTTGTGGAATGGATGTTTCTGCAATTTACGGAAAATTAAGACACGGAAAATTCCAAAAATTATAAGTAGCTCGAAAACGAGAAAAAGTAATCACTATTTTTTCTCCTTCTCGACGCCGTCAGTTATCTGACGCCATCGATCAAAAAACGGGTCTCGCGATTTTACGGAAAAATTCGGAAAATTTACATCTTTAGAATCGAAAAATTTCCTAAACATCCATTATGACTCGATACAAGCATTTGACTCGAACAAACACACACGTATATCTTTTAATTAATTGAAATTCTAATGTTTACGTTTCTTTTGAAAACGTGTGTAATCCTCCCTACACTTATCCCTTATGTAAAATACCTTTATATGTAATTAAGACGAGCTTAAAAACAAAATAAATCATTTTTACAAATTTAAACATGAGAATAAACAATCAACAAAAGATATATGACACAAACAAGATAATCCAACCACACAGGTTATAGTTAAACCATCCAAATGCGAATATACATACGCCACAAATTAAAGTTCACCACATAGTCAAGATAACCTAAATTATTACATGCCCAAATTAAACTGTCTCAACAACCAAGCATACAAATCAATAAACAATTACATGAGTCATTTGGGAGGGGTCCAAAATGGTAGTCATAACCGGGAGGAGAGGGCCCAAATACCCATAAGGTGGGTAATCCTCCTCCCGTCACAGGAATGGATCGATCTGCGGTGTGGGTCGGTGATCACGCATGGACGGATCTTTCTATCGTCGACGGTATGATCGTAGGTCCGCTTAGCCCTCGATCTGCCGTGCCATCCACGTGTCCATGCGGCCCATCCACGCTCCCTAGTGGGCCTGCCAGTCTCCACTGGACATGTGTCGGAAGGCGTCGTGACCTCTGCCTCCCCCACTGGCATTGTCTTTGGCATATGTGGCTCGTCATCATCGTCATCATCACCACCCTGAATGTTGGGTTGAGCACAAAACCACGCGTAGCCACTACCATAATCTATGATGACCTCCATAGCTTTTAGGGACTTAGCTTTGACGACTCTTGGTGCCACCACATTAAGGTATGCGGGTGCTTCCCCTGCCAAAATGCCAAAGGACTGGGCCAACCGGGTGATAAACATGCCTCCATACACCTTATCCTCAAACCTCATCCCACTAGCAGTCCTCAAGTAATCGGCTAACCAGAATGGGATGTTACAATGCACACCTCGACCAACATGCGGTAGAGATAGAATAGATGCGGTAAAGTGACACGATGACTCGTGCTCGGTGCCCCTGTGATAGAGAAAGTGAGGCAACGGTGCACGAGCCTAATCCATGGATCCCGGATCTGAGATGCGAGAGTACTCCCAGTGATGTACTCCCCGTTAGCTATTGTGTTCCAGAGGCGAATACCCAAATGTCGTCCACTCGTCCCTATGGGTAATCCCAGCTGCCAATCTAGCCCTAAAAACATCGCTCTCAGCATTCCCTGCATCATACAACCCCAATCTCCATCCAAACTCAAGTACCGACATAGCCCTCCATTCTCCACCTAACCTAAATCGGACCCCCTGAAACTCAATGTTATCTCGACATGAATTGATATCCATCAGATAAGATGCGTGAAATTCACGCACCAACTCACCATACACGGGCTCACGCATCCTAAACAGCCTTTCCCACTGGGGATCAGTGAACTTGTCCCTCCTAAAACTGTTTGAGAATTCTCTAGCTAGATCATGCTCCTCAAGAAAACCCCAGTCCACAACAGCCCCTGAATCAATAGTTTGATGAAGCAAATCATTGTAACGAGTTTGGCATCCTTCTTCGACAAATACTCCCCACTCAGCAATCGTTTCCGGTATGTTTTCCTGGGCATTAGAAGACTGTCCCCTAGTTCTCTTCGTTCTTCTGCTCATCTTGTGGAGATTGACGTGGCAAAATGATGAATTTGAGGTGGGGAAAACGCGGTGGTGTGGTGTGGGGTGGATAAAAATGTGTAGGGTAAAGAATGAAAAGGATGGTGATGTATTTATCCGTCTGATCTGGCTTAGTGACGGCGTCACGCTTTATATGTGACTTCGTCATGCCCAAAATGTTTTTGCAAAAGAAAATGGTTTTGTTAATCCGCCCGGATCAAAAATCTGGCTACTATTTTTGACAAAGATTTTGGTTTTTATTTTAAGATCAATTTTGTCAATCCACCAATAATCTCTACGACGGTAAGTAATGCATATGTCAAATTGTCTTTCAATTGTGATCCCAGAAACTCCGAAGTATTGGGGATGAGGGTTCATTGGCCCTGGTTTAAAACTGAAAGAACTCTTCCTAACATTGGGGAAGTTGGGAAGTGACACATGCACCATTCCAATAAATATGTTCCTAGGGAACAAGCGGGGAGCATTGAGACATGAATTTAAACAAGAATGTGATTCCTTGAGGGGATTTGCCCTGCTTAATGAAATTGGAGAAGGTTTGGGAGTCATCCCAACGTGTTCCGGTATCGCATATACCTTCTCTATCTTTTTAGGTATATTGTTCTTTGCGATTTCTTCACGGATGTTCAAAGATGAATTTTTCACTAGTCCCAAGAAAGTGTCGTGAGTCTTCGCATTTGAGCTTTGAGGTGTTTTATTTCCTTTTCTTGCTTGTGGACAAATGTCAACATTATGTCCTCGAATTCATCTTGCCGGGACTTTCTTGGGAGCAAAAATTCCTTGACCGCGTTTACATGCTTATTAGCATGGGTAGTTACTTCCATCAACGCATTCACTTGCGCCTCCATACTCACAATTGCTTGTGCTTGGGAAGTTAGCCCGTTCTCCTGGACTACCGGAATTTCCCAACCTTCCTCTTCATATTGAGCTAGGTCCTCGATGACCTCCTAACATGCTTTATCATTGAGGTCACTTAGCCTTCCTTCGGCGGCATAGTCAATGGTTCGTTGGAGGGGGGGACTGACGTGATCATAGAAGAGTTGGACTTGGAGCCAAAGATCAATGTCGTGATGAGGGACTTTATGGAGTAAGTCCTTGAATCGAGTCCATGCTTCGTAGAGAGATTCACCTTGACGTTGTTGGAACATCAAGATATCATTCCTAAGCTTAGTGGTTCTACCCGGTGGGAAAAATTGAGCAAGTAAGTGAGAGGTGAGATCATCCGAACTTGAGATGGAGCCGGCGGGAAGTCGCTCAAGCCAGTTACTAGCTTGGTCCCGTAGAGAGAATTGGAAGAGACGCAGACGTGTGGTCTCCCGAGTAGTAGCATCGAGGTCGATGGAATCGATAATTTTAAGGAAATCCTTAAGATGTTGATTGGGATCTTGAACGAAGTCCATGGAATGCACATCCGTTTTGCACCAACCGGATGGTGTCGGATCTCGGGCGTAGTTTGGGCTTGGTCGGGAAGCTCAATGGTGTTCCTATAGCCTAGGTGGCTTGGTCTCGAGTATTCACCAAGAGTACGGCCTCTTGGCGGGTCATTTGGTGGTAGGTTGATGAATGGTGGTTGGTTATCACCTTCCATGATGAAAAGTGATGGGGTTACTAACAAAGGTCACGAAGAAGGGGGATAGACTACGAGAAAGCTAAAAATTGGGAAAAAAAATTACTTGATAGGAATCAAGCAAGGAAACCTAAATGAGGTGGACTCCTAACTAGCTATTCTATTCCCCGGCAGCGGCGCAAAAAACTTGATAAGGCTACACGCGGCGTTCGGGGTCAAAGAAACTTCCTTTTCGTCGAGCAAGTTTTTCAACACCCTAGGCAGTGAACCTAATCGTTGTAGTGTAGTATTAGGGTAAGCCACAGGAATTAATATCGTTCTCTAGGGGAATAGGAATGCTAGTGAGAAGTTACTATGCTAAGGTTGGGGTTGAGGAAGATTATTTTTTATCTTTTTATGTTTTTAGGAAATGGAAAGGTACGAATCTCGGGGTTTGGATTTGGGGGTTGGTATTTCTACAGATTACTCTACTCATCTAATTATCTAAACTAAGGTGTATGTAGTCTATGTCTAATTATTGTGTGCTCGTATGATGATTTAAAGATGTGTTTACTTAGGTTTTATTACTCCTTAATTATCTCCTATTGATTGTTGAATTGTCACCTCCTTATTCTTAATCGCGTTGTGTGTCTAAGGTCGTAGGGTATGCGTTTATCCCTAACTCTTTGAAACTACCAAAGGTTATCGCCTACAAAATCTCTAGGATTTATAAACTTAACTCTAAGGTACTCTTCGGATGGTTTAGCCTACAATGACTCTAGGTATTATAAGCTAAGGTTCACAAAGATTAATCAAACATTAATTACATAACGGATGACCTATCGCAATACTAGATCATTAACAATTAAGATAAGAGACAACCAGTAAATATTCAATAATTAAGTTTCATATTTCCTAAGCAAACACACATGTAAATTAGCCGGACATGGGGAACATGCAAGCATACACACAATTAATTGAAGACATAATTGAATTAATGAAGTAAAACACTTATCTTGATGTAAGATAGGGTATGGAACCCTAAAATACTGTATAAGACATCCTTGGTTCGGTTTAGGTTTTACTCCAAAAGACTACACACCGAAAACTAAAAATTGAGATTCTATATATAAGATTACATATGCGACGTCCACACTTTGATTTATGACGCCGTCGGTCGCCGTCATTAGGGTTTTGTCTTGGCCACGTTAGTCTTGTGACGATGTCACCTTATGCTTGTGACGCCGCCCCTTCGCCTCTAACGTCGTCGGATCAAATCTAGGCCGTCGAGTTGCGACGACCTACTCTTTTAAAACACAAGCCGTCATTTGTAAATAAGCAATTTGGCTCTTGAGCCATCACAAAAGTGGTCCGACGGCGTCGCATATAACACCGACGCCGTCCCTTCGGTTCCAAAGACTGAGTGTCTCGATTCTTGACTTTGGTCATTTTCTTCGTATATTCGCGCCTTTTCATCCGAATAAGTGTCATTCCAACATTTTGCCTTCAAGATACCTAGAAAGTGAAAAGGAACGATATTAAGTAATAACGGATACAAAAGTGATCAAATAAGGGCTTAAACGACCCTCAAAAGGTACATTTTAAAACCTTATCGCCCAAGCGTTATGTCAAAGGCATTAGTGAAAGATGCCTAGGAGACAAATCAAGTGGCATTAGGGAAGAATGCCTAGGTCGTATAATTGATGAGGTGCATCGTTATACATATAAGTATTAGTTTATTTCCAAGGATGGTGATATCCTTGATGGTGTTTTAACAAGGAGTGGATCTCCTTGAGATTAGGTGTTGTGTTGTGATGGGTAGTAGTTCCTCCATAGTAATGAAACTAGGTGGTTAGCCTAGTACCTAATAAAGGGTAGGCGATGTTGTGATAGGTGTGGTTCACCTTGGAGTGAAAGAATTCGGTGGTTAGCCTAGCATCGTATAAAGGGTAAGCGACGTTGTGTTAGGTGTGGTTCGCCTTGGTGTGAAAGAACTCGGTATTTAGCTTTGTACCGGAAAAAGGTTGAAGCGGACGTTGTGAAGGCTTCTCCGCCATAAGGAGATTGGTGTAGTGTTTACGAACTCTCGAGTAGGTGACTCGGGGAGTGGAGTAGGACAAGGAAGGTGTTCTTGTAGCCGAACCACTATAAATACTTGTGTCGTGGTGATGTGCTTCTTACTCTTTATCTTTCATTACATGCTTATATATCTATCTATCAACGTCCAACGCAAACAACCAAATAGATTGATATAAGTCGATCTAATTATTTAAAAAGAAAGTTTTAAATCGGTAAAACTATTCAAACCCCCCTTCTAGTTTTCCACACAACCCTCCTTCAAAATCAAAATGAGCCCTTTGTTTTGCTCTCTTGCATAGACCAAGACTGACATTTATGCGAAATTTTTCTCTAATGGCAGTTTTCATATTCAACAAAGTAATGTGAGGGTATGCAAAAATCTCTTTTGCAAATTGGTGTGCTATCCACCTATATGTTACTAAAGACCCTAGGTTGTAGTTTCTAGAGCATTTATGGTCAGGTTTCAATGACTTAATGTGAAATGTGTTTTCTCCTTGCATCCATGAGGCCCACAATCTAAAACCACAAACTGGTTTTCTTTTTTTATTTTCACCAGATATTTTGGATTTAGTCCACTTAGGTGACTCTGAATTCTCAACACCTTTGATACATGCCTCTGGTGTTTCAAATGAACCTTTTCCTTCTTTGCTAGATCCCTCACCATTCTTTTTTTACTACTTCTAGTTACCCTAACAACCACATTCTTTTTAACTGATTTACCATTCAGTTTTTTCTTCTTAAGTTTCTTAGGTTGTTTTGAAGCAACACTTGGACCTTCTCCATCTTTGCTAGTTCCACCCTCTTTTGAATAATTTTTTCCTTGCCTTACTCTTCCTACTACTATAACCTGCACATCTGCGTGATTGAACATCCCTACCACATAACACTAACAGTTGTCTCCAATCATTCTTTTGATACCACAATTGATACCCATTTGCCACCCCGTAATTGGCTAAATGAATTTTCAATTGTTCTGAATGCTCAAATCTCATGCCTAAATCAGGTTGATGTTTATCCCATGGAACTGTGGGGTCAAATTTAAGATAAATAACTCCCTTTTAAACTTTGTGACAAAGTGCTAACTTCTTCGCTTCGTGATCTTCCAAAAGTGGTAATTCATCAATATTAACAGAATAGGTTCATTTACAAAACCATTATAATGGCCACCATTACTACAAAGCTTATTCAAAAGGGTCATTTGTAATTTTGTTCGAATCACTACATTATCTTCTCCTTCATTAAAAAGTCTACATTATCTATTTCCTCTTCATCACTAGAACAATATGCATCAAGAGACCCATCGAATCATAACTAACTTCCTAGTTGCTCCTCTTGCAAAATCTAATGCATCATACCCCAAATGCTCAACATACAAGTCAATAACCCATTTATTTTCATAACCAATCCTTAAAAAGTCCTGAAAATCCGCATCATTTTTTAGTTCAGTTAAACCTTCTCTTAAAGGGCTGCCTATTTTGCAATAATAATACTTAGCCACTGGGTCATGCACTAAACGGGTTACTATTTCACTAAAAAATTCATAAGACATACCTTTGAAGTTCAAATCAGTTAATTGCTTTTCATCACCATTAACATATCCAAACGGCTCAGTTGTAAAAACCCCGTCATGTTTTAGGTTGACAGTGAAAACACGATTTTTATCCGGTTTACCTGAAATTAAGGATGTTTACATTAGGGTGCAATTAAAGAACAAAACACGAGTAACAAACAAGAACAAATTGATAAGTATAGTAACCTTTCGCCATGATGAATGTTAATCGAACCAATTTCAGCGATTAAAGATTAGGGTTTATGTCAGATTTGGGGGAAATTTCGCGGGTGAAAATTGGGGGTGAATGTGGGTGAGTCTTTGTCTTATATACTAAGAGATAATGACATGGAAATGTTTTAATAACAAAAAACATAAATGACCGGCTAAGATGCCTATGTGGCAGTTTTTTTTACTTGTCAACCGGCTATAGCCAGTAACATTTGAGAAAATTGGTGGTATTTGAAAAGATTGCAAACTTTTGTTGGTCATAAAATATTAAAAAAGGCAAATTAGTGGTGTTTGAAAATTTTGAAAAGTTTGTTGGTAATATAAGTATTTAAAACTACTTTCTTCATTAACTACGTATTCTCATTTTCTCATAATCCTTTCGTGCCAGCAGAGACGGAGCCAAGTGACGCTTAAGGTTGGCCATGGCCCATCCAAAGCATTTGCTAGATACTAAGACGTTTATATATTGTAATGTCTTAAATCCATTTAGTAGTTTTAGGCCCCCCAAAGATAAATTAACTAGCTGATTCAAATACATATAAGTTAAATATTTTGGATGTGGAGCGTCTCAAATTACTGAAGTTTTAATCGGGAATGGCTAAGAAAATACCAAGACCACTTGATTATGTCATCTTTTAACTATTAACTTGCAAGTTGGTTTCAAATATGTAAGATTGTAATATTATTTATTTTTCATATTTTACTTCTCATAAGTAGTGAAGTTTAGAATGGGCAATAATAATCTTGTATACGGTGATTTTGTTTCGGCCCACCCGGATAGAAAATCCTGGCTCCATCAATTCATGGAACCTAGCCAATACTATTTCTCTTCAGTATTATTGTTGCAAACCCTTCATTTTAATATTAAATTAACATAATGTCTTGTTAGAAAACCCTAGAACAACTTTTACGCACTGAAATTGGATTTTGATATCCATCCTTATGCCATTAGAAAATATTACTTAAAACTTTTCTAATTAGCTTTCTTATGCTGTTAATATCAATGGATTTTTATTACGTCTCTTCTAACATGGACCTAATTTTAGGCCCTTGGCCAAATGCAATGAACGAAATGCAAGATAGCCAATTGGAATATCATACATGCACATGCAAGAAAAAGTTTTTGCACGTACTCTGATATGAAAGTAGCAAAGATGAAATCATCACTTGTGTTAGATACATACATAGTTGGAAATTGTCAATATCATGTGAGAACTTTTATTTTGGTAAAAATTGTAAAAACAAATAGAAGTCATTAGATGAAATGATCTATGTGTTGAGTTTATGATATATAAAATACAATAAAACATAAAGACATCAAGAGTACACAACGGAAGACTTAAAGATCATTACAAATAAATAATTAACTGAAAGTATGCGTAACGTACCTCTTGCGAATGTCAAATCCTTTGAACAAAACAAAGAAGTGGTTTAAAGAGTTGTCCCTTACCGTTCTACAACTCTAACCAAATGGTGTAAGAATAATGTCTTACTACCACGCTCTTGTACACACGAATTAACCAACGAATCAGCGATTGCTAGATCTAACACAAGTCCTCGCTTAAGAAAAACGAAACCAAACTCCCTTACAAATGGGGTGTTCGGCCAAATGGAACAAGAGAGAGAGAGAGAGATCTAGGGTTAATTCAATGCGCAAGTGTATGAAACCCTAGAACCTAACCTCTTTATATACTAGTAGGAAACTTTGGGAACAAGATATGATTTAGGGCTTGGGAAGCCCCTAGGCCGCCATGTAGAAAGCCCGGGGAAAACCCATAACTTTTCCAAGTTTTCCATTTCTAGTCCTTTCTCTTTTCATTTAACGGTCGTTAGTCATTTTTCCGTTAAATACTTAACGATCGTTAACCGGACTTAATGTGTAATAATTAATCGTAAACATAAACATTAATTATTAACTTTAATTCTCATTCGCTAATGTGTGCAATCCCGTAGTCACGAGTTCGAATCCGAACATTCATATGTTTGTAAATATATACATCTCCAACACTATGCGGTCAAAAAACTGGAGATGACAGTATAGTTAAATGTAAAAAGAGAAGAAAAAACTGGGTATCTGCATTTAAATGATGTGTTCTTACCGTTTAATATAGTTATTCTCGGGAGAAAAAGCAACCCGTATCAGTCATCCTTGGATCATTGATATTTAACCAATTTACCGTGTTAGACCATATACTGTATATCTACTAATCGCAAGATATGGTTCATATCGAGGGCGTATATATGCATTTATACTTCTTCTTTAATTTGTTAATTAAGTACCAATTATATGCAAGAACAAGTGCAAACACAAAAAGAAAAGGAATGGACCATGGCCAAATTTAGACCCTCCTTTGCATAATTCCACGTTGATCCAATTGCATGCTTTTATGATCAACAATCTTGCATAAGGGGCTAAAATCCCCACTAACAAATACATATGTTGGGAAGTAACCATTGTCTTCGACCACCTTGTTCCACCATCGAACAACAACTTCACTTGACTTTGATTCACCTCCACAAGCTGCCACCAAAACTGCCGACGTTGTTGTCGTTTCATTCTTCTAACACGGTTAAGTTCTTGACGAATGACACCCTAATTGCTGTTAGGTGCGTATCAACATCATGGTCACGTAGTATGGCTCCTTCTGAGCCATATGCGCCTGGGTCAGTTAAAATCTCCATAGGGTGTGGTGTGTTTAAGAACATAGACTGAGCGGCTCGAGTTAGCTTCTTTGCTAAGTCAGCATTTGATGAATGTGACCTCAAAATATATAGGCCAGCACCCGAAGGAAGAAGGTCATGGCTCGGAGATAGTTTTGCATCTGGTTGCAGAATCAAAAACTCTCCCATTGGAGCATACAAGAAATTCTACCATTTTAATTATAACTTGTCAAACAAGTGAAAAACATATAATAAGTTTAGCTTAATAATTTAGTTAACGTGAATGGAATACCCGTTTATTGAGGCATGGATGATTCCGAAAGTTTCCATTTATAGCCTTAAGAAGGTCAGTAACTCGAGTAGGGTAGTTGCAAGAAAAGGCCCTAGGCACAATGTCACGATGCATAGTGATTCCATGAAGATGATTTCTTGGCAATCCAAGGTTATGAAGTAAACGATCTCCGCCACACATCACCCATGGTGCTCCAAATGTAATAACAGGTAGTAAACAAGAGATATGGACTTGGCCTCTTATGAGTAACATAAGATTTACAAGCAAAGACAAGCTTCCCCCAAGAGAATGCCCGGTTAAACGGATTGTTGCACGATTGCCATGACGTTGAAGGTGCTCATGGACTCGAGGCAACATCTCTTTATAAACTACCTTTGCTGCTTCATATATACCTCTATGCACGATAGCATCTGATGCCTATACATCACGGTTATCCAGTAAAAATGATGTTAAATTCATATAATGTAACACTTGTATAGAAAGATAGCTTTCACCTCAAACTGAATTGGCTCAAAAAGTATATTGGCTTGCCATGATGCAAGTGATTCCGATCCCTATAAAAACAATCATTGCAGGCCATAACGATTTTGATAACTGATTTAACGTATATGATATTTGTATAAGCAAAGCATAACGATAATCAACAAGCTTTAATTTATCATGAACTAACTTAAATACAGGCAATCATGTTGACTAAATGGATTTAAGATACTAGCCATACTCAATAAGCATGGCATGCACATATATATGAACACACAATTTTTGCATAAGCTAACCTGAATGACGAAGTATCTCGTGCTACTTTCGTCGTCATCACAAATGTACCATTCACATGGTGATGAACATAAGGAGTTCAAATCATCACCAACCACGTTATTATCTGAGTTGATGCATTCTCTTTGTTGGGTGTCTTCTGATGCCATTTCTTTCTTAGCTTTCAAAGCTACCTCGGCTTTCTTTTCTAATGAAGATGTAACAAAACGCAGTTTGTGACGTTTGAGCAGATTACCAAGCTGTCGATACAACAAATTGTGTAGGTGCCAACACACATTTGACAAAACAATATTAAGTTGGCCATCAACTAATTAAAATGTGGTCGGTTCGAGCTAGGACAAGTATGTTTAAGCATCATGTTTAATATTGTTATTATTATTATTTTTTGGTTGAAATCAACGAAAACATATCGAAAATGAATCCTTGTCGAATAAACATACCTTGATTTTTGGTATGGTGTAGGATAAACTCCCCAAATATGCCATTTGAGCATACAACCTTGCATCACCTAAAGAAATTGTCCAAAGCAATTTAGGAAATGAATCCTTATCGAATTCAGCTTGAACATTATCATCATCAACATCAACATCAACACATGTATCACATTCTTGATCCATCGAAACCTCATTACCAAGGTCCTGTTCACCATCATTATTTTCGTTCGTTTTCCACAAAGACCTCACTTTCAAAACATTAAACACCCAATTCTCATTTTTCCCATTCTTCTCTTCCATTTTATCATCCACAACCGTGTCTTCTACAGCCACAACATCATATCCATTACATTTTTTAGGGTTTTGGAGACAACAACCCCATGAGCCTATTTTTCGGTCAATCCATGAAGCATAACTTGTGGATGTTCGGAAGTTGGTAATGTGACATAGGTTTTTATGAGTTTTAATGACGGTGATCGGATTAATCCCGGCGTTTAACCGGAGACCATCCATCACAAGTTTGTGAAGTTTTGAAAGAGAAAAATAAGGGATGTTGTGTGTTAATTACCTAATCCTTCACACATGTTGCCATGTGTGTCTTTTTCCCTCTATTATCTTTGGTTTTTGACTCCTAAAAACTTGAAAGTTGTGACCTTCAAAATATTTCCAAAACTTATATTTGAATTGTTATTATATAAGTGCTACCACTACAACAATCGGATGGACGGGCGAGGAGGCTTTCGCCGGGACACAAAGTCCTCGGAGAAAGTCGCTAAACGACAAAATAAAATCTGACGTGGCACATAAACTCGCTGACTTGTGATTGAAAATTCAACGGAGTTTCAAGGGACGTGTCCCTGCCAAAGTAGATTAGCTTTTAATCAAAGTTTGACCGGATAGTCAAAATTAATATGAAACTTTCTCAGGGGACAAGTCCCCGCAGAAGAGTGTTTTACGCTCAACAACTTTGACCAAAGTCCAAAGCATGCTAATTATGCGCCGAAATTTCCCTGTCTTTCCCGGGACTTGTCCCTAAAAGTAATATTTAAAAAATATGCTTACCCTTTATTGCAACTATTTAAACGGCATATGTTTAGTTCCATCGTCGTCGTTACAAAATAATATCGGTAAAAGGGAACAAAACAAGGTTTCTTCAAACTTATACAAAAGGAATGAGTTTTACAAACAAACAATGTTGGAATACTTCCAAAGATTGCATTTGGACCTATACTTGGTCGCTTAACATGATACGATACCATAGCACCTATAGTCGGTCGTTAAACATGATACGTATACCATAGCACCTATAGTCGGGTCGTTAAACATGATACGATATCATAGCACCTATACTCGGTCGTTAAACATGATACGAATACCATAGCACCTATAGTCGGTCGTTAAACATGATACGATACCATAGCACCTATACTCGGTCGTTAAACATGATACGATACCATAGCACCTATACTCGGTCGTTAAACATGATACTAATACCATAGCACCTATAGTCGGTCGTTAGACATGATACGATACCATAGCACCGATACTCGGTCGTTAGAAATGATACGTATACCATAGCACCTATACTCGGTCGTTAAACATGATACGTATACCATAGCACCTATACTCGTCGTTAAACATGATACGATACCATAGCACCTATACTGGTCGTTAAACTTGATACGTATACCATAGCACCTATACTCGGTCGTTAAACATGATACGTATACCATAGCACCTATACTCGGTCGTTAAACATGATACTGAATACCATAGCACCTATACTCGGTCGTTAGACATGATACGTATACCATAGCACCTATAGTCGGTCGTTAGAAATGATACGTATATCATAGCACCTATACTCGGTCGTTAAACATGATACGTATACCATAGCACCTATATTCGGTCGTTAAACATGATACGTATACCATAACACCTATACTCGGTCGTTAAACATGATACGAATACCATAGCACCTATAGTCGGTCGTTAAACATGATACGTATACCATAGCACCTATACTCGGTCGTTAAACATGATACATATACCATAGCACCTATACTCGGTCGTTAAACATGATACGTATACCATAGCACCTATACTCGGTCGTTAAACATGATACGTATAGCATAGCACCTATAGTCGGTCGTTAGAAATGATACGTATACCATAGCACCTATACTCGGTCGTTAAACATGATACGTATACCATAGCACCTATAGTCGGTCGTTAAACATGATACGATACCATAGCACCTATACTCGGTTCGTTAAACATGATACGAATACCATAGCACCTATAGTCGGTCGTTAAACATGATACGTATACCATAGCACCTATACTCGGTCGTTAAACATGATACGTATACCATAGGTACCTATACGCGGTCGTTAAACATGCTTTTATGTTTATGCATAGCTTTTTAACATTAGATTAGTTTTATAATTTTTAGGTTAAATTTAATTATATAATTTTATAATTTATTATTAGTTCTAATTATTTAAATTGACAATTTTAATTTTACAAATAAATCTTTTCCCGGACATGTCCCCTCGGAAAGTTTTATGTAATTTTTAATTTTCCTCTACACTTTTGGCATATCCGCCATCATTTCCCAGGGACATGTCCCGGTAAAAGTTTTGTATAAATTTTCATTTTCCTCCATACTTTTGGCGTTATCCCGCCATTGTTTTCCCCGGACTTGTCCCTGTAAAAGGTCACTAGAAGACAACGGTACATTCACCGGGACATGTTCCGGTAAAAGTCAAAAGAAATATTAACCTCAATTATTAACAGATCCGGGTCTCATTCTTGAGGAAAAAACGAATACCACACACATCCTTCTACCATGCCCACCACCACTGCACCACCTCCACCTCCAACGCCATGACCACCACCACTGCACCACCTCCACCGCCACCACCATCGCTCCACCACCACTGCTCCACCGCCACCACCACCCCCTGGTAAGTTTTGTGGTTTTTTTACTTGTTTTATTTTTTTTATTAATAATTTTTGTCTAATACACGAACAAAGATCCCGAGACCGAATAGCCGAGAGCCAAGACCACAATCGGTATGTTTTTGTCTAACTTTGTTAATTTTTGTTGTAAATGATTTTAGGACTTTAGTGATTAATTTCGGAAGTCCCCGTCCGGTTAATCATCCTATAGAACTCGTCCGAAATTAATTTATTAGAAATTAATTTGGAAAGTCCCCTTTGAAATTGTCTTTTGAATGTTTTGTCTCATTTAGGATATGAATGCGTATAATTGATTTACTATTTGTGAAAATTTCGACATTGTTTCCCTTTACTCCTACGAATATGTCTTTAATGCACATATTTGGGAGTTGAGGAAATGTCAAATTTTCTCAAATAGTAAATTCAATTATACGATTCATATGAGACGAAACATTCAAAGAGCGGTTAGATTGCCTTCCATAGTTGGATTAGGTGAACATTTTAAGTCTATAATTATTTGTTGCTTCATTAAAACGCAGCTTATGCCAATTGATAAAAGTTGGGTCTCACTAGACGCACTCAAGAGAGAATTCTTAGTTGGTCTTAGAGCTTTCGCAAGCATTGCAAGTCCTTGGTGAATATTGATGGGAATATAAAATGTCCCTGCTCTTTGTTTAAATGTAAACCGGATAAAGCCCGAATTTTGTTTGACCACATACACAAAATGGTCGGGACCATAGTTATACTGAAATGGTATAATTATGGTGAGCGGATGGCCAACAACCGTACACAACACAAGACACCACAGGATGAGTGACATGGCTGAGTTCCTTCATGATATTGGTCCGAATAACGAACCAGATGATCCAACTCAAGGCCAACTAGTCGATTTGAGGTGTTTCGATCAGTCTGTAATTTGTACCGAAGGACCTAATTTGTACCGACGAGTTATTCGATTTGGCTTGTGGACCATCATGTACCGCAGCCTCATCAACTCTTGCGTAGTCAACGGTGTGAAGTTTCATCGTACACGACCGTGATTTACGCTGTTCAACTCAAAACAACGGAATTTCAACTCCTAACCCCGATGGAGGAATGCATTATGGCCGGCTTGAAGAGATTCTCGAGTTTTCATATATTTCATTCAATGTTGTGTTGTTCAAAGTCAAATGGTTCGACACTAATAACACTAATCGCCTAAAACGTTGTGCCTATAGAAACAACATTACGCAAATTATGACCGATCGTGTATCGCTTCAAACGAACCATTCATTCTTGCAACGCAAGCAACACAAGTCTTTACCTTGATTTCCGCAACGTGGTAATTGGAAGGCCGTCAAGATTCTTATCATCGAAGATTTGGAACCCGGATATCATTGTGGTAGAAGACAACCGTGATGTTGTACATGACAACAACTCATCACATATCACACTCTCTCGGAGTTGGATCGGTTGGATTATAACATTATAAATATAGATGTTCAACCAATGGAAGTCGAGGCACCACCACCAATTATCACTATTGTGGAAGACGAAGATGATATTGATTTTGATGATCACGTTCCTCATGATTTAGCATCTGATGATGATGATGGCCACGAGAATGAAGATGATGAAGATGATAGTACTAATAATGTTGAATTTTATGTTGATGAAGTGGAAGATTAATCTTGAATTGTAATTTGTAGAACTCGCAGATTATTTGAATGAAATTGTTATCGAGTGGTTAAATGTGTTTATTTGTTTGTTTATTTATTTATTGATTTATTATAATTATCTTGTTGATATATACCGTTATACTTTTGGACCATTCATGGATAGGTAGTTTTGTAGATGATCATGTGTTAACGGTTTAGGAAGCGTTTGGCAATTTTGGAAAAGGATAACTATGTTGTATATATGATATTATGTTTAGCGAATTTGTGTTATGATTGGCATATTAAAATAGGTTGTGACATTGGTAAAAGCAGTTGTGGATTGACATATTATGATAATAGTTGTAGATTTTTTCCGAAAATTTTCGGAAAAATCTAGAAATTACCCATTTTGCAAAGAATATTCGCAGTGGGTCAAGATAGTTTGCGGGACAAGTCCCCGTGAAGGATTAAAAGAATTTTAAATTTACCACTTTACTCGGTGACATGTCCCGGAGAAAGAGTTTACATAAACAAAGGTTATACTCTTCTCCGGGACATGTTCCCCGCAAAACGCGAACTAATTACGTAATCGTGACTTAAATTGAAGTCCAAAATACTTTCTCCGTGGACTTGTCCCCGGAAAACACGTGCCACGTCGGACATGTTTGACCGAGACAATCGGTCATGAGACCCACATGTCACCGTAACGTGGTGAATAGTCCCCGAAAAGAATTCCCGAGTAGGTATTGCCGGGGATCTTTTGCCGGGGACATGTCCTTGAGAAACCCTTTTACCGGGGAGATGTCCCCGGCGAAAGCGTTGAAACGTCGCCTGCGAAAGCGACGAATGTTGTAGTGTACTGTATTTTCAAATTTTTAATCATTAACTAATCAAATAGCTTTCCAAAATACTACGAGTAACATATAAACACACCTTTTTCTTTGTTAAAGCTTAAAATGTACCAAACATGGGATACTAACATAAGAACTTTTCCATGTAACATGCAACTTAATTGTTAAAGTTGATACTTAAGATAATTCTGAAAGAGTGTGCAACAAAAACATGATTCAATAATTTTTAGGAATTAGGGAATATAATTTACGTTTAAACATTATTGAATCATGGTTTTTGTTGCACACTCTTCAAACTGTCTTAAGTATCTTAACTTTAACAATTAAGTTGCATGTTACTTGGAACAGTTCATATGTTAACCCTATAGAAATAGTTGATAAGTAAGGTTAGTCAACACCAGGAGTCTCCATGCATGTTTGGTGCATTCATGTTTATTTATTACTCGTAGTTTTTTGATATAATCTTATCATTTAATTAAAGGAGTTTAGTTAATGATTATAGTTTAATATACAGTAGCACTTATATAATAGTACTCCGTATAAGCTAAGGAGTCAAAAACCAAAGAAAATAGAGGGGAAAAGACACACATGGCAACATGTGTGAAGGATTAGGTAATAAAGACACAACATCCCTTATTCTTCTCTTTCAAAAGTACACAAATTTGTGATGGATGGTCTCTGATAACCGAGAGAGCGATCACTGTCATTAAACCCTGTACAAACCTATGTCACATCCACAAGTTATGGTTCATGGAATGACCGAAAAATAGGCCTATGGGGTTGTTATCTCAGAAACCCTAAAAATATAATGGATATGATGTTGTGGCTGTAGGAGACACGGTTACGAATGATAAAATGGCAGAGAAGAATTTTGGCAAAATGGGAATTGGATGTTTAAAGTTTTGCAAGTGAGGTCTTTGTGGAAAAATAGCGAAAATAATGATGGTGAACATCATCTTGCAGTACAAGAAAAAAGGGCTATAGTGACGACAGGAAAATCATCACTAAAGGTGGAAAAGTCGTCACTAAACCGGTTTAGTAACGAAAATCAAGGTCGTCACTTGTCGTCACTATAGCTCCGTCACTAAGTTAATAGTGACGAAACTGGAATTTGACACTAAATTTAGTGACAAGCTAAAGTCGTCACTTATGGGTGTGTGACAACACATTTCGTCACTTAATTTTCGTCACTGAAGTGGCTAAAGTCGTCACAGTTTGATGCGATTAGTGACGAAAAAGGCGTCATTTTTTGGGTGAACTTAACGTCCAATAGTGACGAAATACTTCGTCACTTTCCAAAATCCTATATCCCGACAATGCGATACCTACAATTGTAAATATGGGTATTTATAGACTAAAATGCAAAAAGACATTTGTTTAAGTCAATAATAAGAAATTACTTGATACATACTAACGCCAAAACATCACAGTTATGACCAACAATTATTGATTTGTAGCATATGTTTCCAACAAGAAAGGTATAAAGAGATATTGGCTCTGTACGGATATTATCCTTCAACTACGGATATTATCCTTCAACTAAACAACATCTCGAGCCTCAACATAATCTTCGGTCTGATCATAATCCTCAATCCCTGATTAAAAATAATAATTTCAAATCACATGAGATTCGTTTCACTATAATAAAAAACTAAAACTGATTATCTGCAACTTAAAAATGACAATGCAAGAACAAGAATCACGCTCAAAAGCAAACTTTAACCATGCTACTTTGTAGTATGTCTTTCATATCAAAGTCCTAAAGATTATGGTATTTTTTACAGGCTTGTAATGTTGTTCTTTCAGAATCTGGAACACTTGAAGTAATTAATAAACGTAAATAGAGTTATTAATAACAGGTGTTACGATTAATCATTACATGCCACACAACTAAAACTAATTAAACCAAATATATAGTCAACCCGAGTTCATTTATTTGGGTAATAGACTAATAGTGAAACAAGTTCTGATGTTCTGATAACTATAACAGAGTTCATGTTAAACAAGTTTCTTGTCATGCTACCAAGTCATGTAAATAATTCTTAGTAAATATAACTACTTGAAATAGAATATGAACTTACGTTTTGAAGCAGTGATCATTTGTCACTTTACTGACGCAATAAAAGCCTTAGGCCTTCCTCCTGTGACCAAATACAATCTCTTAAGAGGAGAAAGAGAGGTAGAGCGAACCCATAAAAACAATAAAGAGTAATAAGTAATAATGATTGTCCATACCTTGTCCTTCTCAGCTGCTCTTCGAGATGCTTACACTCCTCTCCATGTTGAGACCTCAACTCCCATATCGAGCAGAGACAAAAAGAGAAAGCCATGGAACGAGTGACATACGGCTTAACAATTTTCGCATATCTGCATCCATATATCATAGCTTTAGCATATTGAACCTTAATATGTATCCAAACTATTTTGGATCGTCTTAACTCTACGAAATGCCGGAAAACATATCTCATTCAACAAACGAGAACGCACTGGCCTGCAGAATATTAAAGAAACCTGTAATAATCCAACCACAGTACCAGATCTCCACAACCATGAGATTCCCGGTTTAGATGTTGACGGATATGAGCCTTGTTACAAAAGATTTGCAATCAAGTTTGTTTAGCAAAGGAAGTGGTAAGAAAAAAGAAATAAAGTAGTTATATAGCAGTTTATAAAGTACATCAGTTGATAAACAATTTTGGATACAACAAATAACCAAAACCTAGATTAACTTGAATATACATGCAAAAAGAATTACATGTGCCTATGAACTACTGCAGAATATTTCCTTTATAAACAAATGGTCTAACCTTTCCAGAACCCAAGGTATCAACAGTTCACTAGTCTTTGGGGCAATTCCACCCGTTCAACCCCTTTTCTCTTCTAGCTAAACTTTCTTTACCTTACACATTTGACCCATCAGAGATTAAGCATAACCTGAATCAACTACTGATAAATAAAAAGGCTGAAATTGATACCTCTAATTGCTATGGATAATGTATAACAAAGGGCAAGATGGTGCACCTTAAAGTGAGCCTAACGAACAGGAAAGGAGCAAATAAACCAACTTCGCCATAATCCAGCCTTTTGCTTTTCATCAAGAATTGCATCAGTGGGGGTGTCAACGCCAAGGTCTGTAGGTTGTGAATCAACTTGCCCTTTAAAAGAATCATATGGTACTGGAAAAGCTGATGGAGGTAACCCACTAGACGCCAAGGTCTGTATGACCCAAAAAGAAGATTGATACTGGAAATACTCAGCAAACGAGACTATACAGGACAAGTAATAACTTAAAATGGCACTATTACCTCTTGGCCAACGATGCATATATCGGAGATGCCACAAGTAGTCCAACCATGAAAGCAGAAGAAATAACACCATATTTGAAATTGCTTAGGACAAAATCACCCCTGTAGAACAAGGAAGTAGCCAAAAACATCGTAGAAAATATTTCAAAGGAAATGATTTCTATTAGTTCCTTGAAAATAAAGACTTACTGAATTCCACTTCCGTGCGAGCACACTCTTGGACTCCCACTTACACCATTACTCGCAATCATTCCCCAATCCACATAATTTGTCATGTTGATGACACAAAATATCACAAGCAACCTGTATAGATACAATTAGTAAACCCCAATATCTACATACAACTAACCTTGAGACTCTAGCCATAGTTGCAGACATTGACATTTCAAACAGAGGAGTATGAGGGAGGGTACCGTTTCTCTACTTTTCATGATTATGACCGTTCTAGTATCATCAAATGATGGGCGCCCTGCCCTCCCAGACATCTGCACGACCAAAAATAGTTAATATGTTTTTATAAAGAAGGGTATCAGCAGATCATTACCCCAATAATGCGAGATATTTTCTACAAGAAAAAATTATCTTAGTGACCCACCATATGTACAAGTGTTTGCGCCATAGTGTTCTCTTCTATCGTTTTACGATGTACCATAGTCAGTAACTATTGAATCCCCACACCGAATCTACATCATCATTGTTGTCAAAAGTACCCCATCCTTGGTCGTCAAAACCCCTAACAAAGAAGATCGAACTCAATTATTTTATACAAACACATACGAAGAGCGATATTACATGTACATTTCCGGTCCATTAGAAATCACCCACAACGCCTTTTGTAAGTATAAAAGACCAAGATTAGTTTTGACTTTCACTGTCACAATGCCATCTTCTATAAAACAGGTTCGTTTATAACTTCTTAGCAGAATTGCGTTGTTTCCACTTCAAGTTATTTTACAAACATTGCAACATTTCATTAATATGATAAAAAGAAAGTTTAGGACAAAGGTAACTAGTTGATTGTGATTGATAAAATTGCCTATTTTTAAGTTGTCATTATAGAAGATATCATATACAAACATTTCTAGAACAACATGTAACTGCATAGAGTCTTTACTCAAAAATTTCATTTCACATGACACAGTGAGTATTCATCATTTCATTTCAGTTTGCAATATGCAAAATTGGAAACCTTAACCAACATGAAATTGATGAAATGCTCATTTTTTAGGCTACTGTAAGTGTTGATCAATGACAATGACTATAATCACAAGTCAAAATATCCATAATTAAAGTTAACACACTTTTGATTTTCAAATCATTCAATACACAGAAGTACAAAATTTTATAGAAGCATTATTCCTGGCAATTCAAGCTATAAGAGCCAGATGCGTGGACCCCTTAAGGTCGAAGCAACAAGTTGACGCAAGTAACATTCAAGTGATCATACA
This sequence comes from Chrysanthemum lavandulifolium, assembly GCA_022545495.1. Classification (NCBI taxonomy): domain Eukaryota; kingdom Viridiplantae; phylum Streptophyta; class Magnoliopsida; order Asterales; family Asteraceae; genus Chrysanthemum; species Chrysanthemum lavandulifolium. Next base: position 284,868,458 of record CM040241.1, read on the forward strand.
TTATTAATAGCCCCTTAATAGGCTTCTAAAAGAGCTTATTGTTCAAAATTCACAGATTCAAACGGGGTAGAAGTAAAAGTCCAACTCTTTACACTCGTATATCACAAGTAAAACCAAACGGTCAAAAACGACCCAAATGACACAAGTGTCGACTAAAGTACTCGACCATGGTCCTTAGTTGGCCATAGACCATAGTACAAAACTGAGGAGTTATAAATGGAAACTTAATATAATCTTTGAGCAACACACATATCTACTAAAATGTACTCTAACAATACAAAAAATCAGCCATTGCACTAAAGTAACTAGGCAAGCTACCGAATTATCTACAACAAAATACCATTCCTGTTAATTTTGCTAAACATTTCATCAAACACTTGGTATGCAGTGATTTAGTAGCTAATGATCCAGTAAACATCATCAAATTTAAGTCAAAATAATTCGCTAAACCTAAACTTTTTGAACTCAAATCAGCAATCAAACCTAAAGTTCATTGACTCAAATACGCAATCAAATCAACAATCAAACAAGTAAATTTAACACAAATACAAAATTTCAGGCAACTAAATGAAATTAGCTCTTAATAATTAGGGATTAGGTATAACCTCCAAAAAATTTAGGGCAAAATAGTGAAAATGAGACTCGGAAGATGTCAGCCATGGCGGAATAGTGATAGTGTGTGTTTTAATTGTGTGAAATTATGAAGAATTGAATGATTTTTAGGGCAAAGTTTACACCAAATCTCTGTGTTTACTATGAAATGGGGGAGAAGGGGAAATGAAGAAAAAAGATAGTATCCCGTGTTTTTAAATATTTAGGCATTTTGTCAAGTTAAGTCCCTGGCTTTTTAAAGTGTTAGATGACAAAATAAGAATCGTGTATTTATTCAAGTGAGTGACGAATAATTTCGTGACTACCAATCCAATAGTGACGAAAATTTCGTGACTAAGAACCATAACAAGAAATGAGTTACACGGTGACAATCAGTACTTGACTTAGTGACCAATACTTTTGTCACTAACATGTATGTTAATGACAACTAATTACTTCGCCATTAAGTATATGCAAGTAACGAGATATAGTGACGACAATTCTATATCGTCACTAAAATTGCGTTTTTAGTGATGAAAAATATATGTCGTCATTAAATTCTCGTCACTATAGCCTATTTTTTTTGTAGTGTTGGTAATGAGGTTTCGATGGATCAACAATGTGATTCATGTCGGGTGGGTTGATGTTGATGATGCAAATGTTAAAGTCAAATTCGACAAGGACTCATTTTCTGAATTGATTTGGATAGTTTATTAGGTGATGCAAGGTCGTATGCTCAAATGGCATTTGATTTGAGCATACAACATTGTATCACCTAAATAAACTGTCCAAAGCAATTTAGAAAACGAATCCTTATCAAACTCGATCTTCATCATCAGCATGAACCCGACATGTATCACATTCTTGTGCTTCGAAACCTCATTACCATGATCATTTTCACCATCATTATTTTCATCTGTTTTCCACAAAGACTTCATTTGCAAAACCTTAAACACTCAATTCCTATTTTGCCAATGCTTCTCTGCCATTTTATCATCTGCAACCGTGTCTTCTATAGCAACAACTATTTGTATTGCTCTAGTCAAATCCGAAATTATATAACCGGGAATACGTGAGCCTATTGGGGGCATACACGTACACACTTACAGAACGTTTAATTTATTAATGTAAATAGTATATTGTATATTTATTAATTATACTAATATGATTCACAAAATGATTTCATGGTCATTAGTTAACTGTTCGACGCGTTATTAACTAATCGGGCTAACTAATTAATATGTAACGGACTTGTAATAATTAGTAAAAGTCCAAAAGCATGGTATTGCAAGCTATTTTTTGGCATCGTAAATTAACGTGTAACGGACTTGTAATTAACTAATTTTTTGACATACAAGAAAAATATCTACATGATAGTTTAGATATGTACCAATAAAAAAGATTATTTCTAGCTAAGTAATTAGGCATATTATTCGGCATCTTGGCTATTACTCCCTTTTTAGCCTTGAAGTGAAATGCCAACTTATGGGGTTTTAAATCCAAGAAGGACATGGTATCTCGTTGCAAAGTTAGCATATTATGGTAGATTACATGTATAGATATAATTTCTTATTGTTATTATTATATTTTTTATTTTTATTTTTGAACACACATGTAAGTTTTGAAAACGAATCACATTAATGTAATCATACATTATAAATTTTAAACTTTGTACATAACAAAACAAGTCACATTAATATATACTTTGTTCAAGATACGTATACATACAGAAAACGGTTTATCGGGGCTACATGTATTGTAATTCTTTTGTTGACGGTGTAAATATACTTTATCTATTCTCTTGAACATTGTTTATAAAGTAAGTATATCAAAATGTATGTTAATTTACGTATGATTGAATTATTAAAACGCTATACCCGAATAACGCACGGGTTATGTACTAGTTAATTATTACGAAAGCCGCATTGTTGGTGGGTTGTTCTTTATTTGCGGGGACTTTCTTTTATTGTTGTGTTTATACTTTATACATTGCAAATGGGAAAACTCGCATGGTTAGACTATTTTTCTTCAACAAATAGAGAAAAGAAACACTAAAATTCAACTATTTTGGTTCAGTATATCTTTGTATCAATTAGATTTAAGTCATGGTTGCATTGCATTGCATATAGTGGAAAAACACTAAAATTCAACTATTTTGGTTCAGTATATCTTTGTATCAATTAGATTTGTTGTATTGCATTGCATATAGTGGAAAGTTCAAATGAAAACATATATAATGAATTTTTTATAGAAAAAAGAAAGAAAGAAAATGAACGCCATTCCTTTAAAAAAAAAGAGGATACTTCTTGGTAATGCTATTCTGAAACTGAATCACTACTACAAAATTGGGTTTAGAGACCCCCTCATCAAGACCCTTTATAAGAAACACCAGTCTGAAAAATTGTTTTTCACCCGCTCAAAAGTATCGAGACCGGTATTAAAGAAAATACCCGGCGTTGATGTAAAAAAGAAATCGAGACCGGTTTTAAGCTAATAACACGTCTCTCATAAACCTAATATAGACCGGTATGAGTTTTAAAACCCGGCCTCTGTCTATTATTTTGATTCAGACCTGTCTTAAGCAAGAGAACCTGTCTGAATTCCCAAAATTATGAGCGGGACTTTTGCCATCTAATTTGTTTCAAATATTTTCATTGGATTTCAAACAAAACTTAGCTACACTTTCATCTCCTTTTTCTAACAAGCACCAACCCCCACACGGGCACACCTCAGCCACCTCCTCTGGTCATGATACCAACACTCTTGTTTATTGACATATTATATCAAAGGTGCGTAATACTTGAACTAAATATGTAATTTGTTGTAATTATATATTTCTTTGAAGATTGATTTGTTTGTTTTCTGATTCAAGTGTAATATCAGTTAATTTATTTTTTGAATTTGGGGTTATATAGGTTAGATTTAACTTACTAAGTTCTTGTTTGTCTTATAACAAATAGAGATTATGTGAGCGAATTAGAGTTAGTTATGAAGCACATATATGTGGTTTATGCTTGGAGAAGGTGTTTGATGAGATGCTCAACTTTGTTTTTATGGGTTTCTTTGTTGGGTTCGATAAATACCCAAACCCTTAATCTAGGATTTGAATAGAAAATAACCTAAGTGTTTAGACCGTTAAACACTAACGGTCCTTGAGTGCATAGTCTCTCGTGAGCCATCTTCGAGATACTCGATGAGAGGCGAAGAAGAAGTCTCTCCACTCGATGGCGCGGAACTTAAAGGGTGAAGGCGGGTCAAGAAGAAGATGGTGGATTCGGTGGTGATGACAATAACTCACTGAATCCTAAACTCTCTCCAACTACTTACACTGAAGACAAGCTGAAGTAGAAGGCGAAGGATATGAAGGCGAAGAATGGGCGGGATAAGGCGGGATAAGTTTGAATCGAGATAAGGCGAAGTCCTTATCAACCAAAGTCAACTTTCCAGAATGGCAAACATCGATCTCGGTGTCATCAAGAAAAGCAATCTTGTCTCTTACCTAATATAGTCTTTGTAAGCGAGACAAAATACATCGATATTTTGTCTTACGTAAATGTCGGTTGTCACTTAGGAAAGAGTTAAAACTCATACTTGTATAAATAGCATAAGAGATGGAGTGAAAGATTAAGCTTGTGAATTGTAAAACACACACACACATGAGCCATCTTTCACTCCTCCAAATCAACAATCCACGAGATAGCTCGGTGGGTACTTGTAGTTGTGCTCGGACTTAGCTTTGAGCTTAGTGAGGAGTTACCAACCTTTGTCATTTCAATCCCAAGTACTATTCATAAGTACTTGGGTAATGTATTCTTGTTTTGATTCATTTCTAATAAAGAATATTATGTTGAAAATTAATCTTAGTGTTTTACTTATATCTTTTCGGTCATAGATTCACTATTAACTTGTTTTATATACTTAAAGCTGTTTTTAAGATAGTGAATAGGGAACAACAAGTGGTATCGAGCAAGGTGATTATAAAACTTTTTTAAGCCGCTCTAAAAGCGTTTTAAATCGGGATCCTAATGGTGAAATTGATGTACCCCAACTAGTCGATAAAAGGGTGGAGCTTATTCATTTGTTGCCCTAGACTTGAAGTTGGTAAATTTAACAAATGGAAAAAGCGTATGCTTTGCTATTTGATTGGGATGGAACCTTATTATATCAAGTGTATAAATGAAGGTCCATTTATCCCAAAGACTTTGAAGGTTTGCCTAAACACGAAGCTCGATGGACTCGGGATGAGAGGAGAGTGGTCAACCAGGACCAAAGACTCAAAAGTATCATCATATCATGTCTTCACGATGATATTATGGAGTCGATTATAAGTTGTAGTACTGACTAAACAAACTGGGATGACCTAGTTCATAGCCATGAAGGCCCATCGATACCAAGGAAAGCAGGATAATGGACACGAAACTTGAGTATAACACCTTGAGGCTAAGGACTCGAAACTCATCTCAAACTTACACGGTACAAAACTCTTTTAAATGAACTGTCAAATGATGGTGTTAAGTTGTCCAAACATGAAATCAATGTTGGTTTTGTCAATAGTCTCACGAGAAGTGGTTGAATTTCTCTCGGGGACTTAGGAATGCTAATCATATCCGAAATCTTGAACTTCACGAAATTTATGGGAAATTTGTCTATGAGGAAAACCTCATCAGCAGACGATACCACGACTTAAAGAAGTCTCGGGAAGTCAAAGTCCTGACCACCACTTCAACACCAATATCAAGCTGCTTTCTTTTCTAACAATGTGGTTCAAGATTTCCAAGAAAATTCGGATGATGAGCACGATGAGAGATCAAGTGAGGAGTACCTAAATGACACGAACATTGAATTTCGGAAAGGGCACTCCTTGCTAACTCTCGAAGGTTTATAAAAAGAAACAAAGGTTTTCAAATGCTAAAGCAAATGAGGACACTGAATGCTTTAAGTGTCATAAAAGAGGTCATTTGCAAAAGCATTTTTTCAAAAACAATTTACGAACCCTCTTATAAACCATCGAGGTCAAATCGGTCCTCGAGGCTTTAGCAAATTTCAACCAAAAATCTATCGGTCTCATCAAAATTTTCAAAACAAATCGATCAAAACAAAACTGTTGATTTTGAAGCTAAGTATAGGAAAGTCAAAGCTAAGCTTGCATTGCTTGAGGCCATCCCTCGAAACAACAAAAGTGTTCAATCATGCGGGGTAAAAACAAAGGCCTTGTTCTTTGAAACCTTGATTGGGATGAAGAGCCGGTCTCATCGATGATGAAATGGTGCATGTCGATTACAGCGATGGCCCTCTCGAGAAGAGGACAAGCTAGGCTGTTGGAAAAAATCATGCGAGGAATGGAGAATGGGTCAACATCACAATGAAGAAGGTAAATATTTTACTTTCTATGGATGATGACTCTGATTGGCAGTCCTATATGAACTATATCAATGTTGACCTTAAGTTTGTAGAAGAGCAACGATTAAATCTTTTTTCAAAATATAACAAGCTAAGTTTTGAACTAAACAAGTGTAGGGATGAACTACTTCTTTTAAAACAAAATAAGCTTGAGGCTATCACTTTGCAAATTCAAAACACTGAATTAGTTAAAAGAAATCAGGCTCTTCAAGATGAACTTAAGAAAGAAAAGGATATCATTGCTAGTTGGACTGCTAAGAATCCAAGAGTCTTTGATGTTGTGGGAGCCCCAGTAGCAAAAAGAGAGTCATAGGTGAAGATCATCTCACGACTCTCACAACAAAGACCGATCTCCCAAACCATTTGTGTGCGGTGGCATGATTACCAATGTGTTGACTATTCCCAAGCCCGGTGATTGGATTGAGCGGGTTAATCACGAGAGTAAGCTTCCAAATTTCGATTACGGAAGAATTCTAGAGCACGAAAGTCAAGCTCTAAAGAGCATGCTTGGACTCCACGATGTGCCCGATGGTCTTGAACACATCTCGAGTGCAGGCGAAATCTCAAGCACCACTTCCACCCACGGAACCTCTTGAGGTCTTGCTCCTAGCTCGAGCTTACTCCATTACAATTCAATCCACACTCACCAAAAGAAAGGTCGGACTTGGTAGAACCATCCTGAAAAGACCATCAAAACCAATTCAACAAGAATCTACCCCACTGAGACTTCCACATCCTCTGTCCCCAGAAGTGACCAAATTCGACAATGGCCCGAACTTGTGAGGAAGCTAGCGATAAGATGGAATCCATCGAAAAGTTCTGAATCAATCAAGGAAACAAAGTCGACTTCCTCTAGTTCCTCAAAGTCTAAAGCCACCACCAAACCAAAGCGAAGTGTGATCTATGCCACTATACCGGTCATACCATGACAAGCTGTTATAGAATCCTTTTTGTATGATCGCAAAAGGATGATCACGAAACTTCGATCACTTACAATATGTAAGTTCTCTCGATAAAGCAAACTATACCAAAGTTGGTCATCGGTATGCTTCAACCTCAAAATCGCTCAAAGTCTAGAGCAAAACCCTTTCCTCCTTGCCCACTTGTGGCTTTAATGATCATCATCGATGATTGTCTCATGAACACATCTTTGTGATATTTGCGAAATCCGACTCATGAGACATCCCGGCATAACGATGTCATCAAGCAAGGAGAAGTTCAAGCAACCCAGAATCACCGAGTCATCCTCGGTCTCCAAATGCAAAACACAGTGGTAGCACAATGCACTCAACCAGCGACCATGAGTCAATTGCCAAATTCAAGCGGACCTTTAGGCCCAAGCCCACTAGTATGTGGGTCGATGAAGAAACTAATCCACTTTACTACTTGTGCGAGAGACATGCCGAGGAGCCTATTTGGCATCTAGATAGTGGATGCTCAAGAAGCATGGTGGTGTTAAGGAGTATCTGCACAAATATGTAAAGGAACCGGGACCCAAGGTAGTATTTGGTGATAACTCATCATGTCCCAGCTGAAGGTTATGGTTCGATATCTTGTAATGGAATAGTTTTCTCTAGAATAGCTTATGTCAATGGTCTCAAATACAATCTCATCGATGTCGATCAACTATGTGATGCAAAGTACATTGTGCAATTCAATGACAAACAAGGTACCATTTTCAATGCCAACAAAGAAGTTGTTTTGATAGCTCTAGAAGAGATGATGTTTATGTCTTAGACATGTCAACACTCTCTCAAGATGGAACTTGTCTCTTTGCCAAAGCCACTTGAAACTATCAATGGTTGTGGCACAAGAGACTCTCACACTAAATTTCAAAAACATCAACAACTTGGCAAAACAAAACAAGGTCCTTGGCTTACCATCACTGGTTTTGCAAAAGATAAACCATGCTCGACTGTGAAAAAGGCAAACATCAAAGAGCATCTTTCAAAACAAAACAAAATTTCTCAATCAAAAGCGCCTTCACCTCCTGCATATGGATCTCTTTGGACGATCGGTCCTAGATCAATCCGACATGAGAAGTATACACTTGTCATTGTTGATGAGTTTTCAAGATACACTTGGGTATACTTTCTTTCCAAAAGAGTCGAGCGGTGACACTATAATGTCATTCATCGGGAACATTGAAAACCGAATGACATTCTTGTTAAACAAATCGAGCGACAATGGTGCTTGAGTTCGAAATGATGAGCTTGAGAATTTACGTGATGAAAAGGAATCTCCCAAAAATTTCATCTCCTTACACCCCGAACAAAATGGGGTGGTGAAAGGAAAAACAGAACTCTCATTGAGGTTGCTAGAACTATGTTAAATGGCTCACTCTATCAAAACATTTACGGGTGAAGCGGTCAAAACGACTGTTACACTCAAAACAGGTCAATCATTGTCAAAAGACATAACAAAACCCCATATGAGATATTCAAAGGTAGACTTCACGATATCGACTACTTTCATGTGTTTGGATGTCTGTGTTTATTCATAACCACAAGGATCATCTAGGCAAGTTTGATGCTAAAGGCGATGATGGATACTTTCTAGGTTACTCACCGATCTCCAAAGCCTTGAGGTATTTAACACAAGGAGACAACAAGTTGAGGAAACCTTTCATGTCACCTTTGATGAGAGTTCGAAAAGCATCGGGTTCACCAACACCTCGGTGGAGGAAATAGGAATTGATAACTCATCAAGATATCCTCGATGAGTATAACACGAAATCAATTCCTCATACCAAGTGATCTTGACATCTCATATTATGTCTTGCCTCACAACTGTCACAACCAACTATCGGTGAATTCATTGATAATCAATCGGTCCTATTTGGGATAGGTAACATTGAACCAAATGTTCGGGAACACATGATTCATGAACCCAACTGAACAAGACATCTCAACGGATGTTCTTAATGATTACGTGGCTCATGCACGAACTCACTCCACGAGTCTTCATTGACCTCTTCAAGCTCGGATCCTAGACCACAAAGTAAGTGGACAAAATCTCGGGACATTGAGCTTGTAAACATCATTGGTGAACCCAGCGAGGGCATGCTCACTAGAAGCATGGTGCTAAGTTAACTGCTGACTTGACCAATGAATGTCTATATCTTGATTACCTATCGGATATAGAACCCAAAAGTGTCATTGAGGCTCTAAAACACCCAAGCTGGGTTCGAGGCCATGCAAGAAGAACTTCAGCAGTTTGATAAAAACAAGGTCATGACCTTGATCAAATGTCCTCGGGATGTCATTGTCATAGGAATGAAGTGGGTTTTGAAACAAAGCGATGAAAATGGCATTGTCATTAAAAACAAAGCGGACTTGTAGCCAAAGGTTACTGATCAACAAGAAGGCATTGACTATGATGAGACATTTGCTCTGTTGCAAGAATGGAAGCCATCGGGATCTTCCTTGCATATGCTACCTACATGAACTTCAAAGTTTACCAAATGGATGTAAAAGTGCATTCCTAAATGGTGAACTCAAGGAAGATGTGTATGTTCGACAACCTCACGGCTTTGAGAGTAGTGAATTCCACGACTATGTGCAAGCTTGATAAAGCCCTTTATGGACTAAACAAGCTCCCGGGGCATGGTATGAAACTCTCTCGGCCTTCACGATTCAAAACAAGTTTGTCGGAGGAAAGATAGACAACACATTGTTTATCTATAGGACAAAACAAGATGTGATACTAGTCCAGTATATGTTGATGACATCATCTTTGGCTCAACAAACTACACTCTTTGCAAGCAGTTTGAAAAGCGATGACAAAGAAGTTTGAAATGAGCATGATGGGTGAACTCACATACTTCCTTGGACTACAAATCGAACAAGCGATAAAGGAATCTCCATCGGTCAAGAGAAATACACAAAATCTCTTGAAGAAATATGAGATATCGATTGTGCCTCGGTGAAGACACCAATGGTCCCTCCTAACAACCTTGGACTGATCTCACCGGCAAATCGATCAATCAAACCCATTTCGGAGGATTGTTGGCTCATGATGTATCTTCTTGCTTCGGACCGGACATACAATTCTCGATCATCTAATAGCAAGATATCGGTCAATCCCAAAGAATCCCACCTCACTGCGACCAAAGAATACTCGGTACACGAAGGAACCCCAAGCCTTGGACTCTATTATCCAAAGTGCTCGGGGTTTGATCTCAAAGGTACTCGATTACGATTATCTTGGTTGCAACATGGACGAAAAAAGTACCTCGGGGTCTGTCAATTTCTTGGAGGAAAAGCGGTTTGTTGGAGTGCTAAAAGCAACAATCGGTGGCTATGTCTTGGTGAAGGCGAGTATGTGGGCTCTGCGGGATGTTGTGCCAATGTTTTATGGATGAAAAGTCAACTCGGTGACTATGACATCCATTACAAAATGGTACCCATCTTACGTGACAACACTAGTGCCATTGCAATCTCCAACAACCACATCCTTCATCAAAGAACCAAACACATTGATATCGGATATCACTTCATCGGGGACCACATAATGAAAGGAGACATAGAACTTCATTTCATCCCTACGAATATCAACTTGCGATATCTTCACCAAACCCTTGGATGAACCTACCTTGAGGCGAAAATTTGAATTGGGAATGCTTGACATTGAAAGTCGACAACACGAAAACCAATCCCAATCTCGATAAGTTTTCTACGAAATGGTTCATCCTCCTGAACAAAACCCAAAACAATCCTCTCCTTTGAATGAGTAAGACTCATTCGGGGACCTGACTCTAGATATTGAGCATTGAATGAGTAACTAAATGCATCAAGTATTAGTTACTTAAATGTCCTAGGTTGGAAATCACACAAATTAAATATATATGAATATATGTCTTTGTATCTTCTTGTCGGGGTCCTCATACTTACCTCATCCCACTTGGCATTAAATGCCTCCTCTCACATAAAATATCCTGTGGATATTTTATTCTTGCAAAAGTGCACTTTTACTTGTACCTTTGCTGTTTCCTTGAAAAACGGGATTTTACTGCGGGTAGTGGAGTGGTGGCATTAAATGTGGAAATTCAAAACGTTTTCAAAAACCGACTTTACAAATCCACATTTGTGCACAAACTACCCCTCTCATCACTCTATAAATACCCTCACAAAATCCTTAAAACATACACAAAGTATTTCTGCTAACAAAACTCTGTCAAAATCTCTTTCAAACCCAGAAATCTTTGTGTTCTTCAAATCTTTTTCAGAAAAACCTTCTCTGTAAACATTTACAAAAGTTTTCATCACAACTTGAGAGATTCAAAACCCTTTGATTGTTCTTGTCAAAATATTTTTTCAAAACCCTAAAACATTTTAATGGAAATGGCAAGAACACAATCTCTTGGTTTGCATCACGATGGGTAGGTGATCTTAGCAATGTTGAATTTAAAACCAATAATGTCATAGGCAATTTTGAATACCCTCAAAATGTCCCGACCTATAAGGACATTATGAAATTTTTGTTTAGCGCCCACTTGAAAATGGCCTTTGTTCGGTGTCCTCAATTGTATACCAAAATCTCCTCGGGGAGTTTTGGGCTCTGCGATGGCCTATGACCCGACACCTCGACTAATGAGACAGACCTAAGACCACTCGGGAGTATCTCATTAAGTTCGATCTTTTAATGGGGAAAGATCGGTCACCTGGATTACAAAACTTTTGCACCTCAGCGGGGTTAGACTACAATAAGGGAGTTTATGTCGCCCATCACGAACCCTCCACGATGAAGGATGGGTTAAAACAAATCGTTTTGGATCCAAAATTTTGGACAAGACCCGATCACCAAGAGTTCATTTCCGTGGCTTGGAGGATCCTATTCACTTTTGTGATTCGGGTCCTCGGTGGGAACCACTCATCCACTGAACAAGTTAACTCTATTCGATTGATGATGGCATCTTGTTTGATGAATGGGGTCAATGTCGACATTGGGAGATCATTTACGATGATCTCGTAACCAAGCTCTTGAGCAAAACTAGGACGAAATACGTTTCGTATCCTAGGTTTGTCTCATGTGCTTTACAAGTGTTCTTGGGTTGCAATTATCCTCGGGAAGAAAAATATTGTGCTTTACCTAGTATCACGAGTCAATCTAATTTTCAAAAGGACCCATCCCTTGTCACTAATATTGTATTGACCCCATATGATTCTTGTAAACAACGGAGGATTCGATGTCTCAAACCACTGCTCTAAAAAGAAAGGGAAGTCTCGGTGGGACTAAGACCAAACCCAGTCTCGGGGCCACGAGGCTTGAGAACACTTGGCAAAAGGCAAAAAAGACCCAAGGCGATCGACACCCACTGGAGCCCAATCATCATCCACCCGGTGACAACGAAGGACAACGATACATCACAATCGGTGCCCTTGGTCCCAACTACTACTCCCAAGATCCGGAGGAAACATACAACCCGGTGGTAGGGGCGCGCTTCCACTTCGCCCAAGGATGACATTAGCAAATCACGGCCTTTGTGCGAGGGCACAGATTGATCCCAAAGACTCGGAGGAACTAAACAACCCGTGATAGGGATATAACATCATGACTCCGCTAAAGGCACTGGAAAAAACCCATCGGTGTCTCGGGGTCTCGGGGGACAAAGACTCGGAGGAAAGGAACAACCCGCCGATCTGGAACCCATCACCAATCGACTCGGAGAAGGCACTTGGAAACACCCACGATGTCGAGGGGTCAAGGGGACAAAGACTCGGAGGAAATATACCACCGACGTCGGAACCCATCACCCCACATTGTTAACTATTCTTGATGTTCTTTGAGATACTCTATTTCGATGAAGAACATCTTGAAAGTGAAGATGAAATTTTATCGGCGGGGAAGAAGTGGGCGATGATGCTCAATCGAACAAGAGCCTCGGCTGATCCACAAGAGCCTAAAGAGTCACCATTTCGACTGAAGACAATGACTCGACTCCTCTTCATCCGATTCGATGAATTCACCGGTTTGATAATATTCTTCCAATCAACGAAAGGCGACTAGTTATGTGGATCACCAAAGCTTCAAGGAAGATATATTCGGGGTCATTGACACAAATATGGGATCAACATCTTGAAGGCTGCTTGCAAGTTATCTTGATCTAAAATCCGATGTGCTCACTTTCAATGCTAACACCGATGAGCACAGAGATATTATGTATGAGCATCTTCATAGATTGGATGATAACTTGGCTAAGTTTCTCAAACATCTTGAGGGTTGTGGGACAAAGATTGATGAAATCGGGGACTCGGTCAAAGAAGACCCAACACTCAACTCAAAAGTCTTTGGAGGCTCTGGGCTTACTTGAAGAATTCCTCGGACCTCATTGAACTAATCACTATGCTAAAGTCGCCAATGTTCGGGGTCTTCAATCTTGATTCGATCTCTTGAGCAACATTGGGCTCTTTGGATGCTCAGTGACCAATTTAGCTAAGGCTTCCTCATCAATGGCTTGGAATCTTGGGCCACGCATGACTGCCTTGGAACTTTCTCAAGCTAATCTGGAAACAAAGGTCACTTTGGTCTTCAAAGGATACATCGATATCAAGGCTATGGTCATTGAAATCTACCAAGCCTTCAAAGGTCAAGCCACCCAAACTCCCGGTGTCGAGCCAACTCTTGCTCTCACTTGTTGTTGCATAGCAGTTGAGGGAGAAGACCACTTGAAGAGACTTCCTCTCACACGAGGGGAGCCAACACCACCATCCAATTGTACCAATTTCATCAATCCCACCCTTATCATCAACAACAACAACAATGGCTATGATTTACACCATCATCACAACAACAACACCACCACTGGTAGCATCATCATCTTCCTCGGGCCGGGACAAAGGAAAAGGCATAATGCAAACTCCACGAGCACGAGAAGATTCCTACAAGATCGGCGACACTTGAATACATGCTCACACCACAACAACTAAGTGCCTATCTTGCAAAGAAGAAAGGAAAAAGAAACTAGGCGAGGAGGAAAGGAAGAGCAAAAAAGCAGCGATAAAAGTTGTCGTTGAAGAAGGCGAGAACTTGGGAATTGATCCTAAAAGCTTGAAAGGGTCGAGCGGGACAAAAGTTCAAGGATGCTCGGTGCTAAGATGGTGAAATGAGAAAGCAGTTGGAAGAAAAGAACAAGAAATCTGCGACCATCGGAAAGCAAGAATTGATCATTACAAGCGGACAATGACAAGCGAAAGCTGAGAAGATCATCGATGTCGAAATCATCCCAAGTCTAAACCACGGCAATGAGCGTCTCTGGGGGATGATAAAAGACACTTGAGGTTCATGATCCCTAAAATTCACGACTTTGGGATCACTGAACTCGATGAACTTGGTCCATTAATTGAAAAGAAGCGAGAATCACGGTGGTTAAGGAGGCGATGAAGATGCTCGATAAAGGTATGAAAGGCGAGGATGCACCGGCTGGCTGGGGATTCACCGCCTTAAGCGCACCACAAGGATCTCAACCTCGGTCATCACGGGGCAAAAGAAAGAGGTTGAGTTCGGCTGAGATCAAAGTGCACGGACTCGAATGCAACAGGGAGCTGCTGAAGGTGTAAAGTTCGTGAGCTGTCGGTGATTGAAAAGCACGAAGAGGGCTATTTTTCATTGATGTCTATGGAAACCCGGCATTCCAAAGATGGAGTGACATTGATCGAGCGGGAGTGGCTACAATCTTGAGCTACATACCGTGGCCTCTCAAATTCGAGACTCCGCAAATGTCGGGTTACGTCTTGACTTAAATGCCAAGATAAGAGAGCATCACGACGGAAACACTCATCACAAAGAAAGTCAAGCTTGAAGCCTTTGGGAATCCATCTTGGTGACATCATTTTGTTTTATCTTTTGTACTAGTGATAGGAACCATGTAATGTGATGAATAAAAGATGTATGTTTTGTTAAAATACTCGGTGTTCCTTATTGTATTCATTAGTACATTCGATGTAAGAAGAAGCCATTTGCTCACTTACAGCGATCAAACACTTAGGCTATTTGTATATCCAAATAGGGGAGGCTGTTGGGTTCGATAAATACCCAAACCCTTAATCTAGGATTTGAATAGAAAATATCCTAAGTGTTTAGACCGTTAAACACTAACAGTCATTGAGTGCATAGTCTCTCGGTGAGCCATCTTCGAGATACTCGGTGAGGCGAAGAAGAAGTCTCTCCACTCGATGGGCGGAACTTAAAGGGTGAAGGCGGGTCAAGAAGAAGATGGTGGATTCGGTGGTGATGACAATAACTCACTGAATCCTAAACTCTCTCCAACTACTTACACTAAAGACAAAGTGAAGTAGAAGGCGAAGGATATGAAGGCGAAGAATGGGCGGGATAAGGCGGGATAAGTTTGAATCGAGATAAGGCGAAGTCCTTATCAACCAAAGTCAACTTTCCACGAATGGCAAACGATCGGGCTCGGTGTCATCAACGACCTTTGGAAAGCAATCTTGTCTCTTACCTAAAATAGTCTTTATAAACAGAGACAAAATACATCGATATTTTGTCTTACGTAAGATGTCGGTTGTCACTTAGGAAAGAGTTAAAACTCATACTTGTATAAATAGCATAAGAGATGGAGTGAAAGATTAAGCTTGTGAATTGTAAAACACACACACACAATGAGCCATCTTTCACTCCTCCAAATACAACTTTGTCCACGAGATAGCTCGGTGGGTACTTGTAGTTGTGCTCGGACTTAGCTTTGAGCTTAGTGAGGAGTTACCAACCTTTGTCATTTCAATCCCAAGTACTATTCATAAGTACTTGGGTAATGTATTCTTGTTTTGATTTATTTAATAAAGAATATTATGTTGAAAATTAATCTAATAAAGAATATTATGTTGAAAATTAATCTTTGTGTTTTACTTATATCTTTTCGGTCATTGATTCACTATTAACTTGTTTTAAAATACTTAAACTTTTATAAGATAGTGAATAGGGAACAACTTTTCTTTTTTTAATTCAAATATTTTTAAAAACAAAATTAAACTTCATTAATAAAATACTTAACATTACAACAATAATTAAAACTTAAACTAATAAAACGTAGACGTTACAATACTTATTAAAACCGCAAACATCACATAAACTCTTCATCGTCCGATTCGTCTTCGTCACTTTCGCCTTCGCCTTCAATCTCTTGATTGCTCGCATTTCACGGTTTCTCCAAATGTGTTCGACCAAATCGTTTTACGTTTACATGAGTTGATCGATCCGTTAACTCTGAGTAACTACTAAGGATTACGCATGGGATCTTCTGGATCATGATCACGGTGGCCTCTTGTGGAAACCATGTAGGACAAATCGCCCATTGCTTGTGTTTGATGATCATATTATGTAATATGATGCATGTATACACAATATCTTGAGATCCTGTTTATGCGACCCTCGAGCGGAACTTTAAGCATTTTCCACTTCTTCTTCAACACACCGAAAGCTCGTTCCACATCTTTCCTCGCCGCTTCGTGCTTCCTCTTGTCAAGATTCTTTTTCATCACCGGCAGGAGGATTTGAAATGGACTTAATAAGAATGACCATTACGGATATATCCGTCGAAGAAGATAATATCCCTTTTGTAAGCAACATCGTTAGCCTCGAATTCAAGTTCAGCTGCTCTCCAGTTTGATATCATTGAAAGCAGGGAGCGATATAAACGCTTATATCGTTATTCATCCGGAGACACCAAAGAGCGATGCCAAATCCATAAATCTTGGGAGGCGATCGCCCAATAAAATGAATGGATGTGGCCGTGATCACCCCTAGCAAATTGACCTCTCAAACTATTTGGGCAATTCTCCCAAGGCCAACCTATACAATCAATGTTTCCCATCATCCCGGAAACCCATGCTTATGCTCGTGATGAGCATATAATCTTTCAAGGTCCGAATCGTGGGCTTTCGCAAATACTCGGCACCATATAACTCCATGATAACCATGCAAAGTTACGGAGACAATCGCGTCTTGTTGTTGCACCCACTTGAGATACTAAATCAAAAGAATCGAACCGCTGGCGTATCCCAATTGACGAATTGCCGCGAGACACTTAACCAATGGAGAAATACCAAGTACCCTCTACAATCGAGTTTGTTGAAAATAAGGAGAATGATTGGTTACCTCTTGCACAATTTGAGTGAATAGGTCTCGGGGCATCCGGAACCGACGGAATGTTTTTAAGTCATACAGCGGTTCTTCTGAGATGGCGGCAACTAAGCGATTATGAGCACCTACGATCCCTAGCCGTGTGGTTTCGTTGAGCCTTTAGCGACGGCTGGTAAGTGTCCCAAGCATCTTGTGTAAACTCCATGAACTCCGTAAACTCGCTCATAACTTCTTCCTCATCGGAAGACGAAGAATTAAAAAATAACTCGTAAGACATAATTATCAAAATGTGTTTGAAAGTGTTTATGAGAAGTTGTTTGAAATTGTGTGTTTAAAAATGTGTTTGAGGTTGGTATTTATAATGTTGTAAAAGTGGTAAAGTTTAAATTATTATTATTATTTTTTTAATTACAAACGGTAGGATTTTTTGGAAGTTTGTGGCTTTGCCACTCGGTTGAGGAGGCAACCGAGTTCCTCACTTCTCTTCCCCCAACCGACGACAACCGAGACACCCACAATGAGTCGATCTTGCTCGACCGAAGCATCCAACCGACGATGACCGGCTCCATTGTGCATAGCCTTATAATCAATTATGTAAAATAAAGTTATTTAAAGATATTAAACTACATCTAACTAAGTTTCAAAATTGACAAACAAATATTCGTATATTTCGTAGCTAATTTGGGATAATCTTTGAACAACTAGTTTTTCTTTTCATTTACAAACATTTTCCTCTCAGTTATGTGAGACAATACAATTAACAAGCTTCTTAATCATATCAACTAGTTAAAAAGATTACAGAATGTGCATATATGCAAATTTATTTTTTTAATATAATTCAGATACTTTTTACAGTATGAGGCTGGGCACACTCGAGTGTTTTACATCGGTTGGTCACCAAAAAATGTACTCCTTGACCGATATTAACACCGGTCGAGTCGAGTGTGGCTTGTGGTCGTGACATCGGTCAAAGGCAAGCAAAAGGCAATATCGGTTCAATTTTCAACCGATTTCAAATTATACCACCCAACCACTTTTTGCCCGTTTGGGCATTGATTGTAAAAAAAATTATTTTTTTGACCGTTTGGTCATTTAAACCAAAAAAAAAAACCTTTTTTTTTTTTAAAACTTTACCACTCTATAAATACCAACTTCAAACATAATGTCAAACACAATTCAACCTCAAACTACTTCTCATCTATATTCACTTCCAACCTCAATCTAATTCTCATCTAAATTCAACATGTCAAAGAAAAATACCCCACAATCGAAAAACCGACGATCCCGACTACCCCAAAATGCCCCGAATTTGAATTTCTCGTCGGAAAATAGCTTCGAATTAACCGGCATAACACCACAACAAAACCGGGGTATTCACTTTCGTCCACAAAGTTTTGAATATCAATCACAACTAGCACAACCCAATCAAAACCAAAACCCGTTTTACGTTAACCGTCCATTTGTCCCACATAGCGTCCTTACACGATTACGCCAAGAACCTAGTGGGTCGTCGTATCGTCCAAACATGGACTTCATTTATCCTCCCAACCGTATCAACCTTATTCCCGGCAAGTACTAATCTTGAAATGAATTTGGAAGATTATATTCGAGTATCCGACACAAAACTATCCAACTCAAGATGCTTCGATGGGGCAAGGTTCGTCACGGTTCGTACCATGATTCCATTCCGTTGAAGGCGATGATGATGAAAAACCGACGATCTTTCAAGAAATGTCCCCATCAAACCAAAGCGCCCATCAAGGCGTGCTTCAAGGCCAAGGACAAAGGCAAGAAGCCCGAAACAAGCAAGGCGAAGGCAAGAAGACCGTTGAACCATGGACAAAGGCGGAAAAGTTCGCGCTTTGTAGAGCTTGGGTTTATGTGTCGGAAAACTCGGCGAGAGGAAACGCCTTGAACATGCACCGCTTTGGGAGTTAGTGATAGAGTATTTTCAAAATGAAACTGGCTCAGACAGAACCTACGACTCCATCACTACCAAATGGAAGAATAGGATTCGTAATAGGGTTGGTAATTATTGCGCTATCATTGATAATATCAAGAATAACCATGGAAGTGGTGAGAATGATATAGACGACACTTCAAAAGCTCTTAGAGAATACCGTATGATGTACGGTCATGATTTCACCTTGGAGGAGTGTTGGGAAATTTTGAAGGGTCATGATGCTTGGAAGAACTGTGAGATGTCGGCTTTCCAAACGAATAGTCGGAAGAAAACAAAGGGTTCTACCATTACCTCGGGTTCAACCCAAGCTCTTTTGGATGTCCAAGATGTTGATGATTCTGATGATGAGGAAGAGACTAGAGAATCACGACCGATAGGTCGTGACGCAGCAAGGAAGAAATCATCCTCCTCCTCTCGTGCTGATGATGAACCATCAGAATCATTTGTAAAATCGTTGGCCAAAACTTTCTTCAAATTCAAGAAGCCATCAAAAGGGAAAAAAGGTAAGAGTAAGGAGGGTTTAGAAGATGCGTACATACGGTTGAGGGAAAAAGAGCTGGAGATGAAAAGAGAGAAACTTGAGCTCATGACGCTATCAAAACGGGAGACCGACATAATCTTCTACAATACCCCAGTCGACCCATAACTAGAAGAATTGATGAAAGTCAAGATAACAATTAATGAACGATACGGTTTAGATTATTAGTTTAAGTATTGTAATGTTTATTTTAATTTAGTATTGTAATGTTTATTTTAATTTTAATGAATTTAAATTTGTTGTTTAAAATGTTTGAATTAAAAAAAAAAAAAAAAAAAAAGGTCGGTCATTGACTGTGGCATCCTGGCCGTGTCTGGTCGCCGGGGATAGAAAGCTGATGTGACACCTGGTGACCTGGATCACGAGTGTGCCCAGCCTGATATCGTAGAATTTTTTTAGGATAAAATATCCTGTTTAGTGATTATGTGGTGCATATTTTTATTCCTTACAAAATATTAGACTTTATTCCTTACAAATTATTAGATTTTTATGTCGTATAAAGAAAAATGAAACTTATCACACCTGTCTACTTGCGATTACAAGTCACTTTCAATCACTTTGACCTTTTACATTCATGCTATTATCGACTACCGCTTATATATTACCTTAACATCACACGGTTACCATACTATTTCTATATAAATACTTTGACTAAAAAAATTTACTTTAGCCTCAAATTACCATTCTTCGTAAAAAAAATTATCACAAAAACTCGTTTAACCAAAATTATTGCTCGCCTAAAATATTAATTACATGGTATTCGTGCGCTGCCGTAACGCGTAAACACCATGCTAGCTATAATATAATAAACATATATAAGTCATTAAGTCTAAGAATAGACCGGAAAATTTGAGGTTATAAAATATAAGCTAAAGACAAATAAACTCATAAGCCTATATATAAACTTAAACAAACACCCTCTAAGAAGAGTTGTTTAACACCAACAACCTGTTGGGGGTTATCTCCCAGAACATAGTTAAGACAATCAATGACAGTAGCAATACCACTAGGTGGTTCTGGATATCACTTGGAATCGTGTGATCACTTTCCAAAGTAAACTATTCGACCCTAATGCCCGGGTATCACGAATATCTACTTGGGATAAGACCAAATGCGGTTAGAGAATTAGGCACAATTCTATAACTCTTTCACTAGTAAGTGTTTACGTTTTACGTGTGTTCTTCATGCATGTTCGGATCTCCTATATAGGAGGTTACTCTTGAGCTATTCCAATGGAATTATGAGTATTAATCGGCCCATTAATAGCCTCATAATTAGCCCCATTATAGCCGTTAGTGGTTACATGACCAATTAAGCGTGGTCATAAAGAAGTTATAATCGCCATTTAGCGATACTTTCCATCTGTGATACTTTCAACTAGCGGTACTTTCACTTGCGGTGGAAGTACGACCTATCGATGGAAACAATGCTTATCGGTACTTTCATAGCACTATCGGTGGATACACCACTTCGGTGGAAACACGCCTATCGGTGGAAACCACAAGCGGTACTTTCCACAAGCGGTACTTTCACCAAGCGGTACTTTCACGGTACTACCAATACAAACCACTATAAGAGTCAGGGAGTTCATGGACCTTATGGGTGTACACTCCGTACCTCCTAACCCATTGCAAGGTGTGAACTAATCCCACAAGTGCACTAAATTTTCCAACAATCCTCCCCAAATTTAGTTCACTTCCTTTGCATGAAAAATAAACATCAATCAAAACATGTGCATAAACGAAAATGTCCAGAGGATTGAATTTCCATCTTAGTAAATTACACGTTCAAATATTCGAGAATCAGGGTGTTCTAAGAATTGAACCCTTCAACCCATTTGAATACCGAAGATAAAATACACATAAGTTTTCAAACACTTAACGACTCCCCGACACTATACAAGCCATGTGTCCATATCCAAATTCATAAATGTTGTAAAAGCTAAAGTCCAAAGCTTCAAGCGGCAAAACTTCAACAT
The DNA here is from genome assembly GCA_022545495.1 of Chrysanthemum lavandulifolium. Lineage (NCBI taxonomy): Eukaryota > Viridiplantae > Streptophyta > Magnoliopsida > Asterales > Asteraceae > Chrysanthemum > Chrysanthemum lavandulifolium. Next base: position 284,890,025 of record CM040241.1, read on the forward strand.
TTACATAGGTGGTTCCTCTTTAGTCATGCTCTGCCAAGCACTTTTCAAAGAAAAATAACCATTAAGTAAAGACTTCATCCTCCTTTCGGCAGTTACGAGCACAACCTTGGGATGTAAATAAAACATGTGCTCCATCCACCGAATGTTCGACTTTCCACATTGAACTCGGCTCCCAAGTTTCCTTGGGAGGAGTTGGGTTTCTAGCATTCGGTGACTAAGTTGGACTTAAACCCATCCCTTTAGCGACTTTATAACCAAGTCTCTGGCCGGACCCTTCGTCAGTGATCGGCTAAGTTACATTGAGATCTCACAAACTCTATAGATACCACCCCATTCATGATAAGCTCACGAATCATGCTATGCCCGACACCTAAGTGTCTAGACTTACCATTGTACATCGGCTATAAGCCTTAGCCAATGTAGCCGCACTATCACACGGATAGAAATAGGTGCTATAGGTTTAGGCCACAATGGAATCTCGAAGCAAGTTTTTCAACCATTCACTTCTTTACCGGTAATGCTAGAGCCACAAATTGATTCCATTGTTGAGCTGGTGATGCAAGTTTGCTTCTTGGATGCCCAAGAAATTGCACCTCCACCAGTAGGAATACCCACCACCGGTAGACGAATTGTCTTGATGTTCTTGATCCAACTTGCATCGGTGTAACCTTCCAACAACGATGGGTAACCGATATGAGAGACTATAATCCATAGTTCTCTTCAAATACTTGATGCCCTTTGAGCGCTTGCCGTTGATGAGCACTAGGATTACTAGTATACCGCTCAATTTTCCCACCGCAAAACCAATATCGGGTCTTGTACAAGTCATGGCATACATCGGTGACCAATTACCCTAGAATACTCAAGTTGAGATCTGACCTTGCCATGATTAGGCATCGACTTCTCACAGTATCCATAGGTGTACTCATTGGAGTACAATCAAAGTAATTGAATTTCCTCGATACTTCTCAATATAATGAGGCCGAGAGATAGATATTCTATTACTTTCATGTTTCATCCTTATACCAAGGATAACATCGACCTCCCCATGTCTTTCATGGAGAACCTTGATGACAAAAATTCCTTTGTCGGGACAACTGATTTTGGTCGGTGCCAAAGATCAACATGTCATCAACATATAGACAAATGATGACTCCTTTACCGTATTCATCAAATTTGCTATATACACATTTGTCGACTTGGTTAAGAACATAACCACTAGACAAAACCACTTCATCAAACTTTTGATGCCATTGTAGGTGCTGTTTAAGTCCATAAAGAGACTTAATCGGTTTACACACCTTGTTTTCATTGCACGGCATGATGAAGCCACGAGGTTGGTTCATATAAACCTCCTCTTCCAATTCACCATTCAAGAAAACATTTTCTCATCCATCGATGAATAACCGATTGTGAATAGATGCCATAGCAATCGCGGTCTTATGGTAATTGTCGAGCCACGGGGCATAAGTATCAAAAGCGTCTATTCGACTTTTGTTTAAAGCCACGAATGACTAGTCTAGCCTTGAACTTTTCAATAGTTCCATCTACCTTCATTTTCCTTTTGAAAATCCATTTGCAACCCAAAGGTTTGCAACGGAGGTAGATCAACCAACACCAAGTGTTGTTGCCCATGATGGAATCCATCTCATCATTGATTGCTTCTTTCGAGAAAGCAATATCACGGGACTTCATTGTTTCTTCAAATGTTTTGGGGTCATCCTCAACAATGAAGCAATAGGAGTATTGGTGCGAGACCTCATCCCTAGTACCTTCAACTAAGTATAGTTGAAACTCGGTCAAATGACTTTGGAGTCCCGACCCTTTGCTCTTCACGAGCACGTTTCGTTCTTGAACCACAACCTCATCGAGGACCACCGATGGTTCACCATCGAGGACCTCGATACACCAAAGTCATGAGTTCCATTAGGAATCCTCGACTTGGTCTAGGGCGATGAGAATCTATTCTCATCAAAATCGCATCCCTTGATTCAATTATTGAGTTAAGCGAAACATTTTCATTAGGTTCAATAACATAGAACCTAAAAGCCTTGGAATGCTCGGCATATCCAACAAAGATGCGATCGATGACTCTTTCACCCAAAGTCTTTTGCTTTGGATCGTGGAGTCTTACAATGACCCTACAACCCCAAACTTTGAGATAATTCGGGTTGGGTTTCCTTTTAGTCCGAGTTCATAAGGGTAACCTTTTTCCTTTTGTTGGGAACTCTATTTAGCAAATAGCAAGTCGTTAACATAGCTTCACCCGAACCCTTGACTCGATCCACGAAAAGGACAACATGGAATTAACCATCTCCTTGACACCTGTTTTCCTTTCGAAATACCATTTCTTTGAGGAATATAAAGCGATCGTTTCATGGATTATTCAACAGTGAAATCTTGAGTATCCATGTACTCACCTCCCTATCGATCCTTAATCTTTTGATCAAAGACCCAGTTGTAATTCAACTTCGCTTTTAAACACTTTGAATTTATCTAATGCTTCATCCTTGGTATGTATGATATACATAACAAAATCTAGAAGCATCATCAATAAATGTCACAAAGTACTTCTTATTTCCCAAAGAAGGAGTGGCATGCAAATCACACAGTCATTGTGAATAAGCTCCAAGATCTTAGTCTCACGACTAACACCTGAAAGGGTTTCTTGGTTATCTTGGTCAACATGCAAGTTTTACACTTTTCGGTGTCCATGTCAAAAGAGGATTAAACCATCCCTAGACATATCTTGCATCCTTTTATAGTGAACATGACCAAGTCTAGCATGCCAAAGGTTAGAATCACTCGATCATATGTGGTCAAAAAGTGAAATAACACTTGTCGGTGGTAATATTAAGCTGAACATTTGATTACATAAATAACCAAAACCAATAAAACCACCACATTTAGAAAGAACAAACTTATCGATTCAATAACTTGTTTATATCCATGATTATTCAAAACACTACTTGAAACCAAGTTCTTCACGATATCGGGAACATGAATAACATTAAACAAAGTTACAATCTTTCGAACTAAACCTAAGATCTACACAACCACGACCATGCACCAAGGTCATTGACTCATTTCCCATGTGAAGAATAGAACCATCATTCATTGACTCATAAGTCTTGAACCGACTTCTATCTTTACACACATGAACTGTCGCACTGAGTCAACCCACCACGCAACATCATTATCCTGCACATAAAAGATTCGAGATACATATGTAACATAATAAATCGAAAAGACTTATTAAACATATTCGACCTTTCGGTGAGTTGGTGAACCACCACTCCACGAACCATTAGTGCACGATCCATTGGCTTTACCACCAACTTTAACACCCTTGCGGTCCCTTTTAATGTGACCGGTCTTGCCACATTTCCAACAAGTAGGTGTTGCCTTCTTGTTAGGATCTGCTCTTGTGTTGTCATGATATTTGCGTTTGCCTTTGTTGTCATTGTACACGGTAGAGTTGTTATGCTCTACCATATTGACAACAGATGGTCCAAAGACATTGCTACTCTTTGGCTTGTCATTATCCCGCACTTTGAGAGATTCCTCAATATGCGGATGATACCAAACTCAACAAGTTAACTCCTCCTTCATATGTTTCAAGGTATGCTTGAAATCTTTCCATGAAGGAGGAGTTTATCAATGACACAAGAGACTTTGATAGCCTCATCCATGTTCATTTGGTGTTGTGTAAACCTTCCAGTATTCCAAGAAGTTCATTGTATTGTTCCATAACCGGTCTTGAATCGGTCATTTTGTAATTTGTGAAATTACTAACAAGGAACTTCTTACTTGATGCATCCTCGACCATATATTTGGCATCCAGGAATCCAGTTCTTTGGAAGATTCAAAGTTCGATAAATATCAAACAAAGAATCGAGACATACCATTCGAATAAGACCTCTGCATATGTAGTCATCATTCTCCCACTTGCTCCTCCTCCCGATTTGATCCACGGTAGCATCATCACCATCATCGAGGAATTGGAGTAGTCGACACATAGACCACACTCATGCTTGACGAAAGAAGTGCATCTTCTTCGCCACCTCCTAAAGTCCACCCTTCAAACTTGTCCAATTTTAGCAAAGTTTGAAGCCATGTGTTCATTGCGACAATTGCCATTGATTATCACTAAATAGTTTACTTTGATTGTTGGGGTTATCTCCCGAGCGAGGTTAAGACAATCGATGACAGTAGCAATACCACTAGGTGGTTACGGATATCACTTGGAATCGTGTGATCACTTTCCAAAGTAAACTATTCGACCCAATGCCCGGGTATCACGAATATCTACTTGGGATAAGACCAAATGCAGTTAGAGAATTAGGCACAATTCTATAACTCTTTCACTAGTAAGTGTTTACGTTTTCTGTGTGTGTCTCATGCATGTTCAGATCTCCTATATATAGGAGGTTACTCTTGAGCTATTCCCATGGAATTATGAGTATTATCCGGCCCATTAATAGCCTCATAATTATCCCCATTATAGCCGTTAGTGGTTACATGACCAATTAAATGTGGTCATAAAGAAGTTGTAACTGCTATTTAGCAGTACTTTCCATAAGCGATAGATTTTCCACTAGCGATATTTCACTTGCGGTGGAAGTACAACCTATCGATGGAAACACCGCTTATCGAGATTTTTCATAGCACTATCGATGGATACACCACTCGGTGGAAACATCGCTTATCGGTGGAAACATCGCTTATCGATGGAAACCACAAGTAGTACTTTCCACAAGCGATGATTTTCACCAAGCGATCTTTCACCAAGACTACCAATACAAACCACTATAAGAGTCGGGAGTTCATGGACCTTATGGGTGTACACTCCGTACCTCCTAACCCATTGCAAGATGTGAACTAATCCCACAAGTGCACTAAATTTTCCAACACAACCAAAAAAAAATAGTAGATAAACTTCCTCATTCCAAACAAATTACCATTATCTTTTGTAGTCGATTTTGTTTTAGCTACTTTCTTTATGAGTGTTTCATACCAGACTAGTTATGGCCGCGGTATACATTGAAAAAAAATAAAATTACATTGGTTATTGGTGACAAGAGACAACAAAACGATAACATGCGGCGTTTAATCATCTTTCATAGATGACAGACTTTGATATACTTTCGACAAAAAATTTTTAAATATTAATAACTTTCAAACCGTTAATCGTTAAGCGAAAAAAAAATATCATTCATGACGACGTTTAATCATCTTTCATAGATAGACACTTTGATATACTTTCGACAAAAATTTTTTTCGTATTTTCACCTTTTTTTTAAGTTTTTCGTTTTTTACGTTCTTGAAAATTGCATTAAAAATCATATATGATAAAACACTAATTTGAATATCATATGTGATATTAGTGTTATATCATATATGATATTAGTGTTATATCATATATGATATGTAATATCACATGTGATATTAGTGTAATATCACATGTGATATCACATATCATATATGATTTAACACTAATATCACATGTGATAATCAAATTAGTATTTAATCATATATGATATTTTCATGCAAATTTCAATTAACGTAAAAGACAAAACGTGAAAAACGATTTTTCTTTTTCAAAGTATATCAAAGTCTTGCGTCATAAAAGATAATTAAATGCTTCTTGTGACGGTGTAAATATTTTCACTTAACGATTAACGGTTTAAGAGATATTTAAATTATAAAAAATATGTGAAATAATAAAATGCTTTTAATCTCATCCATTGATTTATTTTTAGATGGATGATGGAGATGAGTCCCTTGGTATGTAAGAAAATTTTAGTATGTAAAATAACTCTCCTCCATAATCATAGTTGAGATATATTGGTTAAGTGTTTTATATAACGTTTGTGCATAAAATATAAAATAATCAAAATTTAATTAAAAATGTTGTAACATACTCAGGTGAAAGAAAACTATTTAAAATGTATCAGATAACCTATAATGATATTTAGTGAAACTGTTAAATAAAAGCACTTTTTTCGTGTAGGGTTCATCGACATAAACCAAGCAACATATGACAACTTTATTTAAACATATTTTTGTAACATATTAATCAAAGTAAAAAAAAAAAAAAAAAAAAAAAAAAAAAGTTTAAGATGTTTTTCTTTTTTGGCACAACACATTATTTATTTTTAATTATTTTAAGTTTTAAGAAAAAAGGACATTTTCTTTTTATAAGCAGTTTAAGATTAAGATTATTTGAAAAATATAATATTATATGTTATTTTTTTATAGGTTTCAAATTGAATCAAATCTTACTGAAGATTTTACTCATACCCTTAAAAAAATGATTATGCTGCCCTCTTTTTGCTAAATTACAAACAATACTAAATATTTGTTGTTTTGTAAGAGGGTAAGGATAGCGTATGGAGGTTTTAGCCCAACTAATTCTAAGAATGGATCTTTCGCCAGGTGTCAACACTTTTTAGGAAAAAAGTTGGGGTATTTAAAATAGACTTTGAGACTTATGACTTTTTCCTTCCAATCTAAGAGCCAGTGTCCCGACACTTTTCGAACCCAATCATTTTCATACCTATGATTTATAAGCGACTTATATCCAAATGACTTTTTAAGATTCGAAGCGATTTTTTTTTGATATTTTCGAGAAAAAGTCAAACTTTAGAAAGTATTATTTTATTCCTTTTCTTCCTTCCCAATGTCGAATGACTTAAGTGAATTACTTTGGCGTCTTTTTAACTTTGTACTTTTGTACTTTTATATTTTTTACATAACTTTTAAATACTTTTAAATTAGAATGACCATTGTACCCTTCACTATAAGAAACATGGTTGATGATGCTGTTTATCAACACCTTCACCTCCGGTATCAACACCTTCACCTCTGCCATTCTCATGTGGAAGGTACTAATATTGACACCTTATACTTCACCCTTATTGTTAATTATATTCCATCTAATATTATAGTAGTTATTCTTTTTATAAATATAATCTCTTTCCCAATATGTGTCCACTTACAAGTCTGATACTTTTAATAGAGATGTCGAGACCCGGCTTCCTCAGCTTATGGTTAATTTCGTGACATCTTCCTACAAGCCAGAGCTGTTGAAGCCCCTTGTTGGCAAACTCACAATTTTCCCAGAAGTGGTATGTAACATTTATACATTTTTGTTAGCTTTCTGGTATTTGCTTAGCGGTAGAGGTGGCAAACTGGCCAAGTTGGGTATGGGTCAAGACGGCCGGGTCAGTAATACATTTTCGCCGACTTGCAAACTTTTGACATTTTGACCCGTTCCTTTTTACATTTGGCCCATAATACAGATCACTCGCTTGAGAAGTACATATTAGCATGTTCATTCCAGGTAGTAATAAACTATCATTTACATAAAAAAAAATAAACGGCTCCTTTGGTAGAACATGTGTCTCATGTACGAGTAATTGTTTATTTGAATATATACAGGGTAAAACATGTTTATGACGTTGGTATTTTCGATTTTAATACAGGGTAAAACATGTTTATGGCTACGAAGTAGTTCCTGAAGCTATATCTGATGCTCGACGGAATGCCAAGCTTAATGGTCTCGACAATGCCGCATTTATCCAAGGGGATCTGAATAAAATTAGTGATAGTTTTGGGATTGTGTATGTTGAAGGCACCACGGATTGTGTATGTATCATGTAACCCTGCCACATGTGCACGTGACCTTGATTATCTTTGTCATGGTTCGATGAGTATCTTTGTTACTATCAACTTTTTTGTCTCATGGTTGGGTGAGTATCTCTGTTACTACCAATTATAGACCGAATTATCACCAATGCCATTTTTTCTGCTACACACCCGGTTTGGTTCTTTGGTGTAGCTGTTGCATTCCTCGTGAAACTAGGTCTCTGCAACTACCCAAATGACCCAACCATGCAACAACTTGTTCCCCGAACCGTCCCTAAAGCAAGACCCCATCAAGGCAGTGGTGAACTAATTCAACACCGACAGCTGGACAGAGAGGGTTACCAAGGGGTTGCTTCATTCCCGCTTTACAACAGGAGTATGTAGTTTTCATGGCACGTACATCTGATTGAGAATTTATAATGTAGCCATAGTGACGACGAAAGAAATTTAGATGATAATTATCATAGCAGCTCAGTCTCTATTACTCTAAAAATGAATGAAGATTGATATTGTGGTATGGACAAAGACTAACAACCAACTTTATAGGAAGCAACAGTATGATGCACTTTCTGATTTCTGGTCAAGATCAGCTGTGGTCTGCACTTGAGCTGCATATTGTAGCAGTGGTTACCAATCGATAAGCCCAGCAGTGGTTACGAGTAAAGCTAGCAGTCGTTTCGTAGCAGTGGTTACCAAGAAAAACTAGCGATGGTTTCGAGATAACTTGGCGATGGTTTCGAGAAACTAGCGATGGTTTTGAGAAGCTTGGCGGTGGTTTCGAGTCATGATAGCGGTGGTTAAACATGTATCGTCTGCAGCAGTAAGCACAACGGCAATAATAGAAACATATACCAATCATAGGAGCAGTAGCAAAAACGCTTTTATAATAAATTGAGTTTGGGGGATGTTAGATCAAAGTTATGTTTTAATAGGTGCTGATTGCTGGGAATTTTTACAATACAAATTAGAAGACCTGTCTTATAGTTACAACAAGTTGATGGTTATAAATTTCAAGTAGTTCATAATATGTTGATGTGAAATTTTATTGAGCTGTTTTAGGTCTATCAGTCTGTGTCACAAAAATTTGCATAAAGTTTTGATATGCTAATGCTAATGTATTATTATATTAAACCGTGTCGTTAGTTATATATAATACATTTATTTATATATGATTTTTGCAACTTTATATGATGTTGTCGACAAAGCCTTCGCTTTTATAGCGAGTACTATTTGGAGCGGGTAGCGCTTAGAATGTAATAAAGATTTTGAAGGAACAAAGGCTTTGGTTCCGATTGTTTTTAATGAGAGGGTGTGTGTGTTCTGTTTTTATGCTTATTATTTACGGTCACTCAATTTTGTATAGTGTTACTAAACCACTACTAGTATATTTTGGTAACCACTGCTAGTGTTACTAAACCACTGCTAGTATTTTTGGTAACCACTGCTAGTATGTTTCATTCCACTGCTAGTGTTACTAAACCACTGCTAGTATTTTTGGTAACCACTGCTAGTGTTACTAAACCACTGCTAGTATGTTTCATTCCACTGCTAGTGTTACTAAACCACTGCTAGTATATTTTGGTAACCACTGCTACGTGTTACTTATTCTCTTCGAAGCAACCATATTCTTGAAGGGCTTCAATGGCTTTGGTTTTAGCAGATTCCCAGATAACCATGTCGGGGTTTTGTTTGTTTAATGCTGAGAAATCAACCACAGGGAGCTGAAATGGTGCTTCTGAACCCATGTTTTTTGAATCTCTTGTTACCTTTGTCTAAACACTTGAATTGGTTTGTGTACTGCTACAAACCCGTCTCTTATAAAGCTGAATCGTGGCGTGTTAAGATGCATAAGACAAGAAGTCCACATGAATCATACCCTAGTAGTTCCAAGAAACAGAATAATTAATAAGGGCGAAAATTGTCCTGGTATGGTAATTATACTCTTTTCTTTTGGTAACCTACGGTTTTCAACCTTTTTGGAAGACTATTCCAAGAGGTTTGAGCCCACCGCCACACTAGAACTTGCGACCTCTCACATTTTAGTGATGATAGTCACAAGCCTCTTACCAGTAGGCCACCCCTGACTGGTTTGATATTACTCTTTTGAAATGAGTTAAACTGATCATTCTTTTCCTGATGAGATTGCTTATCACTAATCAGTGAACTAGCCCATTTTAGAAACTAAAGGAGCTCATCCTTCATCCCTGGTATACTAGTTAGCTGTCCACTAGATTATAATACCGTCTTTTCAGAAAAAGTTTAGTTACCAAGTCAAAACATTATTAAGTATAATTATAACAGCGGTCACAAACAGAAGTGTGTTGTTATTCTATCATTAGCCTTATAAAGAAATCATATTTAATCCATGGCATAGAGTAATCAGAATAATGTCATTTATTGATTATGTCAAGATCAGAGAATAATTCATGGATTTTGTATTGTTGGAAACTTTTGGTGAGGTATGGCGAAGTTTAGAATCCATTTTTTGTCTTTGTTTAACTTCTTGGGGATTTTCATAGGTAGGAACTCTGTTGTTTACAATGATGATATGAGACCATAAACAACAAAAAACAACACGCGTGGTCTTTCTTAGGCTCTTTTGTCGCATAGCAAGCAAACATCGCTGACATATAGGCATTAGTGTAGAAGTGCTGTATGCTGGGTATCGGTGTATCGTTACACAGCTGAAGTGACAAAAAATCTTTTTTCTAAACTATGTACAAAGCACAGAAATTTTTCTAAACAACACGAATGATGAATAGGCGATTTCTTTATCCAGTTTATTGTTTGTTATGGGTAGGAGTCAACTATTTAACAAACATACAATCAACTAGACAGCACATATCATCTAGTCCAGTTGTGCCACTGTGTTGTTTACACCATTACTTGAACTAGAAAATCAAAAAAGTGTCTAAGATTAACCCTGCGGCAGACTCATGTTCCGTAAGAACCAAACCTCAGCTAAGGGGGTGTTTGGGATTGCTTGTTTAGCTGCTTATGCTACACGAGACAACCAAATAAGGAGTTTGGAATGAGCGATTCTCAGTGATTTTTTTGTCCAGCACATAAGCAATTTGGCTAAACAATCGCAAACATCTTTGCTTCGGTACCATATCTGAAAAAAGCAATAAACGCCAAACATCGATAAATGAATATACCATATGTGAACAATGAATAAACATGCATTAACAGTAGATTACTATGGCTCCCGAATTGCATAAAACTTTGAGCGCAAAGGATGTATGAACCAGAACACTTTCCTTGTATTCATATGGTCAATCACTGTGCAGGTTGATCACATACAACTTCATCTTGAGTATATCAATACATATCTAAAAACAGGGAAAAGATAAAATAAAGAGACCTCCAGTTTCAGCAGAAAGTTTCCATTTTATTGTAATACTCCGTATTCGTTTCTTTTTAACTTCTTGTAGTTCTTGAATTTCAATATCTAACCACAACATTGGAGATCAGACTTCAAAGTCAAACCATTCCGTCTTGAACCAATTCTTGTAAACCTTTCTTCAACCTCTCGGCTGCAAGCTGACAGTCTTTTTCAACCAGACCACCAAAGAGATCCTAACGTGACCCTGACACCCACACGGGCCTCCTGGGATTAGAACCACACCATGCTAATGGTGATAATGCGTCAACAAGAAGTTGACGATTCCTGACTAGATCTCTGACTTGATCCTTGACCCATTGTGAACCCACTTACATTGAGTGAAGAGCTAGTCTTTGTGAGATTATTGAAGCACATATCGGTATGTTGTCTTGGATTTTAAGAAGTTGCTGTGCAAAACCATCAACCCCTGAAGGAAACGCTATCTGCATAACAACATAAATTATTCCCATGTAAACCTATTGAAAACATGTATGTGGTACCGCATGATAAGTACAGAGTATATATAATGCAACAATCAGGGAATACTTACATATCCAACTCGCCAACCCATCATCCCGTAAGCTTTTGAGAAGGAGAAGATGTTAACAATGTGATCTCCCTCAATGCATGAATCGTCAAACCATCGTACATGAAGTACCTGTTTATCATAATGATTAAAATTCCAACGAAGATACAATCTCGGAATATCTAGGTACGAGGATAAAGATGAACTAAAGGTGGTATTTTCAGAACTATTTATGTGAAATTGGTCGATTTGGGTTATATTTTATAGGTGACAAGCCAAAAGTTCAGATGTCAATCAAAAAACTGGATAGTCATTTAGATTAATATTTTGGTAAACATAATTGATAAATATACACTATTTATGAAATGTAAAAACAAGAAAATTTTGTTGGTCCCCCGTTCCATTTTTACCTGCCAAAAACCAGACCCGCCCATTTTGCAGGTTTTTCTTTTATGCTAAGCTATACAGGTGAATTAGCAAACGGCAGACGTAGGCCAATTACTTAATCAGGTATACCATGTCTTTCAATCGACTACTGCCTACTCTGTGTGTGTGTGCGCGCGCAATTATTGATCTTGTTAAAAACTTCATTTCGGACAACAAAGTTACTTACTCATATGTGTTATCTACAACAAGCCAACATCCAGCCTTTTTGCAGATGTCTGATATTTTCTAGCAAAACAAAAAGAATGTTTAAAATATCGTTAGAATCTTTGTAGCACACTAGTAATATAAATAAGAGCCATAACAAAAGGCACCTTCAGTAGAGGCTCTGGGATGTAAGTTCCAGATGGGTTCCCGGACTAACAACAGTAACTAGCTTCGTGTAGGTTTGGTTTCGCAAAAGTTTTTCAAGCCAATCTAATGTTCATAAATTTGGGAATAAATAAGGACACGCACAAATTCAATAAAGTAGGCAAATTATGCAAAAGCAGGTAAACACAAGTGAGGTAAACAGATAAGCTGCCAATAAAAGCTCTAACCTGTATCTGGATGGAGCGTGTCGGGATGACCAGGGCCCACAAGAATGTTGGTGACACCTGTCATCTGGAATGACATGTAAGCGTTGAAGTAGTACGGTGCAAACATCACAACCGAATCCCCAGCATCACACAATGTAAGAACAATATTCACAAATGCCTGCAAGAAACTAATGGTGTAAAAACCTTGAAAACTTTCATAATTTATATGCAAATTAATTAACTTACTATCAGCCCTAGCTACCTGATTTGCGCCAGCAGTGACCATGACTGAGGATTTGAATAACTTATTTTCTTCACGCAGCTGCAAATATAAAAGAACCATAAGAATATTATCATATGAAGGATATATAACATGTAGTGTTTAAAGATACCTTTCTAGTCAAAGCTTCCTAAGCTCGGAAGCCCTTCATCTGCACCATAACGGCTGATTGAAGGCTCCCATACAAGCTCTCGCACCTTCTCCAATGCCGCTTTTGGTGGTTGCCAGTACACAACACCCTGTATTTCCAAGAAACCCCATTGCAAATTAGTCAAACATGTTGTATTTGAAACATAAAGTTCTGATCACCTCTAAGTTTGAACTTTCTGCTTCAAAAATGTATTCAATTCTTCAAGAAAAGACGCGAGTTTGGGATAATCATATGTAACAAAATGCACTGCGAGAGATAGTTTGGACTTGCTTTTGATTTGAAGAAACGCAGAAAACAAGGAAATTCTAGTTATCTAAGGATTTGAAAGGTAAAATAATAAAAGATTAGATCACACATTTGCAGTAGGGAACTCGTAAAATGCTTTATCCTAAACTACTTACTTTATAAGCATATTATATAAACATAAACATTTTGCGTCTACCCAAACAGTCAAACTGCTTACTCATTGTATCAAAATGCGCTAAACGGTCTAAACAAGCGATGAGACACAAGTAGAATCCATTAAGCAAATTAATTTTTTCTAAAACTAAGAGCTCAAAATCCCAAATGAAGGAAGTGATCCAAAGCGAAACATGACTATTGGAGCATAAGAGAAGCTATCCGAAATACAAATAAGAGATGTTCTAAAACTACGAGGACAAAATCCTAAATACGCATTGATCATAGTAAAAGTTCACAAAAAGGATTACACATGGTTATAAACACAAGAAACAAAATGCTTTTTATCCTAAACTGCTAACTTTATAAGCATATTATATAAACATTTCGCTTCTACCCAAACAGTCAAACTACTTATTCATTGTATCAAAATGCGTTAAACCATTTAAATAAGCAATCCGAAACACAAGAATTAGAACCCATTATGCAAATTAATTTTTTTCTAAAACTAATAGCTCAAAATCCAAAATGAAGGAAGTGATCCAAAACGAAGCATGACAATTAGACCGCAAGAGAAAGCTATCCGAAATACAAATAAGAGATGTTCTAAAACTATGAGGACAAAATTCTAAAAACGCATTGATCATAGAAAAATTTCACAAATAGGATTACACATGGTTATAAAAACAAGAAACAAAACGCTTTATCCCAAACTGCTTACTTTATAAGCATATTATATAAACATTTCGCTCCAACCCAAACAGTCAAACCACTTATTCATCGTATCAAAATCGTTAAACGATTTAAATGAGCGATCCGAAACACAACTGAAACCCCATATATACATTGATCTTATAAAACAAGAAACTCATAAAAGGATAAATTAAGCAAGCAACCTGAGCTAGTGATATAGCTAATCTGATAGTAATTCCTACCACTAAAACCTCATAAAAAGCATGATTCTTTCATACCCTTTTTTGGATAAGACATAGCGATTTTTGCCACCCATTCTATCCCTTTGGCTGACCCGTTCTGACCCGCTGAGAACTCAAAAAGAACAGATTAGACAAGTGAGATCACTTACAGGAATGACGGCCATCTGATTCAACCTCTTGCCTACTTCATCATCTAGAGCATACTCGTCACTAAATGAATAAGACAATTCTTCATCATAGTTCAACTGTCTTGTAGGACTATCACATGAACTAGAAGGTGGCATATCATTTGTGTTCTCATCATCTCCTATAAAATATAAAATATATAAATATCATTACACCATAAACATACAGATATGACCATTTCGAGGGACAGTTGATATGTTACAAGTGAGCCATTTTCTCAGAAAAAATGAATAAGATAAAAAAAAAACTTGCCCAGTCTTAGAAAAAATGAATAAGATAAAAAAAAACTTGCCCAGTCTTGTACATGTATGAAGCTGGTTCCAAAATAGATCGAGACATGCTTACGTTGTTTCACAGACGCATAATCTGTTTTGTGAATGCAATCCGAAACAATAATTGGTGGAAATGTACAGGGAATGAATGAGAACAATAATTGGTAGAAATGGAAGAGACAAGGATAATAGACAATTTAGTTAAAATTATAATTTTGAAAAGTGTAAAAATGTCTTAAAAAGATAAAAGTATAAAGTAAAAAGTCATTAATATTATTTCGCAAGTCATGAAGACGTTGGGAAGGAAAAAGATAAAAAATATTTTAGTAACTTTGACTTTTTTACTAAAGAATGAAAAAAAAAATTGCAAGATTCTTAAAACGTCGCTTAGATTCGATTGCTTTATAATCGTGAATGTAAAAGTCGAAAAAATGATTGGGTCACAAACTTGAAGGACACTTGTCGAACATATGAAAAGTAGAAAAGTCATGATCATGAAAGTCTATTTTGGAAATCTGTTTTTTCCTAAAAGTGATGGCAGCTCGAATGAAAGATCGTTCTTAGAATTAACCCTATTTTTATAACATTGTCATAACACCATTGATAATTTATAGTCACAAAAGATGCATACTGAAAAACAATTGCTTGCGGAAAAATTTAGTTACATGGTAACTCAATAATCGCCATCTTGGTACGCGACTATGTATATTAGCTAGCAGGTTTATGTAATATTTAGAGTAAAATAAACCGTTTGTTCTGAACTGGTACCCAAAACACTCATGAGTCCTTGGAAAAATTAAATACACCTAAGGTCCATATTGTTCACTTTTGCATCACTAAATGTCCATTTGATTATAATCCGTCGGTCAAAATCATTAAGTCCCCATGTTCATTGCGTGAGGAAAAATGATCATTTCATCACTTTTAATAATTATTTTGGTACATTGGTATTAGTGGTGATGTGGCGACATCATGACTAGGATTTCTTTGGTGGCGTGGACGCGCGTGACGTGGCCGAAAAAATAATTAAATTTCTCTTTGCAAGGCTCGAACTCGGGAGACCAAGTTTACAAAACCATCACCACCCTTTGGACCAAGCATCCGGTAAGGGCTAACCATTGTTTCTTTTATTCTTTTATCAAACTTGTTAGTGCAAATATTACGATATTTAATATATACATTCTCATTTGTTTTGTTGATGACAAACATGTAACTTGTAATATATAACGTAAAATGTATAAGTTACTTGTAATTATATTTTGTCTCATCATACTCTCAACACCTCTCGACGACTCAAGTCCTTGTATGCTACAACACAGGTTCGTACATATTCGTTATGTTGCGTTATGATCAAACCCCTAACAAACCATTAAACATGTTTAGTTAAATAGTTTATAAAACAATTAAGTAATTTTTGTTACTTACATTTTATAAAATACATAAACATAATTAAATGTGTTGGGTAAAACATGACCCATGACCCAAGACCCATACCCAATGTCTAGATCATTGTACCTGGTGGTACTCAAAACCATGACCCATAGCCCATTGTTTTAACCCATAAACTATGGGTAAAGAGGAGCGTCACGGATCCTCAAATGTCCCACGGATCCTTGGAATTACAGGCGGGATCCTCAGGAGGGATCCTGAAGCGTAAACATGGTTTAGCCTTTTGCCTATAAATAGCAAGCCACTTCTTACCATTTCTTCACACCTTCACACATAGTTTCTCCACCATTTCTAGGATATTTAGATCATTAGGAAACATGTGAACCACCCTCATCTCATATGTTCATAATGCTTCTTTTTCATTTATTGTAAGCATACTCCCAAGTGATCCTCCAAAGCAAGCTTAGAGATCTTGCATCCTTACCTCTTGAGTGATCACCCATCACAAGCACATGAAGATCTTCACAACAAGCTTGGGAAACTTGTCATCTTCATTCATAGAAGACTAACTACATCATGCTTTGTGTTCTTGATGTTTAGTTTAGGATTTCATATCCATTAGACACATTGTCTTGGATATTGTCTAGTATCATATTCTTGTATCTATGACTAGACTAGATGGTTTATGTGTTTGTGCCATAAAACAAAAGGTTTGTTATGTTGGGCACAAAACATAGCGTGTGTCATAGATGTGTCCTATATCTATGACTAGACTAGATGGTTTATGTGTTTGTGCCACAAAACACAAGGTTTGTTATGTTGGGCACAAAACATAGCGGGTGTCATAGATGTATCATAGACATAAGTGAAAGATGTCTAAAGAGTCAAGCGAAGACATTAGTGAAAGGTGTCAAGCGTGCGTATTGAAAGCACTAGTGAAGGGTGCTTAGAAGTCATGGCTAAAGGCATTAGTGAAGGATGTGTTGGTGGTTATTCGTCCCAAAGCGGGGTGAAGATAATCAATTCGGTAAATGTGCAACTCTTCGTGAGAAACAAACAAACTGTTAGTAATGTGAGATACCACTTGGTGGTTACGGATATCACTTGGAATCGTGTGATCACTTTTCAAAGTAAACTATTCGACCCTAATGCACGGGTATCACGAATATCTACTGGGATAAGACCAAATGCGGTTAGAGAATTAGGCACAATTCTATAACCCTTTCGCTAATAAGTGTTTCGTTTTACGTGTGTGTCTCATGCAAGTTCGGATCTCCTATATATAGGAGGTTACTCTTGAGCTATTCCATGGAATTATGAGTATTAATCGCCCATTAATAGCCTCATAATTATCCCCATTATAGCCGTTAGTGGTTACATGACCAATTAAATGTGGTCATAAAGAAGTTATAATCGCCATTTAGCGGTATTTTCCATAAGCGATTACTTTCCACTAGCGGTACTTTCACTTGCGGTGGAAGTACAACCTATCGATGGAAACACCGCTTATCATTACTTTCATAGCACTATCGGTGGATACACCACTTCGATGGAAACATCGCTTATCGGTGGAAACATCGCTTGCTCGATCGAAACCACAAGCGATTACTTTCCACAAGCGGTACTTTCACCAAGCACTTTCACCAAGACTACCAATACAAACCACTATAAGAGTCGGGGTTCATGGACCTTATGGGTGTACACTCCGTACCTCTAACCCATTGCAAGGTGTGAACTAATCCCACAATTGCACTAAATTTTCCAACAATCCTCCCCAAATTTAGTTCACTTCCTTTGCATGAAAAATAAACATCAATCAAAACATGTGCATAAACAAAATGTCCGAGGATTGAATTTCCATCTTAGTAAATTACACGTTCAAATATTCGAGAATCGGGTGTTCTAAGAATTGAACCCTTCAACCCATTTGAATACCAAAAGATAAAATACACACAAGTTTTCAAACACTTAACACTCCCGACACTATACAAGCCATGTGTCCATATCCAAATTCATAAATGTTGTAAAAGCTAAAGTCCAAAGCTTCACAGGCGGCAAAATTTCAACATTTACATAGGTGGTTCTCTTTAGTCATGCTCACGCCAAGCACTTTTCAAAGAAAATTAACCATTAAGTAAAGACTTCATCCTCCTTTCAAGGCGGTTTTGAGCACAACCTTGGGATGTAAATAAAACATGTGCTCCATCCATCGAATGTTCGACTTTCCACATTGAACTCGGCTCCTAAGTTTCCTCGGGAGGAGTTGGGTGTCCTAGCATTCAATGACTAAGTTGGACTTAAACCCATCCCTTTAGCGAATTTATAACCAAGTCTCTAGCCGGACCCTTCGTCAGTGATCGCCTAAGTTCTGTTGAGATCTCACAAACTCTATAGATACCACCCCATTCATGATAAGCTCACGAATCATGCTATGCCCGACACCTAAGTGTCTAGACTTACCATTGTACATCGGCTATAAGCCTTAGCCAATGTAGCTGCACTATCACACCGGATAGAAATAGGTGCTATAGGTTTAGGCCACAATGGAATCACAAAGAAAGTTTTCAACCATTCGACTTCTTTACCGGTTGCTAGAGCCACAAATTGATTCCATTGTTGAACCGGTGATGCAAGTTTGCTTCTTGGATGCCCAAGAAATTGCACCTCCACCAAGTAGGAATACCCGACCACCGGTAGAGCGAATTGTCTTGATGTTCTCGATCCAACTTGTATCGGTGTAACCTTCCAACAACGATGGGTAACCAAGATATGAGAGACTATAATCCATAGTTCTCTTGAAATACTTGATACCCTTTGAGCGCTTGCCGTTGATAAGCACTAGGATTACTAGTATACCGCTCGATTTTCCCACCGCAAAACCAATATCGGGTCTTGTACAAGTCATGGCATACATCGGCAGCCAATTACCCTAGAATACTCAAGTTGAGATCTGACCTTGCCATGATTAGCATCGACTTCTCACAGTATCCATAGGTGTACTCATCGGAGTACAATCAAAGTAATTGAATTTCCTCGGTGCCTTCTCAATATAATGAGACGAGAGATAGAAATTCTATTACTTTCATGTTTAATCCTTATACCAAGGATAACATCGCCTCCCCATGTCTTTCATGGAGAACCTTGATGACAAAATTCCTTGTCGGTCAACTGATTTTTGTCGGTGCCAAAGATCAACATGTCATCAACATATAGACAAATGATGACTCCTTTACCGATTCATCAAATTTGCTATATACACATTTGTCGACTTGGTTAAGAACATAACCACTAGACAAAACCACTTCATCAAACTTTTGATGCCATTGCTTAGGTGCTGTTTAAGTCCATAAAGAGACTTAATCGGTTTACACCTTGTTTTCATTGCACGGCATGATGAAGCCACGAGGTTGGTTCATATAAACCTCCTCTTCCAATTCACCATTCAAGAAAGCTGTTTTAACATCCATATGATGAATAACCGATTGTGAATAGATGCCATAGCAATCAGCAGTCTTATGGTGCTGATATGAGCCACGGGGCATAAGTATCAAAATAGTCTATTCGACTTTTGTTTAAAGCCACGAATGACTAGTCTAGCCTTAAACTTTTCAATAGTTCCATCTACCTTCATTTTCCTTTTGAAAATCCATTTGCAACCCGAGGTTTGCAACGGAGGTAGATCAACCAACACCAAGTGTTGTTGCCCATGATGGAATCCATCTCATCATTGATTGCTTCTTTCCGAAAGCAATGTCCGGGACTTCATTGCTTCTTCAAATGTTTTGGGGTCATCCTCAACAATGAAGCAATAGGAGTATTGATCCGAGACCTCATCCCTAGTACCTTAAACTAAGTATAGTTGAAACTCAGTCCAAATGACTTTGAGTCCTCGACCCTTTTGCTCTTCCCGAGCACGTGTTCGAGTTCTTGAACCACAACCTCATCGGGGACCACCGATGGTTCATCATCGAGGACCTCGATACACCGTGTCATGAGTTCCATTAGGAATCCTCGACTTGGTCTAGGGGCCGATGAGAATCTATTCTCATCAAAGTCCATCCCTTGATTCAATTATTGAGTTAAGCGAAACATGTTCATTAGGTTCAATAACATAGAACCTAAAGCCTTGGAATGCTCAAGCATATCCAACAAAGATGCGATCGATGCCTCTTTCACCCAAAGTCTTTTGCTTTGGATCGTGAGTCTTACAACATCCCTACAACCCCAAACCTTGAGATAGTTCAGGTTGGGTTTCCTTTTAGTCCGAGTTCATAAGGGGTAACCTTGTTCCTTTTGTTTGGAACCCTATTTAATAAATAGCAAGTCGTTAACATAGCTTCACCCTGAACCCTTGACTCGATCTGAATAGGACAACATGGAATTAACCATCTCTTTCAAGCCCCTGTTTTCCTTTCGAAATACCATTTCTTTGAGGAGTATAAGGGCGATTGTTTCATGGATTATTCCAACAGATTGAAAGTCTTGGTATCCATGTACTCACCTCCCTATCGATCCTTAATCTTTTGATTAAAGACCCAAGTTGTAATTCAACTTCGCTTTTAAACACTTTGAATTTATCTAATGCTTCATCCTTGGTATGTAACATAATAAATCGAAAAGACTTATTAAACATATTCGACCTTTCGGTGAGTTGGGTGAACCACCACTCCCTGAACCATTAGTGCTGATCCATTGGCTTTACCACCAATTTTAACACCTTTGCGGTCCCTTTTAATGTGACCGGTCTTGCCACATTTCCAACAAGTAGGTGTTGCCTTCTTGTTAGGATCTACCCTTGTGTTGTCATGATATTTGCGTTTGCCTTTGTTATCATTGTACACGTGGAGTTGTTATGCTCCACCATATTGACAACAGATGGTCCAAGAGCATTGCTACTCTTTGGCTTGTCATTATCCTGCACCTTGAGAGATTCCTCAATGTGCGGATGACTACCAACTCAACAAGAGTTAACTCCTCCTTCATATGTTTCAAGGTATGCTTGAAATCTTTCCATGAAGGAGGAGCTTGTCAATGACACAAGAGACTTTGATAGCCTCATCCATGTTCATTTGGTGTTGTGTAAACCTTCCAAGTATTCCAAGAAGTTCATTGTATTGTTCCATAACGGTCTTGAATCGGTCATTTTGTAATTTGTGAAATTACTAACAAGGAACTTCTTACTTGATGCATCCTCACCATATATTTGGCATCCAAGGAATCCCATAGTTCTTTGGAAGATTCAAAGTTCGATAAATATCAAGCAGAGAATCGGACATACCATTGAGAATAAGACCTCTGCATATGTAGTCATCATTCTCCCATTTGCTCCTCCTTCCGATCCGCTCCACAGTAGCATCATCCCCATCATCGGGAATAGGTGTAGTAAGCACATACACCACACTCATACTTGCGACAAGAAGTGCATCTTCTTATGCCACCTCCTAAAGTCCACCCTTCAAACTTGTCCGACAGCAAAGTTTGAAGCCATGTGTTCATTGCGTGAGCTGCCATTGATTATCACAAGATAGTTTACTTTGATTGTTGGTGGTTATTCGTCCCAAAGCGGTGAAGATAATCAATTCAAAGATATGCAACTCTTCAAAGAAACAAACAAACGTTAGTAGTAACAGATACCACTTGGTGGTTACCGGATATCACTTGGAATCGTGTGATCACTTTCCAAAGTAAACTATTCGACCCAATGCCCGGGTATCACGAATATCTACTTGGGATAAGACCAAATGCGTTAGAGAATTAGGCACAATTCTATAACCCTTTCGCTAATAAGTTTTACGTTTTACGTGTGTCTCATGCATGTTCGGATCTCCTATATATAGGAGGTTACTCTTGAGCTATTCCCATGGAATTATGAGTATTATCCGCCCATTAATAGCCTCATAATTATCCCCATTATAGCCGTTAGTGGTTACATGACCAATTAAATGTGGTCATAAAGAAGTTGTAATCGCTATTTAGCAAGACTTTCCATAGCGATTTTCCACTAGCAAAGACTTTCACTTGCGGTGGAAGTACAACCTATCGATGGAAACACCGCTATCGAGATTTTCATAGCACTATCGGTGGATACACCACTTGATGGAAACATCGCCTATCGGTGGAAACATCGCTTATCGATGGAAACCACAAGCGATCGTCCACATAATGTGCTTGACTTAACACAAGTCCATTTTGAGTTCATATGATCTTTATTCCAAGAATCACATCGGCTAAACCCATATCCTTCATGTCAAACTTTGATTTCAACATGTCTTTAGTAGATTTGATCATCTTGTCGTTCATCGCCAACGATAAGCATATCATCAACATATAAAAAGATTACATATCCACTATTGTGTCTTTGGCATAAACACACTTGTCGCATTCATTAATTTTGAATCCACTTTCTAGCATGGCATGGTCAAATTTTTATGCCAATGTTTGGGAGCTTGCTTTAAGCCATATAATGACTTAACAAGCCTACAAACTTTGTTCTCTTGTCCGAGAGCCATGAAACCCTCGGGTTGGTTCATGTAGATTTCTTCTTCTAAATCTCCGCTCGGAAAAGCCGTTTTCACATCCATATGGTGAACTTCCAAATTTCTTAAAGCGGCAATAGCAAGTATCATCCTCGATCGATGTTATTCGCAGAACGGCTTAATATGTATCAAAGTAATCAAGACCTTCTCGTTGTCAAATCCTTTGATTACCAATCTTGCTTTGTACTTGTCGATGGTGCCATCGGCTTTCATCTTCTTCTGAAGATCCATTTATAGCCTAGTGGTTTACAACCGTGAGGTAAATCCACGAGCTCACAAGTATGATTTTGTAAAATAGAATCTATTTCACTTTTAATGGCTTCTTTCCATTGAGGCCCTTCGAGGAAGTAACCGCCTCGATATGAAGTAGGTTCGTTTTCTACCATAAAAGAAACAAAATCTTGTCCAAACGATTTCTCGGTTCTTGCCCTTTTGCTTCTTTTAGGTTCAACCTCTTCTTCCTAAGTCGATCTTGTCTCTCATCTTGGAGACCATTATCACTCGTTGTCTCTTATCTTGGACAACTTCGTCATCTATTCTAGATGAATTTCCGGTTTTCTTAAAGAAAGAAATATAGTTTCAAAGAATGAAGCATTCCTTGATTCAATTCTCGTACTCTTTTGTATATCCGGATTTTTCGAATCATGTACAATGAAACGATAAGCACTGCTATTCTTAGCATATCCGATGAATATACAATCCACGATTTAGGTCCAATCTTTTGGGCCTTGGGAGTCAGTATAACTACCTTTGCTAGACACCCCTACACTCGTAAGCACCGATATGATGGTTTTCTTCCATCCATAATTCATAAGGGTCTCTTCTATTTCCTTACGAGGTATCTTACTTAAAGATAAGTAGCCATTAGAATGGCTTCCCTACATGTCCCGGCTTAGACCGAACTTAACAACATGGCATTAACCATTTCTTTCAATGTATGGGTCTTCCTTTCGGCAATACCGTTGGTATGTGCAAAAACATATACCATTTCTTTACCAAAATAGACCCAAAATATTCAGAAAAGAGCCGTTTATGCCTAATATTTGTTGGTTTCTTGAGTTTATGCATGTGCAGGTACGGATATGGCAAAACACACAAAAAAAGACAAATCAGACAAAAACCGAGCACGAGAAGGAAAAGAGTGCAAAGGCTGAAGCCAGGAAATCAGAAATGAGTGAATTTGAAGATTTTGATGCTTAAAGGATGATTTTTGAAAGATTGCATCAACTTTGAAGAATTGGCAAATTCAGTCCCTCAAGTTTCAAGGATTGTTAATTTCTACCCTTGAAGTTTCAGTTTGGCAAGATCAATCCCCATCTTTCCCACATTGGCGGGATATACCCTTGTGCTCAATTTCCTAAAATCCTTTCATTTTCCTAAATTCCAAAATATACCCTTTTAATTAAAACCTTACCTTTTAAATCCTTAATAAAACCTAAGAGGTCAAATATCATTAAGACCACTTTCATAATATCCTCACCCAAATCAAATACCTTAACCCCAATGAACCCTTACACCCATTTGAACCCCAGTCAAACCCCACGAACCCTTTCACTTATCCTTGGGTCAAACCAGTCAAACGAAATAAATAATTACCCAAAAAAATTACCCGCCCATTTTATCCCCAATTAACCCAGCATCTTAGAACCCTAATTTTCCCTTCACCTAATTAGCCACAATGAGTACAATTAAAGGGCAAAATTGTTCAATTTCCTGACATAGTGCTGACACAAGAATGACACCTTGGCAATCCGTGTGCCAAGGTGCATTCTCATTGGTTAATGGGACGTGGCCAAGCAAATCAAATGTGGGGATTGAAAGGTGATTGATGGGAACTGATCTAAAGGTGGAGAATCATTGAAAAGAAGCACAAATTCTCTCTTCTGGAAGCCTCTAAAGCCTTGAGCTTAGCTATATAAACCCCACGGATTTCACAGATCAAGCGTGGAGAATTTGAGTAGTTTTTGTAGTTTTTAATTTTACTTTAATGCTTTCTATAGATTTCTGATCATTGTACTCTTCAGTTGTAATCACTTTTCAATTTAATAAAAGTTACTTTTAATCTCAATTTTCTCTTAAGTTTTTAATTTCTGTTTAAATCATTTCCAAGTGCTTATTAGTTGTTGATTTCAATCATTTTAGCTTATTTCAATATTATCTCAGCTTGTTTTTGTTCTAAATCAAAAATCACAACAAAAAAATTAGAAAAAATATTTGAAAAATCAAAAAATATGTTCAATCGATTTTAAGCTTCATAAAGCTTAGTTTTCGTTAGTACGCTCACTTAAGCTCAATATAACTTATTGTGAGTTTTTCTTAGGTTCAAATTCAATTCTACTCTCAAATCATAAAAACCGTCAACATAAGTCAACTGAGGAACTTGGATGCTGATATAGGGTAATCACTCAGATTGGATTGAGCTTGGGGTATAATTAATCTTGATTTGGACAAGTTTGGGTGTATAGAATAGTTCTGTGGGTTCTAGACAGCTTTTGCTAGCATTGGAATATTGTAAGTTTTTCACCTAGATTGCTAGTTTAGCTTATTAATTTAGATATATTGTTAGCATTTAATTTTTGTTGATTGTAGCTTAATTCTGCAATATAATTGTTTATGTAAGTAGTTATAAAGTTGCATTTGCTTAGCTTATTAATCTGCTTCATACTGTTGAATCTGTCATACTTTGGATAGCATTGTTTGAGACTATTAGATCGACATCCCGATCAATTAGTTCTTTTATAAGTGTTAGAATCGATTTAAGTCTTGGTATGGTTTAGTTTGATGATTTAGTGTTAAAATATTGCTTAATGCCTTTAAAAGTGTGTTTGGATCAAAGGTCTAATCGATATAGAGGCTAGTTTAAGTGATAACTTTAGTTGCTTCAGTTTCATTATAGTCTAATTAGGTTAATTGGGTCATAAAATTGCACTTGTTTTCACTAAAAAGTCAAAATAAGCTTTTATCTCTTTTAAATCTGAATTTCAGTAAGAATGGGTTAGCATAAGCTTGCATAAGGTTATAGGATTAGTATAAGTTGCATATGTAAAACTTATTATAGCTTATAGCATTAGTTAGAATGATTTAAAAGCTTGCAAAGTTCATTAAAGTCAAAATTCTATTTCTGTCAAAAAGTCAAAATAGTCACAAAGTTTTCTGAAAGGTGTCCTTTTTACATTTTTAAAATCTTCACATTAAGTCCATTTTAGCTGAAAATTAGGATTAAAGATCTTTCTTTGGTTGTGTTAGTGAATGTAATTTTAGTTTATTTTTATAATTTTTCTATAACAGTTAAAATTTGGCTTGAACTTGATCTGATTTCACCATAAGTGTCCTATGTACCGTGAGGCTGACACGCTTCTTTCAAAGCTTCTAGAGCTCATTATAGCTCCTCTTAGGCTTAAATTTGGTTTAGAAGCTTTTAGCTAAGTAGACTTTAGGTTCCAATTCTTTGGATTTCAATTTGAGCATATCTTGCGACTTATTGATAAGCTGCAAGTTAGGGGTTTAGGCTTGTTTGTTGTTGGGTTATGAATTAGAGCTTTAAGCTTTTAGCCTGTGTTTATTAAATTGAAATTAGTTGCATTAGGTTCCTTTAAGTTATTTTAGGCTTGATTTAGCTTCTTGCAACTTCTGGTAGCTTTATTTAGCTTTTAGCTTATTTTCTACTTGCTTATTCATAGCAGTTTCATAGCAAATAGCTTTTCCTGTGATCTCTAGTTGCATTTAATAATTTTCAAGGTTCATAATTGCATTTATATATTTTTTGTAATTTACCATAATTTTTTGTAGCCTTTAACTATTTTTCTGCATTTTAAAACAGTTTTTAGCATTATTAATTAGCTTTTATTTGAAATAAATCAGAAAAGGTTCATAAAAATATAATTTCCATTTTCTTAGGTTTATAAAAATAAAAAAGACATAAAAAATCTTTTTCCAGATTTTTCCTAGTTCAAATAGTATTTTCTAGCCATTTAATTAGTTTTAAATTCATAAAAAATAGTGAAAAAGTCATAAAAATTCAAATTCAGTTTTGAAAATTATTTTTTGTTAGTTAAGATTTTTTAAATATATTTTTGTAATTTTCTCATAAGTTTTCATAATTTTTAGCATTATAAATCTATTTTAAAAGTTCAAAATTAGTTTTTAATTCAAATAAAATCAAGAAAAACCAAAAAAATTAGTTTTAAATTTAAAATAACTTTTAAAACATCTCCTTAGCTGTAGAAAAATATTATATCACTTTTAGGATTTTAAAATAGTTTAGTTTGCATTTTAATTTTCGTTTTAATAATTACGTTATTTGCGTTTTTTGTTATAATTCCTTGTTTGCATCATAGATTCAGTAGTTTTAGTTACATTTTTTTATAATTGCTTACTTCGTAGTTTAGAAATCACTCAAAATCCTTTTTACCCATTCAAATCTCGAATTACGCGACGTGAATTTAAAATTCCATTCATCACTCGCTAGGAACGATCCGGGGACTCAAATCTAATACATTTGAGTTACCCAATACTACAAATTCTCATAATTGGTTTCTTTCCTAAGAATCAATTTTTGGCGCCGCTGCCGGGGAGGGCATGTAGTGAGTTTCCAATTCCGTCTCGATTCGCGTGTTTTTGAAGATCCTTCCCCGAGTGAAGTTATCGTTGTTTTTGTGAATATTTCTTTTTCAAAAACCAAAAAAAAAAAATCTAAAAACACCAAACATTCTTACTAGAGTGTTTACAAAACCATAAAAATTAAAAAAACCAACAAAAGAAATCGAAACGTCAATTGTTACGTCGGCTCACCTTGAAAGTACAACCTATACACGGGGTATAAGGAAGTCTTTACATTAAATTGCAGACTGAAGAAAGATACGCTCTTTTTTCTCGCTCCGCTGCGCGTACTTTTGAGAGCTACCGAGCACCGGTTGACGGGACGGTTACCAAAAAGATTGTTTTTCAAAAGTTTTCTTAATATAAAAACCAAAAAGATTTTCCTTTTTCAAATTATTTTTCCTTTTTACTTTTTGATTTTGGTTTTTAGTGCATGCGCACTCATTCTCAGTCACGACGAAATCGTAATCGTAGAATAGATGTACCCGAGTTACGTACTATCATTGAAGAACCCGTCATGGCGGATACTCGAACAATGTCCGAGTTACTTCAAGCTCCCGTAGACGGCTACGGTGATGCTATCGTCGTTCCACCAATTGATTCCGAAAATTTCGAAATCAAAACTAATTTGATTCAATTGGTTTCGTCTAAACCTTTTTGTGGTTTTGAGATAGAGGAGCCCCACGCATATCCATTCGTTTGATCAAGTGGCTTCCACTATAAACTTTCGGGCGTTCTCACGAGTCAATTAAGTTGAGATTATTCTCGCTTTCCTCGAGGAGGCAGCCGGACTTGGCATGAGAAAGAACCCCCTCATTCAATCATAACATGGGAAGACCTTTCTAAGAAATTTGTTAACCAATTCTTCCCTCAGTCAAGAATTACGAGTTTAAGAAATCAGATAACAAATTTTCAACAAAAATTCGACGAAAGTTTTGGTGAAGCATGGGATAGATTCAAGGAACTTTTACGTAAATGCCCAAATCACGGTTTTACCGATCTTCATCATATTGATACGTTCTATAATTCTCTAACTCAGACCGATCAAGATTCGCTTAACGCGTCACGCTGTGGCAATATCTTGAGTCGATGCCCACGATATAAGAACGATTATTGAAAACAAGTCAATAGTCTTTTCGCCTAGAAACAAACCGGTTGTTTCTAGGATCGCTACCAACGACAATTACGCTCGTAAGAGTGAGTTGACCGAGCTCACTCATGCTATCCATTCTATGATGAAAGAATTCAAGAGTAAAAAATCGAGCTACCAAAGCCGTTATCGAACTTGTGTTATTTGCGGTGGTCCTCATCCGTATTATAATTGTCAAGTCACGAATGATGATATCCGAAATGCTTCCGTAGCGCGCTAATCCGGTTCAACATCGAACCAAGGATACCATGCCAACCAAATAGGACCACCCGCTTTGCACCTGCTCCACAACAAAACCAAAACCGTTATCAAAACCAAGCTTATAATCAAAACCGAGGAGCTAATCTTAATCATGGTAATCAAAACTACCAAGCTCCTCCACCTCAAGTTTACCAACAACCTCCTCAACATCCTTATCAACCACCTCATCAAGTTGCTCCGAATCACGAGTTTGATAAATATGTCAAGAGTACCAATAACACCATTCAGACGACGCAGACGCAAATCAACATCTTGAGCAATAAGATTGATTCTAACCATAATAAGCAAATGAATGAAATGTGGAATATGTTGGCTGGTTACTTTCAGTCAAATCAACCTTCTACCTCTTCTTCTCAACCCTCGGGTTCAGGTACTCTTCCGAGTAACACGATTCCCAACCTGAGAGGTGACATGAAAGCAATCACCAGCCGAAGTGTTGTAGCTTACGATGGACCCACGGTTCCTACCACTACTTCTTCTTCTCCCTCTCGAGTGGTAGACCGTGAGACTGGGGTGAAAAAAGGACCCGGTGCTTCCTACTAATAAAAGGAGTACCGAGAATGTCCAAACCATGGTTGTCCCGACTTCAAAGCCCAAGGATGCTCCGGTTAGTGCTGAAAATACTAACCCGAGAACAACACTTTCGTACCCGTCAAGAATGAATGATCAGAAGCAACAAGAACAAGCAAATCTTTAAATGAAAAAATTCTTTCAAATCTTTCAAGATCTTAACTTCGAAATTAGCTTCGCGGATGCTCTTCTTTTCATGCCTAATTTTGTTTCGACACTGTGGAAAACTAGAAGGGGGGGTTGAATAGTTTTACCAATTTAAAACTTCCTTTTAAATATTTAGATCGACTTATGTCAATCTATTTGGTTGTTTATGTTGGACGTTGATAGATAGATATATAAACGTGTAATGAAAGATAAAGAGTAAGAAGCACATCACCACGACACAAGTTATTTATAGTGGTTCGGCAACAAGGACACCTTCCTTGCCCTACTCCACTCCCCGAGTCACCTACTCGAGAGTTCGTAAACACTACACCAACTCCTTATGGCTGAGAATCCTTCACAACGCCGCTTAACCTTTTCTCGGTACAAAGCTAAATACCGAGTTCCTTCACACAAGGCGAACCACACCTAACACAACGTCGCCACCCTTTATACTGTGCTAGGCTAACCACCGAGTTCTTTTCACACCTTAGGAGAACTAATCCTATCACAACGTCGCTTACCCTTTATTAGGTACTAGGCTAAGCACCTAGTTCCATTACTATGGAGGAACTACTACCCTTCACGACACAACACCTAATCTCAAGGAGATCTACTCCTTGTTACAACACCATCAAGGATATCACCATCCTTGTAAATAAACAAATACTTATAAGTATAACGATGCACCTCATCGATTATACGACCTAGGCATTCTTCCCAAATGCTACTTGATTTGATTCTTCGGCATCCTTCACTAATGCCTTGGACACAACGCTTGGCACCCTTCACTAATGCCTTCGTCTTGACACCTATATCATTCTTCACTAATGCTCTTGACACGGACAATAAGCACCTTTCACTAATGCTTTCGTCTTGACACTTTCGGCATCCTTCACTAATGCCTTTAACTCAATATCTATGGAGAAAGGAAGAACTATCAACAAGAGAACCTTAGTTGTCTTGATGATGACGAAGCTTGGCAACTCATGGACTTGAGCTTGCACGTCTTCAATAAGTGGTGATCTCTCCTTTAAGAGGAACCTAGAAGATCACACAAAAACAAAAGACAAACTACATAGATCACTTGGATCTGAGGTTAGAGGGTTAGAATACTAAGGGGAAGTATGTGTGTGAAGTCATGAATAGAAAGAAAGAAATGGCTCTCATTTATAGAGAAAATTTCATCGTTTCCGGATCCCACGGATCCTTCCACTGGGATCCGGCTAGCACAAAGCTGTGGATCCGTGGAACGCCCTCTTTGCCCATGAGTATTTTTGGTTATGGGTCATGGGTCATGGGTTATGGGTTGATCCATGGTTTTCTTTCTAGATACAATGAACATGGTTAAGTGGTATATATAAAACCATGGGTTATGGGTCAATACCATTTGCTAGTTTTTACCCATTTAGTATATACTTGTTTTACCCATTTTAGTATACTTAGTTTAAGTATATACTAACCCAATATGTAGCGATGGTTGTTGTACATATGTATTTAAATCATAAAATCACTTATACTTGTTTTAGTGTTTTATGAAAACGTAAGTGTGTTAGAAACTATTAACTCAAACTATTTATGTATTCTATTTGTTTCGTTAAAATGATTTTACGTTTGTTATCGACAAAACATTAGAAGATTGTAAAATATAAATAAACGTTTTCACGATTTATTTGTATTAACAATCTCCCTTTTGTTGATGACAAAACATAAAATTATTTTAAGGAAAAGCTAAAATTGTAAAAGTTTGAATTTGTAGTTTTACTTTCTTCTCCCTTTTGTCGAAACAAAAAGTGTTAAAAGAAACTAACACAATTTTTATAAGAAAAGTTATGTAGAAATGTAAAGAGAGCAAGTGGCGGGAATGGTACTCGTCTTAACTCCCCTCGACGAGTCCATCCCTTTGAAAGGCGTCGAGGACATAACGTAAAATAAACTAATTAATGTTGCAAATGGTTCCTCTATGAAAACGTGCTCCCCTTGAATATTGCAAAGATACAATGGGGTATCATGAAGTATAATCCAAAAGCGGATTAATGTTGCAAATGTTTTGCAATATCGTTTGACACAAAGCTCCCCCTAGCTTTTATGGTGTCAAAATCTTCATATGTATTTTGAAAATCTACAAAGTAAAGGTTAGAAAACAAGAGTATAGTGCATAATTTCCTGCAAATAAAACTCAAGTTAGTAGAAATTTGTGCTTCTGATCCACGGACCCCACGGTTCCCTTCTTGAAAGGATCCGTCTAGGTATTATGGAGGGATCCGACTGTCTGTTGACAGTTTCTTCAGCAATGAGAGTGTTTCAATCAATGCTAGTGTGGAGACAATATATGTATGCAATAAAGAGCACAACGCACATAATAATCAAAACATATAAATGTTCATTCAATAAAACAAGAGATAACCAACCATATCTCTAAAACTAAGAGAATGAACCAGACATACAAGTACCACTAAATACTAACTAGATACTAGACTTAAAATGCTACAATGTGCTTGAGTCTAGGGATGAGTGGACTTGATGATTTGATCCAACTTTGCAAGAAGATGATTAAACATGAAATGTATCTCATTTCGTACTTCTTGAACAAGTCCTTGAGTGTTTAGACAATTTGAACAATTATTGTCTTGGTTTGGACCCGGAGGGAGATGGATACTTTAAGGAGGCTCTATATGTGCTTGTGGGTCTTCATTTTGAGGAGTAGGAAGAGGTTCTAAAAATGAAGGTGGTAATGGAACTTCTTCCATATGATGGGCTAGTTGGTGTTGTGGGTGGTTCCCTATTCAATGAAAAGGTTGGTGAATGGGAGGTTCTTGGTGGTGAGTGATCTAACGAGTAGATGTTCGGGTGAGGAAGAGGCTCATTCAAGGATTGTAGTCCATGCTTAATGAATGATGGTTTTGATGGCTTGCTAGAACAAGCCATGTTTGGTTTTGAACTAGATGACCCTTTTTCTAGTCCTAAAGGTTTGATACTAATCCTTGCGGTTCTCTTAGCCTTTGGATGGGTTTGATGAGGTGAGATTCTAGCTTCTTTATCTCTAATGTGAGATGTTTCGGTGGATGAGATTTCATGGATCATTTGACCTTTTCTCTTGGATGATCCTATGGTTGAAGAGTTATTGCTAAGAGCCTTAGTCATAGTGATGATGGTGCTTGTAAGAGCTTCTTTAGTTGCCGATTTTGAGATGTGATTGAGAGTGGTGACTTAATCCTAAGGTTGTTTGGTTTATAAAGGATAATTTGAATTAGGAAATTAAATCCTTGGCCACTTAGAGGACTAAGCATGCTCTTGAGGTTTTGATCAGTGTCTAGGAGGGTAATTAATGAATGCTAAAAGTGGTTTAGAGAACCAAAAGGTAACTTGAATTTGAATAAGGAAGCGATTTATTCTTTTCTCGAATGTACGGATCCCATGGATCCTCTTAGCAGAGGATCCACCGGTTATGACTGTGATCCGGCTATCGATGTGATTTAGGTGAAGTCATTATGCTTTTATAAGGTTTTATCATTAATGGATTTCGAGGTTTTGACTTAATTTTGAAGTCTTTAGCTGTTGGATATCTCAAATCCTCAACCATAATAAGTGATGGTGCTTAATGATGGTTTTGGCTAAGAAAATTGACCTTGGGTAGTCTAACTATATGTTTGACAAGGATTCCATTAAATTTGATGTGGAGAAATGGTGAGAACAAGTCCTAGAAGTCAGATGATGTCCTAAGAGGAATTTACTAAAATCTTTAAAAATAAAGAGAAATGAAAAACTAATATTTGACCCTAATTTTGATTCAAAGATGATTGAGATCAATTTGCTAAAATCAAAAGACATACCTAACTAAGTGCTATCAAAAGTGATAGATAATGTGCGAGTGTTGGAGCGGAATTATGGTGATTTTTGACTAGTAAAAAAAATATTTCGAAAATATATCCTAGATAAGCCATGGATGAGAGTAAGGTTTTCAACTATAACCGGAAGACTTAGTTGGCTCTAGTATCTTATGTTTGACTAGTTTGAGGTGATATAGTAGACTATTATGATGTAGCCAAATCTGTATTGCATATCGATACCACGGATCCCATAGTTCCCTTCCGGTGGGATCCGTCTAGTACTAGTGCTTGGGATCCGCCATCGCAGATCGGCTTTTCAAAGAATGTGCAATTTTGCACTTAGTAAATGCTTCTCTAGTTGTTTCTATGGGGACCAATATGCAAGAACTCAACTACTATGATGTATGGCAAAGTAGGAAGAGCTAAAGTTCCTAGAATGAGTGACGACGACCACTCAAGGGGTCGTAAAATCTCATTTTTCAAATACTTAAGTTAGAGTTGTTTAGTGCCAATATATGGCCATACCTACATACTACGAGCATAATTAAAAGTGTTTACAAACCATTGTTTGAAATTGTTCATCATACACTAGAGTCCTAAGACCTTACCTTTCTTCTCCTCCTTTACTTCTTCACCCGTCCTCCACTCTTTATCGAACTATCTTCACTTCTTCTTCCTCAAGAAATTGGCGAAGCATTTGAAGATTCCTTGGTTTGTTGCCATTCGGTGATTCATTAGGGATGTTTGGCAATTGGTTAATGTAGTCCAAGGGGTCAAGATCGATATTTTCAAGTGGGTTGCTACTACTCCCTTCACCTTCACCTTCTCTTTGCCTTTCCCTCTCGTTCGAGGAATCCGTGGGTGGGTGTGGCCTCTTGCCTTCCACCATAAACCTTGTTGTTCTACCCTCGGTTAATGGTACCATAACCTTATTGCAAAACCTATGATCCAAGGATTGTGGAGAAGGGTCTAATGCAAAGATGAATTTGGCAAGCCGGGTTAGAAGCATTGCATATGGAAGCACCATTTTGTCCATGCTTCTCACACTTGCCCTTCTCTTGATCATGTAGTAGGCAATGTTGAAGCGGGTCTCGGTCATAAGACAATAGATCATGAAGCTTAGACATGCGTTGGGGTGATCCTTGTTTCCTACTAGACACACCACATTCTCCCTTATCACAACTTCCCATTTTCTATATAATGCAAACATCTCCGAAAGCTCCATTTGAAAAGGATCCCTATAGATCACTTTTGACTTTCTAGTCACCCTTGAAGAGGATGCTCTTGGCATAAACACGATGTCCCTTACCGTGGTTGCTTCCGGATTATTATGTGATAAATGTCGTGATGATCAACCATAGAATGTAATTCCCAAGCGACCATTCATTAGAATACATGCAAACACCATCGGATGGAACCCCTATTATTCTTCCAAACTCCTCAAGTGAAAGAGTGTACTCATGTCAATTTATGGTGAATTCAATTGAGATGGACCCATCATCATTTCTAATTATACCCATAGTCTTGTAGAACTCAAGCACAAAGACCGGGCAAATTTGCTCGTTTATATCCTGATTGTACAATAATCCAGACGACTGTGCCTTCGATGGTGATCAAGGATTTGAAGGGTGATATGCTTGCGCCAAACTTGTAGTCAATCTGCAATAAGAAATAGTAGACACTTCGTTAAGTGATTACGCAGGGGTTGGGCCCCGCGAACCACCTCCGACGTGTGAATAAGTATGTGATATGAGTTATGGATAGTATGATGTATGTGAACATCGTGTTGAGTGAACATACCATTGAATGACTCGTCCAACCTATTTATAGGTGATGAAAATAGCTTGGAGAGTGTTAGCACACGCTTAGGAGATCATGGGGCGCCCCCGATTTATGGTAACCGCTAGGCTTCATCCCCACTATCTCGGACTTGGCGGGAAGCTAAGGACATAGTGGGAACATGGGGAAGACCAAGTCAAGGTTCTTATTTGTCTTGGCATCTTCAAGGGAAGACAACGAAGGCATAGGCCTTGGTGGCGGATTCCCAACCGGTAACCATTTCAATGATGAATGGTTTTACACCACCAATGACTTATTAAGAAAGACTTGGGTCTTCGCAATGTAATTTCGACCGAGGCCGAAGGGGGTCCTTCGACCGATCGAGGGTACGCCATCAAGCCCCCACGAAAGTGATATGTACGAACAAGAAATATTGCTTACGACTCGTAAGTAAAACGAAACCTCCCTTCGTCACAAAACGAATCTAAGATGAAAATTTTGTTAATATTGAGCGCATTAAATGCATGATTAATCCTAACTGCTTTCCTCGGTAAAAGTAAACATCCTTTCAAAATTTAATAAAGGTTTGAAATCCGTAGAAAAGGGATAGGTCCGGACACGTGTAGGGTCGAGATGCAACATTTGTAGGTATATAAAATGCAAAAACAAGAAACCCTAACAAAGTAACTCTCCCCAAAGTTATTCACCTACTAAAATTTCTTCCGATCAAGCCTTCACCAAACAAGGTAAAGCGCTTCTTCTCTCTCAGATATCAAATACATTTTGTGTTCTTTAGAAGGTAGTATGTCTACCAATAAAAATTTGTGATAAAACAACAAGGTCAAGACACTAACCGTGGAGGAGCTTAAAGCGTGCCTCATCGATTATCCCATTCCAAAGGAACATAAAATAATGCTACCGAGTAAAAATCAAGGGATATTTGATGCCCCGAAAATTATGTAGGCCTCAGATACCCATGCTTTCACCACTTCCAACCTTAGGATACCTTTGCATCCTTTGATCTTAGAATTCCTCCCAGATTATGAAGTACATTTTCTAGGTTCAACCTTTTGGCCTAGCCAAGCTTACAACATACATTGTTATGTGCAAAGCTTATGGGTTTGAACCATCTTTGATCCGTGCTTAGGGGTTTTTGAATCTATACCCGGAGGAGATTGGTTGACCTTGGCCAAGAGGGTGAAAGGATGTGCCCATATTGATAGATAGACCTTTTACGAACATAAGGAACCGGAAAGGCAAGTTCTTTTATATCCGACTACCATTATCCCTCCCGGATACTCGCATTGTTAAACCCGCACTTTCAATATGATGAGAAAAGGTTCACCGATCCATTGCCTTTATACCGTGAGAAGAAACCCATTGTATCGTTGGCTCGTCATCCACCGACCGCTGACCTTCCCGAGCCAATCTGCTCATGGTCGGCATTGTTGAAAGATGGAGGGATCTCCATTGGTACTGTGATAATTTGTGATGGAGAAAGTATGTATTTTTAAATTAACATAAGAAACAAAAACTTATCTCACGATATTTATCTTATTTGCTTCTTTGTGCAGAGATGTCGCTCAGAACTTTGTTGTGGCCGGAGGTGCAAAGAGGTAAGCTTTCTTCCAAAGAATACCCAAGAGACAAGCTATGGCGCTGGCTCCCATCGGTGTCCATAAACAAAGACGAGTGGAAGCCCACTGCCGAGCTCAGATCCTCCTCCTCCGTCGAAGGAACCCATAGATGTAGAAGATCACCGTGGAGAACGCATCGACTCAGACGAACCAGCCTCCAAGGACCATTGGCCATCGAGGGACCCTCCCAAGATAGGTGAGAGGGTCTCAAGCGAGAAAGGTTCCAAAGTTAAGGTCAGAAATCGATTCAAAAGAAAGCTTATTCTACCTACCTCCTCTCGAACTACTCGCGTAAGAGTGCCTGTGGTAAGGCCGTGGTATTTCCACCATCGAAGGGCCCAATATAGATAATATCCATGGTAAGTTTCTTTCCGTGAAACAAAATTAGGTACCAAATATAATATGCTAATGAAATGTACATTGGTTGTAGGACTTCCCGACACGAATGAGCTTCCTTCTCCCAGCTTGTCACCAACTCGTGAGCTATGTGATCCCACCCAAGTGGAAGGGGTGATGGACAACATGTCCATAGAGAGGCTCTGCGATCTTCATGATAAAAGCTATGTTCGCCAAGGCATGCTTGACAACCAACTCAATGCTAGGACAAGGGAATTGCTCCATGTCATACTAAAGCTCGAGAAGAAATGGATGGTATCCGAGAAGGGAGAAGGCTAGGGATCAAGTATGCACTGGAGAAGAAGTGTGAGGAAGCATTGGAGGATTTTGATAAGAACCCTTGGTGCAAGATCTCGAGCCGAGAATGAAAAGCTCAAAGGTCAATTGGAAACGAGCAAGGATGAGTGCGAGAGGTTAACCGTCAAGGCTCTATGGTTGTTGGCTATAAGGAGCAAATATATGTTCTTTCATCCAAGTGTGGAGGCCTCGAACAAGAGAGGCAAAGTTGCCGGACCAAGAGATCAAGCTACGAGAAAGGTGGATGGATTTAACCTTCGTGCAAGATGTCAAGAAGGACAGTGGACTCGATAACCAAGGTGATCCCTATATTGCTATGGAACTTTACCATAGCGATGATGTGGGATTGCCATTGGGAATGTGGTGAATGTCGCCATTTTTCATGGCAAGTGTACCACTTTGGAGGAGGTTGCTAAGACTGGGAACCAGTGGTCCGAGAAAATTCCGCATTACTGTGGCAACTCATGAAAAGAATATGATGATGCGGTAATCAATTATCTCGCTTTGAGTTCCCTTTCCTTGCAGATGTGACGAAGGACCCAAAGGCCTCAATTGAGGACCTGCTAGCCAAGAAGCCGAGGACGTTCACCTCCATCTTCCTCCAAGAGGACTCCATCACCCCTGTGTCACCGATCCCACTCATTCCAAGGTTTAATGAAGGCAACCATGTGGTTGTAATTTGATCCCTGTGGTGGTATGTACCTCGCTTAAAACAATTGTATGTGTTCCTTTCCGTGCTTTGTGTCGATGAAACAATTAACTTGTGGTTTGTGTAGGCTACGGCCTAAGACAATATTTTATTTTGTTGAATCATATACTATGGTTCGCTTTTAGACTAGTTAAACTAGTCATTAATCTACAATGAAGCCACTAGGGCTCAAATTTTGCCATGTGATTCTTCTCATTTTATTTTTACTTATGTAAAAATATTTGTTACAACCTAAGGCGTATGGTAGATACATAGCCTCATTGAGTGTAGTTACTTCACCAAGAATATTAGCAATCGATAATTTAATCACGATGAGGGTCGCGACCAATCCGCCTTCATCCTTTGGGCAATGAAGGCTTGAAATACCTTAAGGCCATATAGGAAAGTTAATGTGAAGTTGAGATGGATGTTATGCATGTGAGCAAGACATGTTGTTTAGTATTTGTACATCCCTTCGACATTGAAACTTATAAAGCGACTTGGTGGACAAATCTTTGTTGTATTGAACGAAACAAGAGATTTGAGGGAAATGTGATATTATCATTAAGTGGGTAGGGAGTATTATATCATTTTAAGAAATGAATACTAGACGCCTACCATTAATGCTTCTTTCCCTAAGTGAGAAGAATGCAAATACATTGATTGAAAGCAAATAAAATATGTCCTTAGACATTGTAAGTTTCATACGTAGAACTTACGAAGAGTAGTGCCATTCCGTGTTCTATCAATAGCGTCTCCTTCCAATGTTTCCAACTTGTAGGTCTGTTGCCATAGGCTTCCTTAATAACGTGGGGTCCTTCCCATGTAGGTCCCAGCCACTCGGTACTCACTTTACTTGCGCTTATCGAGTCGAGGACATATTCCCTGGTTTGAAAGTCGAAGGCCCGACTCGCTTGTTATAGTACCTTTCAATCTTTTGTTTGTGGATAGCCTCTAATGGAGGCTATTTCCTCGCTCTTCAAGTAGGTCCAAGTTACTACGGAGTCTTTCTTCGCTATCCGCCTGCTCAAGTTCATGACCCTTTCTGCTTCGACACTTACTCAAGGAATGACGCCTTAGCCATATGTCGTCGAAGGCGTTTCTCTGTGACTTGACTTCTTATGCTCTATGTACCCGAGTACTTGAGGTAGTTCATCTACCCAACCGTGATGACCGTATCCCATCCTTCATTCTATTCCTTGTATGATGTCTCTGTTGGTAACTCTACTAGACCGCTACTCGAGGATGGTAAACTAAGTGAAGGATTCTTTGATATTCGCACCCTTGCAAAACACTGGAATACCCTTCGCAAACCCGCTCCATTATCTCGAAATGATGATGAGGTACTCAACCGACGGATAATATGTTCCCACACAAATTTTTCCATGTGTCTTTCTCGTGATGGATGCCAAGGCTTCGCCCACCCATTTAGTGAAGTAATCGATGGCTACGACTAAAAACTTTACTCCTCCGGAGCAACCGGCGAGGGGCTACAATATCTATCCCCATTGGTCAAGGGCCATGCGGACGCTACTAAGTCATATCTTGCTTTGGTAGCCTTGGGACTCTTGAGTGGACTTGACAGTGCTTCACACTTGAATGATGTCGACAAGCCTCTCGCATCAAGGCCGAATATCCGACCCTCATGACTTTGGAGACAACGGAGCGGGTCCCGTGAAGTCCGCAGGATCCTTCATGCACTTTTGGATGATGTTGGTACTTGCCTTGGTCCTACACAACGGAGCCAAGGGATAGAAAAGATCTTCGATAAGTAATTTCCCATGATCCTGTCTTGTGGTGCTTTGATGCGCACCTTCGAGCCAACTTCGATCCTCCGCAAGATGCCACTTATTAGATGTTCTCTAATTGAGTCATCCACCGAGTCTTCCTCCAAAGATATGGCGTACACTTCCTTTCTGGACGATGGACCTATCTCGCCAATACTTCACCAAAACTTCCTTTGTTAAATGAGCAAATGCCATTGATGCCGCTTGCTAAGTGCATCCGTCTTCTTGTTTTGGTTTCTTCAAACATGCTCTATGTTGTAAGATGCGAACCTTCGAGCATTTCTTTGGCCTTATCCAGATATTGCTTGATCACGGTCGCCTTGCCTCGTAGGAGCCTTTTATCCGTTGGCCACTAGTCAGTGAGTCAACAAAATAGCCAAGTCTTCCACTTCCATATCTTTGGCCAATCGGAGACTCGCTAACAAGGCTTCAGACCGCTTCATTGTTCGTAGCATTGAATTCAAACGGCGCGTAAGTGTATTCCTTCCGTTTGGGATCAACGAGCATGAGACTGCTACCAACCATCGAGCCGGAGGTCTGTCTGTAAAGTTTCCACCCTTCGATTGCCTTAGCGGGCTCTTTTCAACAACCTTTTGTCATGTTTCGATTCGGAGGGTGTTTCGCTAAAAGTCCGCCAATGTTTGCCCTTTGACCGAGCTCCCGCCTTGTATTCAATATCATGTTCTCCTAGCTCGATAGCCCATTTAGCTATCCTTCCGATTTCTCCGGCTTTGAAAGTATCTCGCTAATTGGCTTGTCGGTGAAGTACGGTTATGGTGTGAGCTTGAAAGTACCTTCAAGGCGCCTCGCAAGATGAACTAAAGCCAAAATTAGCTTCTCTAATGCCGGATAATTTAGCTCACCCCAGTAGTACCCTACTAAAGAAGTATATAGGATTTGCTTTTCCTTTCGCCAATAACACTGCGTTGATGCTTTCAAGGAGGTCAATATACATGAACAACACTTCGCCTTTGATTAGGGCCGTAAGTGTAGGTAGAATAGCCATGAACTCCTTGAGCTTTTGAAAGGTCGCTCGCATCTATGCTCTATTGGAACGCCTTTTGTCCGTGCATCCTTTGAGTGTTTTGAAGAATGGCAAAGATCCGTCTGCACTTTCTCGATAAGAACTCGCCGAGGGTCGCTAGCTTTCGTTAAGACTTTGCACCGCCATTAGGGACTTAGGAGGCCGCAACTGTGATGGCTTTGACTTTCAAGGATTGGCCTTAATACCATGCTTAGTGATCGATGCCCCAAAATTGTCCTTTTCCACACCAAAGGAACACTTCGGGATTTAATTTCATATTGATGGCGCGGCCGATCGAAGGTTTCCTTGATGTCGGAGAGCATATCCTCCTCCGATCTACTCTTAATGACCATATCATCTACGTAGGCCTCCGATTCCTACCTATTTGCTTGTGGAAGGCTTTGTCCACCAATCGTTGGTAGGTGGCACCGATTTTCAAACCAAAAGGCATCTTTTGTAACAATAAATGCCTTTTCCCGTAAAAGGTCGCTTTCTTCTTCGCCTTCTTCGCCATTTGTATCGATGGTAACCTTTATAAGCGCCTAGGAAACACTTTAGTGAAACCCCGACAAGGATTCCACCTTCCAATCAATCTCGCGTAGGTAGCAGCCTTCGACAGCTTTGTTAATGTCGAAAATCTACGCACATTCTCCATCCTCCGTCATGCTTCTTGACCATCACCGGATTGGCCACCCAAGTTTGATACTTCACCTCTTCGAGTATGCTCTTTGCCACGAGTTCGCTCCACTTTTGCATGCAACAGCATTTCTTTCAAAAGCTAGACTTGACGCTTTTGTTTGATGGGTTCAATATGTTTGAACTCATTGAGCTTGTGTTCGTTGGTCGGGGCTTTCCGCCTATGGTGAGAGTTCTATGGACCTCCGCCATGTCGAATAGGTCCATGCGAAGACATCTCGATTAGCACGGCACCTTTTCCAATTCCGCTTAAAGGAGGTTGGAAGTCGCTTCCGATTACTACCGCCCGATCGGGTAGATCATTTACTACGATCGTTCTTCAACAAGTATTAACAACCGAGAACATCTTCAAGGTTCCTCCGAAACTGTTTGACCTCTTGCTTTCGCCAGAGACTCTTCACCTTATAGTTGGAGAAACCGCTCCAATGCCGAAGGTGTTTGAATTTGATCGCTGCATGTATGGTTGAGACAACGATGCCCATCTTCCGCATTGTCGCTCTCCTATCAATAGGTTGTAGGGAGATTCCGACCTTACGATCGTGAAAACCGAGTTTCGCTCTTTTAGCCTTCCTTCTCCAATCGTAACCTCTAGAGGGACTTCTCCCAAGGGCCATGAGTGTTCCCCAGAAGCCTACTAAGGGTACTTTGAATCTACTCTCTTCGACCTTATTGAAGGTTTGAGCTTTAGGAAACATCGTCAGAGATAACTTCGCAGAGCTACCGCAGCCAAGGTAGGCTCTGCTTACTTCTCGTTGAGATCAAGACTTTGATGACCACGGGGTCATTTGAAAGGACTTTCCCTGATTGAAGGAAAAGTGACA
Organism: Chrysanthemum lavandulifolium; assembly: GCA_022545495.1. Classification (NCBI taxonomy): domain Eukaryota; kingdom Viridiplantae; phylum Streptophyta; class Magnoliopsida; order Asterales; family Asteraceae; genus Chrysanthemum; species Chrysanthemum lavandulifolium. The sequence continues at coordinate 284,932,375 of CM040241.1, forward strand.
TCTCCTACCCGCATAAGGCTTCCTCTGCTTTCTTTCCTCTTTGAACTAGAATCTTCCTTGTATACCATGAGGATGGGTGTTTCGCAGTGTGGTATCTTTCCCAACTGTGTCGGAGGTTTTGTCTTTACCTCTTTTATACCCTTCACCAAATGTCCCAATTGGTGGATTTTACGGCCTCTTCTATATGCTTCTTGAGTTCTCTGCAGCTTGTTGGTGTCATGTCCGTAATCGCATGGAAGTAGCAAAATTTGGAAGTATCTCTAGGCCTTCCTTTGTTTGCCAAGCGAGGAGGAGGATCAAAGGCCTTCAACCTTTTCCGTAGCAAGTATCTCCTTGGATATTTGGACGACTAGCCAAGAGCCCATGGTTGATGTTTTGTGGTGCACGTGTGAACCTGTCCTTATTTTTGTGCTTGTTCCTCGAATTCTTCCCACGAAGGATGCTTCGGGGCTTTCTTTGTGATTTTCTTTATTTTCGACCGAGTCCTGTTGGTAGATACTTCTTTTGCTTCGATCCGGTGTAAGCCTTTCCACCAAGCCTTTATAGGTTGCAGTGGAGGTCGGTGAGAGGAATTCACCGACTTCTATTTCGTAAGCCATGCACAAAGCCCGAAATGCGCCGGTCTTCGCAAGCCCATTATTTGTAATGTGTCACACAGTATCCGTAATGAAAGCCACAGTGCTCTCATTCTCCTCCGCTTGATGTTGTATACTATCGTGTGTCCTTGTGAACTTTTTCTCATGGCTAAAATGTGATCCGAACTTGGCCTGAGATCATCCAAATTCACAATGCTACCCGGTTTTTGCCTGCTCCACCATATTCGAGCGGAGTCTCGTAGGGTGTATGTAAACATATAACAAGCGGCTGTGCATAACCCACTTCGCATTCTAATAGCCCCTTCAAACAAGTGTAAAGTTATCCTGACCCCTTTCCCATCGTAGGTACCAATATGCGCGGCATTTTCAACCCATCGGGGTAAAGGGTAGTATTCTATCCATCTTCACGGCGGTGTTGTGAGCGATGGGCTCGAATAAAGGCATTTATAAGGTGGCATGTAGGTAGGGAGATTGTACAGGGTTATGATTTGGAGGTAATCCAACAGGTTCCGTTGACATATTGAGGGTAGCGAGGTATATAAGGTGGGCGACTTCTGCAGTGGACCAAGGGTATACCATAGGTTGTCTGTAGGGCATACTCCGTATGGTTGAGTGAACCTGGGTTACTAGCCTACCTGCTAGTGGGGGATAAACCCCGAGGGCAAGATTAAGCTCAAAAGGAGGGTACATACCATGAGGAGGAAGATTTCCTCCCATTCATTTGAGGTGGATCGCCTTTACGCCGGATGCGCGAAGGCCGCAGTGGAACCCCGCAGCTTCTTCCCGATGAGCCGCCAAGAGTGGTGGCGATTAACCTCCGTAGCCTCTCTTGGTGACTCCTTCCATTGGAGCCTTCTATCGTGCCTTCCCGCCTAGTCTGAGCCCCCGTCCGGAACATCTTCGAAAACAACCGACCTTCCGCTAGCCTTCAATCGACGGAGACCCTATCCTTAGCGCCGAGCGAGTAGTCCTGTGAGCCAAGGGCCTAGTCTCCATTTCAACTCTTCGCCATACTCATCGCTGAGTATTCTAACTCCTTCGTGATCTCCACGCTCCGAGCTTGCCTCCTTCGAGCTCTTAGTAAAGATTCTAATGCTTGATGTTAGCTTCAACAAATGCCGACTAATTACCGCCTCGTGGTTACCGAGGTTGAAGCATGGTTGTTGGGGTTATTTCGTGGTGAGATCGTATGGTAAAAGTGGATGCGTTATGTTGGGAAGGCTTATTAGGATCGCTGACCGGAATTGGTGTCAAGGTCGAGAAACCGGTGGAGTGTATCTTCTTCCTTGAGTCATGCCGTAAAACCAGTGAGTGATCGACCGGGTGTAAGTTTGAATAACGAGACCAATAGTAGCGGGTCCCATGGATGGCGCCACCGATTGTACAATAATTCATGCGACCGTGCCTTCGATGGTGATAGAAGGATATGAAGGGTGATATGTTTGCGCCAAACTTGTAGTCAATCGCAATAAGAAATAGTAGACACTTTAAGTGATTACGCAGGGTTGGGCCTGCTAACCACCTCCGTGTGAATAAGTATGTGATATGAGTTATGGATAATATGATGTATGTGAAATACCGTGTCGAGTGAACATACCATTGAAATGACTCGCCCAACCTACTTATAGGTGATGAAAATAGCTTGGAGAGTGTTAGCACGCTTAGGAGATCATGCGAGGCGCCCCCCGATTTATGGTAACCGCTAGGCTTCATCCCACTATCTCGGACTTGGCGGGAAGCTAAGGACATAGTGGGAACGCTGGGGAAGACAGTCAAGGTTCTTATTTGTCTTGGCATCTACAGGGAAGACACCGAAGGCATAGGCCTTCGGTGGCGGATTCCCAACCGGTAACCATGTCAATGATGAATGGTTTTACGCCACCAATGACTTATTAAGAAAGACTTGGTCTTCGTAATGTATTTCGATCGAGGTCGAAGGGGGTCCTTCGACCGATCGGAGGGTACGTCATCATATCCAATAAACAATCAAACCCAATAGTTCCAAATACTTCCCTTATGTCGGTATTTGCAAGGAATGATGGATCAACAACTCTACCTTCATGAAAGAGTCTCCTTTCAAGTAACTTAAAGGCTTTTCTATCGTCCGGACTTAATCCATTTTTCCTATGGTACATGGGTATGTAGTGAGCGGTGTCTTGGTAATCTTGTTGCTTGTTGCTTGGCATGATGTTCCTAAACAACACAACTACAATGTGGTGTTAATTGTGAATAGTAACCTAGAGGGTTTGATCACAATTTTTCCCTCATCATCTTTGTTGAGTTCAAGAAATGTGTTTAATTTGTATTAACAATGTTAATTCTTTGATTTAGATTATCTTAGAAAACAATGCGGTGTCAAATTATGGTAAACCCATTTGAACCCAACTCTTAAAGATGAAGAAATTGTAATATTAGAAATCAAGGAATTAAATTAACAATGTAGTGAAGAATGCACTTACACAAGTGATTGTTAAACTTGAGAGGAATGATCAAATTGCTCCTATGAATGCAAGACCGAGTTTTTGTTCATGAGTCTTTGAGGTGAGTATAATTGTGGAACATCCATTGATCATTCTTGAGCATATATCGCCTTCATTGCACGGATCCCGCGATCCTCTCATTTGGGATCCGTCTAGTATAAACGGATGGATCCGGCATGACGTAAGAAATCACCAAAAATTCCTTGATAACTTTGGTTTAGGAGTTCTAAAATGCCTAGTGTTTTGGTGTTAAGGTTCTAAAATTTGTGGTTTGAGATTTTGACGATTTAATACTATTCTATTTGACGAGGTTCCTTTTAAGAATTAGTCATAATTTTGGGAAGTTTTCAAACATTATAATAAAATCCCATTTTATCATAATATAAGAATTTTGATATGGATATTTATTGACATAGATAAAGTGTCAATAAATCTTTTGTGATGAATAATGATTGAGGTTATCGAATAACCAAGATATCATTATTACAAGTTGATAATGAAGTCTATACAAATAAGTCAGAGAAAACTAATTTGATGAAGACTATAATATGAATAACTACTAGAACAATTACTAATAAATCATGCAACTAAGATTTTAATAATAATAATAAGGTATGTAATAAAAGATCATACCTTTGCCAAATATTCTTTTAAAGAAAAGAAGTATTTAGATGTTTTGTGATCTTCTTGGAATCTCCAGATTTATGTCGTAAAAATACTTAGACATTCTTTTTGCAAAAAAGAAATATTTAGATAAATTCTTTATGATTTTCTTGGTAACTCCAAATCCAATTATGGATAATGCTTTAAGAGAAAAAAATATTAGAGCATTCTATCATTGTCTAACAATAAACAATATATCGATTTTTAAAATATGACAAAATAATCCTTCTTTGTAGTTTTCAAACATACATGGATCGTATCAAGTTTTTTAAAGTACAACATACCTAAGAAACTTGGTAACAAAGCTCGATGCCAATTGTGGAAAACTAGAAGGGGTTGAATAGTTTTACCAATTTAAAACTTCCTTTAAATATTTAGATCGACTTATGTCAATCTATTTGGTTGTTTATGTTGGACGTTGATAGAAAGATATATAAAAGTGTAATGAAAGATAAAGAGTAAGCACATCACCACGACAAAAGTTATTTATAGTGGTTCTGCCACAAGGACACCTTCCTTGCCCTACTCCACTCCCGAGTCACCTACTCGAGAGTTCGTAAACACTACACCAACTCCTTATGGCGGAGAAGCCTTCACCACGCCGCTTAACCTTTTTCCCAGACAAAGCTAAATCACCGAGTTCCTTCACACCAAGGCGAACCACACCTAACACAACGCCGCCTACCCTTTATACGGTGCTAGGCTAACCACCGAGTTCTTTCACACCTTAGGAGAACTAATCCTATCACAACGTCGCCTACCCTTTATTAGGTACTAGGCTAAGCACCTAGTTCCATTACTATGGAGGAACTACTACCCTTCACGACATAACACCTAATCTCAAGGAGATCTACCCTTGTTACAACACCATCAAGGATATCACCATCCTTGTAAATAAACAATACTTATAAGTATAACGATGCACCTCATCGATTATAATGACTCCAGGCATTCTTCCCAAATGCTACTTGATTTGATTCTTTGGCATCCTTCACTAATGCCTTTGACACAACGCTGCACCCTTCACTAATGCCTTCGCCTTGACACCTATAGCATTCTTCACTAATTCTCTTGACACGGACGATAAGCACCTTTCACTAATGCTTTCGCCTTGACACTTCGGCATCTTCACTAATGCCTTTAACTCAATATCTATGGAGAAAGGAAGAACTATCAACAAGAGAACCTTAGTTGTCTTGATGATAACGTAAGCTTGGCAACTCATGGACTTGAGCTTGCACGCCTTCAATAAGTGGTGATCTCTCTTTAAGAGGAACCTAGAAGATCACACAAAACAAAAGACAAACTACATAGATCACTTGGATCCGAGGTTAGAGGTTAGAATACTAAGGGAAGTATGTGTGTGAATTCATGAATAGAAAGGAAGAAATGGCTCTCATTTATAGAGAAATTCTCACTGCTTTCCTCGATCCCACGGATCCTTCCACTTGGGATCCGCTAGCACAAAGCTGTGGATCCGTGGAACGCTCCTCTTTGCCCATGGGTATTTTTGGTTATGGGTCATGGGTCATGGGTTATAGGTTGATCCATGGTTTTCTAGATACAATGAACATGGTTAAGTGGTATATATAAAACCATGGGTTATGGGTCAATACCATTTGCTAGTTTTTTACCCATTTAGTATATACTTGTTTTTACCCATTTTAGTATACTTAGTTTAAGTATATGCTAACCCAATATGTAAACACTAGTTGTTATACATATGTATTTAAATCATAAAATCACTTATACTTGTTTTAGTTTTTTATGTGAAAACGTAAGTGTGTTAGGAAACTATTAACTCAAACTATTTACGTATTCTATTTGTTTCGTTAAAATGATTTTACGTTTGTTATCGACAAAATATTAGAAGATCGTAAAATATAAATAAACGTTTTTACGGTTTATTTGTATTAACAGACACTAAAAGGATTGTTAAGTAACAAGGAGAAACTCTTGGATTTGGCAAAAATGTCTTTGAATGAGAATTGTTAGGCGGTTATCCTCAAGAAACTTCTCGAAAAGTTAGGTGACCTGTAAGTTTCTCATTCCTTGCGACTTTCAAGGAATTATTCAAGGTTCGCCTTGGCCGATCTTGGCGAGTATCAATTTGATGCCGAAATCGATCTACTAAAAGCTTTCATTGCCGAACTAACCCCAACGTAGTCGATTTCCGTACTACAATGAAACCAATAGGTATAGCCGAGGATGTTTTGTTAAAGTAAGGAAGTTCGATTTCACGATTTTGTTGTAGTCGATTTCGATGCCGATCCTCGAGTACCCATCATTCTCGGAAGGTGTTTCTTGAGGATGGACCATGCGTTTATTGATGTGTATGAAGGAGAGATCACTTTAAGAGTGGGTAAAGAAGCCGTCACATTCAATGTTAACCATACTTCTAAATCTCTAATCAACCAATATGATGTGGCCAAAATTAGTGACACCGAGGTGACAAAGAACCCGTTAATTCCTACTAATAACGAAAGTACTAAAAACGTCCAACCTACGGTTGTCCAAAAAGTTGAGCCTAAACCGTCTAGAATTGATCCGAGTCTTTCACGATTTACGGTTAAGAGTTTGTCGACCATACGTGCTGAACGAAAGAAGAAACAAGAAAAGGAGTCTACAACGGTAGTGGTGGAAAATGCTAGCTCTGAGAGCACACCACTTGTCCCACCTCTCGCTTCTACTTATCGATTGATCTTGTTCCTAAGAACATCGAGCTTTCTTTGAGTGGCATTCCTACTCCTTCTTCTGAAATTATGAAACTTTCTTCTAAACAAATCATTTCTGATTCTTCCTCTTCCCTTACTCTATTTGAGGGAAGTGATTCTATCATGGAAGAGATTGAGGCTTATTTAAAAAGCGATTCAATTTCACCAGAAATTGATAATGCCGATATTGACATCGAGGGAGATATTCGTTTAATTGAAGAAATGCTTAAAATGGATTCTTCACTCCCTCCGGAAGAAAAAGAAAGTAAAGTTACTAAAAAAATCGAGATCCGTCAATTTATTTCGAGGAGTTCGCCGATGAACTTGCTCGCATTGATCCTCTTCCACTGTGAAGTGAGAACGACGTCTTTGATTTTAGAGCCGATTTATGAGAAATTGAATATTTGTTAAATCGAGATCCGTCAATTTATTTCGAGGAGTTCGCCGATGAACTTGCTCCCACAGACTCGATTTCTTCCGAGAATGATCTTTTGGAAGAACTAGAATATGATGATCCATTTTATCCTAAGAAAAAAAATAAAGTGAAAGCTTCTATTGATGAGCTTGTTGATCCAGAGGTCCAACAATATTTTTTATCCGAGAGTGATTCCTCTTCTCGTGAGGATTTTCCCGTAGATGATACTTTAATTTCATTCCTCTCCGAGGACAAGATTTTTAACCCTGGGATACTCGTCTTAGATGCACTTCACATCACCAAAGTTATCCGGAAAAAGGATCCTATCTTGGATGCCTTCATTGTTGAGCTTTCAAGTAGCATTTCTCTGTGCCATGGACTCCCGTCTTCTTTGGAGTATTCTCATTCTTATCCATCATCATGTCGTCCTCCTGCTAAGCCTCCGGATAATGGATCGTTCTTTTATGATATGCCTTATGAGAGTTTGAGGGACGTTGTCCCGTTTGTGCCGATGCCCGACACCTTCTTCTCCACCCATCCCACCCAGTCTCATTCTTTCGGGAATGAAGACACCATATTTGACCCTGGTGTCTCTACCACTTTCTTCCCCAAGGACAAATGAATTCGGGGACGAGTCAGGCTAGAGACTCGTAGAACAAAAACAGTAGCGCTTCGTGGAAGGCACCCCATGCTTATCTTCTATCTTCTTTCTATTTTCTCTAATAAGTGACGTGAAGGGGTTAGCCTCTTCGATTTCTTGTGTTTAGTTGTTTATGATGCTTTTGTCTAGGATTTCTCGATATGAAGAATCTCGTGCTCGAAGTTTGTCTTTTCTCCACTCGAGTTTCATGATCGATGCTGATGGAAATCCGGTATCCTAATCTTATCGACTAACGTTTATCTTTGAGCATACTTAATAAACAGCTTTTAGATTTTCGTTGATACCATTGCCTTTAAACATTGAGGACAATGTTTCGTTTTAGTCTGGGGTAGGGTAATCTTCGATTTGATTTGACCGCACTTGCTTGTTTTTGCCGTACTCTCAACCCCGCTTTCTCCTTGATTTGACCGCACTTTTTGTTTTTGCCGTGTACTCTAAACCCGCTTTCCTTACAAAATTGAAAATTTGTGCAAAAAAGTGAAAAATTTAAAAAATTTGTAAGCTTTTGCTAGTTTTATGATTGAAAAGTCTTTGCGAGTTTCTAAGAAGTTACTTTAAATATGCATTTTCTTGAAAAAGTCTTTGCTAATTGCTTAGACAAAAGGCTATAAAATGCGATTCTAGCTCATAAGGCCAAGAATTTGCAAGCTTCCCTAAGTGATTTTAAATATGCGAAGCTTTGAATGATTTGCTAGTTTCTAATAAGTGACTTTTAAAATGCGAGACTTGAGATTATTTGACGAAACATTAGCTAAGTTAATATATGTTTTGACACCTTGTTGACTTTCCGCTGGTGAGAGTAGGAATAAAATTCTTACTTGACCAGGCGTGTTGAGCCCTAGCTTGTTCCCTTAACCATAAGATAATTAAATTATCAGCTAAGCATTCGCGGATCTCATTATTTGAGATTTTAAATTTGCGGAGATCGAGGAATGATGAGTTACTTATGAGTTTAGATGCTAAGCGTGGAGTAGATGGTTCTCTTTAGAGCCCATTAAAGGTACTTGTGGCTTTTTGCTCCCACAAAATTGTCTCACCCCATATTTGTAAATAAATAATTAAAGATGTTAGGTTTTGGCAATAGTTAGTTCTTTATCTTCTTAAAAGAATCCTTGTTTTAAAAATTGGGTACACATCAAGGACTCGTAATAAATAAAGTAATAAGTTAAATTATGAGCTGCGGTTCAAGATCGGACCCTTGGATCCTTATTTCAGTAAGCGCTTAGGTCTTGGCTACCTCTTACGACCCTTGGACCTTTAGCCGAATTGTGTGAGGTCTTGGCCTAACATCCTTGGATCCTCATTTCATGAACGCTCCATCAGAGGATCTTGGAATCTCCATCGATAAAAGACAAATATCCAGTAAAAGATAAAAGATTTTTTTTAAAAAAGTTCACGAAAAATTCCCTTGGATCCTTTTTATTCAAACGTTTTAAGTAAGGTCTTGGAATTACCCAAAATAACATGAAGCTCCATAGTTCATAGCTCATATAGTTAAAAGTATAAGTGCAAAAAAATGTATTTGTCTTTTTTATGAAATATATATATATATATATATATATATATATATATATATATATATATATATATATATATATATATATATATATATATATAAAGTGAATAAAATTTCCTTGATGTGGACCTCATTTTTAAGACAATGGTTCTTGAGAGAAGATAGAAAACTAATTAGCGTCTTAGCTTCATATCTTTATCGGAATAAACATTATCGAAACGCGAAACTTGAAGAAATTCATTTCTCACCAAAAATAAAATAAATAGAGGAAAATAGGAAAATGGGAGCAAGAGGTAATTACACAAGTAACTTCCATGGGTAGTGTTAGCATCTAAAGTCATATTTAACAATGATTTCGATTTTACGCTTAGTTTGGGAACTTGTGAAAAATCAAGAATGATGTATTCTATCCGTATGGTCACTTCTCGCTGAGTTGTGTTTCCTACTCCGTGATCCTAAAATGTCGTTTGAAAAATGTTGGAGTTATTGATCGACATGAAAATTCAACAAACCGTCACTCATAATTGAATAAGTGCTTAATCGTAATATCTATATGTGAAATAAAAGGTAAGCAGGCGCTTTTAGAATTAAGGGTTTCTTAATCTCTTTTGAGGAATCTTTGCTACTTTTCATATGTTTAGTAGAAAGAGATTCAAATCCTTAGTTGTAGAAGCGTGAATTGATTACATTATGTGGGACACGACAATCGTCTAGTCACTGGGTATTTTGGTATGTGCAAAACACATACCATTTCTTTACCAAAATAGACCTAAAATAACCGAGAAAGAGCCGTTATGCCTAATATTTGTTGGTTTCTTGAGTTTATGCATGTGCAGTACGATATGGCAACACACACAAAAGAAAGACAAATCAGACAAAAACCGAGCACGAGAAGAAAAGAGTGCAAAGTCAAGCCGGAAATCAGAAGTGAGTGAATTTGAAGATTTTGATGCTTAAAGGATGATTTTTGAAAGATTGGATCAACTTTGAAGAATTGGCAAATTCAGTCTCTCAAGTTTTAAGGATTGTCAATTTCTACCCTTGAAGTTTCAGATTTGGCAGGATATACCCTTGTGCTCAAATTCCTAAAAATCCCTTTCATTTTCCCTAAATTACAAAATATACCCTTTTATTTTAAAACCTTACCTTTTAAATCCTTAATAAAACCTAAGAGGTCAAAATTCATTAAGACCCTTTCATAATATCCTGACCTAGTCAAATACCTTAACCCCAATGAACCCTTACACCCATTTGAACCCCAGTCAAACCCCACGAACCCTTTCACTTATCCTTGGGTCAAACTAGTCAAACGAAATAAACAATTACCCAAAAAAATTACCCGCCCATTTTATCCCCAATTTACCCAGCAGCTTAGAACCCTAATTTTCCCTTCACCTAATTAGCCACAATGAGTACAATTAAAGGGCAAAATTGTACAATTTCCTGACATAGTGCTAACACAAGAATGACACCTTGGCAATCCGTGTGCCAAGGTGCATTCTCATTGGTTGATGGGACGTGGCCAAGCAAATCAAATGTGGAGATTGAAAGGTGATTGATGGGAACTGATCTAAAGGTGGAGAATCATTGAAAAGAAGCACAAATTCTCTCTTCTGGAAGCCTCTAAAGCCTTGAGCTTAGCTATATAAACCCCACGGATTTCACAGATCAAGCGTGTAGAATTTGAGTAGTTTTTGTAGTTTTTAATTTTACTTTAATGCTTTCTATAGATTTCTGATCATTGTACTCTTCAGTTGTAATCACTTTTCAATTTAATAAAAGTTACTTTTAATTTCAATTTTCTCTTAAGTTTTTAATTTCTGTTTAAATCATTTCCAAGTGCTTATTAGTTGTTGATTTCAATCATTTTAGCTTATTTCAATAATATCTCAGCTTGTTTTTTGTTCTAAATCAAAAATCACAAAAAAAAATTAGAAAAATGAAAAGTATGTTCAAATATGATTTTAAGCTTCATAAATCTTAGTTTTCTGTTAGTACAAGCTCACATAAGCTCAATATAGCTTATTGTGAGTTTTTCTTAGGTTCAAATTCAGTTCTACTCTCAAATCATAAAAATACTCAACATAAGTCAACTGAGGAACTTGGATGCTGATATGGGGTAATCACTCAGATTGGATTGAGCTTGGGGTATAATTAAGCTTGATTTGGACAAGTTTGGGGGTATAGAATAGTTCTGTGGGTTCTAGACAACTTTTACTAGCATTGGACTATTGTAAGTTTTTCACCTAGATTGCTAGTTTAGCTTATTAATTTAGATATATTGTTAGCATTTAACTTTTGTTGATTGTAGCTTAATTCTGCAATATAGTTGTTTATGTAAGTAGTTATAAAGTTGCATTTGCTTAGCTTATTAATCGCTTCATCTTTGTTGAATCATCATACTTTGGATAGCATTGTTTAAGACTATTAGATCGACATCCCGCATCAATTAGTTCTTATATAAGTGTTAGAATCGATTTAAGTCTTGGTATGGTTTAGTTTGATGATTTAGTGTTAAAATATTGCTTAACGGTCTTTAAAAGTGTGTTTGGATCAAAGGTCTAATCTGATATAGAGGCTAGTTTAAGTGATAACTTTAGTTGCTTCAGTTTCATTCTAGTCTAATTAGGTTAATTGGATCATAAATTGCACTTGCTTTCACTAAAAAGTCAAAATAAGATTTTATCTCTTTTAAATCTGAATTTGAGTTAGAATAGGTTAGCGTAAGCTTGCATAAGGTTATAGGATTAGTATAAGTTGCATAAGTAGGACTTATTATAGCTTATAGCATTAGTTAGAATGATTTAGAAGCTTGCAAAGTTCATTAAAGTCAAAATTCTATTTCTGTAAAAAAAGTCAAAATAGTCACAAAGTTTTTTGAAAGCTGTCCCTTTTATATTTTTAAAATCTTCACATTAAGTCTATTTTAGCTGAAAATTGGGATTAAAGATCTTTCTTTGGTTGTGTTATTGAATGTAATTTTATTTTATTTTTATAATTTTTCTATAAGAGTTAAAATTTGGCTTGAACTTGATCTCGATTTCACCATAGTGTCCTATGCACGGTAGAAGTCACGACGACTTCTTTCAAAGCTTTAGATAGCTCATTATAGCTCCTCTTAGGATTAAATTTGGTTTAGAAGCTTTTAGCTAAGTAGACTTTAGGTTCCAATTGTCGGATTTCAATTTGAGTTATCTTGCGACTTATTGATAAGTCGAGTTGTGGGTTTAACTTGTTTGGCATGTTTGTTGTTGGGTTATGAATTAGAGCTTTAAGCTTTTAGCATGTGCTTATTAAATTGAAATTATTTGCATTAGGTTCCTTTAAGTTATTTTAGGCTTGATTAAGCTTCTTACAACTTCTGGTAGCTTTATTTAGCTTTTAGCTTATTTCCTACTTGCCTATTCATAGCAGTTTCATAGCAAATTGCTTTTCCTATGATCTCTATTTGTATTTAATAATTTTCAAGGTTCATAATGGCATTTAGATATTTTTTGTAATTACCATAATTTTCTGTAGCCTTTAACTATTTTTCTGCATTTTAAAATGTTTTATAGCATTATTAATTAGCTTTTATTTGAAATAAATCGGAAAAGGTTCATAAAAATATAATTTCCATTTTCTTAGGTTTAGAAAATCAAAAGACATAAAAAATATTTTTCCATTTCAAATAGTTTTTCCTAGTTCAAATAGTATTTTCTAGCCATTTAATTAGTTTTAAATAGTTTAAAATAGTTTTGTAATTTTCTCAAAAGTTTTCATAATTTTAGCATTTTAAATCTATTTTAAAACTTCAAAATTAGTTTTTAATTCAAATAAAATCAAGAAAACCAAAAAATTAGTTTTAAATTTCAAATAACTTTTAAAACATCTCCTTAGATGTAAAAAAATATTAGATCACTTTTAGGATTTTAAAATAGTTTAGTTTGCATTTTAATTTACGTTTTAATAATTACGTTATTTGCGTTTTTAGTTATAATTCCTTGTTTGCATCATAGATTCAGTAGTTTTAGTTGCCTTTTATTATAATTCCTTACCCCCGTAGTTTAGAAATCACTCAAAATCCTTTTTACCCATTCAAATCCCGAATTGCGCGACGTGAATTTAAAATTCCATTCATCCCTCGCTAGGAACGATCCGGAGACTCAAATCTAATAAATTTGAGTTACCCAATACTACAAATTCTCATAATTGGTTTTCCTAAATCAACCGTTCTACTGAGGTGAATAGGGAGCAGTGAACTCATGTCTGATTCCATGTTTTGCACATAGATCAGCGAATGGAGACACATATTCACCCCCTCTATCATTTCGTACCACCTTGATTTTCTTACTAAGTTGATTCTCAACTTCGTTTTTGTATAGAACAAACTTGTCTATAGCTTCATATTTACTTTTCAGTAAGTAAACATAGCAATACTTTGTACAATCATCAATAAATGTGATAAAGTACTTATTGTCACCTTTTTGGGTAGTGATTTCAAATCACATATGTCGTGTATCATATCAAGTGGTTCGGTTTTTCGTTCAACCGATTTGAAAGATGATCTTGTAAGTTTGGCTTCAACACAAGTTTCACATTTATATTTTGAGTCAATATGGAAAATTAGGTATGCAATTAAATTTAATCAAATGACGCATTGAATTAAAATTTACATGTCCAAGACGACCATGCCACATATTAGAAGACTCAATCAAGTAAGCAGAAGAATTCATTTTATTGATATCATTCTTAACAACCATTACATTGAGCTTAAACATACCATTCATGGCATATCCCCTACCAACATACATTTGATTCTTAGACAGAACAAACTTATCAGACTAAAAAACAAGATGAAAACAAAACTTGTTCACCAGCCAACAAGACACAAGGTTCTTGCGAATCTCTAGAACATACAAGACATTAGTCAACTTGAGCTCTTTCTCGGATGTCATCTTCAAGATTACATCTCCTTCATATGATATCGCTAGCTGCGAGTTACCCATGTACAACTTCTCTCCACTATCAACCGCTTTGAAAGAGTGAAACACACACTTATCAGCACACATGTAACACTCCAATTTCGTGATACGCAGCCGAATTCAAACTGGGTGTTACTTCATGGTACAACAGTCATAAAAATAGAAAACGAACTCTAGTGGAGTCGTTTTAAAAGGTTTATCCTTTGATTTATATAAATATCATAGTTTACAAAGATGAGGTTCCAGTAGTTTCACGGTTTACAAAATACATTAAATTGGTTTTCAAATGATAATAAAATTTATAGCCTTCTTGAGTATATGTGCTTCTCCTTGCCAGCCTCGTACATTATAGACCTGAAATACATGCTTAAAACTGTCAACACAAAGGTTGAGTGAAAATCATAGAGTTTGTTTGATGGTTGAACACATTATGTTTGTAGTGTGAGCTATAGACTCACACCAATGGTTTGAAAACAAAATAGTTATTATTAGACTAAGCATCATGCAATCAAGGCGTTAACGTGTTCCAAAATTAATGTCGGTGCGTGCCCTATTAGGTAAAAATTGTCGTTTTTACCAATGTTACTCAAATATAGTGCGTTTGTTTGCCTACCCGGTCAACACAAACGGGATTCGTCAATCCCAATAGATCTATTCACAATATTCGCGCCCACTCTAACTAGTGATTAATGATTCATGATTAAGGGACTTAAGTTTGGAAAATGTGGTAACTTAGTACAAATAAAACAATCAGATAAGTATACATTTTGAAAGCAATGTGTTCGGTTTAAAATAAAGTATATATCTCCCCCAAGGGTTTGTAAAACAATTAAGTAATAGAAAGTGGGGCTATGAACTCACAGTAGTGATCAACAGCGGAGTGTAACGATATAATGTTTATCAACATAGAGTATGACAAGATCACGATCTTTAACGATTACCTGAGAAAGCATAGTATTCGTGTTTTAGTATATTGTACGATATAAGTGTACAAGTATATGTAGTTTGTTGGCTTATGATGTTGTACATGAATTCATAAGTTAAAGTATTCCTTAAATGTTGTTTGGCTATCAAAATCAAGAGGCCGTGAAGTAGTTTAACATGTCATATGGTCATTTAGCTAGTATGTCAAAGTCTAGTTAACAAGTTTTAAATAAACAAGTTTCGGTTATTAGACTTATACTAGTCGTGCGGCTAAGTTATGGTTACGCAATAATAATCAAGACCATATTAAGGATGTGTCCAAGTTAGACAACCTCAAGACAACAATCTTAACTCAATCTTGGCTTTATATTAGCCTCAAATGATCAATATATCACTTAAAGTTCTCACTAAAGTTGTTTTCTAGTCAACAACAGGTCAGCTTAGTTTTTGCCGTTTTTAGGTTTTTTCGTTCACTTTCTGCTTATGTGCCCCCAAGTTTTTGTAGAAAACGTCATTATGAGGAACTTTCGTGTTTTACACTTTTGCTGATTCGGACAAGAAAAGGGTCAAACCCTCGTTTTAAAATTGTATCAGCAAGCTTTTGTTCCAACATCATATTTTCATCTAGTAAAACTTAACTAGGCATAACTTTTTAACCACAAATCCTTTTTAAGTGATTCAAAAGGTCAAGTTCATAATTTTTATATTCTCTAACAGCTTCTTAAGCTTAATTAAGTATAAGGTCCAAAGATTATTTATATTAATAGTCTAATTATAAGTATTTACTTATATTTCATTGCGAAAGTTTGGTCACATTCGATCCCCGCCAAAACGACCATAAGTTGAGTTCTACAACTTGTTTTGATACGCGGCTTATGCCAAACTTCAATTTTAGGTCTTGGCTACATTTCATAAAACTGAGTTGACTACCAAAAGTGGTCATAACCATGGGCTTTTCCCAAATGAAATCTGGTGTGCAGATTTTGACATGTTTTGCCATTTTGGCTCTCATTCACTCATCGGGGTGAGTTATGAGGTGCGCCACCCGGAAAAACGACCGTAAGACATAATTCTAAAAGCCTATCTTACTGAATTAACCTCAAGGTTTACTGAGATGATCAGTTTAATCAAACTTTGGGACTGTTTCAGAATTCATGTTCATAGAACTTACCTAGGACTTGTTTTAGCTTGTTTTCATGGTCACAACCTCATGTACAACATCAATTAAGCCATATTACATATACTACTTATATCAAATTACATCAAATTATTATAGAGATTATTACAATCATATTGAATGACAAGAAAATAAATTCAAATCTTACAAGGATTAGGATGACAAGTTACTATTACAACAAGAACAATTCAACCCTTAACCCTTCTAATCTCTAATCCTTGTCTTGAATCTTCAACCCACTTGATTCTAACCCTTGTTAATCATCAAATAATCCCCTTTATCTCAGCCCCTAACACCTTAAATAACTCCAAATCTAACCATGGAATCACTAAAACACACTTGGACTATGTAGAGCTCACTTAGGCCTTCATCTTTCTTGTGTAACTTATTGTGTGAATCAAAGTGGATGATGGTGATGGAGGAGGGGGGTTGAACGACCAAGAGGAGGGATATGAGAGGATTTGGTTGATTTTGCATGTAAAAGAGATAGTGAGGTGAAGTTATATCATTAAGTGGGGGACAAGAGTGGAGGGTTGTAAGGTTAGGGCTCTAAGTGAAGGACACATGTCTTTGTGGCTTGCATGTACACGCCACCTAAAAAGAGAGGTGGTAGTGTGTAGGGATGTTATTCAGGTTGACCCGGTCGGGTTCGGGTCAACTCGGGTCGGGTCAACTCAGTCAAGACTTAAAAATATACCGAACCCGACCTTGTTTAGAACTCAGTCAACTCGGGTCGGGTCAATTCGGGTTCGGGTCAACTCGGGTCAATCGGGTCGGGTCAATTCGGGTTTAGGGTCAACCCGAGTTTTTACATTGTAAAAGTGTTGTTGAGTCGGGTTAGTCGGGTTCGGTTCGGGTCAAGGCTAAAAATATATTCCCGAACCCGACCTTGTTTAGAATTTGGGTCAATTCGGGTTGACCCGATTGACCAGAATATAATTTTGAACTCGATTGACCCGACCCGAATGTTAACATAATATGGTAATAGATCTTAGGTTGTAACTTGATCATGAGCGAATTTGTTGATGTTGCACCCATCAAGTATGGAAAGTGCCAAACATTGGGAACTAACTCGGGTCGGGTCGGGTTCGGTTTGGGTCAGCCCGAATGATACCCCTAGTAGTGTGTGTATTTTGTACCTAGTTTTTGGTTTATGAGGTGTAGTTTGGTCCCGGTAATTACTAATGTTAAGCCCTTAAATCAAGAAACTTAAAACTATGTAACGTTAAAATGTAATACTTATAAAAATGTTAAAACTTATTAATATACTCTAACTAGGTATATTAAATGTGTGATAAGTCTCAGAGGGTGCGTCTATGTTGTTAAAACCTAATAACGTAGGTTTGAGTACGTGTCTTACGTAAAAAGTAACATATCTACTTAAAAATGATAAAATAGTAATAGTTCATATAAATTATGGTTATTGGTAAAAATAAAGTATTTTTAACATATAGACTTATCGTAGTCTTGTGTTGGTCACAAGGAAAATTACCAGTTACTACTGGTTATCCTATTTGCTTTAATTTTACGTTACGGTAAAAGTCAAATAGTCAAAAGTCAAAGTCAAAGGTCAACTTTAAAGACAAAGGGTAAAATAGTCATTTTACCTTATGAAAAATACGGTTGCAACAACACACATGACGGGTAGCCCGATGATCAACCCACCATTCCCTATTGTTGGAACCTACCAGTTAACTTCATAGATCATGGCAATGACGTCGCACGCGTAGCAATCATGTCCACATCTTCATTCACCATATTAGCTCGGCGTAGAGTCACCCGCTTCGGCATCTTACGATTAGCGACATGATGACCCGATCGTCACAGCTTGAAACATACCTTTGAAACTTATGTTTCCCGATTGCGACTTTAGGAGCAAGGTACTCGGACTTCCCTTGATCTTCTTATCATCTTCTTTCCTTTCCTTTTCCTTTACCTTTGACATTGGACTTTGAGATGACGTAGCATGCTCAACCATATTTTCCTTAGCGTAATCAAAGATAAGTGTTTTATCGAGCCAACTTGTTGTCCTCGATCTTCAATCTGAGACGAACAACCAAGTACTCAACACTCATCTCCTTTCACTTATGCTTTAGGTAGTTCTTGAATTCTACCCACTTGAGGTAACTTTTCAATAATAGCAACAACTTGAAAAGTTTCACTCAAGGTCATTCCCTCAGCATGAATATCGTGTAGCAAAACCTGCAGATCTTGAGCCCGACTCATAACATCCTTTGAATCAACCATTTTGTAATCCAAAAACGAGCTACCACGAACTTCTTTGTACCAAATCCTCGTTTTGTACTTATGCTCCAATGACTCCCATAATTATTTGGCAATCTTGGTCTTCTTTGTACACGTTGTACAAAGAGTCCACCAAACCATTCGTAACATAGTTGTGACACAAAAATTATGAATGTTTCCATACTACCAAGGCTTGAACGACCGGTTGATTAGAGGATTGACCTTTTGCAGGAGGTTCCATGTGAGGTGGATTCTTTTTTAAGAACCGCACAAGGTTCAAAGTAATGAGATAGAAGAACATCTTCTGTTGCCACCTCTTAAAATTCTGCCCATTGAATTTCTCCGGTTTCTCAACATGATTAGAAATCGTGTTAGTAATCAAGCGCACCGCCACGCTCACGAGAATAGTCACAGAGGGTGGTGTTTGTCATCCCGAAGATTACCAAACACAAACAGTTAAGCCAACTGTTATAAACTCGGTGATATGGATTTAAAACATACATTTTGACACATTTTATATTCACATTACTTAAAATCGTTCCTTTTCACATTTTAGGTCTTTTGGAAGCAAAATGTCGGAATGAAGCATATTTGGATGAAAAGGAGCGAAAAATGAAGAAAATGGCAAAGTCAAGATCAAAGGCACTCCAGCAACACCTGACGGCGTCGCAACCAAAGGACGACTCTGTCTCTCTATACAAGTTTTGATCAAAAGGGCACGCGACGGCTCAGCGGAATATCTGGTCCTAAAGCCTGACGGTGTCACGCCTAAATTCTGGAAGGCGTCACTCACATTTTCCACACCAGACGCCCAAGATCCGATATTCAGAAGAAGTCGCCACGAAGACTGACGGCGTCACACATCTCACCTGACGTCGTCCCAACGATGACTTGCCTAAACAAAACCCTAATGAATGCGACTGATGGCGTCACTAGCAAAAGGTGACGCCGTCGCGATTGTAAATCTATGTATAGAGTTCGATTTTTCTGCTGAGGTGATAGAACTTTGGAGAGCAAACCCTAACTCGCTTGTTGTCCGACTTGGATCAGATTCTAGGGTTCCATACCCTATTGTACATCACAAAATAAGTTTGTTTATCCAATTTATCATTATGTCTACCCCATGTTCAATTGTATGTGTGTATGCTTTCTTGTTTAAAATGTCTAGCTAAATTATTCTTGTGTTTGATTAGATCTATGAAACCTAGTTGTTAATTATTGTTAGGTTGTCTCTTGTCTTAATTGGTAGACGCTAGATTAAGGAAAACTGGCTTCTTCTTTCATGTTGTTAGCTTGAACGTCCTAAATAGTAAAAAAGCCTTTGAGTGCACATTAGGACATTCGTTGTGTTTATTGCGTGAATTGTAGCTTTAGGATATTAGTGTATTCGGGGGAGATGCTATTGCACTTGCCGATCCCGGGTATGCTAGAGGAGAGTTGCAATTCATAGAACTAGGGAACTAGGCATCACCTACAAACAAACGGAATACAACACATCAATTAAGATAAAGGAAGTAACAATTCAACCGACTAATAAGAGATAACTAGGGAGTAATAACATCTAAGTGAACACATCTTTAATCATCATACGAGCACACATTAATTAAACATAATCTATCCTTAGGTTAATTAGATAATTAGATAATTAGTAGAAGTAGTAAAAATCGGTAGAAGTACCACCCCCAATCTTATACCCCGAGATTTTTACCCTTGCTTTCTAAAAAAACATTAAAAAAAAGACTAAAAAGAATCTTCCTCAACCCCACCTTCTCGTCATATATCTCTTTTTAGCATTCCTATTCCCCTAGAGAATGATATCAATCCCCTGGTCTTACCACATACTACACTACAACGATTAGGTTCACTGCCTAGAGGTTGAAAAACTTGCTCGTAGAAAAGGAGGTTTTCTCGACCCCGAACCCTGCTATCAAGTTTTTGGCGCCGCTGCACCGGGGGATAGAATAGTTGGTTAGATTTATATCTCGTTTAGGTCCACTTGCTTGATGCCTATCAAGTGAGATTTGTTTTTCACTTTTTCATTAGCTTTCTTGTAGTCTATCCCCCTTCTTTGTGTCTTTATTCGTAACCTCGTCACTTTTCATCATGGAAGGTGATAACCCACCCAACAATGATCCACCAAACCATCCACCACATCATCCACTACCAACACCTAATTCACCACAAAATCCACCACTTGATCGGACATATGCCAACCAACTTCGCGCTCAAATATTAGTGAAATTGGAGAACTTAGGAAATTGAATAGGATAATTGAAAGCGCACTCGAGAAAGCTCTTGAGGAGACCACTAGTACATTAGATAGCGATTCCACCACAAGTGATGATTCGGATGATGAAGTTGGGGAAGGAGATTATAGAGTTCTTGAAATTATGGATGGTAATGAAGAAGATGAGCTTAATGAGTATTTTGAGTCATACCCCAATGGAAAAGAAACCGGCTATCATTGTAACGTAGTTAATTACCCGCGACCACCTTTCGAACCATGCATAAAAAAGGATGACCCTAGAAAAATGAAGATACCGTGCATGATTGGGTACTTATATAGGGATCACACTTACATAGACTATAAGGCTCCCATGAACATAATGTCTAGGCTCTATTACAATTGAATCATGAGTGAAAAGCTAGGACCAAAGAAAGATCCCTTTTACCCAAGGAAAGATCCCTTTTACCCAAGGAAATTGAGTAACTTTGTTGGGAGAGCTTGAGGATTGCATGTCTTTGTAGATAATTTCACATATAGGTGTGATTTCATGATATTGGAAGATGTTAGTGGCATCATTGATGGATTCCTAGGAGATGTTATACTTGGAAGACCATTTATTGAGGAATCCATGATGATTTATGATCAAGATGAAGGAATAGCCAAGTTATCAAATGGGACCAGATGTGTTAAGTATGTAATGCCTTGCAAAAATAAAAAGTTTAAGGGCATTGATGAGTTAGATGTGGACAATATTCCGACTTTTGAGTTTGATTGTAAGGATACGCTTTACTACACCGGTTGTCTAGAGTTAGGCCCCGAATATATTCGTGATGAAGGAAGAGTCAAAGCATTTGAATGGGCGCCTAAGATATGCGAAAAGTAGGAGCACGGCTTCAGTCTAGTTACAAGATTCATAAATAAAGAACAAGATTCAGTGGAGGCAACCCATGCTTAATAGTTTGCTTGTTTTGTTTTTAATTTTGTTTGTGTGTTTATATATCTTTTCATTGTTGTTTATTCTCATGTTAGACTTTGTGAAAATGCTTTATTTTTTTTAACCTCGCCTTAATTGCATATAAAGGTATTTTACAAAAGATAAGTGTGGAAAGATCACATATGTTTTTAAGAACATGAACATGAGATTAACAATAATTGAATTTGATATATATATGTGTTCGTTAGAGTCAAATGCTTGTATCGAGTCATAATAAATGTTTTGTAGACAATTTTCGTGTTTTAAAGATGTATTTTTCCGAATTTTTCCAAAAACGCAGAGACCAGCTTTTTGTCGTGACAACCGACGGCGTGAGGATTAATACCGGCGGCGTCAGCAATGTAAAAACAGAATGTCCAGCTTTCGCTTTCGTGCAACTTGTAATTTTTGGAAATTCTCAGGTCTTAATTTTTCAGAAAAACTACAAACATCCATTCCACAAGTATTATATCTTACTTGCTTTCTAGTATAGTTGTGTGTCATATATAGTTTTACCACCGATTTTACGTGAAGGTTTCGTTTGTTTTCATATAAGTATGCAAGTTATATTAGACAAGAAGAAGAAACACATCATAGTTAAGCTTATTACTTATTCATGCTTCTTGAGGAGGATTTAACCACAACTTCATACATATCCTACCGAGCTAATCGTGAAAGTACTAGTTTCTTTCTTTAACGTACCTTCCTTTATCATAACTTTGATATTTTCGGGAACATTGGAGACAATGTTCGGTTTAAGTGTGGGAGGAGAATAAAACGGAACTTAGAAACTATTCACTCACTTGATTATTTGTCTTGTCCTTGGTAAATTGTGTAATAAACCATAAGAAATATTTGTTAGGGCAATTTTAGCACCAAATTTAAAAAATTTTATGACATTTATGAGTTAAACTTTAGTCTTAATAAAGCGTCTCATGGATAGGAGTTATATGACTAGCATAAAACCGTGTACCACTCAAATTCCACCCCAAAAATGTGAGGTTCGCCCCTAGATCTTTAGGAATAAAAGTATTCATCTTTATTTCTTAGTGAGTGTACCGATAGAATAATAGATTCTAGAACTTGATTTGTGATGCATTCCGAGATTGCTAGTGAGACTACACTTGTGTTGTTAGGATTAACTAAATGATAAGAGGCATTAGGAAAACCTTTGTTTTAAACCTGTAATATAATTACCTCTTCCACATCGGTTGAGTAATTTTCCCACACCCTTGCGATTTACTCATTTTAGTACACGATACCCTAGTTAACCCTCATAGCCTATCCTTTTCGCGGTTCTCGTGATGTTTCGGTTTTCCGAATATCAATGAAGAGCATTGTTTACAATCCACCCCAAATGTTACACCCAAATCGCCTTAGCTTACCTTGTATGCACTCGCCTTTAGTGCATTATTGTTATCATTATTAAAAACTTAGTTCAATTATTTAGTTGCTTGCATGGTTGATAAGTCGAGTCATATCATTTGTATACGTTTTGGAACGATTGAGACTCATGGGTTAAAGTAATATTTTATGGAGTAACGGGAAAGAACGATAAATTCAAATTCCCTTTGTCTACGTAATTAAATACTCAAAGTGTTTTGATCTTTTCAAATCAGGTCAATTAGTGTTAGTTAAATAAAAACTCAAGTGTAGGGATGCTCCTATAAATCCTTTTATTTTGATGTTATCATAGAGGATGGTAGAGTAAAAATGTATGAAAAAAATCGAAAAAAAAAAGAAGAAAAAAAGTTGTGAAAAAAAAATGAGAAAAACATACGGGCTACAATCATACATCTATCTTTATGTTTATATTTTTAAGTTTATGTTTGTGTTTTGTTTCAAGTTATCTAGTGTTAGTGAGTCGAGTCTTAGCTTAGCAACGCCACGCTTTACATGCTTGTAACCTAAGATTTTTGACTTGCCACCACTAAATATCCCCTATCCAACAAAACCCTTTACTTTCCTACCCTAAGCCTAACGTTATAACCCTTGTAAATTCCTCTTAGATAGTTATTCCTAGGTGCTTACGCCAAAGCGGTGGAGGTTTGAACTATTCTCAAGCCTATGGTAATCTAATGTACTATGCCAGATAATGAGTGTTTATTTTCCCTTTCCATTCATATTATATTTCATATAAACCCAAGAGATGATAGAATCCAAACACACTAATTGTGAGGTGCTAGTGTATAATTTCCGTGCTTGTTATGACTATTGTGATGCTTGTACTTGTTGTAAATTATCTTAAACAAGTGTTTCATTACCCCTAACTTATAAATTGATTGGCCAAAAGCACATTTTTTTTAGGACAAGCAAATACCAAGTGTAGGAATATTTGATAAGGATTTAAAACATACGTTTTAGGGGGTCATTTAAGCCCTAAATCGACACATTTTATATCCTTTGCTACTTAAAATCGCTCCTTTTCACATTTTAGGTCTTTTGGAAGCAAAATGCTGGAATGAAGCATATTTGGACGAAAAGGATCGAAAACATGAAGAAAATGACAAAGTCAAGATCAAAGGCACTCCAGCAGCACCTGAAGGCGTCCCAACCAAAGGGCGACGCCGTCCCTCTATACAAGTTTTGATCAAAAGCGCACGCGACGGCTTAGTGGAATTTCTGGTCCTAAAGCGACGGCGTCACGCCTAAATTTTGGGCGCCACTCACATTTTCCACACCGGCGCCCAAGATCCAAGATTCGAGACGACGTCAATACGAAGAATGACGGCGTGATACATCTTACCCGCGTTGTCCCAACGATGACTTAGCCCAAACGAAACCCTAATGATGGTGACTGACGGCGTCACTAGCAAAAGGTGGCAGTCGCGATTGTAAATCTATATATAGAATTCGATTTTTCTGTATTTGAGGAGGTAGAACTTTTTGGAGCAAACCCTAACTCAGTTGTAGTCCGACTTGGACAATATTCTAGGGTTCCATACCCTATTGTACATCACAAGATAAGTTTGTTTATCCAATTTATCATTATGTCTACTCCATGTTCAGTTATATGTGTGTATGCTTACTTGTTTAACATGTCTAGCTAAATTATTCTTGTGTTTGCTTAGATCTATGAAACCTAGTTGTTAATTATTGTTAGGTTGTCTCTTGTCTTAATTGGTAGACGCTAGATTAAGGAAAACTGGCTTCTTTTTCATGTTGTTAGCATGAACGTCCTAAATAGTAAAAAGCCTTTGAGTGCACATTAGGCCATTCGTTGTGTTTATTGCGTGAATTGTAGCTTTAGGATAGTAGTGTATTCGGGGAGATGTTATTGCACTTGCGATCCCGGTATGCTAGAGGAGAGTTGCAATTCATAGAACTAGGGAATTAGGCACTACCCTACGACCAAACGGAATACAACGCATCAATTAAGATAAAGGAAGTGACAATTCAACCGAACAATAAGGGATAACTAGGAGTAATAGCATCTAAGTGAACACATCTTTAATCATCATACAAGCACATCAATTAAACATAATCTATCCTTAGGTTAATTAGATAATTAGATAATTAGTAGAAGTAGAAAAATTGGTAGAAGTACCACCCCAATCTTATACCCCGAGATTTTTACCCTTGCTTTCTAAAAACATAAAAAAGACTAAAAATAATCTTCCTCACCCTCACCTTCTCGGTCATATATCTCTTTCTAGCATTCCTATTCCCTGAGAACGATATGAATCCCCGGCTTACCACATACTACACTACAACGATTAGGTTCATTACCAGAGGTTGAAAACTTGCTCGTGAAAAGGAGTTTTTCTCGACCCCGAACCCTGCTATCACTCGGTATCTAAGAAATTCTATCGTGATTTTTTAAAGCTTGTACCGAATCCGATTCAAAGAAACTCAATCGTAGTTTCAATGAATCTTGATTAAAAAGAAAACTGAATAAATGACCAAATAAATAGATCAGTTTAATAGAAACTCAATCATGGTTTCAAAATAAACTGATAAGAATAACTGCTTTAAAACCGTTTTAGATCTGTACACCAAATCTGTAAATTAAAATCCTATTGTAAAACTGGTTTTCCACAGAAACTCTAACCTGGTTCGACAGAAAAGCAGTTTGAATATAAAATATGTTAATAATAATTAATCCGATTTAATAAAAGCGTTTTAATTCTGTTAAACAAAATCTGTTTTAAGACTGTGAGAAACGGTGTACACTTTTATTAAGATAAATCAGATTACAAAGAATATAATTAATAGAAAATAAAAGACATCAAATTAAATAACAGAAAGAATGGACTAGAAGCAGAAGACATACAATATTCAATAAAATTAAACGAAAGCAGTAAAGAAAGTGGCACGAGGCTCGTGTTTAACGTGATTCCCTTAAAACAGATCCGCTCTCTGTTTCCCAGGGTACAACATACAAAGCTGTTGCATAGCCGGACTCGACAACTTGCCTGAAAGATTGCTGAAGCGTATCATTTTTTTGATCGAGAACTGAATGAATGAAGAGTCGTTTATGGAGCTGAAGCGTATGGAGCTGTGTTATTTTCTGTGTCGAAAACTGAATGAGGAGTCGTTTATTGTATAGGCTAAACCTATCTTATTCACCGAGACAAGATATCTACCAAAGTTAAACTGATATGCAAAATCTGTTAACCAATAACCACGATTTGCATATATGTTAATTACACACCAATATTCTGTAAACTTTGTCAATAAGTTTCAAATCTATTCCTTAAATAGATTTACAGAAAATTCCGTAAAAAAGGAAACTCGAATCTGCAGCAAAAAGATACGCACGTATGCGAGGATTCGGAGCTGCATTTGTGTGTGTCCGCAGGTCGCGGGCTAGCATGAGTTTAGAAGCTTGAACTCATTTTATCGCAAATCTTGAAATTTGTACCCCCAGCAAGACTCACGTAGGTACTTGAGTAAAACCAACAAATCAATTTGAAGATTCATATCAAGATTCCTATATAAACAAGCTTTCATTTTTTATTTTGGGCGATGTGGGATACTCTCATTTTTCCATTTTTGTGTTTTAAGTCTTCACTTTGAGACACGATATCTCATTCATATCAACTCTATTTTTGAAAAATTTAGCTCATTCTGAAACTCTCGTCAAGGAGAAAGCAAAGCTACAAAAAATATAGATATATATAAGATCTACATATATTAAATAGTGTCAAAAATTGCAAAAAACCATTTTGAAAAACATTTTTCCAACACATTTTATAAAAAATAAAGGTATTTTTTCTCAACTAATCGCACTCTAGATATATTTTAATGAGTAAAACTAGAGATAAAGTGTTTTGGGACACCCCGAACCCCTACATAATTTTACAAGTATCAAATTTATATCTTGGTTCAACCAGTTTTAAAAATTGTTTGAGGTTGCTTATTTAAATAGCTCATAGGGGCTTTCTGGAATGGGAAATGATAGACCCACAAAAATAAATTTATAAAACTATCTACAAAAATATATGTCACTCTCTGATTAGTTTACTTTTGTACAATTTTTCTCTCTTCTTTCTAATTCAACCAATCAAGGAGTGATACCTCCTTTTGTTGATTTGTTTTTGTGAGTTTAGCATTTCCATTCTAGAATTACCTAAGAGCACTCGGCGTCATTCGTTATACCTCGCCATTCATGCCACCTCAGCCTTGCCATAGCTCTTCATGACACCGCCCCTTGTTATAGCTCTTCATTCCAACCTTCGTCGTCTGCACGACGAGGGTATAATTTGTACCTTTGTCATTTTTTTTTTATTTATTTATTTTTTTTTTAGTTTTTAAATATGTTATGTTTTTATAAGTGGTGGGCCTCAAATGAGTAAGTTGAGATTAGTTGTGAGTGAAGGATAGTTAGTTGTGAAGGTTTGTTATAGTGATGTGACATCACGTGAGCCCGATGAGTAAGTTGGGTATGTCATAGACCTAATGCTCTATAATGATTTAACTTGCGCTGTTCATCGCCTTCGAGTATTCATGACTTTTAATACAACATCATTTTCTTGGATATACGTAAGTCATTAAGTGGATGGGGTGAGTTATCCATACCTCCCATGGGAGGTATCTAATCATTGGATCATCATCGAACATGCGGTGTCGCATCGCGGGTTATCTGATTTGGCCAAAACCTCTCGACGCGACATATAGAAGGGTTTGATAACATAACCCTATGTGGACGAGTTCTTATTGATTATGATTGATATGTCGACTTTTAATCGTTGCTCAAGATAATAATCACATATCTTAGAAATATATTACATGTTGATGTTGTTATTGCATTATGAGTTTAAATACACCAAAATGATTATACAATTATTGACTTGTTATATAAATATAAAATTATTGACTTATTTTTTTATATTTAATACACTAAAATGATTACACTAATGATTTACTTGTTTCTTATTTTTACTTTTTAATTATTATTAGTTAATCATTATTTATTTTTATATATATTTTTTTTCTTTTTTCTTATTTATTTATTTTTATAGTTATCTTTTAATCTTCAAACATTTGTGTCTCTTAATTTCGATAAGAAACTGCGATCAAATTTCTAAAAATGAAACAACATAGTATATGTAAGATATCTCGATTACTATCAACAAATGAGTAGATAACCAATAAATGAGTAAAACAACCAAATTATTACTGTATTACAGAATGTGATTATCTATAAATAATTGATATCCACCCATTTGGTGTTATCTTATTTTGTATGAAAAAAAAAATAAAGTGGGACCAGTAGCTTGAACAAACCTGAGTAGAAAAGTAATACACTAGAAAAGTAATACACTGGTTATTTCAATTTTGGTAGTTTTATATTTTCAATACATTTGACTAAATTTATTTTGATGTATATAGTAGGACCCCATTATTATACAATAATTGGCAACTTTAATGATTTTTCGAAGCGCACATGCAAAAAATAAGGAAAACCATTAATGTAGAGATTGGTTGATTTGAGTATAGGCTTTTTTGTCAAATGGGGAAATTATGATTTAACCTAAACTGGAAATGAGTCCTAAAGTATCAAATGGATAGAAATTTAGTGAAAGTGCATTAAAAAAAGAACAAAACCTGATTCCGTTTTAGTTTCTATCTTCTTCTCAACTTGTTTACGTTAATCTTTATTGTGTTTATACTTCACGACATTATAAATTTGTAATCCGTGTGATTCCGATTCCGTTTAATTTTCATTACTTTTTACAATAGTTTTTTATTTTCTATCTTTTTTCGTTTTATTGTTTATTTATTGCAGGTATTTTGTACAATATGAGAAACTTGATTGAGCTCAAGCCTTTGATGCATCAATTTGTTGATCGATTGGGATTTAAATGCCATCTCTCAAAAGCAAAGGTATTAAGAGTATACAAAGTCTAAGGTTCATGTTCAGTCATTGCTTTCTGGTTTGATGTTATGATAAAATGTGATTGAGGTTAATTTTTCTGTCATTTTTTTTTTTTTTTTTAACTATTCAAAGTGTCATGTTCTAGCACTTTGGTTTTGTTTTGGATACTTCAGTCTCTTCTAATGGGTTGAACTTTAACGCCAATCAACTTTTGGTCATTTCAACCTAAAAACTTGTGATCGGTCAGAATAGATCATTTTTAAATTCAACCTCAATGGGTTGAACTTTAATACTTTAAATTAGACCATTCAAATTCTAGAGTGTCTAGGTTTATCATTTTTAAATTCAAATGATGATTTAAGGAAGGAAATAAAAAACTTTTGATGGAAGCTAACATTGAAAACTATTAAAAACTTGATAAGAGGTTTAACTATAAAAAACATGATATTGTATGAATGCCAAAATGTAGCAACTTGCTATACTTTAAAACGGGACAAGCACATAACGTATTGATTGTACAATAGATTGCACTACCAGACTTCGATGATGATCAAAGGTATGAGGGGTGTATGTTCCAGCCAAGACTTGTCTTTCACACGAGAATAAAATACGAAGACACTACGTTAGTGATTACGCGGTGGGACCTGCGAACCACCTCCGTGAGAGTAAGTATGAGTTATGGTTGTATAAGTGTGTGTAAGTAAAGATATGAG
Source organism: Chrysanthemum lavandulifolium (assembly GCA_022545495.1). Taxonomy (NCBI): domain Eukaryota; kingdom Viridiplantae; phylum Streptophyta; class Magnoliopsida; order Asterales; family Asteraceae; genus Chrysanthemum; species Chrysanthemum lavandulifolium. Next base: position 284,961,963 of record CM040241.1, read on the forward strand.
TGTGAAATGAGCATACCATAATCCATTGCCCGTCCAACCTATTTATAGTGGAAGAAATAGGGTTAGAGGCACTTCTGCGTGAATGTCGGAGATCATGGGGCGTCCCATGTTTGTGGGTAACCGCTAGGGCTTAGTGACCCGCGCTCAAACTTGGCGGGAAGCCGGAGGAAGAGAGGGAGATCGTGGGTTTGACCAAGTCGAGGTTCTCCTATCCATTACTCCTTCGTCAACCGTGCTTAAGGGCTTAGGGCTTGAATGGCGAATTCCCTGAGGTAACCTTCGTGATAACGAATGGTTTGACGCCTATGAATATTCGGAGACCTAACTGGGCCTTCGAATTGAAGGGCCGACACGTCTCGAAGAGTGTCCTTCGAGCTATTCGGAGGGTACATCATCAAGCCCCCAGTCGAAAGTGATGCATATGAGCGAAGAGGCATTGCTTTCGACTTCATTCTTTG
>CM040241.1:284962520-284993534 GCA_022545495.1 Chrysanthemum lavandulifolium
ATGACAATGGGAGCCCAAATCCGCTTTTAGCCTTTCCCGTATAATGGCAATCTCGTTAGATATTAAGGTTAGGGTCAGAAACGAATCGAACGCTCAGTGAACATTTCATGAACCGCTCGTAAAAGTTCGCTTATGTTCGCTTATTTATTAAATGAACGAACATGAACCATATTTTACGCTCGTTTAGTTAAATGAACGAACATGAACAAAAGTCGCGTCTGCTCATTTATGTTCGTGAACGCTCGATTATGCGCTCGTTAACGCTCGCTTATGTTCATTTATTTATTTAATATTCAGATATCATATCTTTTAATTGTATAATTTTAAAATTGGGTTGTTTAAATAAAAAACGCTTATAAAACAATATATCGTGCATAGATTAGTAAAGTTTATGTTTATTTGTTTATGTTCATTTATGTTCGTTCGCTTACCGCTCGCTTAGTGTCTTAATAAACGAACATAAACGAACATGAACAACTCATTTTTAATAAACGAACATGAACAAGAAAATTCGTCCGAATAAACGTTCGTGTTCGCTTATTTGTCCGTTAAAATTAAATGAACGAACATGAACAAGGCTCCGCTCGTGTTCGTCCGGTTCGCTTACAACCCTAATTAAGGCCATATAATCACTCACACTTTCCAAGCAACATAATTAACCTCGCGATTCTTTGAAATTTAAGCTGTCTAAAGTAAATGTGAGCAATGATTACATATATAATAGTAAAAAGTGTAACAATTATCGGGTAGGTAATGGCCAAAACAGGTATTATCGGTATGGGTTGTGTCGCCCCAAATTGTTTCCTTCCCAAAAAACTTTTATAAGTGTATATTAGTGATGAATGTTTAAAAACTCATCATTTTGTACTATCTAGACTACAAAAACATTTGAAAACACTCAAAATGCATCAAATGATGAAAATATCACAAATCGTTGTTTTATGTGTTTTAAATGCAAAAGATCAAAATCGATGAAAACGATCAAATTTGCAAAATTGGCGCTTTAGTCCCCAAGTTTTAAAAGTTGTCAAATCTAGTCCTCGAATTCAAAATGTGAAGTTTTGTCATTCAAGGTCCCGAAATATTTTAAATTGTCAAAACGGTCCTTGAATGAATCTTTAGTCAAATGGCGAAAAGGTCCTTCAACTTTGAAAAGTGGCAAAATGGTCCTGAAAATTGAAATTGTCAAGTTTGGTCCTTGTACTTTTGAAGATTGTCACTTGTGGTCCCTTGGAATAACTTTGCATAATTGATGAGATCGCCCTTAATTTTCGTAATTTACACAAATAGTCCTTGTGTTTTAAACCTTTGCAACCCATTTGGACCCTATCATAAGCTTTGGACCCCATGCCACTTAAACCCTTTGACCCCTTTCGCTTTTGACCCCCTTCTATTATTAATACCCCGTCAATCCCAAGTCAAACCCCACTGGCGCCAATAGTCTTCTCCCCACTGATAACCTCGCTCTGCATACACTCCACAAAACCATCCCCCTCCTCTCCTTCACATTTTCTTGTCCCTCCACCTCACCTAAACAACAAAATACATTTAATGTATCTCCGCCTCACTCAAGCCCTCATCTGTCAAAACCAATTTCGCTAAAACAGATTCAATGGCCAAGATGAAACTAAGCCATCCAATGGCTATCAACTCAAGTGGAAACAATCGAGAGAGAGAGAAAGCACTGGGGTATAAAAGGAAGCAAGTAATGAGAAGAAAAGTAGTAGATTTTAGTTTTAAATTTTCTTAATGTCGCTTTTTAATTAAATGTTTTAGTTTAAGTCATATTGTTATAATTTCGCTTCTATGTATCAAACTAAGTGGTTTTATAAGTTTCAATCCGCTTTTAAGGTGTAATTCAAGGTTTAATATCATTTTATGTTTTCGTTCATCGTTGAAACTTTCGCTTCAAACTCTAATGTCCAAGTTGTTAATGGCTTATTTTTAAGCTTTACCAAGTTCATTTAAGCTCAAGATAGCTTTTGCAAGCTTATAAGTTATTTTCAAACAAAATTGTCTCATGGTCAACAAAAGTCAAACTGCCAAGAATGGAAATGGTGATGGTATGTGGGTGATGCAAGTGATGATATTGGGTTAAATTAGATTAGCTTAGATTAGTATTGGTTTGGTTGAGCTCGCACATACCGGACTCATGAAGTTATTATCCCATTTTCAATTTTCAAGTCGATTGCATATTTTGTTTGTATTGATATTTGTAGTTATAAACTGCTTAGACTTGTTTATATGGTTGTATTTAGGTCATGTGTTTAGTTTGATCATTGGTCTAAGTCGTTTAGTAGTTTAAGTATTTTAAGTCAGATATCAAGATTAAAAGGAGTGTTTGGATTTAATGCTTGATCCGTCTTCAAGGCTTGTTCGTTGATTAACTTCGTTAGTTCATGTTTGTTAAGCATATTCATGATCATATCTGTCTTCATTTTGTAGCTACAAACCACCAAAGTCAAAATTCCATGTAAACTGTCTTTATAGCTTAACTGTTGTAATGTTGTTAAAACCAAAACTGATTTTGTGCTTAAACATCATAGATATAGCATTGCAGTAGGTGTAATTCATCTTAAAACATCACATTCATCCTTAAATCTAGATCAAAGTCCAAGTTAGTCAACTTTTCAATATTGCTTAAAAAGTCAAATTGGCAAAACCTGCTTTGAGCCAACTAGGGTGATTTTTATTGGGCTCATTTTGAGTCAAATTCTATGAAACTTGTGGCTTTTAAAAGTTCAACTGGTCTAGTTTGTTGTCGCCATTTTTATAATTTTGTTAATTTTCTATAAGCCCCAAATAGGCTTGTGATTATGGACTTATCTCGCCTGCGGTAAGAAGTTTATTGTGTTTCGCGCATCTTGCAGATCTTGCCATGAGCTCATTTGAGCTTGTCCGTGGCTCTTACTTGGTTCATAAGTAGTTGGCTAGGTCTAGTATAGGATCCCCTATCTGGTTTTTAATTTCTAGCTTATGTGATAGCTCATTCATAGGTTGCAAGTAGACCACCAAAATCTGTTTTAGCTTTTGATCTCAAATCATCAAATCTTGGTAATTTGTAATCCAGAGGTTATAGCTTGTTGATTATAGTTGCATTTTGGTTCTCTAAGCTTATTTAAGCTTCTGTTTTAGTTTGGTGCTTGTTTTGTCCCTTTAGCTTATCCAAGTGCTTATTTCATAAGCACTTTGCACATCAGTTTCAATTTCTTGCACATAACCCCATGTTTTTCCATTTTTCCTAGCTTCCTAATATTATTTTAGAGTTTTCCTGAAATTTTCAGATTTTTCCTAGCTTGTTTGCTATTTTTCTTGACTTTAATTAGTTTTTAAGCATTTTTAATTAGCTTTAAATACAAATAATTAAGAGAAGCTTCAAAAAAATATGTTTTCAATTTTCCTAGATTAAGATAAATATAAAAGTCATAAAAAGTATTTTTCCATAATTTTCTTGGTTTAAATAGTATTTTTTAGCATTTTAATTAGTTTTAAATAGTTTTAAATTAATAATAAATATATAAAAAGTCTAAAAATATATTTTCAGTTTTAAAATAAGTTTTATCATATTTTAGATTTTTTAAGTTATAATTTCATTTTTCTAGGTTAATTTTGTATTTTCTTATATTTTAGTGCATTTTAAATACTTAATAAATAGTTTTAAATAATAATAATTAAATAAATAGTTGTAAAAATAATTTTCCTTTTCTAATAATTTTCTTTTATATTTAGGATTGTAAAATGTATTTTTCATATCCGTAGGTATTTTCCTTCTTTATTTTCACGCTTTATTTCGTGACGCTACGTAATTTTATTTAAACGACGCTTTAAGTTTTAAACGCTCATCATTTTAAAAATAGTGATAGCGTTTATTTAATATATTTTATCTTTTAATTTTCTTAATTTGCATTTAAGTCGCCGTTATTTATAAACTTTTCAAGAGTGTAATTATCCATCCAATTCCTTCATCGATCACTATCATTAGTGATCATTCTATCGTCGATCGTGTTTACACACCATTGAGTCTCCGTGGGACATAACGACCCGAATTCATTGTATTCTCCGATCTTCATTGCATTTGTGCTGTTGTTTTAAGTCTCATTACGGTTGGCCATTCACAAGTGGTGGCCATGTGATTAGACTTGACGGCTTAGCACAGATCAATTAGTGTGTCAAAGCATGATCTGAAAATTTTAATAATTATCTAGTTTTCCCAAAAAAAAACTTTTATAAGTGTATATTAGTGTGGAGGTTTGCCCAGGTGATATTAATACAGTACAACTTTTACAAAAAAATTGGAAGAAAGGAAAAAAGAACTACTTAAAGGTCAGCCTGAACCGGTGCGGCCCATCGTGACCTGTTACAAACCCTCCCGACCCACCTGTCATGACCCATCAATACTTACATGTCACTCGTCCATATATCCTTCTTTCGATGGAAAACTGGGGGGGTATTCGAATGTCTAAAAACTGCAGGTAAAAAGACAGTAAAACAATATACTATTTTAATGGCTACGTCAAATACGTAACACATTTGCAACGTACGCTACCATTAAACATCATGATCCTTCTAAGAATGAAAATGATATATGTCCCTATTTCTAGGGGTGAGCGTGGTGCGGGTTTTGGTAAAAATCAACTACATCCGCAATTGCAGTTTTTAAAATGAGAATCCACAACTGCGCGATTTTGCGGGTTTGCGGTTTTTGTGGGTTTTAAAGTCAAATATATATTTATTTTGCACATGAGGCTGTGGAGCTGCTCAAAAGAGTCCAACGGGTTATGCATGGCAATGTTACGACCCCAAGGTCTCTGAATGTAGTTTTAAAAGACTAAGTTTTGCTATTCAAAGTGGCTAGTAGCGACTTGTTCAGGCTTGCCTATCGCTTCAAAGGTAATATTCCTTCTTAATGGTATTGATAGTTGAAAATGCATATGTCATAAAGTTACATAATAATAAAAGCCAAATGAGATTTTTTTTTTTTTTTTTAATTTTTTTTATTTTTTTTATCTTTAAATTTCGATGATAGATTGATAGAAAAATAAAATTATATGATATAAAAACTCAGACAATAATAAACCAGTAAAAAATATTTGAAATAATTAATTATGAAAATATAAACAAAAGTATTTAATCACACAAAAGTTATGAAATATAGTTAGTTTATTTAAAAATAAAAACAAAAATATATTTGAATATGACTTTGCGGTTCGGTGCGGTTATTGCGGTGTGGTTTTTCGGTGAAAACCGAAATCGCACTGCATATTGCCTTTTTTTTTCAGGAACCGCACCGCGGTTTTTGTTGCGGTTTCGGTTTTACATTTTTGTGCAAGTTTGCGGTTTGCGGTGCGGTTTTTCTCACCTCTACCTATTTTTACATGGCGAGAATAAGTGGTTGCCAATTTAGTTAATTTTTTTTCTTTTTTTTTGAAAGGAATCCACCATTAACAAGATGCTGAAGAAGTGGACCCAAGAAAATTACATACAAAGTTTGACTAGATGTCTAGATACAAAACTAACCTAAAACAAACATAATATTTGAAAACTCACAAACATTTGAAAGCCCACAATCTCAATCTTGACCCACAAATGTAATCCATGATACGAAAATACCAGACATTAGAGCAGACTGTACATAACAGACATGAGTGAGAGATTGAAATGTAAACGGATGAGGATTTTACTGTATAGGTTATCCGAAGAGGACCAGTTTATGACTCAGATTTACCATTAGGCTGCACCTTGAGATGTGTTGGAAAATTTAGTGCACTTGTGGGATGGTTCACACCTTGTAATGGGTTAGAGGTACGGAGGTGTACACCCATAAGGTCCATGAACACCTCGACTTAATAGTGGTATGTATTGGTAGTGCTTGGTGAAAGTGTTGTTGTGGTTAACATCGATTATCGGTGTTTCCACCGGGCAAGAGATTGCCAGATCGTGTTTCCACCAAGTGGTATCTCATCAAGTTGTGTTTACATCAAGCGATGGCGTTTCAATCAAGCGTGTAACCACCGAAAGCACTATGAAAGTATGAAATAAGCATCGATAAATGATTACATAATCGCATCATTATGACCACGCTTAATTGGTCATGTAACCACTAACTATAATGGGATGATTATGAGGCTATTAATGGGCCGATTAATACTCATAATTCTATTGAACGGTCAAGAGTAACCTCCTATAAATAGGAGATCCGAACATGCATGAAGAACACATGTAAAACACATAACACTTATAAGCGCAAGGGTTAAAGAATTGTGCCTAATTCTCTAACCGCATTTGGTCTTATCCCAAGTAGATATTCGTGATACCCGTGCATTGTGGTTTAATAGTTTACTTTGGAAAGTGATCACACGATTCCAAGTGATATCCGTAACCACCTAGTGGTATCTCATATCGCCGACCTTAGTTTTGTTTCTATCAACAGTTGAGCATCACCAAGTTGATTATCTCACCGCTTTGGGACTAATTAGACACCAACAATCAAAGTAAACTATTTAGTGATAATCAATGGCAATCACGCAATGAAACACATGGCTTCAAACTTTTCTAAGCCGGACAAGTTTGAAGGGTGGACTTTAGGAGGTGGCGTAAGAAGATGCACTTTTGTCACAAGCATGAGTGTGGTATGTGCCGACTACTCCAATTCTCGATGATGGTGATGATGCTAATGTGGATCGATCGAGGAGGAGCAAGTGGGAGAATGATGACTACATATGCAGAGGTCTTATTCTCAATGGTATGTCCGATCTCTGCTTGATATTTATCGAACTTTGAATCTTCCAAAGAACTGGATTCCTCGATGCCAAATATATGGTCGAGGATGCATCAAGTAAGAAGTTCCTTGTTAGTAATTTCACAAATTACAAAATGACCGATTCAAGACCGCCATGGAACAATACAATGAACTTCGAAGGTTTACACAACACAATATGCACATGGATGAGGCTATTCAAGTCTCTTGTGTTATTGATAAACTTCCTTCTTCATGGAAAGATTTCAAGCATACCTTGAAACATATGAAGGAGGAGTTAACTCTTGTTGAGTTGGGCGATCATCCACATTGAACAATCTCTCAAACCGCAGGATAATGACAAGCCAAAGAGTAGCAATGCTATCGACCATCTGTTGTCAATATGGTGGAGCATAACAACCCACTGTACAATGACAACAAAGGCAAACGCAAATATCATGACAACACAAGAGCAGCATCCTAACAAGAAGGCAACACCTACTTGTTGGAAATGTGGCAAGACCGGTCACATTAAAAGCGGACCGCAAGGGTGTTAAAGTTGGTGGTAAAGCCAATGGATCGTGCACTAATGGTTCGGGAGTGGTGGTTCACCAACTCATCGAAAGGTCGTAATATGTTTAATAAGTCTTTTCGCATTTATTATGTTACATATGTATCCGAATCTTTTATGTGCGTGATGATGATGTTGCGTGCGCGGGTCGACTCGTGCAACAGTTCATGTGTAAAGATAGAAGTGGTTCAAGACTTATGAGTCACCGAATGATGGTTCTATTCTTCACATGGGAAATGAGTCAACAACCTTGGTGCATGGTCGTGGTTGTGTAGATCTTAGGTTTAGTTCGGAAAGATTGTAACTTTGTTTAATGTTATTCATGTCCCCGATATCGTGAAGAACTTGGTTTCAAGTAGTGTTTTGAATAATCATGGATATAAACAAGTTATTGAATATGATAAATTTGTGCTTTCTAAGCATGGTGTTTTTATTGGTTTTGGTTATTTATGTAATCAAATGTTCAGCTTAATATTACCAACGATGTTATTTCACTTTTATGCACCACATATGATCGACCGATTCTAACCTTTGGCATGCTAGACTTGGTCATGTTCACTATAAAAGAATGCAAGATATGTCTAGGGATGGTTTAACCGCTTTTGACATGGACACCGAAAAGTGTAAAACTTGCATGTTGACCAAGATAACCAAGAAACCCTTCGTGGTGTTAGTCGTGAGACTAAGATCTTGAGCTTATTCACAGTGACACTGTGATTTGCATGCCACTCCTTCTTTGGGGAATAAGAAGTACTTTGTGACATTTATTGATGATGCTTCTAGATTTTGTTATGTCTATCTATTACATACCAAGGATGAAGCATTAGATAAATTCAAAGTTTTTAAAACTCAAGTTGAATTACAACTGGGTCTTTGATCAAAAGATTAAGGACCGATAGGGAGGTGAGTACATGGATACTCAAGACTTTCATCTGTTGGAATAATCCATGAAACGATCGCCTTTATACTCCTCAAAGAAATGGTATTTCGAAAGGAAAACAGGTGTCAAGGAGATGGTTAATTCCATGTTGTCCTATTCAGATCGAGTCAAGGGTTCTAGGTGAAGCTATGTTAACACTTGCTATTTATTAAATAGGTTCCCAACAAAAGGAACAAGGTTACCCCTTATGAACTCGGACTAAAAGGAAACCCAACTTGAATTATCTCAAGGTTTGGGGTTGTAGGGTCATGTAAGACTTCGATCCAAAGCAAAGACTTTGGGTGAAAGAGGCATTGATCGCATCTTTGTTGGATATGCCGAGCATTCCAAGGCTTTTAGGTTCTATGTTATTGAACCTAATGAATATGTTTCAATTAACTCCATTATTGAATCAAGGGATGCGCACTTTGATGAGAATAGATTCTCATCGCCCTAGACCAAGTCGAGGATTCCTAATGGAACTCATGACACCGGTGTATCAGAGGTCCCCGATGGTGAACCATCAAGGTCCCTCAAGAGGTTGTGGTTCAACAACTCGAACTCGTGCTCGGAAGAGCAAAAGGGTCGACTCCAAAGTCATTTGGACCTCGAGTTTCAACTATACTTAGTGAAGGTACTAGGATGAGGTCTCGCATCAATACCCTATTGCTTCATTGTTGAGGATGACCCCAAAACATTTGAAGAAGCAATGAAGTCCCGTGACATTGCTTTCGGAAAGAAGCAATCAATGATGAGATGGATTCCATCATGGGCAACAACACTGGTGTTGGTTGATCTACCTCCGTTGCAAACCTCTGGTTGCAAATGGATTTTCAAAAGGAAAATGAAGGTAGATGGAACTATTGAAAAGTTCAAGGCTAGACTAGTCATTCTGTGGCTTTAAACAAAAGTCGAATAGACTATTTTGATACTTATGCCCCGCTCAGACGCACTACCATAAGATCGCCGATTGCTATGGCATCTATTCACAACCGTTATTCATCGATGGATGTGAAAACAACTTTCTTGAATGGTGAATTGGAAGAGGAGGTTTATATGAACCAACCTCGTGGCTTCATCATGCTCGGCAATGAAAACAAGGTGTAAACCGATTAAGTCTCTTTATGGACTTAAGCAGCACCTAAGCAATGGCATCAAAAGTTTGATGAAGTGGTTTTGTCTAGTGGTTATGTTCTTAACCAAGTCGACAAATGTGTATATAGCAAATTTGATGAATCGGTAAAGGAGTCATCATTTGTCTATATGTTGATGACATGTTGATCTTCGCATCGACCAAAATCAGTCGACCGACAAAGGAATTTTTGTCATCAAGGTTCTCCATGAAAGACATGGGGAGGCCGATGTTATCCTTGGTATAAGGATTAAACATGAAAGTAATAGAATTTCTATCTCTCGGCCTCATTATATTGAGAAGGTAACGAGGAAATTCAATTACTTTGATTGTACTCCGATGAGTACACCTATGGATACTGTGAGAAGTCGATGCCCAATCATGGCAAGGTCGTATCTCAACTTGAGTATTCTAGGTAATTGGCTGCCGATGTATGCCATGACTTGCACAAGGCCCGATATTGGTTTTGCGGTGGGAAAATTGAGCGGTATACTAGTAATCCTAGTGCTCATCAACGGGCAAGCGCTCAAAGGGTATCAAGTATTGAAGAGAACTATGGATTATAGTCTCTCATATCGTTACCCATCGATGTTGGAAGGTTACACCGATGCAAGTTGATCAAGAACATCAAGACAATTCGCCTACCGATGGTCGGGTATTCCTACTTGGTGGAGGTGCAATTTCTTGGGCATCCAAGAAGCAAACTTGCATCACCGGCTCAACAATGGAATCAATTGTGGCTTTAGCAATTACGGTAAAGAAGTTGAATGGTTGAAAACTTGCTTCTTGAGATTCCATTGTGGCCTAAACCTATAGCACCTATTTCTATCCGGTTGTGATAGTGCACTACATTGGCTAAGGCTTATAGCCGATGTACAATGGTAAGTCTAGACACTTAGTGTGTGCATAACATGATTCGTGAGCTTATCATGAATGGGGTGGTATCTATAGAGTTTGTGAGATCTCAATGTAACTTAGCCGATCACTGACGAAGGGTCCGGCTAGAGACTTGGTTATAAAGTCGCTAAAGGGACGGGTTTAAGTCCAACTTAGTCATCGAATGTTAGGACACCCAACTCCTCCCGAGGAAACTTAGGAGCCGAGTTCAATGTGGAAAGTCAACATTCGGGTGGACTGGAGCACATGTTTTATTTACATCCCAAGGTTGTGCTCGTAACTGTTGAAAGGAGGATGAAGTCTTTACTTTAATGGTTAATTTTCTTTGAAAAAGTGCTTGGTGAGCACGACTAAAGAGGAACCACCTATGTAAATGTTGAAGTTTTGCCGCTTCAGAAGCTTTGGACTTTAGCTTTTACAACATTTATGAATTGGATATGGACACATGGCTTGTATAGTGTCGGGAGCTTTTAAGTGTTTGAAAACTGTGTAGTTATCTTCGTGTATTCAAATGGGTGAAGGGTTCAATTCTTAGAACACCCCGATTCTCGAATATTTGAACGTAATTACTAAGATGGAAATTCAATCCTCGTGACATTTTCGCTTATGCACATGTTTTGCTTGATGTTTATTTTACATGCAAAGGGAGTGAACTAAATTGGGGAGGATTGTTGGAAAATTTAGTGCACTTGTGGGATGGTTCACACCTTGTAATGGGTTAGAGGTACGGAGTGTACACCCATAAGGTCCATGAACACCCGACTCTAATAGTGGTATGTATTGGTAGTGCTTGGTGAAAGTGTCGCTGTGGTTAACACTAATTATCGTTGTTTCCACCGAAGCAAGCCATGGGAACAGATCGTTTCCACCGGCGGTATCTCACCGAAGTTGTGTTTACATCAAGCGATGGCGCTTCAACAAGCAAAGTGTAACCACCGAAAGCACTATGAAAGTCTTCAAATAAGCTCGATAAATGACGATTATAATCGCATCATTATGACCACGCTTAATTGGTCATGTAACCACTAACGGCTATAATGGGATGATTATGAGGCTATTAATGGGCCGATTAATACTCATAATTCCATTGGAACGGTCAAGAGTAACCTCTTATAAATAGGAGATCCGAACATGCATGAAGACACACGTAAAAAACATAACACTTATAAGCGCAAGGGTTAAAGAATTGTGCCTAATTCTCTAACGCATTTGGTCTTATCCCAAGTAGATATTCGTGATACCCAGCATTAGGGTCTAATAGTTTACTTTGGAAAGTGATCACACGATTCCAAGTGATATCCGTAACCACCTAGTGGTATCTCACATCACGACCTTAGTTTTGTTTCTCTTGAGCAGCTTGAGCATTTACCAAGTTGATTATCTCACCGCTTGGGACGAATTAGACACCAACAAGATGTGCTTAATATAGGTAGATTAGTCCACTGCATAATCTTTTTGGAGCAGCTATGACATTTAAGAAAGAATCATACGTTAGCTAATTATAGAATTCAGTAAGTTCATACAAAACTTGATAATCATATATGAGTTGTATCACTTTTAGTGTACATCATCGACCCTACACTATGCTGATGGTCATATTATTAACTGAGCAATCTTTCTCTTTACTTTCACCAGAAGTTGACTTTGCATCCGCTCTGCCAATGACGAATGCTGGTTTGTTTGTGTGGGTAATGACATGGTGTCGTTGAGAAGCATTGAAATCATATCGATGTTGTTGGTCTATCTCTATGCACTTTCTTGCACACATGGGCGGCAACCCGGACGGTCCTCAAGAATTGTTGTACCACACAAGTATTTCGAGCGTTGAATCTTCACCCATGGTATCCCCTTGTCGCCATAACTCCCATGCCTAAGTCAAGAAAAAGTTAACTCGTATGTTCATGCACTCCTTGGGCGTGGAAAAATTCAAAAAATTCAAAACATGGAGACAAACGAAATAAGACTCTCCTCTGCAATATAGAAACTATATGCATATAACCTGTAAAAGACGTGAGAATAGGATTGTGACTTTGTCAGTAGACTTACATATTGAATAAGATTGAAAGTCCGGTCAAGATGAATAAAGCTACTATTTTTCTTCCGCTAACGATTTCCGGATCAAAACTCCAAAGTCAAGATATCGGACTTGATGGAGAAAGTCCCTTCCATCGCATACTCCGGAGACATATAGCCACTGAATAAAACATCAATGACGTTACATTTCAAGAAATAATGGTGTATAAAATCTTACAAATAACTACAGTAATTATCTATTTTCATTATCTTACTCTTTTCTCCTATAAGTTAATAATAAATCTAAGTTCATTATGATATTGATCATGACAACATATAAACCATTTATAGAAATTTAAAATGAAAAGGTATAACTAAAGAACTTACTATGTTCCAACGACGTTGTTAGTCATTGCCTCTGTCTCATTCGCCTTGAATATTCTTGCCATACCAAAATCAGAAATTTTGGGATTTAAACTCTCATCTAACAGAATGTTATTGGCTTTTAAGTCTCTATGAATAACTCGCATTTGTTAGCCTTAATAGTTTTTATTAGAAGTGATGGTCATTCACATTTAGGAACTTTATAACGTGTGTTAGATATCGTGATAGAATAGTCAACGGGCTCATGGATTGGACTCAGCTAAATGGCTAGGAGTTATGATAAGCTTGCCTTGTATAAGTCCAAGCAACCCAATCCAATCCATGTCCAACCCACGAGGCCCATGGAAAGCATTTTAGGGCATCAAGTCCCTTGGACTATATAAACCCCTCAAAGTCTCATTTGAGGGGTGTGCTTGAGTGTGTGTGTGTGTGTGTTTTCATTGGAGCAATACAACATATTGTGTTCATCTTTATCCTCTCACATACACGGTTTTATAAACATCAAGTCACCATCTCTTCTTATCTTTATTTCTTTCATCTTCACGCATAGTTTGTGTTTGTGTTAACGAGATATAAGTGTTGGGTTTGTGAAGGTTGATAAAAGTAAGGTCCTACAATTGGTATCAATCGCCTAACAATGGTTTAGGAGTGTTTGTGTTTGTTTGTGTTGATACGCGTAAGCTCTCGGTATCAAAAGTGGTCACGCTTAAAGCTTTAATTTTGCACTTAAAATTCAAGATTCTTGTGGTTTAAGGTTTATTTGGTGCTAAAGTTTCAGTTTTTGCAAAAGTTCAAGCTTTACGTGTTTTAAATCATTTTTGAACTCGTTTTGGTTCATTGGTCATTTCTACTCTTAAGCTTTCTAAGCACTTTGGGTGAAAAAGGTCAACAGCTTTGTGTTATTCTAGTGTTTTAAGGCTATCTCGTGCAAGTGAAATCGGTTGAATCATCGAAATTTTTACGCAGAGGTCAAAACCCTAGTTCTACGCAGAAGAAAAGTCAACACTCTATTTCTACGCATAAGTTTCTACGCATAACTTTTGGTGAAGATTCTTCGAGCTATAACGATTACTCGATGCTTCCTCACTTGGATAAGTTTGTGGAACACTTCGACTTTTGGATATCTTTTACACCGTGATAGTGTAAAGGATTTTGGGCAAAACCTAATCTTACGCATAAGTTTAGACTTACGCGAGAACACTTTACGCTTAAGTATTTTCTTACGCCTAAGCTTGTCTTACGCATAACTAAATCTTACGCATAAGTTTTTCACGCCTAACTTTAAACTTACGCATAAGCATTTCCCACGCCTAATGAATCCCACGCCTAAGCCATCCTACTCGTAACCATATCCTACTCAGAACTTCACATGGAAAACTTGAGTAAAATTTAAATTTTGAGGAGACTAAACGCTCAATTTTTACTAAGATTCAAATTTTGGTTTAACTGTGAAAATTTTGGTCAAAATTCAAATTTTGGGCCTAAATTCAAAATTTTCGGTCAAATTAAGCGTCAAAATTGTCATAACTCAAATTTTTCATACGACCTTAGAATTGATTTTTGTAGTGAATTTCAAATTTTGGGAGAAAATTTTTACGCCTAAGAACCAAGGTTACTAGTACGACTTTCGTAAAAACTTCAAACCGAGCTTAATCTTCATCAACCACAACTCCTTTATCGTTGAATCGATCCTACATCAACTTTATCATAACATACCTTCATCAATGGCAACTCAACAAGACATTCATGCAAACGGTGCCGAAAACCGTCCTCCTATGTTGGCAAAAGGTGGTTATCTTCAATGGAAAAGTCGATGCTTCGCTACATCAAGACCAAACCTAATGGAAAACTCATGATTAACTCCATTACGAATGGACCTTTCAAGCCTCGACAAATCCTAGACCCGAACTCCCGACGTCCCACCATCTTATCATACTCAAACCGAATTAGAATACATCAAGAGGATCGAAGCAAGTCGATGCAGATGACATGGCAATTCATATTGTCCAACCGGGTTTACCAATAGACATATTTGCTGCGGTAGACAGCCAGAAACCGCTTTCGATATGTGGGAACGTGTTAGACGGCTTTGTCATGGAATGTAAATTGGTCAACAAGACATGGAGAACAAGTCGCTAACCGAATGGGAAAAGTTTACTTCAACTTCGTGGAGAATCCATTGAATCCTACTATGGAAGGTTTTGCACTTTGATGAATGAGCTTATCATAAACAAGCTAGCACCTAGAACTATCGTTCAAAACATCAAGGTCCTGAACAATCTTCCAGAAGAATGGGGACGATATAAAAATATAAAATTTGAAAAACCAACAAAAGCAAAATATAAAATATAAAATCTTTCAAAATTCAAAACAATATAAAATCAAAAATCCAAAAATATTCTTCTCACGACATGTCTCGTCTAATCGATATTTCAGACGCTTTAGAAATGTCATTCAACAATGATACGGGTATGTATGGATGCTTGAGCGAGAGTTCTTTAATATGTTTTTCAAAACATGTCGCTTCTCAAAATTTCTTCATAAAATGGCTTTGATACTTGAAGACGAAACCCGGACTAAAATGATGACTTTTGATTATTTTCAAATCAAAACTCGTGCTTTTATAGAAAAAATCACAAGTGTACGCTTGATTGCACTACATTTAAAAATGGTGAGAATCATCATCATCTTGAGCACCTTTTCAAGATTGTTCAAAAGATTTTTCAAAATCTTTCAAAATATTTTGTGCTCAAGATAACTCCTCGAAACCCTTTAATTGATTATGCTTTATTAAAGGGGAGTAAAAACTAAAATGTTTCAAATTCATGCTTAAATCAAACTGTTTGTCTCCCAAAAGATTCTAAAATGTAGTTTAATCCATTGATATCAAAAATATCACGAATATGCTATTTTTGAGGGGAGGAGACGTGATTAAAATGTGATCAAAAGTTTTAATGATCGGTGTTTGAATCTCAAAATGAGCTCGACTCGACGGAACCAATGAATTGACGGAATCAAAGTCAAGAATGTACCATCTCGAGAAACTTGTGATAGATATGCACCTTCATGGGTCTAACCTCCTTTTCAAGGAGTGTTTACAACTTCAAGTTAGTTACTAGAGCTAGTTGTCACCTAAAACCGACAATGGAACTCTTTAACTAGGCAACGAACCGTGTCTCGTGGGAATTGTCTATCATGAGCCGATCAATTCAAAAGTGCGAACTCTACTCTCACTGTGATTACATCAAAACTTATAAGCACATGTTAGTGGGGAGTGTTTCGAAAATATAAAACTCTGAGTGTCTCAAACATGTTTTCTATCATAAACACTCGAGAGATTTTCAAGAAAATGGTTTTATGGCAACAATAGACAGTCATGGAGCTATAAGGTGTCTAAGGATAGGAAATTGTCTCTATGATCCGCCAGAGTCGGAGGGATCTACCCAAGGACATCACAAATAGTTAGTATTAGAAGTCCTTAGGAATGATTGAAAAAGGAGTAATGTGAGAAAGGAGAAAGAAAGGGTTGAAGAATTAAAAGAAAAGTAAAAGAAAGGGTGAAAAGAAATAGCCCTCCATACTCAACCGTAGGCGTAAACCGGTTCAATACATATGCTACTTGGTTGACACTAGATGACACCGGTATTGAAGACAAAGACGTCATGGACCCAAGGACGACCGCACTAAACCTTCTAGCCACTCAATTCCTCTCAAAAGGATTTGTTTCATTCTCACGGGGAACCTACGTAATCTATCGACTTTCTTAGAGATCGCCGATATTGAAGAAGGAGACCTCTCCCTAGTCTCCACTTAGGAAACCAAAATGCACTATTGAGTCTAGAGCCACGAGATTCATCAAAAGATCTCATAGGAACACATGACATGAAATCGCTTGTTGTTCATCAATAAGGACACAAGTGATATAGAGTCCCACGCAGATCTTAGCAATCGCCGTAACATTTATGAGAGGTTTCACATCCGTGATCTTCAAATGATTGAATGGAAACTCCCGCCGTGGTCAACATCAGCAGCCTCGACAAGCAGTCACCGGTAACTCCCGAGGATTACGCTTAGTGTGTCTCAAACGGTCTACGTCGTGGGGTGATGCTTGATGTACCTCGGCGACTCATCCGAATCAGATGTACTTCGGTATATCGCGTTATCTCACTTGTGGGACTCCAGTTCAGAACGGCCTCTGTGAGAATTAGAGATGTGTTTTCACACTATGTCGTTAACACCCTCGAAATTCAAACTTGTAAGCGCTGGAATCCGCTTATTACTAACCTGTTTTATGTTTTCTTCTTATGAGGCTCGGAGCGGATTGATCGTGCAGACTCGCCACATGCTCATACCAAAACACATGAAAGTTCTCATCATAATCAAAGGCTACACAAAGTTAAAGATGATTCTTCGTCAATGTCAAAGAATCTACAAAGTTTAAAGACTCGAGAACTTCATCATTGGAAACTCAAAGTCAAATAGAAGTGTGAGCATGGTGGAGAAAGACGTGGAGATACCTAACCAACGAAGTTGACAACGGCAGACAACCACTTTAATAGATCACAAAGCATGAAGGAACAAAGAATCAAGACTATTCTATATCTACACACAAAGTTCAAGCTCGAGAAAAGTAAAGATCTAATCAAGTGGATCATCATTTGAATGACCACCCCTTAGGGGGAGATTGTTAGCCTTAATAGTTTTTATTAGAAGTGATGGTCATTCACATTTAGGAACTTTATAACGTGTGTTAGATATCGTGATAGAATAGTCAACGGGCTCGTGGATTAGACTAAGCTAAATGGCTAGGCGTTATGATAAGCTTGCCTTGTATAAGTCCAAGCAACCCAATCCAATCCATGTCCAACCCACGAGGCCCATGGAAAGCCTTTTAGGGCATCAAGTCCCTTGGACTATATAAACCCCTCAAAGTCTCATTTGAGGGGTGTGCTTGAGTGTGTGTGTGTGTGTTTTCATTGGAGCAATACAACATATTGTGTTCATCTTTATCCTCTCACATACACGGTTTTATAAACATCAAGTCACCATCTCTTCTTATCTTTATTTCTTTCATCTTCACGCATAGTTTGTGTTTGTGTTAACGAGATATAAGTGTTGGGTTTGTGATAAGGTTGATAAAAGTAAGGTCCTACAGCATTCTTGAGTATTTATGCAAGTATAACAACCCTTGGGCTATTCCTTCAATGATGTTAAACCTTTTAGGCCAATCTAGCTCTGCCTTTCTGTTTTCGTCTGCAAGACACAACGAAAGAGTAAATCACAAACATCAACAAGTGAAACACCACTGTGCACTTACTATACAAACATGTTTACCGAAAAGAAAGAAATCTAGGCTTTTGTTGGGCATATATTCATAAATTAACATATTTTCTTCCCGTGAATACAACACCCAAGAACACGAACAAGATTTGTGTGTTGGAGTTCGCTATGAGTATGAGTTCATTCTTGAATTCTACAAGTCCTTGCCCCGATGTTCTTGAGAGCCTTTTGATTGCAATTTCTACCGTCACTTAGTTTCCTGTTTGGTAATATCATTATATCATTTTGTGAACTTGAGAGAAAAATTCAAGAAGACGACTTTCAATTTATAACGTGAAAGTGAAGGTAAGTTACCTTGTACATCGGTCCAAAACCACCGTCCGAGCTTATTTTCAGTGAGAAATCATCTCAATGCCATGATAGAAGCAAAACTAAATAGTAGCAAATCGCTTCCTTTCCCACCGTCCGCTTCAAGTCGGTGTATATCTTTAAAGCTTTTGTGTCACCAAGGAAAAATTCATCTCTTCCTTCTCTCGTGTTCTACAACAAGTATTCACAACTTAGCAAAAGTACTTTAAAGGACAAATATCGCTAAATTATTTTTCTAGTTTTGTACCTTTTGTCTATGCTTTCTTCTTTATACACCATAAAAGCCCCAAACAAAGGAAAATCAAAGAATAACAACACCAATAAGTATCCATCGCCATTTTTCGCTTTTTTTGTCGCTTGTTTCTGCATATTGGCTCATTTAGATTCAACAGTACAAATGGTAGCAAAACCATTTAAGTGAAAGGGTTGCAATGAATGGTCATGCATTTTTTGTGAAAGAAAATGTAGTCATGATACTATGGTTTTGGTGAAAAAGTGGTGAATATAGTGTTTGGTGGGTGTTTCATTGTGTACAGCCTTTGTTCTTACTTTGTTTTTGGTGCTTGGCGACTTAATGTGTATGTTAGATGGATTGGGCTTGTCCAACTCAAATCTTGTTATTTGTTGTAAAGTTCTTTACCCTTTTACTAAAAAATGGTAGCGAACAATTGAAATTCAACATTATAGTAATATACCTGCATTGGACTATCGCACGGATTGGATTTTGGTTGATCACATACTTTAATGTAGAGTTGGCACGTGGATTTTCTCGAAGTTATTGCTTCCTCTCCAAATAACGCAATGGTTCCATTGGTATTACTACTATTAAATCCAACACAACTACAATCATTCCAACACTTAACGAAACAATCACTAATACTTAAGCTTGAGTTATTATCGGAACAGCCATGACTTATCATGATCAAATTCTCCGCTCTTCTCACTAAAATTATCACCCTCTTCTACATGGAGGCAAACTCGATTCATTTAGTCACTTTAACCATACCCATAGCAAAACTCGGGGGGCCACACAGCAAAGTTATCACTATCTCTAATTTGCCCTTTTGGTGTCAAAATCAACATTGGTAAATCAAAATTGCTACTCTCATAGCTAAAGTATTGTGCTTTATTTGTAAACCAAGTAAGATTATAGCGGATTGGCTACCGGACTGCTCAACGCAAATGACATCAAACCTTTGACTATTTAGATTCCCACTAGTCCAAGTAGGGTTGGCCTCTTCTTCGAATCATCAATCTTTGAGATGCCTCTTCAATGGGTTCCCAACTCAAAGTAAAAGTTTCGAATTAGGATTTCTTTACTTAACCACGGTGAGGTCCAATTCTTCCCAATGGTCGGGTCATAACCCAACTTCATACCGGTAAAAGTATGTTGGTTGGGTGATCAAAACTCGCCACAAAATCTTCTTATCTATTTCGTTAATCAACCGGAAATTACCATTGTTTTCCAAGGTTGCGATTACGTTGGGTTTGGACCGACATCTACATCGATGCGCATTAGAGTGGTGCTTGCAGGTTATTATCAAGTTTCCGGTTTTGGCATCAATAGAGAGGCATGGTCCATGGAGCCGACACTATCGGCCGTCTGGATTAGCTACCCATACTTTCTTGGATTCAACGTCACTTGTGTACCAAATTCCCAAGTACTTGGAATCTTCATAGAAACCTAATGTGAAATTTCCAAGGATGGAAACAAGTCGATCATTGGACTTTAGTCGACCGCCAAGTTTCATAGTTGAAAATGAATCGGAAGGGGACAAAATCTGATAGTGTAATCGGCACTATTACACATAAATGTTGCGAGTTGTCATCGAATGCAAGACTATAGGATCTAGGACAAGATGACTTGAACAATCGAGCATATGCGGTCGGCTTGCACGTTGTTGGTGAACTAAATGAACTGTTACAACAATACTCAGCGAGCCAAACGCTAAGGCAAGCGATCATACACCCGCCTCCACTTCTCGGCCCGATGGGCACCTTTGAAGCAAGTCATTAATACATCCTGCCTTGGCGCAACTGTAACCCATAACCGACCCACCGTCGGCTCAACAAGCATAGACAAGTTGTAGCCATGAACAAGACCGACATCATAAAAGTCTAGGCCTAGATTTTGGTTCAAAGTAAATTCGCAATTGTAGTGTAGTTTGAATACATTTCGTTGCACTCCACTTCACCCGCGCGCCGCCACTTATGTAGGACCCATTACCGGACACATCAAAGTTGCAACCCGTCCTACCCCAGATTCTACCTAGCGACCATCCGGATGGAGCTTCAAAGAGATTGAATTACCTTTTGTGAGCTCGAATCCGGTGGTGCTAAAATTTGAATTGCCCATATTCCGGCTAAACAAAGTGAATTCACGATTAATAACAAAAGTAATATTAGTCCTGAAGCTCCTGCAAATATAAAGAAAATTGTATTCAGAACAAGATCATAGCATCAACTAGACCATTAATCTAGCGCAGTGGCGGACCCAGGAAATATGATCAAGGGGGCAATCGAACAAAAAAAAAATTTAGCTTGAAACATGTCGGGTCGGGTCGGGTGTGAAAAGGAAAGATAAAAGGTTGTTTATTGGTTGGTGACAAATAGAGTTTTTATCTTAATTAAAAAGTTGGGTTGTTTATTGCATCGATAGAAGCATATATTTTCTTGAACTGGATAGATAAATATTTAAAGATCCAAGTACCCCACAACACATTCAAGTACTATATAAATAATTAATTAATTAATTTACCCACTTGTCACCAACTAACCCCACTCACCCAAGTACCATTTTCCCATTTTCCAGTTACAAGATCTTCTTCTCCATTATTCTGACGAAGAAAAACTCCATAAAAGAGTTTTAACAATTTAAAGCACTTCGATTTTTGGTAATCTCGGAAAGTATGGAGGGCACTCGACTATTTAACTGGGGCATCGAGCATTATTTCTAATAATTTAAACTTTTTCTTATATATTCCGTGTGTTCGCAAGAACCTTGTCCCCCAATACTCTACACATAGGTCCCCCCGATCTAGCCGTATCAAGATGGTTCACTTCATTCTACTCTCAAAATGACAATATAAAATTGTGCTAATTGCATATGAAAACATATTTAATTTGTCACTTTTACAAAGATTGTGTAATCGATTATTTTTAGATCTATGTAGCATAGAATTCGTATTTTGTATGTATCGTGTGATCGTTATGTGTATTATTTGAAGATTTTACCCTTAATATACAAATCGAAATAATAGGAAGAATAGTAAATCGGTCAAATAATACAATACAACAAAAAGACAACATTTAAAAATATGCTAAATTGATCTAGAAAAAATAATTAGCTACACAAAAGTATAAAAAAAAATGATAAATTAGATATATTTCCGAGCAATTAGCCTTATAAAATTTAAGTATACATAGCTTATGAAAGTGATAAGACAACATGCAAAATGTGTTCCATCAAGTTAAAGCTCAAATTTCTTTTCTGTACAAGTCATTTTGAATTTTAAATGTGGACACATGCATATACTATTTTTAATGGCTACATCAAATACGTAACACATCTACAACGTACGCTACCATTATATATCACGAGTTTTTTAAGAATGAAAATGATATCTGTCCCTACTTCTGCATGGCGAGATAACGTAGTTGCTAATTTAGTATTACCTCCGTCCCATATTAAATGTCCAGTTTTGACTTTTTTAGTCTATATTAAACGTCAGCTGACTTTTCAAGATTTCATTTTAACTTTGACCTTATATATTTTTCATGTTATATAAGATTTGATCAAAATTATATCAAACGAAAATACGTTTAAAACTCAACGCATCCATATATTTTGATTAAGATTGTTTAACACAAACAAAATTATCTAAGTCAAACAGATAAGAATGACTTTGAAAAATCAAAGTGGACGGAGGGAGTAATTTGTATCTTTGTGTTTGTTCATCTCTTTCTCTCCTTAATACCTTCCTCATTGTAAACATACTTGATTAGTCCACTGCATAATTATACTATCTGAGTGCCCTCCATATCTTTGTGTTAGCTAATTATAGAATTCACTAAGTTCATACAAAACTTGATAATCATAATATGAGTTGTATCGCTTTTAGTGTACTTTATCGACCCTGCACTACAGTGATGGTCATATTATTCACTGAGCAATCTTTCTCTTTACTTTCACCCGAAGTTGACTTTGCATCAGCTGTGCCAATGACGAATGCTGGTTTGTTTGGTGTGGGTAATGACATGGTGTCGCTGAGAAGCATTGAAATCATATCAGATGTTGTTGGTCTCCTTAATATCTTTGTGTTAGCTAACTATAGAATTCACTAAGTTCATACAAAACTTGATAATCATAATATGAGTTGTATCGCTTTTAGTGTACTTTATCGACCCTGCAGTACAGTGATGGTCATATTATTCACTGAGCAATCTTTCTCTTTACTTTCACCCGAAGTTGACTTTGCATCCACTCTGCCAATGACGAATGCTGGTTTGTTTGGTGTGGGTAATGACATGGTGTCGTTGAGAAGCATTGAAATCATATCAGATGTTGTTGGTCTATCTGTTGCACTTTCTTGCACACATAGAAGGGCGATATGGACGGTCCTCAAGAATTGTTGTACCACACAAGTATTTTCGAGCGTTGGGTCTTTCAGCTCCATGGTATCCCCTTGTTTCCATAACTCCCATGCCTAAATCAAGAAAAAGTTAACTCATATGTTCATGCACTCCATGTGCGTGGAAAAATTCAAAAAATTGAAAACATGGAGACAAACGAAATAAGACTCTTCTCTGCAATATAGAAACGATATGCATATAACATGTAAAAGACGTGAGAATAGGATCGTGATGACTTTGTAAGTAGGCTTACATATTCAATAAGATTGAAAGTCCGGTCAAGATGAATGAAGCTACTATTTTTTCTTCCGCTAACGATTTCCAGGATCAAAACTCCAAAGCTGAAGATATCGGACTTGATGGAAAAAGTCCCTTCCATCGCATACTCCGGAGACATATAGCCACTGAATAAAACATCAATGACGTTACATTTCAAGAAATAAGGGTGTATAAAATCTTACAAATAACTACAGTAATAATCTGAAGGGTACTCTCTGCATTTTCATTATCTTACTCTTTTCTCCTATAAGTTAATAATAAATCTAAGTTCATTCTGATATTGATCATGACAACATATAAACCATTTATAGAAATTTAAAATGAAAAGGTATAACTAAATCACTTACTATGTTCCAACGACCCTGTTAGTCACTGCCTCTGTCTCATTCGCCTTTAAATATTCTTGCCATACCAAAGTCAGCAATTTTGGGATTTAAACTCTCATCTAACAGAATGTTATTGGCTTTTAAGTCTCTATGAATAACTCGCATTCTTGAGTATTTATGCAGGTATAACAACCCTTGGGCTATTCCTTCAATGATGTTAAACCTTTAGGCCAATCTAGCTCTGCCTTTCTGTTTTCGCCTGCAAGACACAATGAAAGAGTAAATCACAAAATCAACAAGTAAGACACCACTCTGTGCACTTACTATACAAACATGTTTACCGAAAAGAAAGAAATCTAGGCTTTTGTTGGGCATATATTCATAAATTAACATCTTTTCTTCCCCGTGAATACAACACCCAAGAACACGAACAAGATTTGTGTGTTGGAGTTTGGCTATGAGTATCAGTTCATTCTTGAATTCTACAAGTCCTTGCCCTGATGTTCTTGAGAGCCTTTTGATTGCAATTTCTCGCCCGTCACTTAGTTTCCCCTGTTTGGTAATATTATTATATCATTTTTGTGAGCTTGGAGAGAAAAATTCAAGAACACAAATTTCAATTTATAGCATGAAAGTGTAGGTAAGTTACCTTGTACACTGGTCCAAAACCACCCTGTCCGAGCTTATTTTCAAGTGAGAAATCGTCTGTGGCGGCCATGATAGAAGCAAAACTAAATAGTAGCAAATCGTTTCCTTTCCCACCGCCGGTTTCAAGCTGGTGTATATCTTTAAAGCTTTCAGAAGCTGTCAGCTCAAGGAAAAATTCATCTCTCTTCCGTCTCTCGTGTTCTACAATAAGTATTCACAACTTAACAAAAATACTTTGAAGGACAAATATACGCTAAATTAATTTTTCTAGTTTTGTACCTTCTTGTCTATGCTTTCTCTTCTTTATACACCATAAAAGCCCCAAACAAAGGAAAACCAAAGGAATAACAACACCAATAAGTATCCATCGCCATTTTTCGCTTTTTTTGCTGCTTGTTTCCTGCATATTGGCTCATTTAGATTCAACAAGGTACAAATGGTAGCAAAACCATTTAAGTGTGAGGGTGGGTTGCAGCTGAATGGTCTATGCAGAATTTCTTTGTGAAGGAAAAATGTAGTCATGATACTATGGTTTTGGTGAAAAAAGTGGTGAATATAGAGTGTTTGGCTGGGTGTTTCATTGTGTACAGCCTTTGTTCTTACTTTGTTTTTTGGCTGCTTGGCAGCTTAATGTGTATGTTAGATGGATTGGGCTTGTCCAACTCAAATCTTGTTATTTGTTGTAAAGTTCTTTACCCTTTTTACTAAAAAAATGGTAGCAAAACAATTGGAAATTCAACATTATAGTAATATACCTGTACTGGACTACTGGCACGGATTGGATTTTGGTTGATCACATACTTTAATGTAGAGTTGGCACGTGGATTTTCCCGAAAGTTATTGCTTCCTCTCCAAATAACGCAGCCAGTTCCATTGGTATTACTTTAAGGAGTCCCCAAAGGTTCGGAACCTTCCCAACTTCGCAATTTGATCCTTTTCCATAAACATTTAACGACCGTTAGCATTACATTAATTACTTAACGTCCGTTAGCTATTTCGTTTAATAAATAAATAAATACAACATTTATATTTAATTATTAACTTTAAATTCTCATACGTAAAGTGTGCAATCCCATAGTCTCGAGTTCGATCCTAACTCAATCTACTAATTTATATCCATAAAACCAATGACTCCCACTTGGATATATCTTAATAGAGTGATCACATTCGGTTGGCGTCTAGCAACACTTCGATGCCTCTAGTACAACTCGAGCAAGGCTCTGGAAAACCTTTAATGATTTCTCATTATTATTATCCTTTTGTTTCTAATACCACGTTAAATAAAGATATGGAATTAAGTCATTCTTTATAAAACTAATACATTTCTCGTTTGTAAATGATTGACCAAGATTTCCGAATCATCTAAACATTTTTAAGGGAGATTTGGGTGCGGCCGCACAAACATCTTGTCAACCCTACGAGGGCCCAAAGAAGTATTAAACTCCAAATAAATTTGAAGGAACAAATTCTATCTTGACTACAACAATAACCCACAAACTTTGTAACATTTACGAAAACAACCCTTATGACTACCGATTCATTATAGCGTTAAGTTGCTCCACGAAATGCACTACATTTATGACACTTATCACGGTATCTCAAGTCGAGGATAACTATTCATAATTTACTTATAACAATATCCACAAAGTAAATTATGTAGTTGGGATAAGTCCTATATTCAATTCATTGAATATCATCACGAAATTGGTATGCATTCTCATCAATATACTTTCAAGTATATTCTACCACATCTCTCGATTTGTCTTAGTTTAATGATACTCCCATATCATTAATCGACAACGGACATTTAGAATAACTTAGTTACTCACGGATTAAACATGCAAATATAGGACAACAATATTATAAATGAAAATAAACATAATCCAAACTTTATTTCATCAAAATAATAAATGTTTTACAATATCCTTTATCCAAATACTAATCACAGTTATGCATGAAACTATTAGCTAAACGAAGTCCAATTCCATTGGCAAGTCCTACAAGCTTGTCTTTAGCTAAAGCCTTAGTGAGCGAATTGACTAAGTTATCATCATGTGAACTTTCGGTAGATTTATTTCACCTTCTGGACTTGTTCCCGAACATAGTGATACTTAGTAGAAAATGTTTGGTGCCCTTCATGACTCGAGTTCATTGGCAAATATGATTACGAGAATTGTCACAATACATATCAATAAGCGATTCAATTGAAGGCATAACACCAAGCCACGAAATGAATTTCTGATCAAACAGCCTCCATTGTAGCCCGAGCGGCTATGTATTCGACACATCGCGAACATCGCATGATCGTACTCGCTTCTTGCTCTTCCAGTCAATCGCTCCTCCATTGATGACAAAGACATAACCCATATGAGACTTAGTATCATCTTTATCACACTGCCGGAGACGCATCACGGTAACACAGTAACACCAAGCTCGTCCGATTTCCACCATACACTAAAAACATATCTTTAGTATTTCTAAGATACTTTAGAATATACAATGACAATCGATGAAGTTCACCGGATTACATTGATATCGGCCGGTCATGTTTTGAGTGAACGCCACATCTCGCCTTGTGCATCTCCGGCATACATAATAGATCCTACAATTGAAGCATAAGGAACTTTACGCATGCGTGCACACCTCGGCAGTGTTGAAGCACACATATCGCTACATAAGCCATGCTTTACTTCCATCGGCAAATATCCTTTCTTGGAATTTTGCATCTTGAATCTCTTCAATATTTTATCAATGTAAGCGCTTTGACTTAAACCAATTAACCGCTTTGACCTATCTCGGTAGATCGTGATTCCCGAATGTATAAACCTTCTCTAAATCCTTCATGGAAAACACTTCCAAGATATGCCTTAACATTTTGCATACTTGGGCGTCTTTTCCCATAATTAATATGTCATCGACATAAAAATTAGGAAAATTACATCACTCCCACTAACTTTGTGATATACACATGGCTCATCAAGATTTTGAATAAATCCATACCTTTTGATTTCTTCATCAAATCTTTTATTCCATTGCCTTGATGCTTGCTTCAATCCATAAATGGACCTTTGAAGTTTGCATACGGTTTGGAAATTGTGGATTCACGAACCCTCGAGTTGCTTCATATAGATGTCTTCATCTAGCGACCATTTAAGAAGCGGTTTGACATCCATTTTCCATATCTCATAATCATAGTATCTTCGCTATAGCTATGAAAATTCTAATAGCTCTAATGTCCGCTTCACAGGAAAAAGGTCTCCTCGTAATCAATGCCATATGTTTGAGTAAAACCTTGCGCAACTAGGCGAGCTTTATAGGCGTGTACATTGCCATCCATATCGGTCTTAATCTTATAGAGCCACTTACTCCCAACCAAGGCGTTTGGAGGTAAGTCAACCTCTACCAGACTTCATTTTCTCTCATGGATTGCATTTTCCCATTCATTGCAACCGCCATTTAGCCTTGTCGGGACATGCCATGGCGACTTTATAACTAGTAGGCTCTCCAAGATCTCTAACATAGTTTCCTCAACCTCTACGTTAAGACATAGGCGTTCAGGTGCACGTATATTCCTTACGGATCTACGACGGAATCACTTCAACACGGTGGAGGACCCGGACTATCGGTTCTCTAGGAAATCGTTAGTGTTTCGGAAGGTAATGCATCTTCTTGATCATCTTCCGGATCATAAACTCTCCCTTCGAATTCTTGAGATACGAGATCTCTTTCAAGAAAATCTCCATACCTAGCAACAATTACTTTATTTTCGGTTGGATAGTAAAAGTAGTAACCCATAGTTTCCTTAGGGTATCCTACGAAGATACACTTCTGCGATCTTTGTTGGAGTTTATACGCTAAGTCACGTCTAACATACCGCAACCCCGGACCTTTAAATAAGACAAGTTAGAGCTTTACCATGCCATATATCATATGGTGTCTTATCAACCTTCTTTGTGGGAACCATATTTAGAATCGAACAATCGATTCCAAAGCATAATCCCAAAGGATAAAGGTAGAGTGGTAAGATTAAACATAGATCGTATCATGTCCAACAATGTACGATTTCTTCTCCCAGATACACCATTTTGTTGTGGAGTATATGGAAGTGAGATTCGGACAATTCCATTCTCGACTAAGTAATCTTTAAACTCTTGGCTTGAATCTGGCGCCTCCTCTATCGGATCGAAGAGCTTTAATCTTCTTTCCCGATTGCGATTCTACTTGACTTTGAAAACCTTAAATGTTTCAAACACCTCATGTTTATGCTTAAGTAAATAAACATAACCATAATGGTGAAATCATCAAGAAGGTTAAGAAGTAGCTAGCACCTCTCTTTGACACATGTCTAAGTGGTCCACACATCGAGATGAATAAGACCAAGTAGATCAAAGCCCTCCATATTTCTATGAAAAGGTTTCTTAGTCATCTTCGAGATATGCATGACTCACATTTATCAAATGATTCATCATTGATATTTTGCAAAAGCCCTTCTTGTTGCGGCTTATGCATGCGAGCCTTGCCTATATGAGCAAGTCTACAATGCCAAAGATAAGAAGAATTCAAGTCTAACTTTATCTTCTTGTTAATGCTAAACATTGAATTATTATTATTGTTAGATTCATTTCAATCACATCAATTTCAAACACACCATTCACAGAATTGCTTTAAAATAAAATACACAATTTAAAGAAACATCAATTCCATTCGTGAAATAGTATGAGTAAAACCATCATCCAACAAAAGCGAAAAACAACACCTCTAATTATAGAAGGTGCGTAATGACAATTGTTCAATAACGTTACTAAACCCAAAGGCAATACTAAACTAAACGTTCCTATGGCTTCAGCAATTTGCATATGCGCCATTTCCACGTGCGAGATATTGCTCCCCGTAGGCAAGCTTCCTCTTCACTCTAAACCCCTGCGGTGTATTACAAATGTGAATACCATAGCCCGTATCATATATGTGACAACTCGCAATTTCAGTCATTTCTCGAAACAATTCATGCTTCATCATTTCAACATTTATAAGTAAACTAGGTTTACGTGTTCCAAAGTCGCGTAACCTTAAAGGTTTAGCGGCGAATTCATGATCATATCATCAAGAACATTTCATATGGACTAAGTTTAGTCTACATTTCATTAGCATCATTTGCATCATGTTAGTTCATTCATGACATTTCATTTCACATTAATCGCGTAAATTTTATATTAAATAAACGTTATCGCGTGAGTTATTATTTTGAATATTTAATCCGTTACTTCCAAAAATGATCCCGACATATTTTTATATTTACATTTAGTTATAAAAACTATATTTTGAGTTTACCTAGTGTTTTAAATTTATTTTGTATATAAATCGTTGAAGTTATATTATTACGACACTTTTCTTAAAAACTACTCGATAATTATTCTATCACTCAAATTTCACAAGGAATGTATTTTTACAATTTTTATGATCTCATTATACTTTATTTTGATCTATTAAAAATTACTTTTACCTAAAATTTCCTTAAATACATTAATGTATATTAAACCTTACAAGTTACATTTAAACTACATTTCACTTACACTTTTTAACATTTTTTACAAATTATAATTGATATAAAAAAAAATATATTTGGGGAACAAAAGCCCCCAAAATCCGGCCCTATAGGGTTGGCATTTATTTGATTGGTATGGTTCTTGATCTCTTAGATATATACATAAACATAAAGTCTTACTTACACCTTTTACTCATTCACTTCATCTTTTTATCAAGTCAAGAAAAATCTATTTCTCTCTTTTGGTTCTTCAAAACCGGCCACATTCAAGAGTAGCAAGGGATCATCATTTTTTCAAGTTCAAGCATAAAGCATAATCTAGATAACACTCTTAATAAGGTTTGAAATAAAAACCTAGAGTGTTTAGGTTAAACCTTGTTCTTTGCACCTCATCATATTAACTTGTAAGCATATCACTTCATTTTTCATTTTTCCTTTTCATTTCATAAGTATTTTATCATTTTCATAGCAAGCATGCAAGACTTATGTTGATTTATACCATTTTTTACATGATTTTTAGTGTTATATATATATAAGGTCATCCTATAATTATTCCCTTGGTATATTTTGGTCTTGATGATGTTTAGGAACCCATGACACCCTAAGAAGGTGTATGGTAGGATTAGATTAGCTTTGGAGTTGATTTGAAGGGATTGGAATAGGTTTAGTACGAGAAAAACTATTTTCGATAAGTATAAAAAGTGGTCTGTCCTTATTTTGATTTTCTGGAAAATCCGACAGTAGGCACGAAATTTTGGCCTTGATATTTAGAAAATATACTTTAAAAGCGAATCCGTGGTCGCTTAAACGGAATAAAGCGGAGTTATAACGAAGAAGTTATGAATTTTAAAGTTTGACGACGAAATATATATTTTTGAAATTTCGAGATACTATTTTTATCTTGTATGAGTCAAAACGAGCCTTAAGCTTTACAAATTATTTCGACTTATCAAAAATATATTAGTATACTTTGATACGAAGCTAAGGACATATAATACGTGAAAAGCAGTTTGAAACGACTAAGATATGCACGCTTTCATAAATTTGCCGTAACTATTATTTTTAGAAAAACTATATTATTTTACGAGATAAGTATTACGGTAACTAAAACGACCATGTTGAAGCGGTTTTAACAATGATGTGGAACTTTTGTAACGAAATGTCTTCTAATAAAATCAAGATCACCAAGCATATTTTTCAAAGCGACCAACCGTTTGTATAGCGGAGTTTTAATAAATTATTTACGGATGCTTAAACTTGGCGAAAACTCACTCACTTTTTACAAC
>CM040241.1:284993634-285393634 GCA_022545495.1 Chrysanthemum lavandulifolium
TCCACTTTTCAAAAAATTTCGATTGAAGCTAGATTTGGATCTTGAATGACACAATGTTGTAAATGGCTTAGGAAAATGTTAAAAAAAAAGTTGTGCAATAAGATGTACCTTGGTGATGGTAACATCCTTTTCAAATTGACGGCATGGTGACAGTATTTAAATTGGATTTAAGTATGTATGTAAGTACAGACTTGTATTAAAAAACTACATTACAAGATAAGGGGTTTCATTTGCTTGGGCCAATGGCAAATAAGCAAAGTAAAGTAAAACAAAATTCAGCATTGAGTCATGGATGACACTTCACGTGGCTAGCATGTGCTTTCTTCTTTTAGAAAGCGACTATATATGTATTCATCATTAACAA
Source organism: Chrysanthemum lavandulifolium (assembly GCA_022545495.1). Taxonomy (NCBI): domain Eukaryota; kingdom Viridiplantae; phylum Streptophyta; class Magnoliopsida; order Asterales; family Asteraceae; genus Chrysanthemum; species Chrysanthemum lavandulifolium. The sequence goes on from CM040241.1 coordinate 284,993,999, forward strand.
ACCTATCATGTAACAAAATACTTTACAATCAACTTTTATCATCATATAGATCTAAACATAAGTTTATGATAGAATTTATAAGTTAGGTACATATTCTCATTGACCAAAGTGAATTATTGTTGTATAAATGTAACCAATTTTGATGCACTTACCATTTAGGGTTAACTACTTTTAGGGTTAGGAACCATTTATAGTTTCAAACCTTTTAAGAAATTACAATTTAAGATGATAATTAACCAAGGTTAACCGTTTTTTGTATATAGCATGGTGAAATCATCATGGCAAAACAAGATAGCATTCACGATGGTCGAAATTTATTGTCATACTTCATGGATTGCGAAAGTGTTCTACTTTAAAAGTCTCTCGAAAGTTAGTCATCTGATTTTTTTCTTTGTAAACGGCTAATAAGGACATGGTCGTCTCAAAACATTAATACGCCTAAAGTAAACTTTCTAATTGAGCCCTAAAAGTTACGATGCAACGAAAAAAATGTCACGATTATATGTATGAAATAGTTTATTATTTTTATTATTATTATTTTAATATGAAATGTACTACCTCCTTTCCGTTTTAAAATTATTCAATATTGAAAAAGATCTTTTGCTTTGTGTTAAGGGTTTTGCTAAACATTGCTCATTGGACAATGTTTAAACCGCATTAAACAATTTAATCTTTTCATATTTAAATTAATTATGCATTTAATGCACAATAAATAAACATAAAAATTAACTTAAATATATTTTATTGTTTATTTAACAAACTCTAAATTTTCTTTTATATTCATGTTAAACATTATTAATTATCAAAACCCTTGTGTTAAATGTATTTTTATTTATTAAAAGCTATATATCTTAAATGCATTTTTCATGAAATTATTGATTTTTGGCTCCAAGCTTACATATATGACAAATGAACAAATAATGATAATAGCTATTTCTTGATTTTATTTGATTTTATTTATTATTAATTTTTTTTTTCTTGATTGAATTAACCGAAAATAGTGACTAGGTCTAGTTGGATGAGTTGCCAGCGAGGCGTGGCTTTTAACGAACACGTAGCATCACATCATCTAAAAAACGTATCACATCACTTTGTTAAAACACATATTTTACAATTTGCTTAAAAAGTAAATAAGCTATAGTGATTATATAGTTGAGGTCCTATGCTATCGAATCCTTTAAAACTAACTATACCCAACAGCTTTAGCATATTGACCACATTAACTCTTTTACTTTTACTTTAGTTGTTTTACTGCAATTAAACGGGTAAAACACTAAAACCCAGTGGACCTTTAACTTTTTTCCATTAGCCCAAAATGTAAAAAATATATTCTCATAGTTTGAAAACACAAGCACTCTTGCACCACGTTAGTAGTCTGCACCACCAGACCCGTTCGAAAAAACCTCCACCATGATGCAGACTACTAACGTGGGGTGACCATTACCCAAAATGTGTGGTGATGGATTGGCTATAACAATGTTAAAGCGTGATGGGGTGAACATTACCGCTGATCTTAGAGGTGTATGAAATTTGATAGTTTTTGTGTGCCACTCTAATTTGGTAATTAGTTATCGACGAACGTTTTCAATTACAGATTTTGCAATATATTCGTTGCAAGGAAAAGAGAAAGAAAAAAAAAAGTCGCACTATGTCCTCTAACACCATGACGAACGTTGTAGTCTAGTTTTCAGTATAATAATTGAGTTTTGCTAACAACATCCTTTATGCTGTAGTTAACAACTAGCTTTACATATCACGAGTAGAATATTATACAACGTCTGAATACAATCGCAATACTATGTTATAATTTTTTGTTATTTTTTCTTAAGCACATTTCAAATTCGCTTTTTTGAATAGCTTATAAGAGAAAAAAAAAAAAAAAAAAAAAAAAAGTTGTTTTATTAAGTTATATATTTATGTATGGGTTAAATCAGATTTTGAAAAGTGTACCAAATACTCACTATGGGTTTACAAATGGGCCCATGTATTTTTTAGCAACGGGCCCATATGGTTTTACTAAGGTTCACATGTAGGTACTGCTATTTTACACTGGCCCATTTCGTTTTGTCCAAGATTCCATATATATCTTTTCTTTCATTTCAGCTTCTTATTTTGCTCAATGTTTTTTTTTTTTTTTTTTTTTTTGAACGGCATAAATACTTTTGCTCAATGTTGATGTTAAATTGCTACAATCTTTATCTTATACTGTAGTTACACAGGTATTAGTCATGGTTTCTTAACTAAGTTGAGACACAAAAGTAAAATCCTAGGTTACACAAGTTAAATCAGGACATAACTATAAGGTTAGGTTAATTTCCCATAAATCTCATTATGATTAAGCCAAAGTATAAATACATTACAATGTTTTGGAAAATAAGCAAGCTATGTGAGCTAGGCCCTAACCAAATACTAATGACAAAATATGGCTTAGGCAAATATCGACTAATACACCCTCGTAATTTGAGCAAGAGGTTTTTGAACGTTCAAATTGAAGGGAAAGTCAAGAAACAAGGCAAGCGGTAGTCTCTTAGTATATATATCCGCTTACTGAGAACGCGAAGGAACATGAAACACACGAACTTGTCCCCAAGCCACAAAATAACGAACAAAGTGGATATCAATCTCCATATGTTTGATACCTGGATGCTGAACATAATTGGTAGACAAATACATGTCACTAACATTATCACAATAAACAATAGTAGCTGTAAACAAAGGGGAATGCAACTCTCATAACAGATGCAAATCCAAACAATTCCGCAACCAGATTGGTCACACCACGATATTCTGCCTCTGCACTTGATCGAAACACAAGCTATGTGGGCTAGGCTCGAACCAATACTATTGACAAAATATTGGCTCAGGCAAATATCGGCTTATTTCATAAGGCAATGACTGTATAAGCTGTTGTTAAAAGCAATACCAAACACTTAATATTCAAATGATATGAATCATATATTCAATTATATTATTTTGCTAGTGCATCATTTTCTAATCAAATGATCAGCTTAACAACATTTCATAATTTCATATTGCTAAGCTATACTAATCCAAGTATTCAATAATAGACAAGATCCATCCATCTTTCTGGATGATCAGATCTTGTAGACACAATTCCAAAAACTATACGCGAAAAATCAACTAAAAAATCAGGACTTGATCACCCCGAGCAGACTTGACTGAATCGAAACCATATGTTTCACATCACCAATATGAAGATTATGTTCACCCATTGGGATCCTTCGAATCCCAGACTTGTCAACAACGCTTAAAAACTTGCACACGTGTATATTTATAGGCACCCGGAGCTGTGTTCTTGCTGGTACATGCACTTTAGCGAACGCAACCAGCTGTTTATGTGGACCCCAGTGACCAACCGGTGGGGTTGAGTAGACGAGTAAAGTGTGTGACCCGTCTTTAGATCCCACGTTCTTTACATCCACTTGTAGACCTATAGATAGCCCGCCACATTTGGCGTGGGTCACTCTTATTGCATTTGTGGTTGAGTTTAGATATTTGTGACGCCCGTCTACTGGAACTGTGAAAAGTGCAGGAGCAGTAGCTACTGTATGAATGAACTTTGAGTAACTGATTCCGTGCCCGAATGGGTACACGACCGGGCCTTTGTAGAAACGATATGTACGGCCAGGGTAGCCTCTTGCTTTGTTTGATCTCATGTCCATTGTTGTCATTGGTACCTTTGATAGGTAATCTTGTTTATACCATGTCATTGGTAGCTTTCCTCCTGAAAAAATATAAATTATAGCGTTTTATATAACTTTAGTTATTAAGGTTTTATGTAGTGCATACTATGGTCGAAAATCTTAGGCGTACCTGGATTATGTGTTCCAAACAACACATCGGCAATAGCAGTGCCTCCAGCTTGGCCCGGGTAACCAACCCAAACAATTGCACCAATTCGAGGATCCTTCTCAGCAAAAGACACATCAATAGGCCCACCCGACATCAACACCAGTATAGTCGGGCCTTTAGAAGCCTTAGCAACTTTAGTCACAAGCTCTTGTTGATAACCCGGTAAAAGCAACCCGTCTCTATCTAGATATTCTGCCTCTATCGACTGGTCCAAACCCATAATCAACACAGTTGCATCTGCTTGTCGGGCTGCACCCATAGCGTTTTTAATTAAATGAGCATTTTTGCATTTAACATCTGGGCATCCGGGCTCATGAATTGTTTTGGTGTATCTTGATATCCCTTGGAGTGGAGTTGTGTATCCACACGCGATACCAGCATAGTTTCCAATCATCGTGACGGTTACATCTGAGTTAGGCCCAATGACAGCAACAGTACGGTGGCGTCTTGGGGATAGAGGTAGTGAAGGGCCATGGTTTTTAAGAAGAACAATCCCTTGTCTTGCTGCTTCGAGAGCGAGCTCTTGGTTAGCCGGGGTGCACACGTCTGGTGGACCAAGGTTGCCAAAGAGAGCGGTTGATGAGTCGCCATCAAACATTCCTAGTCTCATTTGAACTGCGAGGGTGTTAAATAGTGCACTATCAATGTCAGTCTCCTTTAATAGTCCTCGATCAACTGCGCCTTGAGTGTGGATTGCTAGGAATGGCCCGCAGTCCAAATCCAAACCTAAACACAACAAAAATATATACTAGTATATCGTTAGAATTGGTAACTTATTTTTTAGACCGAGTTAATATTTTAAGGGGAATTTTTTTTCAAATTATAACCTGCTTTTATAGCATCTGCAGCGGCTTCTTCAGGAGTTGCGGTGTAGTGTTGCTTGTCAAAGTACACTCCAACAGAGTCACAATCTGAGACTATGTACCTTTTTACGGAAACAATGCGAGCAATATCAGATACAGTTAACAAAAGAGAAACAAGTAGTAAATTAAAAGACCTTAAGATGCTAGATTTGATTAGCAACATTGTTGGCAAACTGGTTTGCAGCTCATGTAATACAGAAGAGGGGAGAAGTTAAAGGTGGCACGAGGGTTGGGCCTGGCGGGTTGGGTAACGGGTCAAAATGGGTACTGGCTGAAACTAGTCATTTCAGTAATATCGGGTTAGTTTAACCCTCAATAACTTTTCTTGTCCATTAAGCTTGTTAATGCATATCACAGTAGGCGGGTAGGTAATGGGTCAAAATGGTTCAGGTCTGAAACGGGTCACTTTTTAGGACATATAAGGGTGACCCTTAAAACAACTTTTTGCCCATTTTAAATTATAGTATCCATCGGTTTGAGCAGGATGGGCAACGGGTTAAAATAGGTCCGCGCTGAAACGGGTCAGGTTTAGTGCATATTGAGACGGGTTGATCCTTAAACACTATCTGCCCATTCTATTTATTGTTCAGTACATATCTTGTCGGCTCGTTGGGTAATGGATATAAATTTGTCGATGCTGAAACCTATAATGTTTAGTGAATAACGGGCCAGGTTGACCCTTGAACACTATTCTGTTCATGAGGTTATGCGCATAAAAATAGACTTTGGGTGACTTACAACCCATTTGACCCGGTTAAATTTTTCATAACCTTGATATACGACGTATGAAATGTAACACAACCCAAAGTCCCAAATTGACCAATTATAAGTAGACGATTTAAAATTTCCACTTAATATACGAAATAGTACCCGTTTAGCCGCCAAGCGCCACGAATGGTGTCACGAAGAAGTCTAGGATCAGCACAAGTGGGAATGCCGTTGACTTGATTGTAAGAACACATAACACTCGCCACCTTCCCTTGCATCACACATTGTCTGAATGGTACCTCAAATGTATCCACCATTTCCTGCCTGCTTACCTACATATTCATTATATTCCATCATTAGTGATTAGTCATATTAATTGGCCTTATGGCTTATCAACTTCAACCTATGGCTTATTTAAGTCCATAATCTCATAAGTCAGAAAAATAAGCTTATGAGCTTTTCCAAATTCAACTAAGTCCATAAGCTCATAAAATAAGCTAATCATTTCTTAATATTAAAACATGAGCATGTTACTTTGTAAAATAATTGACTTGAAAACCTATATTCACACACATCAAGGTAAGATTTGATTAGTTCGACAATGTCAGTGCACCTATATCTAAATCAAGAATATCAATGCCCACACGAGTTTTGTCCCACTAATAATTAACGACCTAATTTGTATACTCATATTTTTTATTGAGACAGTGTCGGAATATACTGTAAGCATTATACAAGTATGTAATGCACATAGTAAAGTGTCTTGATAAAAATATGAGTGTGCAAATCAGTTCCCATAATATTATCATAAGCAACAATTTTAAGTACCTTAGCATTAAAATGGAACCGATCAACACCACTCCAATTATCAAGATCATAGGCAGTGTAATGCTTGCAACAAGCAGCCACCTTTAACCGGTCACCAGGAAGGTTACCTTGTAGTCCTCTAACGTATCTAGCCGCGTACTCACCGGCTACTATCGGGTCCTCACCCGGTGTCTCTTGTCCTCGACCCCATCTCGGGTCCCTAAAAATGTTCACGTTCGGGCTCCAGTATGTTAGCCCGGCCGCACCTCCATTGTACATTGCTCTAGCTTCATCGGATACGACCTATAGCAATGGTACAAGTTAATAAGTTATGCTTGCATGTTGGTATTAGATCACTAGGTTAGTGGACTAAGCCTAAAAAGATAATGCATGTTGAATAGTGAAAATTTGCATATCATATTTATTGATTAAATATTTGTAAATTACAATCCATATAAACCCTAGTGGACTCTAAACTTTCAACCGGTCTTGAGCCATATCTATCTACATACCTACATATCATAAGATATGATACTATCAAATAATTATGTTTGGTCTACAAGTTTAGCATGTTGTGTAGATCATATCAATATAATGATATCATCAAATAATAATGTTCAATGTCACAACTTATACCAAAATATATGTCATGCATGTTCCTATATGCAAATCATATTAACATGATGATATCAACCTACGGTACCTACCCCATTGGTATAAAATATGCATGTCCATACATGCAAATCATATTGATATAACGATATTAACTAAAATCAACAACTCGGTTATAATGTATTTCATTCTAGTATCATACAAACGGACGAGGTTTTTCCTTGTTCAGGTAACCCGAAGGCGAGTCTTTTTGACTCAGATGTACACAACATGCTGGTTTAATCCTGGACCGTTTCCGACCACCCTAAAACGTACACACCTAGCGAATTTTGACCCTACCCGGCCACTAAACTAAAGTACTTATTTTAGATCTTTTTGCAAAAGAAAGCATCTAGCTAGCTAAGGCTGTTGCATAACTAATTTTGTTGGTAGTGGTGGAGGAATTATTTTTGGCATAATAGGTGGTAACGCATATTTCTTTTCACAGAAGCTTTTTATAAAAGTCTAAAAACGAATAATACATAAAATGACATAAACACCCTTGGTTCATTTAATTTTCCAACCAATCCATGATTGAAAAAGTTCAACATAGTACTATGTATCACTATCAATGTAAATCATAGGAGATATTTATATCATCTTGAATAGTATGATCGATGAAAGCATAATGGTAAAATCATAATCATACCCGTCCGATTTCTTCCCATAACGTCGTATTGAACGACGAAGCAGTCGTAATGACCTGCGGGAACGCGGTGGCGCCAGGAAATGCGCCACCAAATTTCGTTCCCGGACCCACATTTGAGACACCATGAAGTGCCTCAGACCACCACTCATACTCATCCATCCCCAATCTTGGTATTGCAGGTGCATTGTCTACCAACAACCCAAGTTTTTCTTTCAAAGTTAACCTTGAAAGCAAGTCTCTCACTCTAGCATCTATAGGCAAGTTAACCTTGCAAAATGGCAAGTCTTTAACCGCGACATTTTTTGGGTCGCAAGCAAATGGCCTGCGCGCATTCAGCGCAGCAGGCCATATGATGATAACTAGGAGAAAATAGTGAGCTAGAGTCGTGGTAGCCATCTTGTGAAAACAAGAAGGAAATGTTGTGGGGTTTTATGTAAACAAGTTGAGTATGGGCAATATATATAGGTGATGCAAGAAAACTCACTTTAGTAGTAACTTGTAAAAAGAAAGAAAAATAATAATTGCTTTTGGTGCAAGTTGCTTTCATTAAATATAACAAGATAATAAGTCATGCTTTTTAATGGAGGGTTTGTTTTTTCTTTGTTATAGGGTCATGAATTTTTGTTAAGTTAAAGTAACAATAAATAATTATGGCTTAGAAAGACTAAAAGTAGATACCAATCACCTAACGTTTGCTAAAATCATAGGAGACAAAGGTAACAACAATATTGAAAACGTGTTATGTTTTATGGCAAATCTATTAATAGAAAGTTGATCAAAGTCGAGTTTAACCCTATTGTATCTACTAGATTGAGCACCTAACGTCAAAACAAATTGGATAAAATTTATGAGAATATATCCACAACAAATAGAAATGCAATGTTCTTAAAGTTTTTAGAAATTTGCTAACAATAACTTTAAAAGTTTTGTTTAAGCAGTTTTTAATAACAATGTTTATCATTCTAATAAATTACATAATTTCAACCCATATAGTTAAATTGAGTGAGTTTTAATAAAACATAAAAATCGATTTGGCCCAATACTGGACCGAAATGTTCGATTTAGGTCTGGGAGGTCCAGTTTGTCCGTTCAGTCTTGTCCAACAAAGCATAATAGCCGGTTTGGCATAAGATAAATCGGACCGAAGACTGAATATGAGAAAAAAAGTGGACCAAAGACCAGACCGAAATACGTTCAGTCATTTCCGATCGGTCTAATTAGGTCCAGTTTTTCGGATTGGTCCAATCTAACGATCTAACATGATAATCGGTATGAAAGAACGAGTGAACATCCTTAACTATTCTTGGATCACTTTGGATCATAAGTTCAAACAGTATTGAGAGTTGCCCATTCATCAAAGATATGGTCTTATCTTAAACGTAACGATTGAAATAAGAACAAAAAGAAAGGAATCGATTTCGAGTTTTATGTCCATACTTCGATCGAGTTTAACGAATAATGGTGAAAGTGAAGGAAAATGTTGATCGTACAATGAATGCCACGTGGCACTATGTGATTTGTGGTTAAAGGTGGTGAGCATGGGCCCATGTTTTTGTTACAGTAAACAAAGGAGTGTAATGTCAAGTTGCTGAAAGATAAGGTTATCTAGAAAATATTTTTACAATTATCCAGTGTGACGAAGCTAGGTTTAATGGTAGGACCTAGTATATTTTATCTTTGGGCTAGTAGTAATTGTGGTCAAAATACTTGTTCCACTTGCAAGTTTTTCGTGACAGTCTTGGTATATCGATCATGTCAGAATTGTGAAAAATCATTTTGCAGCGTCTAGCTAATCGAAGAAAGCTTTGTGTAAACTGTAAAAGCTTATGTGCTCACCCGTACATGTTTAGCTTTTTATATATGAAAGATTTAAGCTAACTAATACGTACTGAGTATCAAATTTTTACTTAATCAATGTATAATTTCAGAGTGAATGTATTTTTTGCTTTTAAAGAGACTTTAATGTTCATTAATTGCACTTTAAATGTGGCCAATTAGCACGTATTTATTATTTTAAAAAGGCAACAATATATAAAAGTCAGAAAAAAAATACAATACAAGTCATCACTCCTCAATTAAACAAGATAATTAAAAAAGAAAAGATCCAAAATAAAATTACAACCATGTTAATACAAATAAGTCAGTAAAACCGTTTATTTATATTTTACGATCTTCTAATGTTTTGTCGATAACAAACGTAAAATCATTTTAACGAAACAAATCAAAAATACGTAAATGGTTTGAGCCAATAGTTTTCTAACACACTTACGTTTTCACATAAAACACTAAAACAAGTATAAGTGATTTTATGATTTAATAAATACATATGTACAACAACTAGTGTTTACATATTGGGCAAATATATACATAACTAGTATGTATTATAATAGGTAAAAACTACAACCCATGGAGCATATCCATAACCCATGGTATTGACCCATATCCATTTGACTAGATACATTGCATCTATTAGATATATTGTATCTAAGGAAATACCCATGGACCAACCCATAACCCATGACCCATGACCCATAACCAAAAACCCATGGGCAAAGAGGAGCGTCCACGGATCCTCGAGGTTACACTAGAGCGGATCCTTAAGGGAGGGATCCGTGGGATCCGTGGAACAATGGTTGTTTTTCCTCTATAAATAGTGAGCCATTTCTTCCTTTTGGGTTGCCACTCCCACACATACTTTTCCCAAGTATTGTAACTCTCTAACCACTGATCCTAAGGGATCTTTCTATGTAGTTTGTCTTTTGTTTTTGTGTGATTCTCTAGGTTCCTCTTAAAGGCGAGATCACCACTTCTTGAAGTCGAGCAAGCTCAAGTCCATGAGTTGCCATGCGTCGTCATCATCAAGACTCTCGAGGTTCTCTTGTTGATACTTCTTTCTTCCTCCATAGAAGTGTTGTGTCCAAGGCATTAGTGAAGGATGCCGAAAGAGTCAAGACATAAGCATTAGTGAAAGGTGCTTAACGTCCGTGTCAAAAGCATTAGTGAAGAATGCTAAAGGAGTCAAGGCGAAGGCATTAGTGAAAGGTGCAAGCGTTCGTGTCAAGGGCATTAGTGAAAGATGCCTAGGAGTCAAATCAGTGGCATTGGCATTAGTGAAGGATGCCAAGGTCGTATAATCGATGAGGTGCATCGTTATACAAATAGTGATAGTTTGTTTCAAGGATGTTGATATCCTTGATGGTGTTGTAATAAGGAGTGGGTCTCCTTTGGGTTTAGGTGTTGTGTAGTGTTGGGTAGTAGTTCCTCCATTGTAATGGAACTCGGTACTTAGCCTAGTACCGGATAAAGGGTAGGCGACGTTGTGGTAGGTGTGGTTCACCTTGGTGAAAGAACCCGCGGTTAGCCTAGTGGTTAGACCTAGGTGTGGTTCACCTTGGTGAAAAACCCGTGGTTAGCCTAGTAGGAAAAAGAGAGGCGACGTTGTGAAGGCTTCTCCGCCATAAGGAGTTGGTGTCGTGTAGTGATTACGAACTCTCGAGTAGGTGACTCGGGGAGTGGAGTAGGGCAAGGAAGGTGTCCTTGTAGCCGAACCACTATAAATACTCGTGTCGTGGTTATGTGCTTCTTACTATTTATCTTTCATTACACTTTTATATATCTATCTATCAACGTCCAACATACACATCTAAATAGATTGACATAAGTCGATCTAGATATTTTAAAACGAAGTTTTAATTGGTAAAACTATTCAAGCCCCCTTCTAGTTTTCCACAATTGGCATCAGAGCTTCGTTACCAAGTTTATTAGAGTATGCTGTACTTTAAAAACTTGATACGATCCGTGTATGTTTGAAAACTACAAAGAAGGAAATCTTTTAAAACATTTTTTTTCTCTTTCATGTTGGATATTGATAGATTATTCTAACATATTCTTTTCAAGAAATCTTCATGCTAGGATCTCTCCAAAACCTTCATTTCTATTCAAAGAATAATGAAGTCAACTTTCAAGAAAGAATCTAAAAGTAATCACAACCTACTTATTTTAAGTACAACGGATTACTTTAAGAGCTCATGAAGTACTTTTGGTCTTATGTCTTCACAAACCAAAATCAAGAGCATAGAGGTATGTTTACTCTTCATTAGCTAGCTTATATCTACATGAATATGTTAATATCATTTTTTTTAATTGCTAGTTCTTCAAAAGTCTCCTTTCGCCACTTTCCCGACTTACTCATCATCGGGAATAGTATTCCTTTTGATCTCGTCAAACTAACGCCGTCATCACAAATGGACTCTCGATAATTAATTCATCAAATCCCGTTGACCAAACATTATTTATTTTATTTATTTATTTTTTAACCCCAAAACCATTTTTTGTTCCATAAGCTATATTATAACTTATAACAAAAATATTGCCAAACACTCTTTTTTCGTCTCACGATGGCGGATCCTCTAGTTGTACTAGCGGATCCGTTATACAAGGATCCGGGAACCGTGGGACATAAACCACTATACGATTTTCAAAACCAACCATGCTCATTTTCCTCTCCCACAAAACACAAAAACGACCCAAGAGTCGGTTTCATCTTCATAGGACTCCATATCCTCAAGTATTCTTCTCTAGAACATCATTGTAAGTAATTACACTAACATGTTCTAATTTTCATCATCCTCATCCTAGGGTTTATGGTTTCTCAATTTTTAATCAATTAATTTAATTAGGTTTTCCAAAATTGATCATTAAAAAGGGCTTTCACATAACTAAGATTACATTGTGTTCACAACATTGTTAATACAAATCAAAACCATAAACCCATCTCAACAAATTTTGCCTAATTGGAATATTTGTGTTTCTAGGACCAACCATGCCTAAAGCCACTCAACAAGACCACCATGATACCGTCCATTACCTCACCCATTACTATCGGAAAGAGGGATTGTCAAAAACCGACCGCAAAGTCTTCAAAAGACTTGAAAAACGACTTATCCACGAAGGTCGTGTGGTCAAGGAATGTTTCCTTGAAGATACCGACATTCGTCAAGTCTTCTCGGCAATCAACTTTGATTGTCTTCTTGACATTGATGAACAAATTTGTCCGGTTTTCATCTTTGAATTCTACAAAAGCATTAGGATCATTCGAAACACCGATGATAGCATTTCAATCGCCTTCATCATCAATAAACGAAGCTTCACTCTACCTCTCAACACATTCGCTCAAATCCTTCACATTCCTTGTGAAGGAATTTGTATGTACTCTCAAGATTGGGCAATATCCTCTCAATCTTTTGCTCTTGATCCCAAACCAATATACCATACTCCTCTTGATGAACCCAAAACCATTCGAGACACCATTTTCAAAATTAGAGCCGACCAATCCCGTCTCAACCAAAACAAAAAGCTCATTCACCGTGATCCCTTTCAAATGGAACTCTTCGAAATGCACCCCATTTTTAGAAAATGGGAAGAAATTCTTGGGAAAACATCATTAGCTTAGTCGGTAACAAGGATCATCCAAATGCATGTCTCGTGCAAATGATTTATTACCTTATTCACCAAAAGCCATTTAATCTCGCCTATTACATGGTGAAGAGAATGGCCGGGGTATTCAAAGTTGCCAACATGGTACTTCCGTATGGTATGCTCCTAACACGACTTTGTAAGTATGTTAGTGCATTGCAACCATCTCCTATCAACGATGATCATTTCCTTTCCGATCACGTTATGCTACCTCTTACCAAACAGCCCCTAAACGGTTCATGGTCAATGGAAGAAAACCTAAAGCTCTCTCGGACTCCTCGAATGGAGAAGAAGAAGAAGAAGAAAAAGAAGTAAATGTCAACCCCGAAGCTAACATCGACTTGGACCCTTTTGAATACTATCAACAACTTCCAACTCTTCCAAACGAGACCACGGAATTTAAACAATTAAGGGGTATGATTCAAAACCTAGCTAACTACGTCATGAAGTCGGGAAAGAGGAAAAGAAAGGATTGACGAAAGAGACTTTAGGACTATGCTTGTTTTTAGACATTTGGTTTATGTATGAATGATTATGTTTTAGCACGCTTGTTTGTGTTATCTTGGATATTATCATTACTACCATTATCTATGATATGTTTTATGTGATAACATGTTTTTGTTGCTGTTAAGTTTAATGGTTATTCGTGTATATTGTTTGGTGCAAAATCTGCATTTGCTTCTGTGATGGTTCTGATCTGCAGTTGTCGGATCCCTAGTATTTGCCTAGACGGATCCCTCCTCTGAGGGAACCGTGGGATCCGTGACAACATATAAGCAATTCAGATTCCCATACATCAAAACAGCTCACTAGATCACTTCACACTAGCTAAACATAAGACCTTAGAACCAACTAAGTCTTCCTCAAGCATTTGAAAGCTTCACACTCACCCATAGCTTACCTAGGATCCAACTCAAAGTGCTTTTGATTTATCAACTCATCAAAACTCACCATATTTCCGCTTCAATACTTACACATTGTTCCTCACATCTCAAAACACTTAGGTGGACATATTTATCAATTTTAGAAAATTGTTTCTAGTCATCCTTATCTCAAAATGGGTCAAAAACTAGTCTTTTAATTCTTTTATTTTTTGAGGATTTTTCAAACTCCATCTCAAGCTTACATCTGATCTCTAGAATCATTTATTATGACTTGACACCATCAAAATTCCTAGTGTCATCATTGAACACCCATTGGTGATCATAAAGTCTCATTTTCCTCCATAAAAAGGCAATCATTAGCTACATCACTCATCGCTCTTGATTATTCAAGTACCCTTCCATTTACGACACTTAGATGGACTAAAACACTCAAAGAAGAATAGGTATTAGACCTTACAAACATCATTGTTATGTTTTCTTAGGCGGCGAGAGGCGGATCCCTAGGATTAGCCTAGACGGATCCCTCATTGGAGGGAACCGTGGGATCCGTATGACTGATTCTTGTTAACTCTAGCTAAAACAATCATTTCAAGCTCATCTTGCCAACTTGAACACTCCATCTCATCTTAATTAAGTTCTTAGATCAGTACAACTCTGAAGTTGACTCTTGTGCATGCTAATCATCACATTTCAAAGAATCTTAGTGGTTTAAGTCTTGAATGCACTTGCCAAATTCCTCCCTTTATAAATCATCTTGCTAGAATTCCTTAGTCATCAAACACAACATAATTCTCAGCAATTAGAAACATCTTCTTTAGTCATTTCATCATGAGGAAAGCTCCTAGTGCTAACTCATCCACCCAAGAAACTTGCTCGTGTTGTACACGAAATTTCCTCAACCGAATCATCTCCGGTCAAATCCACAAATGCTAGGATTTCCCCTCCACCAACTCAACCAATCAAACCAATCCCCAAGAGGATTGTTCCCACAAAAATATCATCACCAAACTCTACAATTCCCACTAAACCAAACACACCCTTTTCAACCCAACCAACATCATTGGTGCCTAGAGCCATATCATTTAACACCTCACAATCATCTCCACATTCCTACAACTTAGAGGATTTACCCCCTAGGCCATCTCATCCTCCACCATTACCGACACACTCTTCACTAGAGAAGATTGTACAACAAAACCAAGGTGTTGAATCAACACTTGCACCGATGTCCATTTCTCCATTTCCCTCTAATGGTCCATTTTGGATTATGAGGAGACATCAAAGTCAACCACCCGACCACATGGAAGTTGACACTTCCTACCTCCACCATCAACCCTTGTTGAGTCACCACTTAATGTGCCTCCACCAATCCCTCCTTCATTTGAGCATCTCCAACCTTCTTCACTTGAACCTCCGCTCAAGACTCTCAATCTTTACCACCATCTTTTCAAAACCATGACAAGGATTGCTATCATTGTCAACATGTTGAAAGGTTGATACATGAACTACGTGAGAGCAACGTTTCATGTTTTATCACCTCCTCGAACGTTTCGATGAGGTCAACAAACCTAAACAACCATAAGCCTAAGGATTAAAACGGTGTCCTAGTCTCAAACTTAACTTAAATTGTTTAGGAATCTCGTTTCATGTTTGATCATCCTTAGACTCAAGCACGTGGTTACTTCTTAAGTTTAGGTCACTCATTAGTATTAGAAGAATATGTATTACATGGTTAAATTATTCTCTTAGTTTTAGAGATTTGTTGATTATCTCTTATGTTTTATTGAATGATAGCTTATTTGCCAAATTGCTTTGAGTATATATTTGTTGCTTGAATACATATCTCACTTTGATGTTTACATTATTTGTTATATCACCATTGCTGAATTATGTCATCGCATGCAGACGGATCCTCGAATTTGCTTAGACGGACCCTCCAAGGAGGGAACCGTGGGATCCGTGAAATGTAAGACCAATTTTTCGATAACTTGAGTCTTATTTGCGGAAATTATGCACTATGTACTTGTTTTCTAACCTTTGTTTTGTAGATTTTCAAAATACACATGAAGACTTTGACACCCTAAGCTGGGGAGCTTTGTGTCAAACTATACATTGCAAAACCATTTGCAATATAATCCTCATATGGATTACATTTCGTTACATCCCATTGCAAAGTTGCAATCTTGAGGGGAGCATTATCGTCACTAAGACGAAACCACTTGCAAACATAGTTGCAATGCATTAGCTTAATAGTTTTATTTACTTGACGCCTCACAAAGGGATGGACTCGTCGAGGGGAGTTAAGACGAGAACTCTTCCCATGACTTGCTCTCTATATTTTTCTTTTACATGTTTTTCTTAAAACATTGTGTTAGTTTCTTTTCGACGCTCTTTTGTTTCGACAAAAGGGGAGAAGAGAGTAAAACTCAATTCGAACTTTTACAATTTTAGTTTTCCTTAAAATAATTTTATGTTTTGTCATCAACAAAAGGGGAGATTGTTAATACAAATAAGCCATAAAACGTTTATTTATATTTTACGATCTTCTAATGTTTTGTCGATAACAAACGTAAAATCATTTATATGAAACAAATAAAATACGTAAATGGTTTGAGCCAATAGTTTTCTAACACACTTACGTTTTCACATAAAACACTAAAACAAGTATAAGTGATTTTATGATTTAATAATACATATGTACAACAACTAGTGTTTACATATTGGGCAAATATATACATAACTAGTATGTATTATAATGGGTAAAACTACAACCCATGGAGCATATCCATAACCCATGGTATTGACCCATATGACTAGATTTGATCTATTAGATACATTGTATCTAAGGAAATACCCATGGACCAACCCATAACCCATGACCCATGACCCATGACCCATAACCAAAAAACCCATGGGCAAAGAGGAGCGTCCCACGGATCCCTGAGGTTACACTAGACGGATCCCTTAAGGGAGGGATCTGTGGGATCCGTGGAACAGTAGTTGTTTTTCCTCTATAAATAGTGAGCCATTTCTTCCTTTTGGGTTGCCACTCCCACACATACTTTCCCCAAGTATTGTAACTCTCTAACCACTGATCCTAAGGGATCTTTCTATGTAGTTTGTCTTTTGTTTTTGTGTGATTCTCTAGGTTCCTCTTAAAGGCGAGATCACCATTTCTTGAAGTCGAGCAAGCTCAAGTCCATGAGTTGCCATGCTTCGTCATCATCAAGACTACTGAGGTTCTCTTGTTGATACTTCTTTGTTCCTTCATAGAAGTGTTGTGTCCAAGGCATTAGTGAAGGATGCCGAAAGAGTCAAGGCGTAAGCATTAGTGAAAGGTGCTTAACATCCGTGTCAAAAGCATTAGTGAAGAATGCTAAAGGAGTCAAGACGAAGGCATTAGTGAAAGGTGCCAAGCGTTTGTGTCAAGGGCATTAGTGAAAGATGCCTAGGAGTCAAATCAAGTGGCATTAGTGAAGGATGCCAAGGTCGTATAATCGATGAGGTGCATCGTTATACAAATAGTGATAGTTTGTTTCTAAGGATGTTGATATCCTTGATGGTGTTGTAATAAGGAGTGGGTCTCCTTTGGGTTTAGGTGTTGTGTAGTGTTGGGTAGTAGTTCCTCCATTGTAATGGAACTTAGCCTAGTACGGATTAGCCTAGGTGTGGTTCAACTTGGGATAAAGGGTAGGCGACGGATAAAGGGTTGTGGTAGGTGTGGTTCACCTTGGTGAAAGAACCGGTGGTTAGCCTAGTACCGGAAAAAGAGTAGGCGACGTTGTGAAGGCTTCTCCGCCATAAGGAGTTGGTGTCGTGTAGTGATTACGAACTCTCGAGTAGGTGACTCGGGAGTGGAGTAGGCAAGGAAGGTGTCCTTGTAGCCGAACCACTATAAATACTCGTGTCGTGGTTATGTGCTTCTTACTCTTTATCTTTCATTACACTTTTATATATCTATCTATCAACGTCCAACATACACATCTAAATAGATTGACATAAGTCGATCTAAATATATTAAAACGAAGTTTTAATTGGTAAAACTATTCAACCCCCCTTTCTAGTTTTCCACATGTTCTAAGTACAACGAATTACTTTAAGAGCTCATGAAGTACTTTTGGTCTTATGTCTTCACAAACCAAAATCAAGAGCATAGAGGTATGTTTACTCTTCATTAACCAGCTTATATCTACATGAATATGTTAATACCATTTTTTTTATAATTGCTAGTCTTTCAAAAGTCTCCTTTCGCCACTTTCCCGACTTACTCATCATCGGGAATAGTATTCCTTTTGATCTCGTCAAACTAAATATTTTAAAAACGAAGTTTTAATTGGTAAAACTATTCAACCCCCCCTCTAGTTTTTCACATATAATACTAACTAATTAAACTTACAACCCTACCGTTACTATTGAAATATTTGCAAAACTGATTTCAAAAGTGACATTTATTTTCAATTTTTTTTGAACGACGAAATTTTATTAAAAAGGACTAGCAAGAAGCTAGAACCAAAAACATTACAAAATTACATGTAAAAGACTCTCAAGCCAATCTAACCAAGCGAGATTGCGCTTAGCTCTCGACTTACACCATATAAAAGTCTGAGAAACTATACTATCAAAAACAACATCTTTTCTCAGACCCTTGGACTTAAAAACCATCTTGCTACGGAACCACCATATGTGCCACCAAGTAACAAAGAAAATTTCTTCCAAATAATCTTTAACCAACAACCTTTTAAAACTTGATCGAATTGAACCACGTAAGCCATCCATTGTATAAAGAAAAGATCACGACCGAAAGACCACACCATTTGAAGATCCTTTCGTAAATCTCTCTAGCAAGCAATACATGAGAAGAATAAGTGATTTGCATGTTCCATATTGATCTCGCAAATCGGACAAAAAATGGATTGAATATCCATAACACGCAAGGAAATATCGTGTCTAGTCGAAAGCTTGTTCAATGATAACCTCCATGCAAGAACATTAAACTTTATTAGCACCAATTTAATCCACCTCGTTGGAGCACCTTCCCAAGCACACAAGATATCATCAGTATACTGTCTAGCCGATGCTACCGAAAACAAACCTGAAGCCTCCAACGACCATATCCAAGCGTCTGACTTACCTGAAAGAATAAATCCATCCACCAAGTGTCAAAGATTATCCATTTGAGACCTCTTTGCTCCTCCTCTAGGCAATCTTCTAAAAGAGGCAAAAAGATCAAAATTTAACTTGTCGCCCATAGAAACTTTCTTATTCTCCTTAAGCATAAACTCTTTGAAATTTACAATTGAATGGAACATCTTCCAACCAAGGATCAAGCCAAAATAACGAATCTTTTCCATCTCCAACTTCTTTGTGAACAAAAGACATGATATTTACCCTTTTTTCTCTAAATGATCAACACTCTTCAAGCACTCTAGCCACGTAGAAGAACGATCGTTACTACCAATATTATCTGGGGGGAATTGCATATATATCCCTCCAAAGCTTAATAATTGCATATATATATCTAACTAAAAACAGTAATTACATATATATCTTTCCAAACCTTTAAAAATATCATATATATATATATCTAAATAAATAAATAATATATTAATAAAACACACACTAAATGATAATTATTACTTAATTTGAATTTTGACCATTATACCGTTAATTATGTTCTCTATTGAACAAACAACTAATGTTTTCCAGTAAAATCAAACCACCATTATACCTCTTGACAAACAATTTTTGAATTAACTGAAAAAATGACTTATATTGCATCAAATAAGAGGCAATGTTATTGTGGGTGCCACATATGTTACCTTCGATGGAGAAAAACAATGCTAGAAGTAAAACATACAACAACATAAAACTAATATAAAGTATTAGACAAAAGAATATTATTGCAAGTGAGGAAGAAAAACTAATTAAATAAGGAAGGGACGTTGAAGATATATACATCTTGCGGCAAGATATACATATGAGAAAAGAACAAGTTTATATTTACTGTTGTGGCAAGAAGTCAATTATAGTTTAATATATTAGATTACTTCCACCAAAATTTAGAGTGGAAAGAAGAATTGCAGACTGATTTGGTTTTATGTTGACGAAAGAGGGATAAAAAGAGGGATACTGGTAATGTTAAAATTTTTATGAGAAGAAAAGGTATAATAGACAATTCAAAATAATTTGCTTTTGTTTATTAATTATTTGATTATTTGAATATATGTGACATTTTTAGAGGTTTTGGAGGATATATATGTAATTATGATTTTAGGTTGGATATATATGTAATTATTAAGCTTTAGAGGGGATATATATGCAATTCCCCATGAATGGATTCATCACCTTCCCCCACAGCAAGTCTTTCTGAATTTTGAAACGCCACATCCACTAAAATAAGAGGGCTTTTATTCATCGCAAAGAAACTATTCACCCAGAGACCTCCATTCTCTTATTAACCAAAACCTTATCCCAACTTACCCACGCCATCTTCTTATCATAGTCATTTGCACCCTGAAAGAAATAATTCCTCAAAGATTCAAGCCTCTTCAATACCAAACTCAACTTTGTGGCATATTCCTAAAACTATAACTTTTTTTGTGCAATGACGATATTGCCATCACTTTAAATGCGAATTATTAATTGTGTAATTTGCTGCAAAAAAACACTCTCTTTCATGTAAATTACACAATCATCGTCTTTTGATCTCATTTATATGCAAAATTATAAAGTTTTCCATCAAACAAATTATACCAATAAATGTATTTATTGATCCTCTTTAATTTGATGTCCATTTTTGTTAAAGTTTTTTTTTTTTTTTTTTTTTTTTTTTTTAATTACAATTTTTCTCAAATTATCATAATATATTTGTAATGAAAGATTTTGTGTTTATAACTTCAAAACAAGAAAAAATAATGACATATTGTGATTGTATTGCGCAATACAAAATACTATGAAATTAATTAATATTGTTTTTCTAACATGACACGATTTCTCTCTCTTATTAATATATTCTTTATACTAATAATTTTCTCAATTTTATCATTCAAATTTATTTCAAAATTATTATGAAACTCAATTAAAATTTTTTAATTTTTTTATATCTTTTATAAAACATCTAAACTATATAAAATATATACAAGGCAATAACTAAAAGTATTAAACAATTTATTAAAAAAAAAAATCTTTTTTCATTTGAAATCAACTTTGCTCCATATACAAATTTATAAAAAAAATCTCGATTCTTAAATTTGGAATGTTTATAAATTCATTGCGTAATAGGTTTCAGTTGCGATGTGTACGAAACAAGAAGCATCGAACTGGAAAATAAAT
Source organism: Chrysanthemum lavandulifolium (assembly GCA_022545495.1). Taxonomy (NCBI): domain Eukaryota; kingdom Viridiplantae; phylum Streptophyta; class Magnoliopsida; order Asterales; family Asteraceae; genus Chrysanthemum; species Chrysanthemum lavandulifolium. Next base: position 285,015,241 of record CM040241.1, read on the forward strand.
GAGCAGACTATGGTGTAAGAATGCCCATTTTAAAAATATACCACGAAGTTGAGTCAAATTCAAATATATGTCATGTTTGATGTCTATAGGAAATAAGAGGATCATTTTTTCTTACTAAGTTGTTTTTTTTTTTTTTTTTTTTTCAAGGACATGATACTAGGATATCTTATTTCTTCACTTCAAGGTTAAGAGATCTTTTACTACTAATATGTATGAAATAATGATAATGTGAATGTATTAAGATCATTTGAAAAAGCGACATGAAAGCAGACTCCAACGCTTGAAACTAGTCGCCATTTATCCGTATTTATTCTGAAAGAGGAGCACGAATAAAAAGCTATGTCATGTACGTGATCGTTAATTTTCTGCTTGAAACACGTAAATTTGTACGTCATCAGTCCCACTTAAAATTCTCGATAGATATAAATTTGTACGTGATTGATCAACTTTGATCTTGAGATTGTTCTTGGCAACTTTTATTTTACTAGCACTTGTTACAATAAGAAATAAACATATTATGTCTATTTTACAGAACATCCGTGTGACAGGTTTTATGGTAGGACCTTTCATAATAATCGATTCAATAATACACTCACTAGCTAGCTCCACTTGCAAACGTAATGGTGAAAATAATGAAATAAGTATCTCGTTACTTCACGTTAAGGTTAAGAGATCGATCCATCTTTTATTGCCAAAAGTCTCATGTTGTACATACGTAAATTACAACTAGCAAAGTGATATAGTGGTAATATATCTAGAGCATTGATAGGAGGGTCGTTTGTGAGGGTGTGCAAGATGAGCAACTGCTCAGAGTCTCAAAAATTTTAGAGGCCCTAAAATTTGTTTCGTTAATAATTATACACATGTTTACACATATTTTTCACGAAGAAAAAACTATTTAGATGAAAAAATATCTTAAATAAGTAAATATGTGAGAATATTTAGATAAGTAATTGCATTATATCTTAAAAACGGTAACACTATATATACAACATTATTTCTCGAAAAGCCTCATTATGTGATTACGTCCAGAGCTCTCAAAAATTTCATAAATTCATGAGACGACATTTGATAGACATGCCTAATTGGTACGGCTAGATGTATATCTAATTTTGTATGTTAGCAAACTTTTGGTGACAACAAAAAGGCTCACTTTTTCACAAAATAATAAACAAATTTCACATCCATTTAGCCATAAAATTAGTTATATTTATGACTCTCAATTATTTTTCATATATCTAATATCCTCATAAAAAGTTAGGGGTGTTTGGTTCGTAGTAATCCTCCGTAATTGGATGTAATTGTAATTTGATTACATTACGTAGTCTGTTTGGTTCGCGAGAATGGAGAATGTAATTGATTACATTACGTAAAAATTTATTTGGTTTGCGTTGTAATTGTAATTCATCATTCCAATTACATCCAAGGAGGAATTGATTACATAGGATGTTGGATGGAAAGTTTTGAATTACGTTGTAATTGAATTATTATTATTATTATTATTATTATTATTATTATTATTATTATTATTATTATTATTTTTTTTTTTTTTTTTATAAAACATCACTTCATTAAAGTAACCAGGTGGATTCTAAGAATTAGTGGGAGCCTCAAACAATCGGGCTCCCACACTCTTGAATAAGCAAAACTATTATTATTATTATATAAATACTAAAATAATAAAATTTATATAATAATAAAAGTAATAGTAATAATAATTATTATTATAACAAGTATCTAATACCACCAGCTCATGGCGGAGTTTCTCACCTCGGGTTTTTGATGTTGTGTTTGGCTACTAATAAATGAATAAAGACACAACATCAGCATAATTTTTGATATCAGCAAGAATATGAATCAAAATCATATAACATGGAGAACTTAGATTTATAAGTTTTAAACAGTTGTCAAGGTTACATTTCCTCCTCCATTTCCAAATGCTTACCCAAAGATACCTATTTTACCTCATTGGTCAGATCCCTCTCCAGTTAGGCATGAGCTACTTGCTGTACACAACGTATATTAGACTCCGCCTCTGCTTCCTCTTCATTTCAACTTTCTTCCCTGCTCAAGCAGCATAAACAGATTATATCTGAATCAAGTACAGGAGCAGACAACTTTTAACTTGAATCTATCACATCGCCTAATTCATAAGCAATACTTAAGCGGGTGTTTAAGACTGTTTGGAATTGCCTTTGGATATCGTCACATACATCTAACAACGAATGGTATTTGTTTAAGCTTATTTATGGGCTTATGAATGTCCTTGATTTCGGCCTATAATGGCTGACCTCATATTTACAGCCTATTTTGAAACCTATGAACGTCTATAAGCTATTATGGTATAATAAAGTTACATATAAAATCGCAAGATAAGTTGTAAAAATCTGGCGTATGTAGTATGTAATATAATTAGTAGTTATATAAGCTCATAAACTGACAAATAAGTTAAAAATTTTCAGGAATGCACCTTTCAGCTTTTACACCCATCATCTCCGTGTTATACGTACTTTTGAAGCACCTACGTTGTAAGAATCTGGAAAAAATGTCCGCAATGAGCACATGACAATCTAGTCGGATTACAACTGTATCAACCTATATGTGGGCAAGTCAAATAGAGTAAAATGGACGATATACGTTTACCCAAAAAAAGAACCCGCATGTTTATTCTGTGGTTGTGCTAAAAACAATATCATTATACAAAGGCATCTTAAATCAATATCGGAATACGAAGGCATTCAGCAGCTTTTGAGCGGTACCAAAGAAAGTGAAGCAAAGAAAACGGACAACGATTTTGGACCTTACCTTTGGGCTAACTAATGGCTGACGTCAAAGCTACTCAACACTTTCCAGAATCTCTCCAATTCATCTCCTGAAATTATCGCTTTTCGGAAAAATAGTGCGATAAGCATATTACATGAAGCGGTATATATAAATTATACCTTTTTATTATGTTATGCGATTTCAAAATTAAAAAAATGTTTGCGAGGCTCGAGACGGGTGGGGATCTAAAAATCATAAACATTCAGAACGGCCGCAAATCTATCGATTTGCCATGCCAAGCTGCAGAAGGTCACCGCTTCATTACAACTCGCAGAGATCTATCAAAAATCTCATAATCAGTTATGCGGGCGTTCTCATTATACACAGTGGAACAAAAAGATGAGGCAGAAAGAGAGCGTTTGCTGCTGCTGCAAGTTTACTAAATTTGCACGGCAAGATGCAAACGGCCTCATTTAGTCCTCCCACCCCTTATACTCATCATTGCCCAATGATATCAATATATGCAGTGATATCAATTCGAACTCATTTAGTCCAACCGAAACCTGTGTCACCGAGCCGATAGGAAACCACAAAATAGGCCCAAACGCGGCAGGAATAAAAAATGAGAACGCCCTCCTATTTCAAGACAATCTCAGACAGGCAAACGATTAAAAAAGGTGGATACGTTCACCATGGCTGCAAACGTAATGGTTTGCCACGCCAAGAAGCGAACAACGACAGGTTTGGTCGACCATTTTTATATTCATTGTAACCCCCTATAATCGATATCGTTATCATGGTAAGGATCGGAAAAAGTGGATACATCCCATGGCTGCAAACGTAATGAATTGCCTTGCCAAGCCGCGAATGTTCACACCTTTAATCGACAGTTCCTACATTTTTCACAACCTGCTACAATCAGTCGCCGATAACCTGTGGTTACGAAAATCAAAAAAGGGCAATAAGCTACAAAGTGTCAATGTCACCGCTTCACCCAAAAGAGGAGAATAGATATGCCGTATTGAGGCGGTGGTATAAACATAATCTGACGAAGCATATGTTAAAACAACGGTCCACCACAAACGGGTTCCGAGACACGCCCAAGACCGGTCGAATAAAATAAGATGGTTTGGGAACGTCCGTCTATTAGTGCATATATAAATGCCCGCTTCAACCCATTGCTCGATAGAATGCCATGATAGAACGCAAGCAAATATAGATTGCTATTTCAAGTGTTTTCAGTATCTTTGCAGACTTATTTGAAGACCAACTCTCATAATCATCAACATGGTTATGAACACAGTAACAAAAGTGTGAGCCAAACAAAATAAGCTCATAAGCCGAAAATAAGCTATAATAACACACCAAACAATCCCAGCAATCAAAATACGAATATAAAATACAAAATATACCCAAATTTCATAAATTTTCAATTACCGTAAATGAATAGACCGAACCAACAACAATTACAGTTTTCTACTCCCAACAAACAACCCACAAAGACATAAACGCAAGAACAAAAACACGAAAATCGCCATCCCTACTATATTCGAGACAACCATCATTGCTCACGTTTTTTCATTTCACAACCTTATGTCATAAACACTAAAGTTGAGTCCATACACGAGGCATTTCATTGGCTATACCAAGATCCACATCCAAGGACGCGTAAATCCAAACACATACATTCGCAAATCCAGATACCCGCGTACTGCAATGCCACATATTATGTAGCATTATCAACGGTTGGCTGAGCGTGTCCCGCAAAGCAGCGGGCATCTGAACCTACAAAATGATAGCAACAGGATATGTAACAAAGATAAATGCAAGAATATACGGAAGAACGAAGCTATATTAATAAAATCAACCTTGGGATACAGAACTGCAATTAGACAGCGAACTGTAATTAGACATATTTACTCAAAATAAATGGTATTGCTACTTTCTATTTTATAGTTTAATGGAGGCATTTGTATGTGGTCGTGTTTGCTATACGTTAGAAGCCCATTTAACTCGAATAATGTTTCAAAATAAGTAAATAAATTACCTAGAGTGATCGAACTTGCGCACTGTTTGTTTAATGCGGTCTTGGGGATCTTTGTCATTTGGCAAACGCGCCTATAGTGTAACAATGACACAATCAAGATATCTGTAATTCTAATTTCAATAGTGATTCGAAATAAGTGGTCGATTCACTCGAGTGACCAAACGTTGGTATACAACGAGCGTGTTCTGAACATTAAAAATAAGCAGAAAACAAACGCATACCAGTCAATAGTAGTAGGCTGAGAACTTTGTGTAGGTTGCCCAAAATCGTTATCCAAATGATCAATATCAGTAGAAGGCTCCATTTCCACAGAAGCAAGTGTTGATAAGTTTGTTAGAAATCCGATTATCCTGAAGACGATAGCAAAGATCAGTAACCCGAAGGTGACATTAATCTACCTATAGAAACTGATGTTGCTACATTGTAAATTCAATGGTACTGCCAAATTATACACACACTTGTTCATTGCGTCTAAGCAAGAAATATGGTGTGCATTTTCAGACTGTTTATGATATCTTGATGTTTTCCCCTCTTATTACAATTCCCAAAACTGCTACCAAACAACATACCTCATCACCAATCGTTTAAAAAAACTATATATTATCAGCTACAAATTTAATATATGTCGTGATCATGTACATGTAAATAATATATGATGATAAGAGTATATACATACCCTTGATAATAAGATGGGGCAAGAAGCCTTCACCAAGGTTAGCCAAGCAAAACGCCACTACACGATAAGCACCGGTGAGCTTAATAGAATGGGCTAATAGCCATGGTCGCAATCATAGTTGCAAATGCAACCCTTTTCAGGTAGCAATTACCATCTCGATTGCCCCGCCAACATACATATCAGCTTTCCAAACATTGGCTGTGACGGCGTACAGGAAAATAAACGGCACCCCGAGAACAACGATTTGCACAATGGATTCATACATAATACAAAGGAAGTATGCAAAATATTAATTGCACAACCCTTGGCAAGTCTGTCTGTATATGCCACCATGCATGCTGGGATTGTAGTAAGCAGCGTGAGAGTGGACGCTATCTGCACAATAACAGTAGCATGCATATCAGTTTCTAATAGCAGGATGGGAAGGATAGATAATATAAAAGTTGGGAAACACATGACCACTAACTACTTATAGATAATATAAAAGTTGGGAAGTACAGATAATATATCAGTTTCATTGTCTGCATACAAAATATAAGCATAGGAAAACGTGTCGTACCAAACACGAAAACTACCTCCGCGGCCATTCCCAGATGCTATTGCGTGCACGTTCGTTGCGTGAAAATCACCTTTGTAACCATTCTCCTCTACCTCTTCCAAATTCCTACAAAACATCAAAATCCATTTCAGCGATTAGCAAGTAATTGAAATATAGATTCCTAAGCAGTAACTATTTACTAACAGAAATCCGCATTACTAAACACATGAGCACTAACAACTTATAAATCCATAACATGCAAACCCAGGTCACCAAAGCCCCAATCTAACTGAAACAGTCATTTAAGAAAAGAAAAAAAGATTAACAAAAGGGCCAATATAATTGTAACCCTAACTTTCGCACTAACAACTGAAAAATACTAAAAAACCCCAATCTAATTAAAACCTTATTTTTTCAGAGAATGAAATTAACAAAAGGCCAAATAAAACTAAAACCACATACCTCCGAGAAAACATGCACCTTATGGAGAAATAATTATCCCGAACCTCCAATTTTGTAGTTGGTAATGGCACAAAAATGGACGGTGAGGAAGAGATAAGAATGATGATTCAGGCGGTGGGATTGTGATTATCAACGAAAGATTAGACACAACCAAAGCAACCAAAGTATTGGGTGGGAAATGGCGAATCGAAAATAGGCCCAAACACGGAGGAATTGCATAATATAATATAGATAGATTGGGAGACCTCCGCGCCATTAGGATATATACTAATTATAATTATAATAATTTTATATATTTATTTACTTTAATAATAATAATTAAACTAATAAATAATAATAATAATAATAATAATAATAATATAATAATAATAATATATAATAATATTAAAATAATTATAATAAGAAATAATAATAATAAAAATAAAAAAAAAAAATAATAATAATATAATAAAATAATAATAATAATAATAATAATAATAATAATAATAATAAATAATAATAATTATAAAATAATAAAATATAATATTAATAATAATAATAAAATAATAATAATAAATGATAATTAATAATAATAATATTAAAATTATAATAATAATAATAATAATAATAATAATAATAATAATTAATAATATTAAAATAATTATAATAAAAATAATAATAATAAAATAATAATAATAATAATAATAATAATAATAATAATAATAATAATTATAAAATAATAAAATATAATATTAATAATAATAATAAATGATAATTAATAATTAATAATAATAATATTAAAAATAAATAATAATAAATAATAATAATAATAATAATAATAATAATAATAATATTAATAATTATTATTATTATTATTATTTATTATTATTATTACTATTATTATTAATTAATAATAATTAATATAATAGTAATAATAAATAATAAATAATAAATAATAATAATAATAATGTATTATTATTATTTATTTTAATATTATTATTATTAATTATTAATTATCATTTTTATTATTATTACTATTTATTATTATTATTATTATTTTATTATTATTATAATAATAATTATTATTTTATTATTATTATTTTATTTTTATTATTAATATTATATTATTATTATTATTATTATTATTATTATTTTATTATTATTTTATTATTATATTTTTATTATTAATATTCTTTATTATTATTATTATTATTATTATTATTATTATTATTATTTATTTTAATATTATTATTTATTTTAATATTATTATTATTACTATTATTATTATTATTATTATTATTATTGTTATTATATTAACTTTTAAGTTTTATAAAAATTGAATTACATTACGTTCATGAAGTCAACCAAACACATTACAGATTTCATCAATTACAATTACAATGCATTCAATTCAACACATTCCAATTCTTTAAATTACAATTATATCAAATTACAATTCTTCCAAAGATTACAATTTTTTCAAAAACATTCTGTGAACCAAACGCCCCCTAGGGTTCAAAGTTCCAACTAACATGCACAAATTTTAGCAAATGCTAAAATTATTACATAGTTTTAAGGAATACATAATATTGGTAGTAAATTTTAACTTGACTCGGATGATCTATATGTTTCAGTAAAAAGTATTATTGGAAAATGGTGTCATTAGGTTTTATGGAAACAAGCAGAAAAACAATGGTTACGCAAAGTAGAAGGCTTGACTTGGAAGAGATGTTGGTTGTGTACTTTTATTACTTCTTCACCAACCTACCTTCACTTCACTTCATTTGCTTCTCATCCAATCCACCCTTTTTGTTTCACAATCATTCTTTGATCAAACTCATCGAGTGATCGATGTCGATCATATGGTCATTATGAGTTATGATCGTATTCATTCGTGGATGTTGTTAAGTTGTTAATAACTTAATGTAAAAGTTACAACAAGAACATAATGACCGATGCACGTAGTTAATTTGAAAGACGCTCTTATTCTTGTTAGTGGACTTGTATTTGAATTAGGACTTGCATTCGTATTAGTTTTAATTTAAGCTTTAGATCATGTATTAGTTTTAGTTATTAACGAGTGTTGGAAAACCCGCGCGATGCAGCGGGATTGCTTAAAGGACTTACTTTGCAACGACATTTAAACCTTAGGGTTGTTTTTGCCAAGTTGCGAAAGATTATTAATGTTAAAGACTTGCTGCGGTGACACTGAACCTCAAAAATTGTTTCGCCTAATTTTGCAAAGTTTGCATTAAATGCTAGTTTTGCACAATGTTAGCTATTGCCTTTTAGTATAATATAGTAATATTTTTATTGGGTGATATGTAATCTCAATCAATCAATTAATGAATATACGGTTTACATGGTATCGCGCCAAAAATCCTAAAAACCTAAAGTCGTTTTTTTTTTTCGGTTCTCTTTTGTCGACAACAACAAACTATTTTCAATGACGAAAGGTTTATGGATAATTATTAATATCGATAAAGCAAACTATGTTGGATTCAAAACTGAAAGTTTTATTGTGACATTGAAAGGATTGGATAATTATTAATATACACACATTACACATTACGATGAATTGATGTTTAGAATAATTAATATATAAATGTTATTATTAATTATTTAGTCACGAAATAAATACTTAACGATAGTTAATATTTAACGAGTTTTGACTAACGGTCGTTAAATGTAAACTACAAGGACTAGAGTTGGAAATAATAGACGAGAAGGATCTAGAACCCTTGTGGGTTTAGATGGCCGGTCGTGGGGTTCCAAAAGCCCAAGGAGGAGCTTTTCTTGGTCATCAAGTTATTAGATGTGTATAAATACAAACCCCTTGTATTCATAAATCTAATCTTGGATCACCAAAGAACCCTAACTTCTTCTCCTCTCTCTCCTCTTGGTTGTGGCCGATCGTACACCTCCCTCCCCATAGGGATTCGATTTTCCAACTCCAAGATATAAGTGTTTGGTTTTATTTGTGATTCAAGAACCTAGCTTTTCACATCAAATCGATATTAAGACGTGTGTACAAGAACGAAGGACAAATACAATTGTGTTTGTGGTAATCTTGGGTGTCGACTTTAATTGGGTCGAATTGCATAAACCCTAATTTAGGGTTTGGGTTTTGTTCATTGTTCTTGATATCGTGTGTTTCTTGAATTGCTAAAAAGTACGCACTTTCTTTTAATTCGGTTAATTAAATTACAAGTATTATTCCTATTACTTCATTGCATGCTTTGATGATGTTTACTTGTTTTAATAATTGTTATGATTAGTAAAACCCAACGGTGGCATCAAGAGCCGTTAATATGTTGTAATTAATTATCAAACACATAAAATTGAATCTTTGTGATTATTACATGCTTTTATTGGTTTCTAGGGTTTTGAAAATTGGAACCCTAATTTTTTAATATATGGGTCGAATACCCTTTTATTTTTTAATTAGGTTTTATTTTTGTAAAACTTGTAGAAACCCTAGGATTGCATGTATATTTTTATGTGGTTATTATGAATAATTGTTATGTGCCATGATTATATGCGTATCTTGGGATTATAATTGTTATGAGGAATCCATGGTGGAACATGCATGTTTTGCCATGGATTATTGTGTATTGATTGTTTTGATTAATTGTTAAGTAAAATTCACATGTTAATTAGTTTGATAAATATAAAATTGGGGAAGACCTCAATATATCTAATAATAATTCGTTATGTGCAATATGGTATATCATTAACTTTGGCTTACGCAATCGACTTGTCGATGTATGTGGCTCACTTGCATTGGTAGGTGAAAGCCCTAGTTAATATATGCATGGTTTTACGCCTAGAATTGTTTATTAGGTTTTATCGAACAAATTATGCATGTGGCTAATTGTTTTTACATATGTTAATTGTTAAGTTATATGTATATTATTTGAGTTCGTTTTAATTTTTATTAAAGTGCCTTTTGTTTATATTGTATGACACGTTAGTAAGCAAAAGGGTTTTGAGAATAGAAAATTAAATGGACTAAATAATGGCGAAATTTGATTTGTTTTCTAAGTATTAAATCTTGAACTTTTAATCGATGATGCGATTGTACTAAATGGTTAGAACGGCTCACCCATTAGAACAAACTCAAAAGGGGTTCAAAGAAGTGCATGTGATCACACCGAAAGGATGTCTAAGGTTATGCTTGATAACTTACGGTCCTCTGCCTCCCAATGCGTTCGATTGGAGCTACCTAGTATAACTATTCTATGTACGAAGCATCTTAGTGCAAAGTTGTAAGTTTCTCAACGCATCGATTAAAACTTTGTAGAATTTAATCTTAGCAATTTAAAACTATGAGTAAGGTTTTGAAAATTTTATGTTATGAAGATGTATGCATGCTTCTTCATACATAAGTTTTGATTACACATCAAAATTGTACCCTTTAAAATTTAAGTTTATGCCATCTAATGATATGAAACACTTGAAGTTGTAATTTACGTTATGTGAGACCTTGAACTAGATTACAATAACAAGGTGAATCTTTATGTTGTGTGAGACCTTAGCTTAAATAATTTGCAGTTTCTAAATTAGACAACTTAATTAAGTTAGTTAGTGAGACCTATAACTTAAGGCATAAGATGGGATAAAACATGCTTACGTTTTGCATAATTGTTTGGCAAAATTGTAAATCCCATATTTTCTAGGAATTGAAAACTTGTTTGTCAATTATTGTTCTTCGACAATTACCTATTCTATACTTTCATCACTAGCAGATCAACTGATGTGGTGAAACTATGATAATGAGGGTCCTAGATTCAAGGAAAATTCTATGGTTAATATGAATATTGACCTAAGGGTATTTTATTTTCTTGAAAGATTTAATTATCGAAAATACTAAAATTGAATTTTGTTAATTCTTTTGATTGTATTAATGCAACATTAAACCGTAAACGTGGTTTGGGCTTTGGTAAATTGATCTAGTTTTGTTTTCAAACAAATGTTTGATCAAGAAAAATTTACTAAAAAGACAAACATAGACTCTTTTCCTTGGAAGAAGAGTGAGACTCAATCCTATTCCTTTTCATGATTGAGAAAGGTATGATAGGAACATTAGAATTGTCTAAATTCTAATATATATAACTCATAGCAAACTTTAATAGTTAAGAAAATTGCATACCTTGTTTTCCATAAGAGATTTCATTACCCTTTGTTGGTGATTGAATTCTTATATGACATTTTGGTCAACTAGCAAACATGTATGACGTTTTATGAGTTATTAAATTATAAGCTAGACTAATTACCACAAAATTGGTAAAAGACAAACTAGTATATTGTATCTAGTTGTTTTGCTTTGACCAATTAAAGGTGCTACACACCATTGTGAGGATAGTAGACCTATTATGGAAGAAATTGCATGCTCAATTTTTCAAGTTAATAGCATGATGGATGATCCATCATCTACAGAGTAGAATGCACTCTTTTAGTACCTAAGTAATTGTTACGAATAGTCTTGCAAAGGAGTAACAACGTAATAGCACGCTATTTTCACTGGTTAATGAAAAACTTACAATGTTGTCAAATCCAGTGGGAGTATGGTGTGTTGTTGAATAAGACATTATTGTAACGTTGTCTAATTCAATGGGAGTTACAAGATTTATTATCTTGGTAGTAACTCAGATTATTTCTAGATTTTCTTGAAATAATACATTACGTTCAAAAATGTAGACATTCATATTCTCAAGGATAGTCATGAACGTTTCCTTGATAATTAAGTGGTCCTACATCTACTTGTAATGCTTATATATCTATGACACTATCATATTGCTCACATAAACAAACGAATGTCATGGTGTTTATCTACTACATGATGTTGTTCTATGCACAAGTGGGAGAAGTATTTATTGTGTGCAAAGGAACAACACATACAAATATGATTAATGGATTCTCTTGATCGTAAGGTAAGATATTAACGTTCTAATAAGATTGTCTTGTTTAAAGAACATGTGTCAAGATTATAGCATAGACTACTTTTATGTCTTATGTCATTCAAATTATAGAAACACTTGAAGTTACATTTTAGGTTAAGTGAGATCTTGGCTAGATTGTAATCTCAAGGTAAATCTCCACTTGTCGTGGGATCGGGCGTGGATGCTTTTGCGTTTCTTAAGTTGGACACTTTGGAATGACATAATTAAAATAAAGTAATCTAATGCTACTTTAAATATTTATGTATTCTTAGAATGACATAAATAGTAGTATATTAACTTGAAAATTAATTAATTGAAACCATGGCGTGGTGTTCATAATAACTTTAAATTATACATGGTTATGTGTTTCTTTGTAAAGTCACAAACATGAAGTCTTTTAAAGACTTATAATATAAAGTAAGATATTATAAATGTTATGTCTTTTGACTTGGTCAAAGAATACTTATGTTATAAAACATGCAATTTGCTTGAATATTCTATTATACCATTAAATTGACTTAGTTGGTAAATAGGTAGGCCAAAAGGAATAAATTTATCTTACATATTGTTAGATTGTCTTACAATATTAATTCTAATGAAATATTGTATGTATATGAAATGGTTAGAAGAATCAAACTTTTGTCATATTGTTTGATTCAAGATAACTATATCTCTTTTCTTCCAAAAGTTATCAAGGTTAGAAATTGGGTATTGATTGGATATACTTAATAAAACTCAAAACTTAGAAGATTAATAAGACACCATTTTAGTATGGAATGTGATGAACCACATTGAGTCTTATATTGAAGTTCTGATTTGTTAAAACTACTTATGGAGTAGGTTATTAACGAACAAGATTTACGAACTGTTAATGTGATTTGTAATATCCCAAAAGAAAACAATTTAGTGTTGTTCTAATTGCTAAAGTATTTATAGATAGTCTTTAAATTACAAAAGCAAGTGGGAGTTTTGTTTATATCTTGAAGAGATTAAATTACAATTACAAAACACATAATCTTCTAAAACACACTAGTGAATAACATGACGAGGTTAAACATGTAAATGATATACCTCAAGATGGTGTAATTCTCATTCATAGATCCGCAAGGATATCTCAAATATTTGATATGATGAGAAATATGAATTACAGGATCATGGTAAACTCGTTAATCATAATGATATATTACCTAATATTGAATTGTGGTAAATTATTCATACTATGAATGTTAAGATGTTGTCCATAAAGATAATCAACTTTGGAAACTTGGTTTATCTTAATAAAGATGAGTTTCTTCAAAGAAGGAAAACCCTAGTGGTTTAAATCTTTGTGTAGAAATCATATGGACAAATATTGTACATGTGTTTAATGCATGACTTGTGACAAGATTATTAATCACACTTAAGCAATTAAGCGTGATTGAATATTCTTTCCTTGACACATTAAATATATAATGATTATAATTGTCATACTTATTTTCATTGATATGAAAATGACAATGGAATATTAAAACTCTTTCTTGTGTGATTGCTTTTGCGAGGACGATAAGTAATACAAAAGAGTTTTATGAATTCACATAATCTTTGAAATGTACAAACCGCAAGAATCCATGAATGGATATATGCATGCATCTAGGAGATGATTCTTATGTTTAACTATTAAATCCAAGTTTTGGTTTAAAATTAAAATAAGATAATTTCTAAGTATTCACGAAAGCTAGTGGGAGTATTATGTTTATTTTCTTTAAATCTTATATGTTGTGGGTAGTAACATTCCATCTAAGACTAAATGTTAAGTTCTAGTTTGGAATGGAACTTCACTTGAAAGATTATGAAAATAAGACAAACAACCTGGAATATATGTTTATTATTAATAAACATGTGGTAAATAAATGAGTCTAATAGAACATGATATATCATTTGAAAAGTAGATATGTAGAACATGAATGAAATCTTAGTTTGACACAAGGATTTTCATGTACATCATGTTATTGTTGTATCATGCTTGAATGCAAGATGATTTGACAACATTGATATCTAATGAAGTTATTAGATAACTAGTGTAAAGAATATTCTAATGGAATATGTTTGAATTTAGAATTACATTCCTCAGACTGGAGTTGCTCTCAAAATTCTATGGATGAGCAATACATCAATTGTTGCATAATTGTCATAGCCAACAAACTTGAAAGTTTTGCAAGGCATCAAACATTACACTGTAGATATTGAAGTTTACAAAATTTTAAAGAGCATATTGTTGTTTGTATACAATGATGCTGGTTTAATTGAGATGACACTCAATACTAGTCATGGCAGGATTTCATCCTTGTTGATGGCCATGTGAACTAGTTATGCTCAAGTAAGAGCATAGTTGCATTATACAATAAAGAATTAGAATACTTTAAACTTTAAAATTTTTGAAAGTTTGATTGTCATAAATTGGTGGTTGAGGATGTCACACACTTTATGAAATATTATGTAGCAATATCAAGATATTTTGAATGTAGACATACAAGAACTTCACTTGTTGAATTCTTGAAATAAGTATTCTCAAAATTCCGATAAATCAAAGTTAGTTGAAATCATGCCTTGTCAACAAGTATGATTTTCATTACTTGAGACATAATTCACTAACCAGTATTATCATGCATTGATCTATTTAGTATTTGGATAAGGGATGTTATGAACAAATATTATTTAAATGAAATAAAATATTGGTTATGTTTATTTTCATTTTCTTAATATTATATCCTATATTTGCATGTTTAATCCGTGAATAACTTATGTTATTCTAAAAGTCCGTTGTCGATCAATGATGTGGGAATGTCATTGAATTAAGACAAATATGAGTTTTAGTAGAATATACTTAAAGTATATTGATGCGTGGGACATGCCAATTTACATGATATTCAATGAATTGAATATAGGATGATCCCAACTTAACATGATTGTACTTTATGGATCTTTGTCATTAAGTAAATCATGTATATTTATCCTCAGACTTGAGATACCAGATAACTGTTATGAATGTAGTACACTTGTGTGAAATAGTCTAACGCTATCCGTAAAAGGTAGTCATAAGGGCTATTTTCAGAAGTGTTGCAAAGTTCATGAGTTTTGCTTGTAGTCAAGAGAATTTGCTCATTTGAATTTGTTTCAAAGCATAATACTGTTTGGGCCCCTCGTAGGATTGGCAAGATGTTTGTAAGGCCTTACCCAAGATCTATATGGAATACGTTCAGATGATTTGGTAATCTTGTTCAATCAGATATAACGAGAAACAAAAATATTAACTTGTGAAATGACTCGATCCATATTCACGATTAATGAAGTATTAGAAGTAAAAGGATAAGTAAAATGATGAATCATTAAATGGTTTTTCCTAGAGACCATACTCGATTCGATCTGGGGGCATTGGCGTGTTAAGCTAGACTAAACCAATGTCATTACTATATTAAGTAATATCCAAGTGGGAGCTGAAAGGTTTATGGATAATTATTAATATACGTATGACCGGATTCGAACTCGAGACTTCGGGATTGCACACATTACGTATGAGAATTGATGTTTAGAATAATTAATATATAAATGTTATTATTAATTATTTAGTCACGAAATAAATACTTAACGATAGTTAATATTTAACGAGTTTTGACTAACGGTCGTTAAATGTAAACTACAAGGACTAGAGTTGGAAATAATAGACGAGAAGGATCTAGAACCCTTGTGGGTTTAGATGGCCGGTCGTGGGGTTCCAAAAGCCCAAGGAGGAGCTTTTCTTGGTCATCAAGTTATTAGATGTGTATAAATACAAACCCCTTGTATTCATAAATCTAATCTTGGATCACCAAAGAACCCTAACTTCTTCTCTCCTCTCCTCTTGGTTGTGGCCGATCGTACACCTCCCTCCCCATAGGGATTCGATTTTCCAACTCCAAGATATAAGTGTTTGGTTTTATTTGTGATTCAAGAACCTAGCTTTTCACATCAAATCGATATTAGTACGTGTGTACAAGAACGAAGGACAAATACAATTGTGTTTGTGGTAATCTTGGGTGTCGACTTTAATTGGGTCGAATTGCATAAACCCTAATTTAGGGTTTGGGTTTTTGTTCCTTGTTCTTGATATCGTGTGTTTCTTGAATTGCTAAAAGGTACGCACTTTCTTTTAATTCGGTTAATTAAATTACAAGTATTATTCCTATTACTTCCGATGCATGCTTTGATGATGTTTACTTATTTTTAATAATTGTTATGATTAGTAAAACCCAACAATAACTAAAAGATGGTACAACCTTCCACTAATTCTAATATAGAAAAGGCCCAATTCTTAGCTATGCTTCAGGTTCAAAAACAGTTGATAGAAAACATGGCCCGTCAACTTGGACATGCCCAGTCCCCGCCTGTGATCCAACAGTCTTCTATTCGGCTTCTCCCTGGATTCGATTCTTCGACCCAACAACAACCCATGACATACCAGGCCCAACATCAGTTTCCAGCATTGGCCCGAGGGACACCATCTGCTGCTTCTATTCCTACCAGCTTACTAGGTGCTTTTAATATGTTTACTGGACAAGCGACTTTACTTCCACATGCGTTTATATAATAACCTTGCAAGATCCTAGCAACCCAAACTGAATAAGGACACATGTGAGTCATCTCATCATAACTCTTCTATCAATAATTTTAGTATTTTTTTTGAATACATGCATTTATCCGTTTGTCTAAGTTGGTGATGGGAAGTCCATTCCCGTTACTAATACTGGTCATACTATTTTGCCAACTCCTTTTAAACCTCTTCACTTAAATTATGTTCTTGTTACCACTGATATTGTAAAAGAATTAATATATGCGCGTCAGTTAGT
Organism: Chrysanthemum lavandulifolium; assembly: GCA_022545495.1. Taxonomy (NCBI): domain Eukaryota; kingdom Viridiplantae; phylum Streptophyta; class Magnoliopsida; order Asterales; family Asteraceae; genus Chrysanthemum; species Chrysanthemum lavandulifolium. The sequence continues at coordinate 285,032,510 of CM040241.1, forward strand.
TCGTGATACTCAATGTTCTGTTGAGTTTGATCCTTTTGGTTTTTCTGTGAAAGATTATTTAATTCATCAAATCCTCCTCAGATGTGACAACACATGTGACACCTGTTACGAAGCCATCTACCATCCCTTAAGTTTGTCTTATTCGTGAAAATACGTGGCACCAACGACTTACACATTCAAGAAGTGAAGTGTTGCGGTCTCTTATTTCTAGTAGTCGCATTTCTTGTAATAAGACGAAGCCTCCTACTGTTTGTCATGCTTGTCAGCTTGGCAAACACAAGATGCTTCATTTTTCTACATCTGAAACTCTTGTTAGGTCTGATTTTGATATTGTACACTCGAACTTGTGGACATCCCACTTCTGAGTGCTTCGGGTATTAAATATTACTGTATGTTTTATCTTTGGATCATTTTTCACACTATCTGTAGGTATATTCCTTCGCAATAAGTCTATTGTTTTATCTAAATTTACTCATTTTCGTGCTTTTGTTAAAAGTCAACCTCATTGTGATATTAAATCTTTGCAGTATGGCCATGGTAGTGAATTTGATAATAATGTGTTACACCGATTGTTTGTCACAAACGACATTACAATACGTTTTTCTTGCCCCAAGACTTCTCAACACAATGGAAAGTCCGAACATATGATATGTACCATTAACAACCTTATCCGTACCCTTTTCTTTCAAGCCCATATACCCCATACTTTTTGGGTCGAAGCACTTCATATAGCTACCTATTTTTTTAAACATCTTACCCTCCACTTCAATAAATAATGAAACCCATCATTTTCGCTTATACAAGACTCACCCCGATTATTCAACTCTTCGTATCTTTGTGTGTTTATATTATCATAACCTTTTCACCAATAATAAAGTTAAGCCTCGTGTCACTCCGTTTATCTTTCTAGGTTTCCCTAAAAGTCATCGTGGGTATCGTTGTATTGACTTAGCCACAAACAAAATAATAATTTCTCGCCATGTCACTTTTGACGAGACTACGTTCCTATATGTCTTGAACCCTTGATAACTCCCTATAATCCTCCACATACACATTTTTAGACCTCCCATTGAATATAATTCATCAACAACTTCGCTCACCAAATCCTGGCCCAAATGTAATTGGCCCAAATATACCGACCACTTCACCCACTACTCACGGTCCCACTGTCCAGCCAACTACGCCCAACACTCTCGGCCCACTTCCTCAGTCCACACCCGGTTCGTCTTAACAGGCCAAACGAGCCCTGTTTTGGGGTCGCATGCCCAAACACACTCTATTGTGGCCCGACCCGTTTCTAGCCCAAATGATGTCCATGTAAAAATGTATTATTGACATCGAGCTGATGAACATGCCAATGTAAAAAATAGCGAGACTAAAAACTAAACGGATAGTAGCCGGTTTAACTACCGGACCATGGCAATTTTCTGGCCCAATTCCATATACGACTATTTCATAAGCATCATGTAAAATCTTAACTATCACGTAGATTTTTATTTTATTTTTTATTTTATTATTGTTATTATTATTATTATTTTTAACTCTATATTCGATCGTTTAACTCATAAGTACAAGAGGCTTGAGTTTACACCATGCAAACTCTATCAAGTAAAATCATGTTAAAAATTATTTAAGTTGTTAATAATTTCAGATCACATATAATTTTCAAAAAACAATGAATGACAATATGGTATGTACACAACTGCCATGGTTGTACATAACCTAAACATGATTTAAATGAATGTGGCAACTTGCTTTGCTTACTGACTCGAACCATGATAGTCCTTTTCCCAACTTGCAAAATCAGTCAGTAACAACTTTACAACTTACATACGAATCTAACCTTTAGACTTACCATAGGAATCTAACCATACGAATTCTAATTATTAAATTTTGATTGATTTTATAAAACACATTTTTTTGGGTAACGATCGTTTTCGAATTTTTTGACCGATTAATTCTGAAACACAGACTCGAACCGGATAAAACTCCCTGCTTTTAAGATGTTGGCGTGGCCACTTCAGAATTGCCAGGATTTTTAATTAAAGCGAGCCGACTGTTTTTAACGCAAAAGTAATAGTGATAAATATCGTTTCAAAAATTAATCTATAGTGTTGTCTTTTATTATTTAAGTTATTTATTAATTTTGTAGACATATTTATTGAATAAGAGGCGTTGAATGTAAAAACAAGTTACAAAGAGGCTTGTAATCTTTATAACTAAAAAATGAAATGGGTTAATTAGGAGTGACTCAACACTCATTACTTACCATACTAGCTTTGCGTCTGCTTAGCTGAAACCGAACTTGAAATCTCTAAAATATTAGTGATGATAATCACGAACTTTCGCAACGTTAATTCAAGAATGTCTAGCTAGTAATATTTTTATTTTGCGAGTAGTTAAGTTCCATTGATTATGAGTAAAGTTTGTTAGTTCTATTCTAAAAGTTGAAGAACTATATCCCATTTTAAAACTAGTGAAACTTACAACTTTTAATAAGAAATTGGCTAGTGATATGATGATATCTTAGCATTGATATCAAGTTACGAGCTACTCAATAGCTTTTTCCATTCTTATATATCTTTCAGTTAAATACGTTACTTAAGGTATAGGCTATTGCATGTCAAAAAATGATTATAGATGGATACAAGTTATTCTATTCTAAACTTTTACACATTGTTGTATTCACTTGGACATAGTATCATACAACTATTCAAGGTCATGTTATATCTTTTACAAACTGATCCATATTACTTTTGTCATTCATGATTTTAGGTTTGTTATTGTCATATTACAAAAGCGGAAGCATGTATAACACATAAGAAACGTATCGTTATAACTTATAGAAATCCAAGTAGCCGTGATCAGATTGATACGTTATGTGATTTTTTTCTCCATCAACACCTAGACAAGGTTCTTAGTTTCTTCATTCATTTAAGTATCTTTATATAAAAGATGAAGCTTCATTTACCTAAAAAACTTATCACTCAATAACTCAATGAGATCACTATATGTTCACATGTAGAAAACATATTGAACCCTTTACTACATACATTTGTAAGTTTCCATCTATATCTTTATGAAATTTACATTAATATTTGTCAATTCTCCAATAAAAGATTTTTAATTGATCCTACAACATGTTTTACGTTCTAAAATTTTGTGCCTTCTTTGTATATTGTTTTGCTACAACACACCCCAAAAATCACTTTTAACTTAGGGTGAAGATACGCAGGCACCCCAAAATTGTTTGACGGGCACCCATAAGGCGTGGCCCGTCTGCATAACAAAAGCGCAAAGTACCTTTTGTTTTTTTTTGTTTTTTTTTTTTTTTTTTTAATTTTACTTTTTAATTGTGTATAGCTTATTTTGTGTGGTATATTTAATTTGTGTAGTGTTTTTATATGTATATTGTATTTATTTGTGTGGTATATTTAATTTGTGTAGTGTTTTTATATGTATATAGTGTAATTATTTGTTTAGTGTTTTTATATGTAGAGTATTTATTTGTGTATTGTTTTCATTTAATTAAACAATAACAATAAAACATTAAACAAATACAACAACAAATGTTTTCAATATTACAACAAAATCTACTACATGAAGATTATTAATGTCATCTATAAGCTCACAGAGTATTCCACTTTACCGACATGCGTGATCAATTGGATTTCTAGCCAATTCCAGTTGATGCCTCAAACGCCTTTATTCTTGCCTTCAACAAACTGTTTTGAGCCAATAGCATGTTGATCGCTTTATTTTTAGTTTGCAGTTTGAGCACTCAGCGCTGAAGAAGAGGCTTGACCAAAAATGTATTAATGGTTGGCACCTTTTTGGACCAATAAACTCGTAGGTGTCGATAATAATGCATGAACACATTTTCGGTTGAGTCAGAACCATCAAATCCCATGTCCATCTTACGACTCGCATTCTTTACCGTATCGAATTTGTTTCGCAATACTTGAACACATTTTTTAACTCATGCCACAAGCTAGCCACTTGTGAATGACTAACCGTCCAAAAGAAACTTAAAACAGCTCGGACGTAAACGACCAATAATAAGAAGTGTAGTATATGGGTAACTCAAACGTGTTAGGTTTGAGCACTTAACGAGATCGTTCCGAACGAGGTTGAATGGAATTTCCAACTCACGTCTCGATTATCGGGATTCGAATGACAGAAGGGGATAATATGATATATTCTAAACTACGGGATAAGGAAAGCAAATGGAACATATAATCTACGGGAAATCCTAAGAACTAAGGCAAACTACGCAATTCTACACTAAAACGCAAAAACGGAATTAAAACGAAACGCGAATAAAAAGCAATAACGTCTAATCTAACTCCTAAAAATAACCTAAAATTACTTTTATACTAAAAATGATATTTGAAAACTAATTATGAATTAAAACTATTTTTAGGAATTTTCTTGATTTAATTCTAATTAAAACTAATTATTAACTTTAAAAATAAAACTAATTATCTAAAATTATGAAAACAAAGGGAAAATATGGAATTACTTTCTAAAAATCTAAAATAACATAAGAGACTTTTCAAAACTATTTTGTAATTTTCGATTAATTTTCTATTTTCTATGAATTTAATACTATTTTAATCTAATTTAAATTGTGAAAATACCAAATAAAAGGGAAAAATAGGAAAAATATTTTTATGCTTTTATATTTATCTTAAACTATTAAAATTGAAAAATTATTTTTGGAACTTTTCTCAATTAATTGCAATTAAAGCTAATTAAAATGATTAAAAACTATTTTAAATCAAGAAAATAGTGAGCAGTGACCAAAAATTATGAAAAATTCAGGAAATTCTAAAATATTATTCTAAAGCTGAGAAAAATATAAAAACTTGGGCTTATGTGGAAGAAATAAGAGTGCTATGTAACTAATCCTAAATAAGCACTTGAAAATAAGCTAATAAGCACTAAAGCCACCAAACTTCTACAGGGCCTAAATTATACTAAAACTACTCTAAATAAACTAACTAATGCTACTCCTAACCTCAAATAAGCAGATCAACATGATTAAGATGCCAACCGATTTCTACACTTAAAGCGGTGAAGACCAGGTACCTAGTTTGAGCTTAAGCACCAACCAAGCTTATCCAAAAGCTTTAGAAAACAAATATGTGGCCTTGAAGACCACCTGGAAAACTACAAATGGACCAAGAATGAGACCCTAGCTAGGTGTAATGAACTTAGAGCGGTGGCGCAATTTCAGAAATGATGAGATTTTTAGACAATTTTGACTTTCTTAAAAGCAGTTAAAGGTTGACTAAAATGAGATTTGGAAGCAAATTATGGGTGATAAAGATGAAAGATGATGGAATGTAAGTTTAACAACCTAGTTTAACGATTCTAGACCTATGTGGATGATAAAAATGACTAGATCTCTCAACAAATGCATACAAGAAGCACTGGTAATATGATTTTGACTTAGAGCTCGAATGACGGATAAACAAAGATGTAATAAGCAAATCACTATAACAAACTTAATGCAACTGATCTAATTCACCACATAAACCTCTAGATTTATTCACTAATCCAAACACTACTTAAGATTTCCAAAATGCATTAAAGCTTAGAACCTTGATGGCTAATAACATAAACCGAAATGATTCAATTAAACAACCATTAAAATCAACTTACTAACACATTAGAACCATTAATTACTCAAACTAAAACTAGTTTGACTTTCAAAATTTGACTTCACAATTTATTGTTGACTTTTTTCAAAACTTGAGATTAAAGACAACTAAACACCATGAAGCTCATATAAGCTTTGTTAAGCTTATATGAACTTAATCAAACAATAGAAACACACTTGAGAATGAATTTAACAACAATCAAGAGACTTGAATTGAAATTGAGACAAATCATAAAATCATAACATAAGATGTTTATAAAAGAAGGCGAGATTACAACTAAATTTAACTAATAAAAACAATTAAATGACATGTAAATAAAATGGTCAAAATTCCTCTAATACCTAAGGAATTGGACAAAAATACAATGTGAGCTTAGAGGTGTATAAATAGTCGAGCTTGAGCTTGGGATGCCTTGAGAAGAGCCTAGAAGGTCTATCACGAGCCACACAATCCATCCTTGTCATAATATCCAATCGAAGCATAGGATCAATTGATGAGGTGGTGTCATGACCAATCAAGAGGCTTCCATTTGTCCACGTAGGCACCTTATCGACAAGTCGAGGTTATCTAGAAGATTGAAAGATACTTAGTACGAAGTTGGGTGTTTGGGATTGGTTAATGGTGTGGGTAATAGTGGTGGTGTTTGGGTGGGAAGAAACCCTTTGTAAAGGCGCGTTCGGTTTTATTTTATAATTCTTTAAAAATGTTTGACAGGGTAAGTTGGGGTTTGACCGGGGTTGAGATCGGGTCGAGGGGATAGTTCGGGTTGGGGTTTTTAGCGGGTGAAGGATTTGATTTGATATCTTTGATTTGGGCCGTGGCTTATGTTTCAATCTTGGGCGGTAAATGTATCTTGGATTTAACTTGGACTAGGATTATTAATGTGATCCAAGAGTAACCATAGGGACCAAGTATGTAATTTCGATTTCCAAGGACCAAACATGTAAATTCGAAATTATCTTCAAGGACCATTCTTGACAATCTTCAAATAGACCAAGGGAATGAATTTGCAACTTTTTGAATCTTCAAGGGCCATTTCGCCAATTTTCAAACTTGAGGGACTATTTCGACATTTCTTCAAACTTTGATCAAATCTTCACAAATCATCCTCGAGATTAGAAATCTTCATAAATGCTCAATTCGACCTTGGCTCGACTTAAGCTCTCTTAATCTCTCGTGCTCGGATTTACGCCCGATTTGGTTCCTTTTGCGTGTTTTACATATCCATACCTGCACAAGCACAAACTCAAGAAAACCACAAATATTAGCAATAAACGGCTCTTTCTTGGTTATTTTGGGTCTATTTTGATAAAGAAAAGGTATGTGTTTTAGCACATACCAAAATACCCCAGACGAAACCATTGTCGTGTCCTCACGCAATGCAATCAACTCACGCTTCTAAAACCAAGGATTTCAATCTCTTTCTACTAAACCTATGAAGAAGTAGCAAAGATTCCTCAAAGAGATTAAGAAAGCCTTAATTCTAAAACGCCCGCTTACCTTTTAATTCACATGTATAGATATTACGGTTAAGCACATTCCGATTATGAATGACGGTTTGTTGAACTTTCATGTCGATCAATAACTCCAACATTTTTCAAACGACACGTTAGGATCACGGAGTAGAAAACACAACACGCGTGAAGTGACCATACGGATAGAATACATCGTCCCCGATTTTCACAAGCTCCCAAACTAAGCGTAAAACCGAAATCATTGTTACATATGATTCTAGATGCTAACACTACCCATGGAAGTTACTTGTGTAAATACCTTTTGTTCCCATTTTCCTATTTCCTCTAGATTTTTTATTTTGTGAGAAATGAATTTCTTCAAATTCTCGTTTCGATAACTTTTATTCGATAAAGATACAAAGCTAAGTCGATAATTAGTTATCCGCCTTCTCTCAAGAACCATTGTCGTAAAAATGAGGTCCACATCAAGGAATTTTATTACTAACTTTTGATTTTTCCATCATTTTTCAACAATAATTTTTTTTTTTTTTTTTTTTTTTTTTTTTGGGACATTGCACTTATACTTTTACTTATATGAGCTGTGAACCACGGAGCTTCACGGGTAATTCCAAGACTATAGGCTTCATGAAATGAGGATCCCGGTGGCTAGGCTAAGACCTCACTCAATCCCGGCTAAAGATCCAAGGGTCCGATCTCGACACATGACTCACAACTTTACTTATTACTTTATCACTTATCACTTATTTTCATTTATTTATTACGGATCCTTGATGTGTACCCAATTTTAAAACAAAGATTCTTTTAAGAAGATAAAGAACTAACTATCGCCAAAAACTCAACATCTCTAATTATTTATTAGCGAGATATGGGTGAAACAATTTTGTGGGAACAAAAGCCATAAGTACCTTCGATGGGCTCTAAAGAGAACCAACTACTCCACGCTTAGCATCTAAACTCATAAGTAACTCTATCATTTCTCGATCTCGCAAATTTAAAATCCCAAATAATGAGATCCGCAGATGCTTAGCCGATAATTTTTAGATTACCTATGGTTAAGGGAACAAGCTAGGGCTCAACACGCCCGGTCAAGTCGAATTCTATTCCTACTCTCACCAATGAAAGTCAACAAGGTGTCAAAACATATATTAACTTAGCAAATGCTTCGTCTAATGAAATAAAGTCATGCATATTTAAAGTCACTGTGGAAACTTGCAAAATCTTGGCCTTGTGAGCTAGAATTTGCATTTTATAGCTTCTTGTCTAAGAGACTAGCAAAACTTTTCAATCAAAAGACTTAACAAAAGCTTACAAAAATTTTAAATTTTCTCATTTTGCACAATTTTTCATTTTCTAAGGAAAAACGGGTTACGAGAGAAACATGAACAGAAATAAGCAAGTGCGGTCAAATCAAATCGAAGATTACCCTACCCCAGACTAGAACGAAACATTGTCCTCAATGTTTAAAGCAAGGTATCACGAAAATCTAAAAGCCGTTTATTAAGTATGCTCAAAGATAAACGTTAGTCGATAAGATTAGGATATCGGATTTCCATCAAGATCGATCATGAAACTCGAGTGGAGAAAAGACAAACTTCGAGCACGAGAGTCTTCATATCGGGAACATCCTAAACACAACATCACAAACAACCAAACACGAGAAATCAAGAGGCTAACCCCTTCGCCACTTATTAGAAAATAGAAAGAAGATAGAAGGATAAGCATGGGGTGCCTCCCACGAAGCGCCATCGTTTTTGATCACCGAGTCGCTAGCCCGACTCGTCCCGAATTCATTTGTCCTTGGGGAAGAAAGTGGTAGAGATACCAGGGTCAAAAACGGTGTCCTCATTCCCGAAGGAATGAGACTGGGTGGGTTGGGTGGTGAAGAAAATGTCGGGCTCAAGCACAAATGGTATATCATGAAAGAATGATCCATCATCCGGTGGTTTTGCGGGTGGACGAAGGAATGACGGATCAAAGTGAGAAAACTCCAAGAAAGATGGGAGCTTATGGTAAGGGATAAGAGGTGAAAGCTCAACAATGAAGGCATCCATCGGAGGATCCTTATCTCGAATAACGGTTTTAGCATAAAGCTCATCTATGTCGAATATCCCGGGTTTAAAGATTTTGTCTTCACATGCGGCTCAACGGGATAAGTGATGGTGGACTCATCAGAAGAAGGAGAGTCAAGAGAACCATCAAGAACAACCATATCCCCCTCGGGATCATTCATAACATCCTCAATACCCGGTGGTATTGGGTCATCAATAGCATCCTCAATGATCGGGTCATTTGTCGGAGTATCGGAAATCTCGTTCAAAACTTTGTTCATATCAACATCGAAGTAGAATCGCTCAAGAATCGGAGGATAAACATCATCAATAGTGGGATTGCCACTAATCTCTTCATCAAATCGGAAAGTCTCAAGCTCGGGAGAGAAATCACTATCTTTAACGGAGATAGGATGCGAACTTGAATTATTGTTCAAGGCTTCAATCTTAGAAATGAGAAGATAAACTCTCGACAATGTTTCACGTAATGCTGGATCCTCGATCTCAATATCATCGGGCTCAATCTCTTCTTCTTCTGGCTCAAAATCATTTTCTTCTTCTATGTCGGGCTCAGAAGGTAAATCGTCGACAAAATCGATGTCTCCATAAGAATCATCATCGGAATCGGAGAACATCTCAACATGATCATTTGAAATATCAAGAGAAGGCTCATCACAAATATCAACAACCCCAGACTCTCTTGGGATTGGGATAAGAATCTCAACATTAGACTCTTCCGTTTCCGGAATAGTACTAAGATGCTCATCCCCCATTATGAAAGAGTCAACGGGTTCAACAATGTTTGAAGCAATATGATCATCGACCTCTTCCATAAGAACGTCACTTCTCTCAACCGGCGTGAGTGAAGGGGAAGAGTCGGAAATGAAAGGCTCAGAAATGAGAAAGGGATAAGAATCCGGAGGTGGGACAAGTGGTGTGCTCTTAGAGCTAGCAAGTTCCACCACTTCCGTTGTGGTCTCCGGTTCTTTCTGCTTAGAAATCGTTTTAAGCTCATAAGTTCGTTCCGTTTTGTTGTAACTCGACAAACTCGTAATAGTGAATCGTGAAAGAGAAGGATCGATTCTAGAATTCTTCGGATTAGAGTCGAGAGTACAAACGGGAATCACCTCGGGTTCAGAAATATGTTCCATCTCCTCACCGGAGAGGAGTAGGAATCGAGGTTCATCAAGCTTACATTTCAAAATTTTGGTAATGCTTCAAGTTTTTCAATGTTGTTCGAAAAGCACGACGTTCAAAGAAATCGTCCCGTGACCCTCGGTGGGTTCTTGGGTAGCTCGGAATAGTGTGATCGTCTTCCATAACTTGAACGGGTTCCTCATTAACACATTGTCGAGCTTGAATGCGGCTTAATAATGTTTGAAGCATGCTTTCAATGCGGTTTTGACGTCGCTCAAATCTTTTTTCAAAATCGATGGAAACATCATCGATAACCCCGGTGGGTTCTTCAAAAGGGCGACACATACAAGATTCGCGATAAAATCCACACCCTTTGCAAAAGCAACGTTCACAAAATGAATCATCGTTTAACAAATCTCTACAATTAAAGCAATAGGGTTGATAGAAATTTTGAGAATCCATGAGAATTAAACATATAGAGGGTAAAAGAGAAGAATTATCGAATCAGAGGGTAAAGAAGAATATTTTTGGGTTTTTAGAAAACATATTTTGAAAAGGAAAATCTTTTTGGGTTTTTATAAAAGGGATATGTACAAATATCAACGATAACTTCACTCGGGGAAGGATCTTCAAATGCACACGATTCGAGACGGAATACGAAAACTCGCTACAAGCCTCCCCCGTGGCGCCAAAATTGATTTCATGTCGAAACACGTCAAGTTTAACTCACACAAGCTAGCCACTTGTGAATGACTAACCGTAAGAAACTTAAAACGGCTCGAGACAACGACCAATAATAAGAAGTGTAGTATATGGGTAACTCAAACGTGTTAGGTTTGAGCACCGAGATCGTTCGAACGAGGTTGAATGGAATTTCAACTCACGTCTCGATTATCGGATTTGAATGACGAAGGGATAATATGATATATTCTAAACTACGGGATAAGGAAAGCAAATGGAACATATAATCTACGGAAAACCTAAGAACTAAGGCAAACTACGCAATTCTACACTAAAACGCAAAACGAATTAAACGAAACGCGAATAAAAAGCAATAACGACTAATCTAACTCCTAAAAATAACCTAAAATTACTTTTATACTAAAATGATATTAGAAAACTAATTATGAATTAAAACTATTTTTAGGAATTTTCTTGATTTTATTCTAATTAAAACTAATTATTAACTTTAAAAATAAAACTAATTATCTAAAAATTATCAAAAGAAAGGGAAAAATATGGAATTACTTTTCTAAAATCTAAAATAACATAAGAGACTTTTCAAAACTATTTTGTATTTTTCGATTAATTTTCTATTTTCTATGAATTTAATACTATTTTAATCTAATTTAAATTGTGAAAATACCAAATAAAAGGGAAAAATAGGAAAAATATTTTTATGCTTTTATATTTATCTTAAACTATTAAAATTGAAAAATTATTTTTGGAACTTTTCTCAATTAATTGCAATTAAAGCTAATTAAAAATGATTAAAACTATTTTAAATCAAGAAAAATAGTGAACAGTGACTAAAAATTATGAAAAATTCAGGGAAATTCTAAAATATTATTCTAAAGCTGAGAAAAATATAAAAACTTGGGCTTATGTGGAAGAAATAAGAGCTGCTATGTAACTGATCCTAAATAAGCACTTTGAAAATAAGCTAATAAGCACAAAAGCCACCAAACTGATACAGAAGCTAAATTATACTAAAACTACTCTAAATAAACTAACTAATGCTACTCCTAACCTCAAATAAGCAGATTAACAAGATTAAAGCCAACCGCTTCTATTAAGCAAAGCAGTGAGCAGGACCCCTAGTTTAAAACTAGCACAAGCTTATCCAATAAGCTTTAGTGAAAACAAATATGTGGTTCTGAAGACCACCCAGAAAACTACAAATGGACCAAAATTGAGACCCTAGCTAAGGTAATGAACTGAGGCAATTGAGCGCAATTCTGCAAAACCGCTTTTTAGACAATTTTGACTTTCTTAAAAGCAGTTAAAGGTTGACTAAAATGAGACTTTGGAAGCAAATTATGTGGTGATAAAGATGAAAGATGATGGAATGTTTAAGTTTAACAACCTAGTTTAAGCGATTCTATGACCTATGTGGATGTAATAAGATACTCGATCTTAATCGAGAAAATGCATACATCTAAGTGGTAATATGATTTTGACTTAGAGCTCGAATGACGGATAAACAAAGAGGCGTGAAGTAGGATTGCAAATCACTATAACAAACTTAATGCAACTGATCTAATTCACCACATAAACCTCTAGCACAGATTTATTCACCAATCCAAACACTACTTAAGATTTCCAAAATGCATTAAAGCTTAGAACCTTGATGGCTAATAACATAAACTGAAATGATTCAATTAAACAACCATTAAAATCAACTTACTAACACATTAGAACCATTAATTACTCAAAAACTAGTTTGACTTTCAAAATTTGACTATTGTTGACTTTTTTTCAAAACTTGAGATTAAAGACAACTAAAACACCATGAAGCTCATATAAGCTTTAATAAGCTTATATGAACTTAATCAAAGAAAAAACAAGCTTCGAGAATGAATTTAACAACAATCAAAGACTTGAATTGAAATTGAGACAAATCATAAAATCATAACATAAAGATGTTTATAAGAGAAGACCGAGATTACAACTAAATTTAACTAATAAAAACAATAAATGACATGTAAATAAAATGGTCAAAATTCTCTAATGCCTAAGGAATTGGACAAAATACAATGTGAGCTTAGAGGTGTATAAATAGGCGAGCTTGAGCACTTGGGATGCCTTTGAAGAGCCTAGAAGGTCTATCACGAGCCACACAATCCATCCTTGTCATAATATCCAATCGACCATAGGATCAATTGATGAGGTGTCGTGACCAATCAAAGGCTCCATTTGTCCACGTAGGCACCTCATCGACAAGTGTCACTAGAAGATTGAAAGATACTTAGTACGAAGTTGGGTGTTTGGGATTGGGTAATGGTGTGGTAATAGTGGTGGTGTTTGGGTGGGAAGAAACCCTTTGTAAAGGCGCGTTTGGTTTTATTTTATTATTCTTTAAATGTAGGTTGACCGGGTAAGTTGGGGTTTGACCGGGGTTGAGATCGGGTCGAGGGGTTTAGTTCGGGTTGGGGTTTTAGCCGGGTGAAGGATTTGATTTGATATCTTTGATTTGGGCCGTGGCTTATGTTTCAATCTTGGAGATATTGGGTAAATGTATCTTAGGATTTAACTTGGACTAGGATTATTAATGTGATCCAAAGAGTAACCATAGGGACCAAGTATGTAATTTGGTTCAAGGGACCAAACATGTAAATTCGAAATTATCTTCAAGGACCATTCTTGACAATCTTCAAATAGACCAAGGAATGAATTTGCAACTTTCGAATCTTCAAGGGCCATTTCGCCAAATCTTTGAAACTTGAGGACTATTTCGACATTTCTTCAAACTTTGATCAAATCTTCACAAATCATCCTCGAGATTAGAAATCTTCATAAATGCATAATTCGACCTTCCTACTCGACTTAAGCTCTCTTAATCTCTCGTGCTCGGATTTACGTCGATTTGGATCCTTTTGCGTGTTTTACATATCCGTACTGCACAAGCACAAACTCAAGAAAACCACAAATATTAGCAATAAACGGCTCTTTCTTGGTTATTTTGGGTCTATTTTGATAAAGAAAAGGTATGTGTTTTAGCACATACCAAAATACCCCAGACGAAACTATTGTCGTGTCCTCACGCAATGCAATCAACTCACGCTTCTAAAACCAAGGATTTCAATCTCTTTCTACTAAACCATTGATATGTCCAAACCGTCAAGTTATCTCACACAAGCTAGCCACTTGTGAATGACTAAAAGAAACTTAAATTCGGACAAACCAATTAGAAAAGTAGATGTTCCTCAAAAAGATTAAAAGCCTTAATTCTAAAACGCCCGTTTACCTTTTAATTCACAAGTATAGATATTACGGTTAAGCACATTCCGATTATGAATGACGGTTTGTTGAACTTTCATGTCGATCAATAACTCCAACATTTTTCAAACGACACGTTAGGATCACGGAGTAGAAAACACAACACGCGTGAAGTGACCATACGGATAGAATACATCGTCCCGATTTTTCACAGCTCCCAAACTAAGCGTAAAACCGAAATCATTGTTAAATATGATTCTAGATGCTAACACTACCCATGGAAGTTACTTTTGTAAATACCTTTTGCTCCCATTTTCCTATTTCCTCTAGAATTTTTTATTTTTTTGTGAGAAATGAATTTCTTCAAGTTTCTCGTTTCGATAACTTTTATTCCGATAAAGATATAAAGCTAAGTCGATAATTAGTTATCCGCCTTCTCTCAAGAACCATTGTCGTAAAATGAGGTCCACATCAAGGAATTTTATTCACTAACTTTTGACTTTTTCAATTTTTCAACATAATATTTTTTTTTTTTTTTTTTTTTTTTTTTTGGGACATTGCACTTATACTTTTACTTATATGTTTGTGAACCACGGAGCTTCACGGGTAATTCCAAGACTATAGGCTTCATGAAATGAGGATCCCGGTGGCTAGGCTAAGACCTCACTCAATCCGGCTAAAGATCCAAGGGTCCGATCTCGACACCGACTCACAACTTTACTTATTACTTTATCATATATCACTTATTACTCATTTATTACGGATCCTTGATGTGTACCCAATTTTAAAACAAAGATTCTTTTAAGAAGATAAAGAACTAACTATCGCCAAAAACTCGACATCTCTAATTATTTAGACAGATATGAGGTGAAACAATTTTGTGGGAACAAAAGCCATAAGTACCTTCGATGGGCTCTAAAGAGAACCAACTACTCCACGCTTAGCATCTAAACTCATAAGTAACTCTATCATTTCTCGATCTCTCGCAAATTTAAAATCCCAAATAATGAGATCCGCAGATGCTTAGCCGATAATTTTTAGATTATCTATGGTTAAGGGAACAAGCTAGGGCTCAACACGCCCGGTCAAGTCGTAATTCTATTCCTACTCTCACCAATGAAAGTCAACAATGTGTCAAAACATATATTAACTTAGCAAATGTTTCGTCTAATGAAATAAAGTCATGCATATTTAAAATCACTCAGGAAACTTGCAAAATCTTGGCCTTGTGAGCTAGAATTAGCATTTTATAGCTTCTTGTCTAAGAGACTAGCAAAACTTTTCAATCAAAAGACTTAACAAAAGCTTACAAAAATTTTTAAATTTTCACATTTTGCACAATTTTTCCTTTCTAAGGAAAAACGGGTTACGAGAGAAATACAACGAAATAAGCAAGTGCGGTCAAATCAAATCGAAGATTACCCTACCCCAGACTAGAGCGAAACATTGTCCTCAATGTTTAAAGCAAGGTATCACGAAAATCTAAAAGCCGTTTATTAAGTATGCTCAAAGATAAGCGTTAGTCGATAAGATTAGGATATCGGATTTCCATCAAGATCGATCATGAAACTCGAGTGGAGAAATGATAAACTTGAGCACGAGAGTCTTCATATCGGGAACATCCTAAACACAACATCACAAACAACCAAACACGAGAAATCGAAGAGGGACCCCTTGGCGTCACTTATTAGAAAATAGAAAGAAGATAGAGATAAGCATGGGGTGCCTCCCACGAAGCGCCATTTTTGATCACCGAGTCGCTAGCCCGACTCGTCCCAATTCATTTGTCCTTGGGAAGAAAGTGGTAGAGATACCGTGGTCAAAGCGGTGTCCTCATTCCCGAAGGAATGAGGCGGGTGGGTTGGGTGGTGAAGAAAATGTCGGGCTCAAGCACAAATGGTATATCATGAAAGAATGATCCATCATCCGTGGTTTTCGGGTGGACGAAGGAATGACGGATCAAAGTGAGAAAACTCAAGAAAGATGGGAGCTTATGGTAAGGAGGTGAAAGCTTAACAATGAAGGCATCCAGTGAGGATCCTTATTTCGAATAACGGTTTTAGCATAAAGCTCATCTATGTCAAATATCCGGGTTTAAAGATTTTGTCTTCATGCGGGCTCAACGGGATAAGTGATGGTGGACTCATCGAGAAGAAGGAGAGTCAAGAGAACCATCAAGAACATCATATCCCCTCGGGATCATTCATAACATCCTCAATACCCGGTGGTATTGGGTCATCAATAGCATCCTCAATGATCGGGTCATTTGTCGGAGTATCGGAAATCTCGTTCAAAACTTTGTTCATATCAACATCAAAGTAGAATCGCTCAAGAATCGGAGGATAAACATCTGCCATAGTGGGATTGCCACTAATCTCTTCATCAAATCGGAAAGTCTCAAGCTCGGGAGAGAAATCACTATCTTTAACGGAGATAGGATGCGAACTCGATTTATCGTTCAAGGCTTCAATCTTAGAAATGAGAAGATAAACTCTCGACAATGTTTCACGTAATCTTGGATCCTCGATCTCAATATAATCGGGCTCAATCTCTTCTTCGGCTCAAAATCATTTCTTCTTCTATATGGCTCGGGCTCGAAGGTAAATCGTCGACAAAATCGATGTCTCCATAAGAATCATCATAGGAATCGGAGAACATCTCAACATGATCATTTGAAATATCAAGAGAAGGCTCATCACAAATATACCAAACCCCAGACTCTCTTGGGCTTGGGATAAGGATCTCAACACTAGTCTCTTCCGTTTCCGGAATAGTACTAAGATGCTCATCCCCCATAATGAAAGAGTCAACGGGTTCAACAATGTTTGAAGCAATATGATCATCGACTTCTTCCAAAAGAACGTCACTTCTCTCAACCGGCGTGAGTGAAGGGGAAGAGTCGGAAATGTAAGGCTCAGAAATGAGAAAGGGATAAGAATCCGGAGATGGGACAAATGGTGTGCTCTTAGAGCTAGCAAGTTCCACCACTTCCGTTGTGGTCTCCGGTTCTTTCTGTTTAGAAATCGTTTTAAGCTCATAAGTTCGTTCCGTTTTGTTGTAACTCGACGGACTCGTAACAGTGAATCGTGAAAGATAAGGATCGATTCTAGAATTCTTCGGATTAGAGTCGAGAGTACAAACGGGAATCACCTCGGGTTCAGGAATATGTTCCATCTCCCTCACCGGAGAGGGAGTAGGAATCGAGGGTTCATCAAGCTTACATTTCAAAATTTTTGGTAATGCTTCAAGTTTTTTAATATTGTTCAGAAAAGCACGACGTTCAAAGAAATTGTCCCCGTGACCCTCGGTGGGTTCTTCGGGTGGCTCCGGAATAGTGTGATCGTCTTCCATAAATTGAACGGGTTCCTCATTAACATATTGTCGAGCTTGAATGCGGCTTAATAAAGTTTGAAGCATGCTCTCAATGCGGTTTTGACGTAGCTCAAATCTTTTTTCAAAATCGATGGAAACATCATCGATAACCCCGGTGGGTTCTTCAAAAGGGCGACACATACAAGATTCGCGATAAAATCCACACCCTTTGCAAAAGCAACGTTCACAAAATGAATCATCGTTTAACAAATCTCTACAATTAAAGCAATAGGGTTGATAGAAATTTTGAGAATCCATGAGAATTAATCATATAGAGGGATAAGAGGAAAGAATTATCAAATCAGAGGGTAAAGAAGAATATTTTTGGGTTTTAGAAAACATATTTTGAAAAGGAAAATCTTTTTGGGTTTTTATAAAAGGGATATGTACGAATATCAATGATAACTTCACGAGGAAGGATCTTCAAATGCACACGATTCGAGACGGAATACGAAAACTCGCTACAAGCCCTCCCCGGCAGCGGCGCCAAAAATTGATTACTGTCGAAACGTCAAGCTTAACTCACACAAGCTAGCCACTTGTGAATGACTAACCATGAGAAACTTATAACGGCTCAGACACTGACCAATAATAAGAAGTGTAGTATATGGGCAACTCAAACGTGTTAGGTTTGAGCACCGAGATCGTTCCGAACGAGGGTTGAATGGAATTTCCAACTCACGTCTCGATTATCGGGATTCGAATGACAGAAGGGGATAATATGATATATTCTAAACTACGGGATAAGGAAAGCAAATGGAACATATAATCTACGGGAAATCCTAAGAACTAAGGCAAACTACGCAATTCTACACTAAAACGCAAAAGCGAATTAAAATGAACGCGAATAAAAAGCAATAACGTCTAATCTAACTCCTAAAAATAACCTAAAATTACTTTTATACTAAAAATGATATTTGAAAACTAATTATGAATTAAAACTATTTTTTAGGAATTTTCTTGATTTAATTCTAATTAAAAACTAATTATTAACTTTAAAAATAAAACTAATTATCTAAAAATTATCAAAACAAAGGGGAAAAATATGAAATTACTTTCTAAAAATCTCAAATAACATAAGAGACTTTTCAAAACTATTTTTGTAATTTTCTGATTAATTTTCTATTTTCTATGAATTTAATACTAATTTAATCTAATTTAAATTGTGAAAAATACCAAATGAAAAGGGAAAAATAGGGAAAAATATTTTTTATGATTTTTATATTTACCTTAATCTATTAAAATTGAAAAATTATTTTTTGGAACTTTTTCTCAATTAATTGCAATTAAAGCTAATTAAAAATGATTAAAAACTATTTTAAATCAAGAAAAATAGTGAACAATGACCAAAAATTATGAAAAATTCAGGGAAATTCTAAAATATTATTCTAAAGCTGAGAAAAATATAAAAACTTGGGCTTATGTGGAAGAAATAAGGGCTGCTATGTAACTAATCCTAAATAAGCTACTTGGAAATAAGCTAACAAGCACAAAAAGCCACCAAACTTCTTAATGAAAACTTGGAAATTAAACTTGCATTATAAAAGCCGAGATTACATGTAATTAACTGCTTAAAACATAAAAAGATGAATTTAAGTGATCAAAATTCCTCTAATACATAAGGAATTGGACAAATACAACATTGTGACTGAAAGGGTATAAATAGCTCGAGCTGAGGGCTTGGGATCCCATTCAAGAGCCTAGAATGTCTAATCACGCCACACAATCATCCCTTGGTCACCATATCCAATCGAGTCCACCATCTCATTTGATGAGGTGTTACAAACCCAATCAAGAGGCTCCATTTGTCCACGAGTCACCTCATTTGACAAGTCGAGGTTATCTGTAAGCTTGAGTAGATTCTTAGTACCAAGTTCCATGTTCGGGAGGTGGTAAAAGAGTGGTGTTTGGGGCTTGGGGAAGACAGGGGGTGAAGGGTACTGTTTGGGGCGCGGATTTGTTATTTTATTATAACTTAAAAATGTTTGACGGGTCGCTTGGGTTTTTGACCGGTTTAAAAGTCGGGTAATAGGGGTTTAGGTGGCGGGTCATTGGGAAAAACGGGTGTTGGATTAATATTGTGGCCGGGTTGGGTATATAAGGGTTGGGGTTTTGCTTATTGGACGGGTACAGGGGTTTTGGGCCATGAGATATGTTATTTGGGCCATAGGTTTGGTTTAGTAATGGATAATGGATTTATATTGTGACAAGTATTAGAAACCAAAGGGACCAATGTTGTAATTACTGAAACTCCAAGGTTCAAACATGTAACTTCTGAAATTATCTTCAAGGACCACTCTTGTCAACCATAAATAATCCAGGGACTGATTTTGCAACTTTCTGAATCTTCAAGGGCCATTTCTGCCAATTCTCAAAGTTGAGGGACTATTTCTGACATTTCTTCAAACTTTGATCAAATCTTCACAAATCATCCTCAGAGATTAGAAATCTTTAAAAATGCACAATTCTGACCTTCCGGCTCAGCTTAAGCTCTCTTAATCTCTCGTGCTCGGATTTACGTCATGATTATGCCTCGGACACTCGACCTTCAAGATCCAACCACTAGTTTTAATGTTAGTTCTACCATTTCGCCTTTATAAATTTCGCTAGTAACTGAATGGGCAATTAGTTTTAGCGGTACTAGTCCGCTGCTCAAGTTCATCTTCTAAACCTTCGCAGCAGACGTCCCATGTCTAGCACACAAAAATTGACAGAGTACTTATAGCCCCTATCTGCTTTACTTTTGCTTTAATAATAAGAAACCAATCGATTCAAAGAGATCGCACCCAATCGGGTTCAAAATATATTCGGTCAATCGGGTCAACCCGAATTGACCCGAAGTTCTAAATAAGGTCGGGTTCGCATATTTTTAGCCTTGACCCGACCAACCCGACTAACTTGGTTCAACAAAGACTTTTACAATGTAAAATACTCAGGTTGTCCCCGAACCCGAATTGACCCGACCCGAGTTGGCCCGAACCCGAATTGATCCGACCCGAGTTTTAAACAAGGTCGGGTTTGGGTATGTTTTTTTATGGCTTGACCCGAGCTGACACGACCCGAATTGACCCGAACCCGACCGGGTCAACCCGAATAACACCACTGCCAGTGGTGATACTCTAGCCAAGCACCCCATTATTCATTACTGGATGGTAAAGTGATCTTTTTAGGTCACATTGCAACTTTAATGATAAAAACTTTGTGTTTTGGTCTAAAAACGTTTCATTGCTGGATGATAAAGTGACCATTTTAGGTCACTTTGCAACTTTAATGATAAAAACTTTGTGTTTTGGTCTAAAAACGTTTCATTGCTGGATGATAAAGTGACCATTTTAGGTCACTTTGCAACTTTAATGAAAAAAACTTGAGCTAAAAAAGGCAATGATGATTTTTTTTAAAACTTAAGAGTTTTGGCACTAAGAAATGAATTTGCGACCAACATGAGCTAAAAAGCTAATAACTGGTATTCGATAAGTTACCCTTATGTGTCAAATGGTGAACTAGACATGGCGGATCGTGGTGCGCTTGCTTGTGGTGCTATTACTTGTGCAATTGTTGCTTGTGGTCCTGTTTTAGTGGTTCTGTTTTAGTTCTTGCTAGTTGTTTGTTGTGGTTTTTGGAGATATTGCTAGTTGTAGGGTAATGTTGTTGCTTTGTTGCTAGTTGCTGGGTAATGTTGTTGCTTATAAGGGAGAATGCTTGCACTTGTTTACTTTCTTGTGAACCTTTTGCAGAAGGGAATCGTACCTCTTGTGCAATTGCTTGTGGTGCTGTTGCTTTTGCGTGTTTGTGCATTTTTTAGACCTATTGCCTGTTGTGACATGGTTAGACTTGTGCAGTTTTGAGACATGGGTGACTTGTGCAGTTTGGCTAGACTGTTGTTGTGAACTCAGCACTCAAGTGCATTTTGAGACATTGTGACTTAAAATTTTTTCGAGGCGATGATGATTTTTTAGCCTTAAAATTTTTCCGAGGCGATGATGTTAATCGATGGATGTGAAAGTGAGATAAAATCTCACTTTGCAACCTTCGAACCTCGAGCCTCAAAAATTTTCGACTAATTTTCTTTAAAAAAAAAAAAAAAAAAAAAAAAAAAAAAAAAAAACTTGTATAAAACTAAAAAAGTTGTAAAAACTAAAAGTTGTAAAACAAAAAAAAAAACTTGTACAAAACTTGTAAAACTAAACTTAAAAAACTTGTATAAAACTTAAAAACTTGTAAAACAAAAATAAATGTTAGAACTTGTACAAAACTAAAACTTGTATTACTTTTATTTTGGCAAACCAAAACAAACCGAAGCACTCTAACCTCAAATTTTTATACTTTGCACGGTAATCGAAAAAAATTCCCCAATTATTAGCAAATACTTGCACAAGACCCCATAAATTTCATGCAGGTGCCTTGACAATACGACCCTTAAGTTATTGTTTAGTATTCTTTTCTTGTTCTTTTTAGATTTATAAATTTGTAGATGATTTATGGCATAGGAAATAAGATGCATCACCTGATCACCAATCGCGAAACAAAAAGAAAATAATAAGTGAATGCATGATCTTTCAAGATATGAGTTTGTATGATTGAAATAACCAAATGAAATAAAACAATACTTTAATAGGGAGTGGAGAAAGGTTGGTAAATAGTTTTTGGTGATTTCTTTCCCGATGCTTGATCTTACAAAGTTAAATACATCCGGATTCAGCAAGCTTTGCGGATCCAATAGGAGACATTGAGGCTGTTCGGATATCTGCATGAAAACAGATTATACATGATAAAAGTAATTTACTAAAAAAAAAACACTTAAAACAAAAAATAAAATAAAAGAATTTTCGACTGTGTATCATATTACTCGAGAAAAAGAGCTAATTCAAAACAGAATTATGATAACATGTGAAGAAAAATTAAAATGAGAATGGTAAGAAAAATCACTACACATTTCATATGTAAATAAATAAAAATAATAATAATAATAAAAAGAATGTTGCATTTCTTTTTAAAATTCTCTCATATTTAAAATGTGACTATAAATTTTTCTTATTATTATTATTTTTATTTATTTATTTATTTATTTTTATTATTATTTTTTTCTTTCTTACATGATCCGTTTCTATTCAAAGCATCACGTAAGTCGAGTTGAATTAGAGATATTTAAAGCTAATTCAAAGCATTCGTTTCTAAATGAAGTGTTTATAAATTTTAGAGATATTTAAAGCTGAAATTACATAATTATCCTCAACTTATATAACATGTCAACTTTTTCCATAAGTTGAGTTGAGTTAAGATTTTTTTTTTTTTTTTTTTTTTTTTTTTGCCTTTCATCCATAGTTAAGACATTATATTTTATAGAGTAAATTACATAAATGGTCTCTGTGGTTTGTCAAAAATTTCACCTATAGTCCCTCAAACTTAAAAGGTTGCATATATCGTCCCTATTGCCTCAAACGAATAACATGAATGGTCCTTCTGTTGGACGTCCGTCTATTGCAACGTTAAACCACACCCACGTGATACACACGTGAGGGTAAAATGGTATTTTCTCCTCCTACATTAGACTACTTAAGAGTTTTCCTTCCCAATAAACACACAGCACCCTCTCATTTAATTTTCCCTCTTCTCTCACCAAAACTACTCATCTTGAATCCGAAACCCTAAGTTAATCAAGATTGACCTTATGAACAATGGTGTTATCCGTGTGGAATATACGTGACGCTAATAAAAATGACGCAGTATTGGATTATGATCGTATTTATGGTAAGCTGCTATTGTGTTTTTGTTTATCAATTATGATCATGAAAAATGTTGTTAAGAATGTTTAATGAGATTTTCCTATGAAAACCATAACTAATAATGTGTTATTATTGTGTTTTTTCCAGCCAAGGACCCTAACTTTTTTAGTCTGAAGATTCATCATGGAGGGATGTTCTCAGAGTCACCAGGAAGGAAATATGTTAATGGTAGGTTTAGCTTTGTGGATAACCTAGATGTGGATATGTTTTCCGTGATCGAGTTGAATGAGATGGTTATGTTGTTAGGTTATGTAGGGATAGGATAATGTACTACCAATATTTGATTCTCGATCTTGATTTAGACCATGGGATTAGAGCTTTAGGTGATAAGGTTTTAAAAGGTACCATTTTGAGGGTCGCTTAAGTCCTTATTTGATCACTTTGTATCCGTTATTGCTTAATATCGCTCCTTTTCACTTTTAGGTCTCGTGAAGGCAAAATGTCGGAATGGCACTTATTTGGACGAAAAGGCGAATATATGAAGAAAATGGCCAAAGTCGAAATCGAGACACTCACAGCTGTCGAAAGTAGAAGGCGACGGCCAAAAGACATGACGCCGTCCCAAAATTATTGTGACGGCCGTAACCCAAAACTCAGATTTTCAAGAGACGGCGCCTAGTTGTGAAAGAGTAGGTCGTCGCTACTCGCACGGCCTAGATGCAATCCGCACGACGCCGAAGTCAAGAGGACGGCGCCACGGACATAAGGTGACGCCGCCGCAAGGTTAACGTGGCCAAGACGAAACCCTAACGAGTGGCGACACGACACGGCCACTAAACATAAGGTGACGCCGTCGCAATTGTAATCTTATATATAGAATCCGAATTTTTCGCCTTTGTGTGGAGAGTCTTTGGAGTAAAACCTAAAACCGAACCTAAGGTGTCTTGTACAAGATTTTAGGTTTTAAACCCTATCTTACATCAAGATAAGTCTTTACTTCATTAATTCAATTATGTCTTTGATTATTTGTGTGTATGCTTGCATGTTCTCCATGTCCCGCTAATTTATTTGTGTGTTTGCTTAGAAGTATGAAACTTAATTATTGAATATTGATTGGTTGTTTCTTATCTTAGTTGATTAATGATCTAGTAATGCGATAGGTCATTCGTTGTGTACTTAATGCTTGATTCATCTTTGTGAACCTTAGAGTATAATTACCGAGTAATTGTAGGCTAAACCATCCAAAGAGCGCCTTAGAGTAGGAGTTTATAATCTCTAGTGGGTTTGTAGACAAGACCCTTTGGTAAGTTCAAGAGTTAGGAGAAACGATACCCTACAACTTTAGACACACAACGCAACTAGAATAAGACGTGACACTCAACCATCAATAGGAGATAATTAAGGAGTAATACAAACTAAGTAAACACATCTTTAAACTATCATACGAGCACACATTAATTAGACATAGACTCCCACAACCTTAGTTTAGATAATTAGATAATAGTAGAGTAATCGGTAGAAATACCAACCCCCAAATCCAATACCCGAGATTCGTACTTTCCATTTTTCATAAAATATAAAAGATAAAAATAATCTTCCTCAACCTTAACCTTAGCGTAGTAACTCCCTACTAGCATTCCTATTCCCCAGAGAACGATATCAATACCCGTGGCTTACCCTAATTACTACACTACAACGATTAGGTTCATCGCCTAGGTGTTATAAAACTTGCTCAAGAAAAGGAAGTTCCTTTGACCCCGAACGACGCGTGTAGCGTTATCAAGTTTTGGCGCCGCCGGGAATAGAATAGCTAGTTAGTAGTCCACCTCGCTTAGGTTTCTTTGCTTGATTCCTATCAAGTAAACTTTTTCTCATTTTTAGATTTCTCTTAGTCTATCCCCTTCTTCGTGACCTTTGTTCGTAACCTCATCACTTTTCATCATGGAAGGTGATAACCCACTACCATTCATCAACCCACCACCAAATGACCCGCCAAGAGCCCGCACTTTGGTGAATACTCGAGACCAAGCCACCTAGGCTATAGGAACACCATTGAGCTTCCCGACCAAGCCCAAACTACGGCCCGCGATCCGACACCATCCGTTGGTGCAAAACGGATGTGATTCCATGGACTTCGTTCAAGATCCAAATCAAGATCCGAGGGATTTCTCAAAATCGCCGATTCCATCGACCTTGATGCTACTACTCGGGAGACCACGCTACCGCTGCCTCTTCCAATTCTCTACGGGACCAAGCTAGTAATTGGCTTGAGCGACTTCCCCACGGCCCATCTCAAGTCGATGATCTTACTCTCGCCTTGCTCAATTTTTCCCACCGGGAGAACCACTAAGCTTAGGCGAGACATCTTGACATTCCAAAGAGCCCAAGGTGAGTCTCTTTACAAAGCATGGACTCGATGAAGGAATTACTCCTGAGACTTCCACACCATGGCATTGATCTTTGGCTTCAAATCCAAATCTTCTATGATCATACCGATTTCATCACCGACGATCCATTGATCGAGTCACGGTGGAAGACTCAACGACTTTAATGCAGAGCAATCATGGGATATCATAGAGGAGCTCACGATCAAAGCTACGAAGATTGGAGTGAATCTCCAAACTCCGATTAACGTGGTTAATGCCATATCCACTCCTCCCGAATCCTCCGATACACTCAAGAGCAATTGAGTGCCATCGAGAGGAATTGATTATCTTATGGAAAGGCGTAAAAGAGCACCCGCACAAATTCCTCGAGAGATCGCCAACCGCCCACTCCACCAACCGCCCACACCTCTTTCGAATCCCCAAGTCGCGAGCAAAACCCAAGTTCCGCAAGGCGCCTGCTCTACTTCCCAATACCACTTTCACCAAGCTTCAAGGATCAAATGAGGAGTACATGGCAGCTCATACAGAGAGATTAGCCGATTTGAAGAGGAGGTTTATAGGCGAGAGAGGAAATGCAAGCAAAATGAAAGAAATGATGGATTTGGTAATTGAATTTACCAAAACAAAGGCTCCCAAAAAGTGCTCGAAGAAGCAATGATTGCCTCCCACTTCATTTGTAAACGCCTGCTTCCATCATGCCCGAGAATGCAAGGGCCGAGATGTGGAATACCGAGGAAAGCACGAAGGATGAGTCCATGCCTAATGATGAACCCGAGACCATTGAGTACTACCTTAAGCACGAAATTAACAAGAAAACCATTGCAAACCAAGTAAACAACTTTAGGTACAATGAAGTTCTTAGGGAAGCTCTTGAAGGAAAAATGACGGAAGAAGAATACGACGCTTACCTATGGAACCTCAGATGAGTTGGTTATAAAAACCGTTAATCAAGAAAACGAAACACCATGTGGAATTTCGTGATACCGCTTAGTATCGGTGACATGGACAATATAAATGCCTTGGCCGATCAAGGACCGATGTGAACATAATGCCATTGTCAATCTATAATAAGTTAACTAATGAGAAACCAAAGAAAACCGACCTTAGACTTTCCTTAGCTAATCATACTTATGTCCACCCCGTAGGAATCGCCGTTGATGTTCTAATTGAGGTGGCTAACATCGCTTATCCGTGGATTTCGTGATCATTGATGTTGAGGAAGATAAAACGCACTCTCATTCTTGGGACACCGCTCGCCACCGCCAAGGCAACCATTAAATGCGGAGAAGGCATCATGATACTCAAAAGCGGGAAGGGTACGCTAGGATACCCATCGTCCCAAGATATCCTCTTAAGATCATGGAAATGATTACGGTGGAAATCGAAAAGCCCTGATAACAATGTTAAGAAGAAGAATGACCTGGAAAAGGGCTTAGAGACTTTATGGTTCAAGGATTGTATGCGACATTGTGGAAACCCGATAAAAGTTAAGAAGCAATCCCACCTCATTACCTAAGGTACAAAAGGACCCTAAGGAATTTCTAAAGGAGAAAAGTGCTCTTGTATAGATCTCGGATAAGGGCATTACGAGGAAGAAACAAACCAAGATGGTTTGGGCCTTTCACGCTAAGGAGACCAATTTAAAAGATAAAACCGTCGCCATAATTGACAAATGCTGGCAAGGAATCCACGGTGAGCATACAGCGCCTACACCCTTTCGATGAAGGGAAAACAAAGAGTCAAGAGGGCGGTGGTGAGAAAACGAGAGCACGACTCACGAGTCTAGCTACAAGACTCTTTAATAAAGAAAAGCGCTTCATGGGAGGCAACCCATGCTTAATTGTTTGCTTGTTAGTGTCATATATCTTTTATTAATTGTTTATCCTCATGTTTAAATTTGTAAAATGCTTTATTTTGTTTTTAACCTCGCCTTAATTGCATATAAAGGTATTTTACATAAGGGATAAGTGTAGGAGGATTACACACGCTTTCAAAAGAAACGTAAACATGAGAATAACAATTAACTAAAAGATATTTATGTTTGTTTGTTCGAGTCAAATGCTTGTATCGAGTCATAATGGATGTTTTGCGTAAATTTTTCCGATTCTAAAGATGTAAATTTTCCGTAATTTTTCCGTAAAATCGCACCGCTTTTTGTCAGATAACCGACGGCGTCAGATTGCAACCGACGCCGTGAAGGAGTAAAACATCGATTACTTTTTCTCGCTTTTCGAGCTACTTATAAATTTTTGGAATTTTCTGTGTCTTAATTTTCTTAGAAATTCAGAAACATCCATTCCACAAGCATTATATCCTAGTTTAAATCGAGTCTTATATATATTATTACCACCGATTTTACGCGAAGGTTTCGCTTTGTTTTCTTCAAGTGTGTGTTTAGTTTGTCAAGAAGAAGTTACATAAGATTGGAAGGAGCTTTTCACGCAATAATTCTTCTTGAAAAGAATTTAACCACCACTTTACACGGATCCTACCGAGCTAATCGTGGGAGTATTAGTTTTTTCGCTTTTAATTACCTTCTTTATCATAACTTTGATATTTTCGGGAACATTGGGGACAATGTTCGCTTTAAGTGTAGGGAGGAAAATAAACGGAACTTTGAAACTATGCTTATCCTTGACTATTTGCTTTGTCCAATTGTATTTGTGTAATAAACCATGAGAAAATGTCGGTTAGGTAATTTTGGCACCAAATTTAAAATTTTTCATGACATATAGGAGTGGGCCATTAGTCTTAACAAAAGCTGCCTCACGGATAGGAAGTTGCATGACTAGCACAAAACCCTTACCACCCAAATTCCACCCAAAATGCGAGGATCGCCTTAGATTAGTAGGAATTAAAGCATTCATCTTTAATGCTTAGAGTGTGAACCGTAGTATATTAGATTCTAGAACTTGTTTTGTGATGCATTCCGAGATCGCAAGTGAGGCTACACTTGTGTAGTTAGGAATAACTAAATGATAAGAGGCATTAGGATAACCCTTGTTTGACACCGTAATATAATTACTTCTTCCATATCGGTTGAGTAATTCCCCACACCCTTTGCGTTGTACTCATCTTTAGTACACGATACCCCTAGTTAACCCCTCGAGCCTATCCTTTTCGCGGTTCTCGTGATGTTTCGGTTTTTCCGAATATCAATGAAGAGCATTGTTTACACCCCACCCCAAATATACACCCAAATCGCTTTAGCCTACCCCTTATGCACTCACTTTTAGTGCAAATGTTTGTTATCACCCTAAACCCTTAGTTCAATTATCTAGTTGCTTGCATAAGTTGCTAAGTCGAGTCATATCCTTTGTATACGCTTTGGGATGATTGGGATTCATGGAAAAGTTAAAGTTTATGAAATGACGGAAGGAACGTTAAATTCAAATTCCCTTTGTTTATGTAATAATGTACCCCAAGTGTTTTGATCTTTTCAATTCGGGTCAAATTAGTGTTAGAGTAATAAAACTCAAGTGTAGGGATATGCCCAAAACCCTAGTATTTTGATGTTATCATAGAGGATGGTAGAGTAAAAGTGTAAAAAAAAAAAAAAAAAAAAAAAAAAACTGCTACCATCCTACATCTATCCTTTAAATTTATGTTTGTTTATTTCGCTTATCTAGAGTTTAGAGTGTCGAGTCTTGGCTTAGCAACGCCATTCTTCATATGCATTTAACATAGAGATTTTTGACTTACCACCACTAAATAGCCTATCCCACCAAACCCTTATTTCCTACCGTAAGCCTAACGTTACAACCCTTTAAAGACCTCTTTGATAGTCTTTCCTAGGTGCTTACGCCAAAGCGATGGAGGTTTGATCTATTCTCAAGCCTATGGTAATCTATGTACTAGGACCGTTAATGAGTGTTTATCTTCCATTTCCTATATTGTTATATTTCATATATACACCCGAGAGAGATGCGAGTATCCAAACACCCCATGTGAGGTGCTAGTATGTATTTCCGTGCTTGTTATGACTTTTATGGGCTTATATGTGTTGTGGACCGCTTTGAATTAATGCTTCATGACCCCTAACTTATAAATTAATGGTTAAAGCACATTTGCTTGAGGACAAGCAAATAACAAGTGTAGGGATATTTGATAAGGTTTTAAAAGGTACCATTTTGAGGGTCGCTTAAGTCCTTATTTGATCACTTTGTATCCGTTATTGCTTAATATCGCTCCTTTTCACTTTTAGGTCTCGTGAAGGCAAAATGTCGGAATGGCACTTATTTGGACGAAAAGGCGCGAATATATGAAGAAAATGGCCAAAGTCGAAATCGAGACACTCACAGCTGTCGAAAGTAGAAGCGCGACGGCCAAAAGTTATGACGCCGTCCCAAAATTATTGTGACGGCCGTAACCCAAAACTCAGATTTTCAAGAGACGGCGCCTAGTTGTGAAAGAGTAGGTCGTCGCTACTCGCACGGCCTAGATGCAATCCGACGACGCCGGTCAAGAGGACGCGCCACGGACATAAGGTGACGCCGCCGCAAGGTTAACGTGGCCAAGACGAAACCCTAATGGCGGCGACACGACGCGCCACTAAACATAAGGTGACGCCGTCGCAATTGTAATCTTATATATAGAATCCGAATTTTTCGCCTTTGTGTGGAGAGTCTTTGGAGTAAAACCTAAACCGAACCTAAGGTGTCTTGTACAAGATTTTAGGGTTTTAAACCCTATCTTACATCAAGATAAGTCTTTACTTCATTAATTCAATTATGTCTTTGATTATTTGTGTGTATGCTTGCATGTTCTCCATGTCCCGCTAATTTATTTGTGTGTTTGCTTAGGAAGTATGAAACTTAATTATTGAATATTGATTGGTTGTTTTTATCTTAGTTGATTAATGATCTAGTAATGCGATAGGTCATTCGTTGTGTACTTAATGCTTGATTCATCTTTGTGAACCTTAGAGTATAATTACCGAGTAATTGTAGGCTAAACCATCCAAAGAGCGCCTTAGAGTAGGAGTTTATAATCTCTAGTGGGTTTGTAGACAAGACCCTTTGGTAAGTTCAAGAGTTAGGAGAAACGATACCCTACAACTTTAGACACACAACGCAACTAGAATAAGACGTGACACTCAACCATCAATAGGAGATAATTAAGGAGTAATACAAACTAAGTAAACACATCTTTAAACTATCATACGAGCACACATTAATTAGACATAGACTCCCACAACCTTAGTTTAGATAATTAGATAATAGTAGAGTAATCGGTAGAAATACCAACCCCCAAATCCAATACCCGAGATTCGACCTTTCCATTTTTCATAAAATATAAAAGATAAAAATAATCTTCCTCAACCTTAACCTTAGCGTAGTAACTCCCTACTAGCATTCCTATTCCCCAGAGAACGATATCAATACCCGTGGCTTACCCTAATTACTACACTACAACGATTAGGTTCATCGCCTAGGTGTTATAAAACTTGCTCAAGAAAAGGAAGTTCCTTTGACCCCGAACGACGCTGTAGCGTTATCATCTCTTGAAGGCAAAATGTGGAATGACACTTATTTGGACGAAAAGGCGCGAATATATGAAGAAAATGGCCAAAGTCGAATCGAGACACTCAAATCACCTTGAAAGCAGGCGGGCGTCGGTGTTAATTGCGACGCCGTCGGAGGATTTTTGTGACGATCAAGAGCCAAATACCCTATTTTCAAGTGACGACGTCGGCTTTAAAAGAGAGGCCGTTGCTACTCGACGGCCTAGATGCAACCTAAACGACGTCGAGGTTCAAGGGACGCGCCACAAGACATAAGGTGACGCCGTCGCAGAAGGTTAACGCGCCAAGACGAAACCCTAATGACGGCGACACGACGCGCCACGAAACATAAGGTGACGCCGTCGATATGTAATCTTATATATAGAATCCAATTTTTCGGTTTTAGAGAGAGTCTTTGGAGTAAAACCTAAACCGAACCTAAGGTGTCTTGTACAAGATTTTAGGGTTTTAAACCCTATCTTACATCAAGATAAGTATTTACTTAATTAATTCAATTATGTCTTTGATTATTTGTGTGTATGCTTGCATGTTCTCCATGTCCCGCTAATTTATTTGTGTGTTTGCTTAGGAAGTATGAAACTTAATTATTGAATATTGATTGGTTGTTTCTTATCTTAGTTGATCAATGATCTAGTAATGCGATAGGTCATCCGTTGTGTACTTAATGCTTGATTCATCTTTGTGAACCTTAGAATATGATTACCCGAGTAGTTGTAGGCTAAATTATCCAAAGAGTGCCTTAGAGTAAGAGTTTATCATCCTAGTGGGTTTTGTAGATGAGACCCTTTGGTAAGTTCAAAGAGTTGGGAGAAACGATACCCTACAACTTTAGACACACAACGCAACTAAGAATAAGGACGTGACAACTCAACCATCAATAGGAGATAATTAAGGAGTAATACAACCTAAGTAAACACATCTTTAAACTATCATACGAGCACACATTAACTAGACATAGACTACCCACAACCTTAGTTTAGATAATTAGATAATAGTAGAGTAATCGGTAGAAATACCAACCCCCAAATCCAATACCCGAGATTCGTACCTTTCCATTTCATAAAATATAAAAATACAAAAATAATCTTCCTCAACCTTAACCTTAGCGTAGTAACTTCTTACTAGCATTCCTATTCCCCTAGAGAACGATATCAATACCCGTGGCTTACCCTAATTACTACACTACAACGATTAGGTTCACTGCCTAGGGTGTTATAAAACTTGCTCGAAGAAAAGGAAGTTTCCTTGACCCCGAACGACGCGTGTAGCGTTATCAGGTATATCTGATGAAGCTACTGATTATATTGCTTCTTGGAATGGAGCTGATAAGTACCAAGTTAGTGGACCATGGTTTGATCAGTGTGTAGTGAATGTGACCCAGAGAACATGCACTTGTAGGTATTGGGAATTAACTGGCATACCTTGCAATCATGCAGTAGCAGTTAATTGGGACACGGCACGAACAATATGAATCCCGGTCTAATAAGAGTGGGTGCACCTTATTACGAGACTTGACACATGGAGGCAATGTACTCACACACCATTGGTCCAATTAATGGTCCAACAATGTGGCCTAAGTGTCAAATCCAGACAACTATTCTTCCACCAACATATCATCCACAACCAGGCAGACCAAAGAAGAAAAGAAAGAGATCTGCTACAGAAAAGATGGATATGGTTAAGGATGGTAAGCTATCAAGAGGCATGAAGACTGTTACTTGTGATTTGTGCAACCAGACAGGACACAACAAAAGAACCTGCAAAGGAAACAAGTCAAAGTCAAGTGCTGCTGCTAGTCAAAGTGCTACTCCAACTCAAAGTCAAGCTCCAAGTCAAAGTCAAACTTAAGGTACTGCAATTGAAGCTCCAAGTCAGACTCAAGGTACTCCAAGTCAGACTCAAGGTACTGCAAGTCAAACTTCTGGGAAGGGTAAAAAGACCGCAGTGAAAGATCTTTGTTAAGGGTAAGAAGAAGTCTTTAAAAGGAAACTCATTTGAAGATAACGCAAGTCAAAAAACTCTTGTTTTGGTCCATAAAACACTTGTCAATGTGTTATCTAGTATGTTGGTAGTACAAACACTTAACTTCATTTTGGTATGTAATATGTTATGTATGGCCAATGGCCAGTACTTCTTATGTTGGTGCTACAATTGTTATGTAGTATGTTATGTTGGTTACAATTGTACTTGGCATTATGGCATTCAGTTTTTGGGTTGTGATTTTGGGTCTATTTCGACATTTTTTATTGCTTTTGACTGCTAAAAATGGGTCAGTTTTTGGGTTGTGCTTTTGACTTTTAAATGGGTCAGTTTTTTGACCATAACAACACAAGCACAAGTAAACCAAAATTTAACCAATTCATAACATTTTTTGGTTGCTTTTAATTTCAAAATGGGTCACTTTTGACTTTTTTTATTGCTTTTGATTGACTTTGAATGTTTCACTTCAATGGGTAAAAGCAAAGTCACACACTAACAATATATACCAAAAGTACATATATACATAACATAGTGTTCCATTCCATACTTAGATCCATAACATAGTTTTTCAATTACAAAACACAATATTGACTACAAAAGTCAATATATCCATTACATGATACCAAAACCCTAATAACTTATGTTGACAATTTGAACCAACCAATCAGTAGAACAAATAACCATGTAATAACCACCATTTTTTTCATTCTTTGACGATTAGCTTCAGCTTCCAACAATCTAGCTTCAAGCATATTTCTTGCCCTCAAAAGTCCGGGTATGATGTTTACAGCACGAGCACACATTGGGGGATCATACCAATCAATGAATGGGCAAGTGGATCCCTAAAAAACAATCAATCAAAAGTACCATTGATTAGGGCTAAAAGCAAAAGCAATTGGAACCCTAATTTAAGATTCGAACACTTACATTTACAGACAACCAGTAAAATCGCCTTCCGTGGTTTATATCCATCCAAGATGCGCGAATGATCGCTCTTCTACCACAAGAACAATTAACCATTGTTGTTATTCAAGAAAATTAAGAGAAGAAGAAAAGATGGAACCGATGGGTGGGGTGGTATTATTTATCGAAGGAAAAAGGTAAGTATATAGTGAGATATGAGGAGAAAATACCATTTTACCTCACGTGTGTATCACGTGGGTCCGTTTAACGTTGCAATGACGAAGTCCAATGTAGGACCATTCATGTTATTCGCTCGAGGCAATAGGGATGATATATGCAACTTTTAAGTTTGAGGGACTATAGGTGAAATTTTTGACAAACCACAGGGACCATTTATGTAATTTACTCTATTTTATATTATTTAATTTGTTTTATTATCGCAGAACAAATATCCATGTTGCTTAACTAAACTCAATTATTAGTGTGTGACAATTGAAAATAAAAAATGTTGTTGGCATGGTGAAAATATTGTTAATATCAATTGTTGATACAAAAGTTGGGCGTTCTTTGTTTGGGCTCCGGCTCTCGTATCAATTGAGTCATGATTCTTTAGACCTGCGCACTAAGAGACAGAAAACACCGTTAGGCTTATCGTGGGATTGTCTCCCACGATTATCCTCCGGCGTGAGAGTAAGTAATCGGTTTAGGGTTAAAGGAGAGTTAGGGTTTTGAGATCGCGCTTTAACGAGGATAGGATTCCTTTATATACACACGGAATCCTTGTTGAGTTCAGTGTTCCCCAACCTTCGGCGATCCCGCCTAAGTCGGTTGGGGAATGATTATTCCATAATTAGGAGATATCCGATATCGATTTCATAAATAACATTGGGCTTGGGCCCGTGGGCCCAAATACTTATTGGCATAGCCCGCTCAGGCCGGGCTTATTAGTATCGGCTTTGGTCGGGTTCGTGACCCAAATATAGACTATACGTCATCATGTCCCCCAGCCTAGTATGCGCAAGTGATTGGGATGCGGATGCTAGACTAATAATCGCAATCAAGGAAAAGCTGCGAAGCGTAGCAAAGAAGCTAAAAAAGATACCCGCCTATACATTGTATCTAGGCATAGTATTTTAAAATGGACGCCTCGTAAATCGGGGGAAAGTAAC
This sequence comes from Chrysanthemum lavandulifolium, assembly GCA_022545495.1. Lineage (NCBI taxonomy): Eukaryota > Viridiplantae > Streptophyta > Magnoliopsida > Asterales > Asteraceae > Chrysanthemum > Chrysanthemum lavandulifolium. Next base: position 285,067,833 of record CM040241.1, read on the forward strand.
TGCAATAGCGTCACATCAAGTGATATGAACCACATGTTGGTGACAGTGGGATCCACGTGTCGCTCATCGCGTGGATGAGGAAACTTATATAACCATCTGCCTCATTTTACTGTGTTTCTCACAGTGAAAAACTCAATCTGCCATTGTTAAGAATCCTTTCATTTGCAAACCAGAAAACTGCCTATTCCAAAGGTAACTGCGCGTGCGCATTTAAAAAAAAATAAAAAAAAATACCATGGTCAAACAGTTATCTGATTTCACCTCTGATATCACCGAGAGCAAACTTCTAGAATTCACCTCAGATTATTTTATACCACTTGACGTGCATCCGGTAGTTCCGGGTGCGCGAGCATCTATTGCGTACTTCCCTGAAGGGAAAGTAGGGGTATACAAACGGTTTTTCGAATTCGCGAATCAACGTGTGCCCATATCCCGATTTCTGTGCGACGTATTGAATTATTAAAGTTCCGATTTATCCCACCAAAGACCGAATTGGTGCAACTAAAATTAAATTTGAGGTGAACCGCGTTCATCGCGCTAACCCTACTATCCATCTATTCCGCGATTTTATCACACGACATGGTCACGGGGCGGTATCTGCTAAGCGTTGTTGGTAAACTTCAAGTGTTATAATCGAAAAACTAGACGCGCTTAGAAATTGGAGGGAGTCATTTTTCTGGGTAAATGACGCATGCTTTCCGTGGCGTTATAATTTCTACACCCAGGGTACATTGCCGAAGGATGAGCGCCCCCTGCCTAGATCATATAGCGCGGAGGATGTGGAACTGATAAACGCCAACCGCATCCCCATTAGTTCCTATCCTGAGGAATTTTTGGTGCATATGGGCATTAGCCGCAATTACTTCGGTATGCCGGATGAGATGCCAATCTTCTTAGGCGTTGATGGCCAGGGTGGGTGCTCGTTCCTTCGCATCCCCTTGTTTAATTAATGTAAGAGCTTTCTTTTCCTTTTTGCACATTATGTAACCAGTGTATTTTTTGTCTTCTGTTGCCCAGAGATGGATCTTTTTCACGCTCGCAACCAGCGAAGCCGATCTGTGTGAATGTAGGACGCGCCAACGAAAGAAGGAGAAGAGCCCATATCGATGCTACCGCAGGCGCACTCGAAATGAATATAGAGAACAGGACCACCGCCTGTCGCACTAGAAGCGACGCCACGCAAAGCGCCAAGCCCCGTGAGTGCCATCCCCAAGAGGCAAACCATCACCCATGCAGTTGGCGCACCTATGGAAGAAGAGGAAGGAGAGGAGGAAGAATCCGGGCTGAAACGCAAAAGATCAATCGGAGAGGATGGCGCGAGCTCATCGAGGAAAAAACGCCCTGTGATCTTCACTGTGGAATCATCCTCTAGCGATGTTGCGTCACATCCCCCCTCGGCTAAGACTTCTAGCCCACAGTAAGTAATGTCATCAATGCTTTTTGCGCACCCACTGTTTATGTGGGAAATTAATAATTCTCTATCTGTGTATGTAGGTTTGAACAGTCATGGAGTCGCCCCTGTGGCAGTCCTCAGACATTCCGCTGGTCCGAGCCGCATAGCCAAAACGATGAGGACTTGTCTGCTGGGGATGCACCGATGGAGCAACCGGGTCAAGAGTTGAGTGCGTATGTCGCGCATCAAGCTTCAATAGTTGAGAAGCTAAAGGCTCAATTTACGGTGCCAAGGCGCGGCAAAGGATCGTAAAATTACGTCACGGAGGCGCAGCTTGGCTAGTGCCAAGGCCGAGGCAGAGTCCGAGGTGTACGCCTGTAAGGCCGAGGAAAGATGGCGCCGATGAGCCAACTAAGCCAGAGCGCAGAGGCCTCAGGTATAAGTCTTCGTGTCGCTGGGCACTGAAGTATTTAGAGAAGGGCAAAGAGGAGATGACTTCGCGGCTTTAAAACTTCGGTGCAACTTTTCAAAGTGCCTTAGAAGCGCAGGAGATGAAATTGCACAAGCTCAAAGATGGAGTACGACGAGGAGTTATATCCTCAGCTCTTGTCCACCCTTGTCGAGCGCAGATGGCTCATAGGCCATGGTCTTCGCCTTGTCAGACCGAGTACATCGGAGTCTCAAGTAGTAGATGCTTTCGATGGAGTGGTTCAGCCGCCTTTGAACGTGGTAAAGGCAGAGGCAAGTGGAAAAGCTTCATGAGGCGGATCTTTTGAAGGTGCTCACCGATAAGGTACCAGGTATAATGCGCAGCATACGATGAGTCAGTGTCCGCCATGGAGAAGATGAAGTCTTTGAGCTCCAATGATTGTTGAATTAGCGCGACCAAGATTATCCTATAGGGTAATAATGAGGGCTAACCTTGGCCAGCATCGCTCGAGGATGCATAGGCGCAACAGATTGCTTTTGAAACCCAATGAGTCCCGCTTGTGTGCTCGCTTTTGTTCGCCTCGCAATATCTTGAACCCGCTTGCTCGAGAGAAGGAAGTTCCATTGAAGCAAGTCTTGGAAGCGCATGCCACAAGGCTCGCCAAGAAGGAAGGTATCAAGGGCAAGGCCGTTTTGTGTGGCGTCGGCGCAACTCACCTCCCTCGGTCTGACGGGGTGCCTGTTAGTGTCGCTACTGTATCTTGTCAAGACTTCGATTTGTTGAAGTGTTTAAACGAGATTAAGGATGTATCAAACCGCGTGGGTAGCTCTTCTCTTGAGCGTTGTAATAGTTGTTAGGTTGTAACTTGTGAAGTAAACATCCTTTTGTAAGCACGTATGGTACTTAAAGGAATTTTTTGTTTGAATGGTGTTGCTGCTTATAGTATTTGCACTTAGTTACGTGTATTTCCATAAAAAAACGTGTGTATTATCTAAGGAACAAACTATTGTATAAGCGCAGATAAGATGTGAAGTTCATAATCATGTATGAGATTCATGGTGTACTTAAGAAATAATTTCTAAGTGCTTTTTTATCATAGTCGTGTATGTTGTGATATGCGCAGATCAGAATATCATATCAAGGAATCAAGTGTCTTGGTTCCTAAGTTGTTAAACGCACCATATGCATTATTGCGCACCCGTCGTGGGATGCGTATAAAACTTATTCCAACGCCTCGAGAACAAGGTGTTTAACAAGGATACATGATCCAATGTTGACGGGTTTGCAACCTCTTACTCAACAAGTTGTTTAGTAGGTTAACTTATCCTTTACCATCGTGGGTTTATTTTAGTGCATGCACGCCATGTAGGCAAAAGATCAAAGATGTTAAGACATAAAATATATAGAAATAACAAATTGAAATGTGTCATAGAGTTAGCTAGAAACCGCGACGTTTTATTGATACTTGCAAGTTTTTATGAAAGAAAATAAATAAGACATTTGCCTAAGTAAAATAAAAAAGTAATTACACGGATATTTTATTGAGCACTTCACTAGAGTGCGGGAGTATCCGTGCGCTGGGCCGTAGCCATTCCTATAGATAGCATCGCTTAAGGTTTCAGATGTTCCATGTGCGTGGTAGTTCATGACCATCCATGTCTCGTAGCTTGTACGCACTGTTCTTAGTGCTTCAAGAACCTCATAGGGTCCTTCCCACTTCGGTCCAAGTTCGCTCGTGTCTTCGCATGGCTCGTGATCATTGGCGCAGTAAACGAAGTCACCGGTTCAATGAAACGCCTGCACTTTAGCATCATAGTACCCTTTCATTTTGACTTTGATTTTGTCACAGATAGTCGCTGCTCGCGCCTTTCTTCCAAAGCAAAGTCTAAGTCAATACGCCACTCGTCGTCATTGGTAGCCATATTGATTTCAAAGAAGATCGAGATAGTTGGCATCCCAATTTCACCGGTATAACCGCTTCGTCCCATAGACTAGAGAAAGGGGTGTCCCCCGTCGGTTTTGATTGAAGTGCGGTGCGCCACGTAACGGCGATAGTTCTTCTACCCACCTTCCTTTGCGCTTGTCAAGGCGCTTTTAATGCCTTCACCCGTGCTCGATTAGCACGCTCTACTGCCGCTGGTTTGTGGGTGTTTGACCGACGCCGGCGTCGCGGTGATTTTTAACTTCTCGCACCGCTTTGAAGGGGTTGTCGCGTAATTGTTTCCTATTGTCCGAGATGATTTCTCGGGTAGCTCAAGCAAGCATACAATATTTTCCCGCACAAAGAGTTTTACCCGGTTGCGATGATTGTTACCACCGCTTTGCTTCGATCCACTTAGAGAAGTAGTCTATGGCTACTATGAGGAACTTTAATCCTCCCGCCGCGACAGGAAAGGTCCCGCTGATGTCGATACCCCACTTGTAAATGGCCATGGTGCCGTAATGGGTGTTAGTTCTGTTGTGGTTGGCGTGGAACGGGTCTATGTATTTGGCGTCGCGACTTTCTTATTAAGTCCCGCGATCGCGTGCATGAGTGGGCCAATAGTATCCTCGACCTTATGCGCGCCACCACGGACCGTGGTCCCAATGCATGCCGCATGAACCTTCGGATTTCCGCAGACATAATTTGCTTGTGGGGACCAACACAACGGAGCCATGGTTGTAGGAAGGAGCGTCGATATAGTATGTTGTCCCAAGTTCAAACTTCAGGCTGCTCGCCGTATCCTTTGGGCGCCCTTCGCTCTTGGGGTAATACTTTGCTTATGAATTCTTCTATCGGTGTCATCCATGTAGGACCGCCTTCCTCTATTATCGTGGATATTTCCATCTCTCGAGATGGATTTGCTTTTCAACGCTTCCACCAAAGACTTGTTTTGATAGGTGTGCAAAGCTTGTCGATGCGATCTTGCTTAGCGCATCCGCCTTCGATTTTTCCCTCTAGAACTTCGCTTGATAGTGAACCCGTCAAAGCCTTAGATTAGTGCCTTGGTCTTGTCAAGACATGAATCATGTTTTCCTTCGCCACGCATCGCCCAAAGACGTGGTTAGCTACTAGCCGGAATCTACATTCGCCCATGTTACGTACACCCATTCGAGCCGCAATGCGAGTCCAACGATTAGGGCTTCATACCGCCTCATTATTTGTTGTCATAATTCAAAATGCAGCGCGAAGTTTATTCCATTCCTTTCGGATTTGCGAGGACGAGGCTCGCCCTCGACCCATCAACGCACGAAGATCCATCCGTGAACAAAATCCATGGATCTTGTAGTTCCTTCTTACTGCGCCGCGCATCATCGGTGGTCGGCTTTTCGATGATGAAACGGGCCAGTATCCGCCCTTTACCGCAGTCAGGTCTCAGAGGGATATGTTTTGCTCACCTAGCAACACACTCCACTTCGTAGTCGCCCGGCGCGCGTGTTGGAGATGATTTGCTTGATCGGTTGGTCTCGTGATTGCCGCTATCGCAAGCGCTGAAGTACCGCGTACCGTTTGGCAACGAACACTAATGCTAGGACCAACTTTTCCATTGCGCTATAATTCATCTCCGTTTTTGAGCGCTTTGCTTACAAAGTAAACAGTGTTTTGATGAATTCCTATCCGCCAAGAACACCGCGCCATCGCTCCCTAGGTTGCGGATAAGTACATAATCAACTCTTCCCGGCCTGGTGCTACAAGTGCTGGGAGCGTTGTGTGTTGTTTAAGCTGTGTCAAAGGCCTCTTTCGCCTCCGTAGTCCACCAAAATCTCCCTTTTATACACTTCTTGAGTGTTTTGAAAAGAGGAAGTGATTTGTCACGACTGGACAGGAATCTGTTTAGACCGGCCAACTTTCCATTGAGAGATTGGACTTCCTTCAACGAGCGTAGTGAAGGAAGTTCAATGACAGCCTTAGTTTTTTCTGGACACGGTTTTATGCCATCAGGTTCTATTAGGTATCCCAGAAACATGCCTTTTGTAGCGCCAAAAGTGCATTTTTTAGGATTGAGCTTCATGTTGATTTCCTTGAGTGTCTTAAATGTTTCCTCAATGTCGCGCACCAACTCATCTTCAGTATGGCTCTTTATGACCAGGTCATCAACGTAAACCTCTAAGTTGCGGCCCACCTGTTTTTTGCATTATCTACTAACCACGATAGTGGCACTGTGATTCTTCAAGCCAAAACGCATTTTGGTGTAGCAAGAGACGCATGGCTTGTGTGAAAGGTCGCTTTTTCCTCGCCCTCCTTAGCCATCCGGATTTGATGGTATCCTTTGTATGCATCGAGAAAGAATTTTAGCCGGTATCCACACAAAGATTCTACCTTCCGCCTATCTCCTAGTGGGTAGCGCCTTATGGACATGCCTTATCGAGGTCCGTAGTTCACACACATTCTCCGCCCACCGTCGTTTCTTCTTAACCATTATCGGGTTAGAAAGCCGCCATGGTAGTAGACTCTCGCATGATTCCCCGCCTACTAGCTTGTGTACCGCCAGATTGCTCGAGGCCTCGAGCCCGCCGCCGCTTCTTGGCGTACAGACACAGTATCCTTGTCGGATTCTTAACTTATGTTCGTGATCGAACGTGGTACCCGGTTATGTGCTTTGGCCCCATGCAAAATGTCCAAATTTTTGCAAAGAGCGCAACACGTACCGCTTCTTGGCTGTCCGACAAATGATCCTCCTATTGATATTTCCTGCTCGGTAATCGTGATGAATTGCGACCTTCGTGTTTGGAACTTTGGCTGCGTTGTTCGGGATGGGTGCCGCTCGCATGTAATCGTGTTACATTCTCTATGTGGCATGTGGCTTTGTAGAGCGACAATACCACCTTCCATCGGGAATTTAAGCATCCCATGTGTCGTGGATTCGGTATTGGCGCATGGTCGATATCCCGGTCTTCCGATGATGCCATTGTATGGCGAAGGGATTTGATCACCATAAATTCCATCCAGCGAATGTGAGTGTTCTTTATTGCCCACGCCGACTAATAAGCGATGTTGCCCATAGGCCATATCTTTTCTCCCAGAAACCATCGGTCCGTCCGACCGGCTTAATTGATCGTGAAATTTCGTGTCGCAATCGCTTGAAGCAAAGTCTTTCATACATGATGTCCGCAGATGCTCCTCCATCAACGTACATGCGTGGATTTCGTGACCCCGCACTAATTTCGATGGTAGCGGCCCACCACCGTTGTTTGCGCTAATGGGAAAGAGATTTCATTTCCACGGAAAACTTCGGCCGACCTTCCGCTTAGTAACCCCCCGCCATGATTGTATCATGTAGATGGTGTCACCTTGTCCTTGGGTGCCTCTTTCTTGTTCCCATTCTTCCGCCTATCCTTTCCTTCCTTGATGTTCTCGACCGTGGTCCAATCGCCTCTTTAACCATTTTATCAATGAGTGGCGCAGCTTGAACACATTCGTTAAAGTGGCCCTTATGTGCGCGGTAGTCACAAGATCCACCGCCCACGCCGATCCTCCGAGTGCGATTTGTGGCGGTCTTGGAAAGTTCGCCTACCTGCGTAGTATTTTCGAGTTCTTGGTCACGGATATACTTGTCGTTATCCCATCCACTCCTCGACCGCGTAGCTTTATTGCGTTGTTGCTCCGGCCATTGATTGTCTCCCGTGTTGTTCTCGTGACCGTAGCTTGAGTAGCCTTCTTGCTATCACGCGCGGCTTCTCCTCGACGGAAGGACCTTTTCCGCTTCATTAGTTCATCAAGGTTCGGGGATCTTGTCGCTCACCTTTTGATGAGTTATGGGTTATTGATCCCGCTCATGAACCCCGAGATTTTCAAGCTTGGTACACCTTAACTCGCATGCACTCATCTTTGAAGCGCCCATATATGCGCTAGATTCTCTCGGCGCTATTTTACCCTAGCGAGTTCGACAGATTTTAGCGCACTTCTTCCGTTGAGCGAAGTTTAGCGAACGCCTTTCCGAACTCTTCAAAGCCATCGATGCTTCGCGTGGAAGCTTATCAACCGCCCGCACGCTACCACAAGTGTGGAATTGATCATGCGGCACCACATGTGTTGTGTTTTCGATAGTAGCGCCGATTCAAAATTTTAGGTGATCGCCGGATCACCGTCTGGCCATAGGTTTTGACATTAGCGGGCATGCGCTCTTCTCTTATCTTCGAGAAATTGTTGATACGCCGACTAAACGCATCCACCTTTTGGCGGCGCCACTAAGAGACATGTCTTCATCCTTCGTCACGGTGATTTCCTCCCTGACTTCCAACGTCGGTTTGCTATCCTCGTTGTCCGAGGAATTGCTAGAGGATGAATTTTTTTCCTTCGGCGCCATACCGACCGCCCTCGACCTGCATCATGGCTTTCACTGGGGAGTATCGTCAAGTATGTCCCGAACTCGCGGCTACCAACCGGCGTGACATTGGTGCTTCGCTCATCCTCCTCACTTTTTTCCGGATGTCGCGAGCGAGATGTCTCATCATCCTCGACTCTCCTCCCGATTCTGCTGAACATCGGGGTCGGCGATCGCCTCCCGCGCTCTCTTTCCGACGACGCGCGGGAAGTTTCAGATTCGAGTCGAAATTGAGTCGGGCTTGTAGGCTTCGACTCGACCTCTTTTTTCTTCCTCTTACATGAGAGTAGCCAAGGTTTCGTAGTTTCTGGATACGAACCTCGATGTTAGTTCCATGCGATGACCCCTTCTAGAGCGAGGGTGTTTGTTTCACCACTATGCCCTTGTTTCGTCAAAGCGCCCCGTGCCTTTGTCGGTCGGCCTCAGCACCGATTGCGGGAGTGGTAGAGCGGTCGCAGAGATCTCATGCGTTGGTGGTGGTCAGGTGGCCTGGTTGTCCCCGAGCGGTTCTACCAGAGAAGACCAATTCTTGGCCCGATCCCCGGTTTTAGCAACACCGGTCGTCCCGTGTTTGCTTAGAAGTCGATCCAATGTGCAACTTCTTTCCTGCATGGTCCGTTTACGATCACGATTTCGTGCTTCGTCATTCTAGTTCTTAGTGATTGGTCCCACTAAGGCGCCACTTGTTGATACAAAAGTTGGGGTTCCTTGTTTGGCCCGGCCTCGATCAATCGAGTCTGATTCTTGAAACCCGCGACTAAGAGATGAGAAAACACCGTTAGGCTTATCGTGGGATTGTCTCCACGATTATCCTCCCGTGAGAATAAGTAATCGGTTTAGGGTTAAAGGAGAGTTAGGTTTCGAGAGCGCACTTTAACGAGGATATGATTCCTTTATATACACACTAATCCTTGTTGGTTCAGTGTTCCCCAACCTTCGCGATCCCGCCTAAGTCGGTTGGGAATAATTATTCCATAATTAGAGATATCCGATATCGTATTTCATAAATAACATTGGGCTTGGGCCTTCATGGGCCCAAATACTTATTGGCATAGCCCAGTTCGTGCTGGGCTTATTAGTATGGGGCTTTGGTCGGGTTCGTGACCCGAATATAGACTATACGTCATCATCAATAATATCGGTGTTAAAGATATTCGAAAACTGCTTGATGATGTGTTTCTCCCTAAAGACGAGGTTCCTACGAGGTGGGTTAAGGTGATTCCAATTAAGATAAATGTCTTTGCTTCGAAGGTTTCGGATCGCCTCCCCACTCGGAAAATTTAGCTCAACGTGGTGTGTCATGCTTTCCTTTCTTGTCCGAATTGCAACAACGGTCAAGAGCACTTGGGCATATTTTATTTAGCTTTGATATTGCAAGCGATGTATCTCTGATGATCTCAGAGGTGGTGGAATCGACTTGGCATCCTTTTGACTCGTACTCTTCATGGATCTCTTGGTTCAAGCGCTGAGGATGAGATCTCGACTAAAGACGTGCTAGAAGGGTTTTCTATACATCCCGGTGGAGCATCCGGTATTTCGCAACCAAATCCTTTTGCACCAAAAATCCTCGTAAAGATGTTCTATTTGACGATATTGTTATGAGATCTTTTCTTGGTGTGGCGCTAGATGTAAAAGTAGTATTGCCGGGATAGTTGGTTACAACACCTTTATCTTCTTTTCAGAATTGCTCAATTTCTTTGCCAGTGCTTTTTCTAATAAAATCGTTGTTGCTCAATATATATATATATATATATATATATATATATATATATATATATATATATATATATATATATATATATATATATATATATGTATATAAAATATCGGACATATATATTCTACTAGGATAATTACAAATTAGGTTCATGTATGGTTCGTCGTATTAGGAGATTGTTGTTTTAATAGACTATTAACATGATATTTGGTTTATTTTATCTTAGGCTACAAGTTAGAGAATGACTTGTAACATCTTTTATTATAAAGAGTTTCGGCATCATCCAAATTACATACACTTAATGACTCTTGAGCATGAATGAAACACAATGACTCTTATCATAATGGAACACATAATATCGATGATTAATGGATTTTCTATTCGTTTCAAACTATTAAATTATCCTTTTTTGTCATTTTACATGTTACATTACACTTATAGTTATCTTATCAAACACTAATATAAAACAAAAAAGCCACAACCTGTAGCAATCGTTCTCATCTTACAATTACCAGTTATTAGTTTACAGCTAATTTTACCAAGCATAATCTTAATAAACTATTATCTTCATCCCAAAATTTAAGTTCATTTTGACTTTGTTTTGCTACTTTCACCTTAATTATTATTTTTGTGTTATATAATACTTGATGCATAATATATAAACGGATTGTGTTTTAAATGTATTTTCATTGTTATACATTTATTAAGTATTATATAACACGAAAATATATAACTAAAGTTAAAGTTGCAAAATAAAAGTTAAAATGTGTAGAGATATAGAATGAATCGTGTATCTCATATTCTCATTAATGAACCAACCAATACATTATATAGTTTGACAACCCTGCATAATAAACATAACATCGGGCCATAGCCCAAACATAATAAACGGGCTTATCAATATTACACGACTAACACTCCCCGCAATGGAGCGAGAGACACCGAACACTCAAACCTACGAAACTCTTGAAACAATGCGTAGGTAGACCCTTAGTGAAAATGTCGATATCGATAATGGATGGAACACGAAGAACCCGAACTTGCCCAACCGCAACCAAACTCGAACAAAATGATATCAATCTAAATATGTTTTGTACACTGAAGTTGAACCGGATTAGAAGACAAATATATTGCACTAACATTATCACAATACACAAACAGAAGCGGAAGACAATGGTGTATGCAGCTTCACGAAGAAGATTATGTGAACCAATGTGTCTCGCAACAAAGATTAATAACACCACGATATTCAAATTTCAAGACTAGAACGAGAAAGCGTTGGTTGACGCTTAGAAGACCACGAGAGCAAGTTGTTACCAAGAAAAACACAATAGCTAGAGGTGGATCGCCGAGTAGAAGGACAACCAACCCAGTCAGCATCTGAATAAGCCACCAAAGATGAGGTAGTAGATGAAAACAACTGCAATCCAAAATCTAAAGTACCCTTAATATATCGCAAAATACGCTTAAGAGCTGAGAAATGCGGCTCGCGAGGATCATGCATGTAGAGACAAACCTGCTGTACAACATACGAAATATCAGGTCTTGTAAAAGTAAGATACTGCAAAGAACCTACAAGACTCCGATATAGAGTAGTATCAGAAACCGAATCACCATCAGCACCCAGTTTAGACTCAGTATCAACAGGAGTCTGACTAGAGTTACAATCAAGCATACGAGCATGCTCCAAGACCTTAGTAGCATACTTGCATTGAGATAAGAACATCTTGTAGAATCACGTAATGTATATCTCTAAAATAATTATGGAACCCCATCCGCTCATTGAAAATTCCCGATGTAGAGACGTAATAATCATCGTGAATAATAACCTCGGCCAAGCAAGAAGAACAATATCATCAACATATAGTAACAAATAATCGTTTCCAATTCGTGTCTATAAATAAATAACGACAATTCACAACGACTAGAAATAAACCCAACCCGAGTAATGTAAACGCTAAAACCATGCGCATCGTGCCTGCTTAAGACCATAGAGAGACTGCTGCAATAAAAAAACATGATCAGGATAATCAGGATCCCAAAACCCAGGTGGCTGATGCATATAAACTGTCTCTGCCGAATCACCATGAAGAAAAACATTCTTGACATCTAGCTAACGAACTGGTCAATGTCGAGAAATAGCTAAACTAAGGACCGTCCTAATAATGCCAGGTTTAACCACTGGACTAAAGGTCTCATCAGCATCCACACCCTCTATCTGAGTGCTACCATTCGCGACAAGGCGAGCCTTGTAGCGACTAAGAGTGCCATATGCTAAAAACTTGTGACTAAATAACCACATACATCGAATGATATTGGCAGTTGTAGGTCTAGGTACAAGAGTCCAAGTTTTATATTTAATAAGAGCATTATGCTCAACACAATGTTGCAAAAATCGGTCAACTTGGCCGATTAATCGTTAATTTAATCGGCCGAATACTTTGTCGATTTTTGAAAATCGGTTGAAAAATCAGCCTAGGAAAAAAAATCGACACAAAGCAGTTAAAAAATCGGTCGATTAATCGGCCGAATCGGGAAAATCGGTCATTTTAAAAATAATAATAATTTAGGCATTATACTTAATTTGAGGATCGATATTTCACTTATAACACACAACGGGCATAATAATTAATTGGAGCCTTTATCGAGATTTGGAAACATGCTTGCTTGGAATCGGTTAAGATTTTTAGTTTGGGCTCCGAAATGCCAAAAATGCAGAAAGTTAACCGATTAATCACCGATTAATCCCGACTGACCGATTACTCGTTGACGGTGGTCGACCGCCCGACTACCGATTCACGATTTTTGCAACATTGGCTCATCATGCATAGCACCTTGCCAATTGGGATCATTAAACGCTTCATTGTAAGACTTAGGTAATGGAGAGACAGAAGACACATGTAAATTAAACCGTTAAGTGGGACAATTAGTTCCAACATGATAACGTGTGATCATAGGGTGTGTTTACGAAGGGTTAGGATTTGGGTTAACAGGTGGAGTGGGCGGAGGTGGGTTAGGATGAGGGTTAACAGGTGGGGAGGGGTTTATAGTGGGGTGAATAGGTGGAGTCGACATGGGAGTTGTCGGTTCAGGGGATAACGGTGGTGGACTAAAAGGCTCAACTGGGTTACGGAGAGTAAGAAGTGTAGGTAAATGAGTGATACGGGGTGAGCTAATGATATTGGATATGACATCTGATGATTCTTCCAAGAAATCATAGGAGGTATTGAGGTGTGGCAAGTGCCAAACGGAAAACAAATCTCATCAAAGGTAACATGACGGAAATAATGATTTTATTAGGTTGAGGTCAACGCAACGAAAGCCACGATGATTGGCATCATGACCCAAAAGATACAAGGCGTGGCTCTCAGGCTCAAGTTTTGTGCGGTATCGAGATGTGGATAAAAAGACACCCAAAGGCACGAAGATGGTATAGTCGTGTCTTACCAAAAAGGCAGTGAAAGGGACGCCATTGTCAATGGCACGTGAAGGTAAAATATTTAAGAGATAAATAGCCATATTAAGAGCCTCTCACCAATAATTAGGAGGTAGGAAGTGAAACAATAATGTACCTGATAAGATTATTAATGGTTCGAATCATCCTTTCGCATTTCCGCTTTGTTAAGAGGTGCGAGGCAACAAAAACTAAATTAAATCCCATTTTTAGCAAATATGTATACCACCATGATCACACCGAAACGACTTAATATCACGATTAAATTGAGTACTAATAAATGTACTAAATAACATAAACTTAGACAAAACATCGACTTATGAACCAGAGGATAAACCCAAACATAATGCGAATAATGATCCAAAATAAAACATAGTATTTAAAACCCGAAGACTTGAATTCGAGATGTCCAAAATCCGAGTGTACAATATCAAACTAAGACCGAACCAAACTATTAGAACTAACAAATGGAAGTTTCACGGTTTGCCTGTCGACAAGCATGACAAAGAACAGGGACTCTCCTTATTACACCTAAATAGAGTTGCTAGAAAGGACACGACGAACACTTCACTTCGGATGTCCAAGACGTTGATGCCACGATAACGACTTGTAAGAAAAACATGGAATTGTGGAAGGTGGGTGATGTGGTAAAATTGCCATTGATATCACAGCGGTGCAGACCCGACGCGTTTGAAAGTCCTTAACAGAAAAACTAAAAGGATCAAACTCAACCGTGCAATAATTATCACGAACAAACTGACGAACATAAATTAAATTTTTGACAATATTGGGAGTAATCAAGCCTTTTTTTAAATACAGAGAACGATAAAAGGTAGGCAAAATGCTATGGCGAGAGTTGGTAACGGGAATAGAACGCTCGTCACCAACCGCGACGGATGGGTAAATGCACGAATTAAAAATATCACTAAGACAATTAACCGATTCATTAATATGAGAGGACACACCTGTATCCATATTCCAATTTCCAGCAGTAGGATCCTGAAGTGCCACTGTGTTAAAAATACCGGACATCATAGTTTCCTGTCCATGTAACTGACCCTGGCACCCTGCTGATGACCAGCTGCAATTGGTTGAATCGGACCCTGCTGTTGAACCTGTGAACCATTCCTTATAGAACCAGTGGAGTGGGAACCTTCCAAAACTTGACCCCACATCTGCTGTTGAAAGGACACGTAGAGATATAGAATGAATCTTGTATCTCATTAATGAACCAACCAATACATTAGGCCAATGCTAATGGTGCGTTGCACACCCAACCAACCGAACAGCTCAACCGCGTTCCTCCCTCTAGCACAACCCACCCCAACCGAGTCACACCCCAACCATTTCAAAGTTTTGGTTTGTCAGCCAACCGAAACAATTACACACTTTCTCTTCTTTTTCTAGCCGTTGGGTAATCCTATTTTGACTTGAACAAGAAAAAAAAAAGAAGATAAACACAAGATCTCAGAATCGTAGATCTTGAACATACAAAACGGTTTCATCATAGATCTTGAAGATACAAAACGGAAAAACACCAAAACCTACCCGAGACCTCTTTATAGAGATCTTGAAGATAATCCACATATGCTTCGGTTTGTGTTGTTTTCGAACTACCCTTTGATTGTGGAGAAGAAAGGTGGATGATGGATATGCGGTGATTTTTACGTGGTGGTGGTGGACTTGTGGTTGAAACTTGGGATCACCGGATCATTATGTGTTTGAGAAGTTTATGCAAGAATTTGTGTTTTGCCAGAAAAAATAGGTGGAAGGAAAAGAAAGAAATATCTAGATTCAAGTTTTAGGTGATGACTTCTTAAGCCAACTAAATGATTGATGACATCTATTGTAGCATGTAGTGACTATTGTAGTCAAATATTTTTTTTTTGAACAAATGTAGTCAAATATTTGATGACATCTTTTTACGCAGCTCATATTGTTGGATCTTTAGAAACAATATATGAATACTACATATATGCACTTGTTATTGTGCATATAGGAGATGGTACTGGTTCCACCCTTTGAAATGTTTTTTTACTTATAAATGAAGTTTTAATTTTTTAAAGAAAAAGTTACGGTTGTTATCATGGATTACTATTAAGAAATTGGTTGGGGTGTATTCTTCTAGAAAAAAGACGATGTAGACAGACGTGGCAGGCGACCACAAAACTTATAATACCATTAAGATTTACTTTATATGGTTTGACAACCCCACATAATAAACATAACATCGGGCCATAGCCCAAACATAATAAATGGGCCTATCAAGATTACACGACTAAAGAAAGCTCAATATGATCACAAATTTACCATGATCCAACGAACCAATAATAACTATTCATTTTTTAATACGATTAACTTTCACCCTTTTTTAAAAATTAAATATCTCGCAAACCGTTAATCGTTACGATAAAAATTATCTATCATGACGAGAATTAAATTATCTTTCATGATACGACTACTATATATTTTTAACCATTTTTTTCAAAATTTCGGTCAACAAAAATCATATATGATTTGTGAAAATCATATATGATTCGATTTTTACTAATCATATATGATTTTGAGAATCATATATGATTCAGAAAATCATATATGATTCATAAAATCGAATCATACATGATTTTGAAAATCATATATGATTAGTGAAAATCATATACGATTTTTTCTGACGGAATTTTGAAAAAAAACGTTTATTTAAAATATATAAAAGTGCATATCTATCAAAGATAATTTAATTCTCGTCATGATAGATTTTTTATATTTTGAAAACTTACCGCTTATAAGATATGTTGTTTTAAAAAAAAGTGGAAAATGATTTTTATTAATTTAGATAAAGATGGAGGCTATGATTGGCTCATTTGTTTCTATGTAAATATGGGCTCTATATTAATTTAGATAAAATGGACTTAAGTTTTAAGAGGAGGAAATAATAAACTTATTGCAAAGAATATTTTACCATTGTAGATGACACAGTGCCAACTGATATTCGACTAAGGGTATGTTTGGTGCGATTGGGTGGAGCTCAATGTATTTGGCTAGGCTTTATTATATGTTCGAAGTTGAAATTAGATTTTATAGACTGTTTCAAGAAACTACGGGTGCTATTTGAATTTATTATTGCAAAATTACTAAAAATGATATAATTAAATGAGTTTTATGATATATGTTAGATATTTTTATGTAAATATGTAATTTATGGTTCATAAAATCTTAAGTTTTTACCATTTTATTGCATTAAAGTTTTAGTTCCCTATGAGTGCTTATGATTCATAAGTTCGCACGACAAATCCAGACTTATTTTATGTTCTTATTTTTGTGTTCTCGCTCTCCATGTTCCCCTCATAGTTCATTGCCAAACACAGCCTAAGTTCTAATTGCTCACAACTTTTGGGCTTATTTGGGTCAATACAATAGAGTTTTTTCTAGCCCATTAACGTCTAGAACACATATCTCATTTCATATCTACATCTTTCTTTGAGTAATAAGTCAAAATTTACAAATACAATTATCAGTGTTTGCCACACAGGGTCCAACTGTCTAAGGATCAACATCTTTCTTAACTCGTAAATAATCCATGTTTTAGAGTACTTTAGCTGATAACATGGAGTTTTAAGCAAAAAGGTATAAAATCTATAAACCAACTAAGCCAAACATGCTAACATTTTCAAATTGATGCAAATGTTACACATTATGCTTTTGTATTACAAACACATAATAGTTAACACACCAAACGTAAAATTTCGAAACATCGATTTTAAAGCAACCAATGACGAATCTTAGCCTTGACACCTTTCTCTTTAATCGTATCCAAACTAGGCTTCCATGTATTTTTCGCGGACAATTGCCTGCTCAAAAAGTACTCACCCCTTTCTTCCAAATCCAATCCTAAATCTCTAAACAACGCCGGTTTTGACACAACGAGCCCTTTCTCGTCCTTATGCTCCTTTTTCTTACTCTTAACAACCGTTGCAGGACACATCCTAGCAAATAAAGGAAGAAACCCCGTGTAAGCTGACACAAACGACGACCCAGGGTCCAAAATAACATTAGCCCTTAATAGTAGTCGACGTGCATCTTCAGTCGATAATGAGTTCCCTCTTTTCTTGGGGATCATCATGTAAACTTTGTTAGTCTCGAGTAACATGTCTGCTGGCAAAGGTTTTGGTTTTGTGCCGTTTTTTATAGGTTGAAACTCGACTACCACTTGCTGTGGATGCTCTAACATTAGCTCGGCCACGGCTAGTGGCTTTTTGTACTCGTGGATGGTTCCGTCCGTAAGTAAGACCCTCCCGGAGCCGTGAGAGGCTTGGTTACCCATTGTAACGAATTTGAGCTATGAATAGATGGTCTTAACTAGTGAATTTAAGAAGTGAGTAAATTCATTATGCTTTTTAAGGAGTTATAATGCTACTTATATATATAGTGTACTATAAAAGGTGACTAGACTACGTGTGTATTGAGTTAGTTAAACGGTTCCATCTAGTTCCGGTAAAGTGGACTTGGTGAAATAACTAAACTAATTGATGTGTGTGTTGCAACTATGATACCTATATGTTCATGGGGTCTAACCTAACCCAACTACTAACTATATTATCATTCTCATTTTTCAACTATAATCATTTCATTAATTACACAATAACAATGGTTCACTTCATTCTACTATCAAAATAACAATATAAAGTTTATGTATACATAGCTTGTGAAAGTGACAGTACATATGCAAAAAAGTAACATATCTGGCGAAATGAGCTTGAGCTAGAGCTGGGTTGAGTTAGCTAAATTCGATTTGGATTTTATATTATGTTAGAAAGTTAGAGTTTATATTTTTTATAAAGTTGTTTGACGAATTATTTGGAGTTGAAGCTTATTAATGTAAAATTACATAAAAATAAATCAAATTAAATTCAGATACGTGTTAAACCATATATTTTAAAAGATAATTAAGTAATTTGATTAACTAAAAGCCATCATAAACTTGTTTCAATGAGCTTGGGCTTATGGTTTATAAAAGCTTTAATAAGCCAGTTTAACAAATAAAGTTATTTTATAAGCTAACTTATTACAAATCAAATGCGTCTGTAAGCCTTTAAAAGTCTTGCGCCAAACACATTTTATGTCGACATTTGTAAAAGGTGTTCCATCAAGGTAAGCTCAAATTTCTTTTCTGCACAAGTCATTTTGAATTTTAAATGTGGACACATATATTTTAATGGCTACATCAAATACGTAACACATCTACAACGTACGCTACCATAATATATCATGATCATTTTAAGAATGAAAATGATACCTGTCCCTGAGATAACGTAGTTGCTAATTTAGTTAATTTGTATCTTTGTGTTTGTTCATTTCTTTCTCTCGTGGATACCTTCCTCATATTTTGTAAACATACTTGATAAGGATATCGAGTTAATCGAGAAAACTTAACGCAACAAATGAGTATGTCCAACTGCGTAATCTTTTTGAAGCAGGTGCGATATTTAGAAAGAATGAGGATGAGGATTTTACTGTATATGTTATCCGAAGAGGACCGGTTTATGACTCAGATTTACATCCTCTTGTGAGAACATCAGGACATCTTACCATTAGGCTGCACCTTGAGATGTGCTTAATATAGGTAGATTAGTCCACGTACTGCATAATCTTTTTGAAGCAGCTACGATATTTAAGAAAGAATCATACACTAGCTAATTATAGAATTCACTAAGTTCATACAAAACTTGATAATCATATATGAGTTGTATCGCTTTTAGTGTACTTTATCGACCCTGCACTACACTGATGGTCATATTATTAACTGAGCAATCTTTCTCTTGACTTTCACCCGAAGTTGACTTTGCATCAGCTCTGCCAATGACGAATGCTGGTTTGTTTGGTGTGGGTAATGACATGGTGTCGTTGAGAAGCATTGAAATCATATCAGATGTTGTTGGTCTATCTGTTGCACTTTCTTGCACACATAGAAGGGCGATATGGACGGTCCTCAAGAATTGTTGTACCACACAAGTATTTCCAAGCGTTGGGTCTTTCAGCTCCATGGTATCCCCTTGTTGCCATAACTCCCATGCCTAAATCAAGAAAAGGTTAACTCGTATGTTCATGCGCACCATGTGCGTGGAAAAATTCAAAAAATTCAAAACATGGAGACAAACGAAATAAGACTTTTCTCTGCAATATAGAAACTATATGCATATAACATGTAAAAGACGTGAGAATAGGATCGTGACTTTGTAAGTAGACTTACATATTCAATAAGATTGAAAGTCCGGTCAAGATGAATGAAGCTACTATTTTTTCTTCCGCTAACGATTTCCAGGATCAAAACTCCAAAGCTGAAGATATCGGACTTGATGGAAAAAGTCCCTTCCATCGCATACTCCGGAGACATATAGCCACTGAATAAAACATCAATGACGTTACATTTCAAGAAATAAGGGTGTATAAAATCTTACAAATAACTACAGTAATAATCTAAAGGGTACTCTCTGCATTTTCATTATCTTACTCTTTTCTTCTATAAGTTAATAATAAATCTAAGTTCATTCTGATATTGATCATGACAACATATAAACCATTTATAGAAATTTAAAATGAAAAGGTATAACTAAATCACTTACTATGTTCCAACGACCCTGTTAGTCACTGCCTCTATCTCATTCGCCTTAAATATTCTTGCCATACCAAAATCAGCAATTTTGGGATTTAAACTCTCATCTAACAGAATGTTATTGGCTTTTAAGTCTCTATGAATAACTCGCATTCTTGAGTATTTATGCAGGTATAACAACCCTTGGGCTATTCCTTCAATGATGTTAAACCTTTTAGGCCAATCTAGCTCTGCCTTTCTGTTTTCGTCTGCAAGACACAATGAAAGAGTAAATCACAAAAATCAACAAGTAAGACACCACTCTGTGCACTTACTATACAAACATGTTTACCGAAAAGAAAGAAATCTAGGCTTTTGTTGGGCATATATTCATAAATTAACATCTTTTCTTCCCCGTGAATACAACACCCAAGAACACGAACAAGATTTGTGTGTTGGAGTTTGGCTATGAGTATCAGTTCATTCTTGAATTCTACAAGTCCTTGCCCTGATGTTCTTGAGAGCCTTTTGATGGCAATTTCTCGCCCGTCACTTAGTTTCCCCTGTTTGGTAATATCATTATATCATTTTTGTGAACTTGGAGAGAAAAATTCAAGAACACGACTTTCAATTTATAGCGTGAAAGTGAAGGTAAGTTACCTTGTACACTGGTCCAAAACCACCCTGTCCGAGCTTATTTTCAAGTGAGAAATCGTCTGTGGCGGCCATGATAGAAGCAAAACTAAATAGTAGCAAATCGTTTCCTTTCCCACCGTCCGTTTCAAGCTGGTGTATATCTTTAAAGCTTTCAGAAGCTGTCAGCTCAAGGAAAAATTCATCTCTCTTCCGTCTCTCGTGTTCTACAATAAGTATTCACAACTTAACAAAAATACTTTGAAGGACAAATATACGCTAAATTAATTTTTCTAGTTTTGTACCTTCTTGTCTATGCTTTCTCTTCTTTATACACCATAAAAGCCCCAAACAAAGGAAAACCAAAGGAATAACAACACCAATAAGTATCCATAGCCATTTTTTGCTGCTTGTTTCCTGCATATTGGCTCATTTAGATTCAGCCAGGTACAAATGGTACCAAAACCATTTAAGTGTGAGGGTGGGTTGCAGTTGAATGGTCTATGCAGACTTTATTTGTGAAGGAAAAATGTAGTCATGATACTATGGTTTTGGTGAAAAAAGTGGTGAATATAGAGTGTTTGGCTGGGTGTTTTATTGTGTACAACCTTTGTTCTTAATTTGTTTTTTGGCTGCTTGGCAGCTTAATGTGTATGTTAGATGGATTGGGCATGTTCAATTCAAGTCTTGTTATATGTCGTAAAGTTCTTTACCCTTTTTACCAAAAAAATAGTAGCAAAACAATTGGAAATTCAACATTATAGTAATATACCTGTACTGGACTACTGGCACGGTTGATCACATACTTTAATGTAGAGTTGGCACGTGGATTTTCCCGAAAGTTATTGCTTCCT
This sequence comes from Chrysanthemum lavandulifolium, assembly GCA_022545495.1. NCBI lineage: Eukaryota > Viridiplantae > Streptophyta > Magnoliopsida > Asterales > Asteraceae > Chrysanthemum > Chrysanthemum lavandulifolium. The sequence continues at coordinate 285,089,208 of CM040241.1, forward strand.
CTCCAAATTACGCAGCCAGTTCCATTGGTATTACTACTATTAAATCCAACACAACTACAATCATTCCAACACTTAACGAAACAATCACTAATACTTAAGCTTGAGTTATTATCGGTAACACTTTGTGACTCATCATGATCAAATTCTCCTTTCTTTTCACTAAAATTATCACCTCTCTTCTACATTGAGGCAAACTTGAGTCATTTACACAACCGTCACTTGAATCATACCCATAACAAAACTCGGGGTCCACATAGAGAGTTATCACTATCTCTAATTTGCCCTTTGGTGTCAAAATCCACATTGGTAAATCAGCGTTACTACCTCATAGCTAAAGTATTGTGCTTTATTTGTGTAAACTGATGTAAGATTATAGCGGATTGGCTACCTGGACTGTTCAACGCAAACAAATACTGAAACCTTTGACTATTTAGATTCCCACTAGTCCAGTAGGGTTGGCCTCGTCTTCGAATCATCAATCTTTGAGATGCCTCATCAATGGGTTCCCAACTCAAAGTAAAAGTTCCCGAATTAGGGATTTCATTACTCAACCACGAAGTGAGGGTCCAATTCTTCCCAATGGTCGTGTCATAACCCAACTTCATACCCGGTAAAAGTACGTTGGTTGGGTGATCAAAACTCTGCCACAAAATCTTCTTATCTATTTCGTTAATCAACTGAAAATTACCGTTGTTTTCCAAGGTTGCAGTTACGTTTGGGTTTGGACCGACATCTACATTAGTAATGCGCATTAGAGTGCTGCTTGGAGAAGTTATTATCAAGTTTCCGGTTTTGGCATCAATAGAGATGGAGCCAGACACTATCGGGTCGTCTGGATTAGCTACCCATACTTTTTGGATTCAACGTCACTTGTGTACCAAATTCCAAAGTAATAGGAATCTTCATCGGAACCTAATGTGAAATTTCCAAGGATGGAAACAAGCTGATTAGTGGACTTTAGCTGACTGCCAAGTTTCATAGTTGAAAATGAATCGGAAGGGGGACAAAATCTGATAGTGTAATCGGCACTTCTACATATAAATGCTGCAGTCGGGTCTTGATCGAATGAATAACTATAGGATATAGGACAAGCTGACTTGAACAACTGAGCATATGCAGTCGGCTTACACCTTATTGGTGAATTAAATGAACTGTTACAACAATACTCAGGCGAGCCAAACGCTTGGCAAGCAGTCCTACACCCGCCTCCACTTCTCAGTTCCGATGGGCACCATTGAAGCAAGTCATTAACACATCCCGTCTTGGCACAACTTCGTAACAGATCAATTCTACCACCAGTCGGCTCAACAAGCATAGGCAAGTTGTAGCCATCAAGAAGACTGACATCATAAAAGTCCAGGTTACGAGTTTCGTTCAAACTAAATTCTGCAATTGTAGCTGGTGGTTTGTATAAATTTCCATTGCACTCCACTTCACCCGTGCCGCAGTCGCCACTTGTGCAGGACCCATTACCAGACACATCAAAGTTGCAACCCGTCCTACCCCAGATTTTACCTCGCGTCCATTCGGATGGAGCTTCAAAAGAGATTGAATTACCTTTTGTGAGCTCGAATCCAGTGGTGCTAAAATTTGGTGTGACCATTTGTGAGATTGCGGGCCAAACAGTGAATTCACAGTTATTAACAAAAGTAAAATTAGTCCCTGAAGCTCCTGCAAATATAAAGAAAATTGTATTCAGAACAAGATCATAGCATCGACTAGACCATTATTCTAGCCGTATCAAACCAAGAACTTGTGAGTTTAAATCATCAGATATATAGAAAAAAAGAAAAAAAATGAGAGGTAGGACTTACCATTAGATACATAGAAGAAAAGGATAGTGAGAATATGAGTAGCTATTGCTGCATGAAATTTTGAAGATGATGATATCAAAGTATCCATATTCAACGCAAGAAACTTTTTGTTGAACTGATCAATTAATGCGTACATATTATTTGTCGAGTGGAATGATAGTTGACATTTAGGGTCTAGTTTGGTTTATAAGTGGTGTTGATTATTGTTTAAAACGTAGCAAAGCGTTGCAGAAAGACGCGATGTTTTGTGAACGCCACGCCACTGCTACACGCCAGAACTCGATATATATGAATTATGATATTAATATATAAATATTTTCATAATTTGTCTTTACGTCACGCCTTATAAACTAATACCTTTTACCAAGAAAAGCAGAAGCGCTCGATTATGCTACCACTCCACAACTCGCGCTATTTATAGCCTTAGGTATAATTAAAGAGAGAAATTATTTAAATGTATTTTATAATAAAAAAATAAAAAAAATATTATCTTGTTAAAACAATGAATATATATGGACAAGAAAAGAAAAGTTTTTTTTTGGCAGCAGTTGAAATGTCATGATTCCAACCAAATAGTTATTCATTTCATTCTTTAATACCAAATCACATGTATCAAATCAAAAGAGTCAAAAACCGCATACAAACATGCCCATGAGTCCACACGGTATTGAACTGGTCAAAAGTCATGCAAAGTTATGAGTCTAGAACAAGTTTAGTCCTTGAACTATTCTCTGCAGATTTAGTAAAGAAATCTAAGCATTTTTCTTTTAAACAGATTATCACATAACAAATTTGAGCGTGTTTATGATTTCATAATTCATCTTGAACTGATTTATTAAATAATTAACATTTTTTTTAGGCATTTGGAGTCTTCGTGATCATCAAGGCAAAACGCCTCAAGGAAATGAAGATTTTAGCCACCTCATGTGTAAAAAGAAAATGCAAAATTTATTTACCGGGTATTATCCCTTTACCCAAAAAATGAAAAAAATAAATATCCAAGCTTGTATACTTACAGTATAATTACAATTATAAATGGCAGCGATAAAATGAATGTTAATGATACAAAATAATATGCTATATATTAAACCCTCATTTCTGTAATGGTTATCTGGTTTACAGGGTAGTTCTCTGAGTTCACTTCAACTGAAGTAGACTTGGATGGAGTAGTTCCAAAAAAGAATGCTGGACGTTTTGGGGCGGGCAACAACATAGTATCATTAATAAGCATAGAGATCACATCCGACATTTATGGTCTATTTAACGCGTTTTCTTGTACACAAAGAAGTGCGACATGAATAGTTCTCAACAATTGCTGTATGACACAAGTGCCTAGTGTTGGATCCTCCAATTGCAATGTATCTCCTTGATGCCAAAGCTCCCACACCTAAAACAGTTCACACATGGTTCACTTTTTATCATATTGTGTACGTAAATAAAAAAGATTTATTTTAGACTAACATATCCGATTAAATTGAGTGTCTTGTTGAGATGAGTGAAGCTAGTATTTCTTCTTCCACTCACTATTTCTAGTACTAGAACTCCAAAGCTAAACACATCGACTTCTCCGAAAAGTCCCTTCCATTGCATACTGTGGAGACATGTAAGTATGTAACCAACGATAACGTATCAGTATTAAAAACAATCAAATGAATCGCTAAATGGTAACTTTATGAAGAGAAAGTGTTCTTATTATGTTCCAACCACCCGTTGGTCATTGCTTCATTTCATTTTCTTTAAAATTCGCCATACCGAAATCGAGATGGTTGGGTTAATACTTGTGTCTAGCAAAACATTGCTAGCCTTGAGATCTCTATGTATAACACGATTCTCGAGTATTTATGCAGTAAAACAAACCCCGAGCAATTCCTTCAATGATTTCCATCGTTTTGGCCAGCCTAGCAAAGGTTTTCGGGTTTCATCTATTTAATCATTTTATCAAATGCAAGTTAGATAAGATGTACACGTAACTCTATTCACAATCATATAAATGTTAGATCGGTTTGACTATAAATATTACCAAATGTAAAGAAATCCAAACTCTTGTTAGGCATGTACTCAGAATCAACATTTTTTCTTCTCCACGAATACAACAACCTAGAACACGACAAGATTCAGATGTTTAAGTTTGGCAATAAGTATAAGTTCGTTCTTGAATTCCACAAGCCCTTGTCCCGATGTTCTTGAAAGCCTTTTGATTGCAATTTCCGCTCATCACTAAGTTTCCGCCCTCAAAAATTAAATTATATCACATCAAGGAAAACTCGTAGCAGTTTAAATACACGTACGACTAGTATCAAGATAATAAGTACCTTATAGACAGGACCAAAACCACCTTCTCCAAGCTTATTTTCACTTGCGAAGTCATTTGTGGCGGCTACAATAGAAGCATAACTAAACACCATCAAGTCACTTCCTTTTCTACGAATTCTTTCCGAATTACTTGCACCCTTGAAGCTTTCTGAAGCCATTAGCTCAAGGAAATATTCATCATCTCTGTCTAAGTTTCCTCTTCTTAAGATACCACAATAGACTGTGACAAAAGATAATTATAAAGATCCCAATGACAATGGGAGCCCAAATCCGCTTTTAGCCTTTCCCGTATAATGGCAATCTCGTTAGATATTAAGGTTAGGGTCAGAAACGAATCGAACGCTCAGTGAACATTTCATGAACCGCTCGGTAAAAGTTCGCTTATGTTCGCTTATTTATTAAATGAACGAACATGAACCATATTTTACGCTCGTTTAGTTAAATGAACGAACATGAACAAAAGTCGCGTCTGCTCATTTATGTTCGTGAACGCTCGATTATGCGCTCGTTAACGCTCGCTTATGTTCATTTATTTATTTAATATTCAGATATCATATCTTTTAATTGTATAATTTTAAAAATTGGGTTGTTTAAATAAAAAAACGCTTATAAAACAATATATCGTGCATAGATTAGTAAAGTTTATGTTTATTTGTTTATGTTCATTTATGTTCGTTCGTTTACCGTTCGTTTAGTGTCTTAATAAACGAACATAAACGAACATGAACAACTCATTTTTTTAATAAACGAACATGAACAAGAAAATTCGTCCGAATAAACGTTCGTGTTCGTTTATTTGTCCGGTTAAAATTAAATGAACGAACATGAACAAGGCTCCGTTCGTGTTCGTCCGGTTCGTTTACAACCCTAATTAAGGCCATATAATCACTCACACTTTCCAAGCAACATAATTAACCTCGCGATTCTTTGAAATTTAAGCTGTCTAAAGTAAATGTGAGCAATGATTACATATATAATAGTAAAAAGTGTAACAATTATCGGGTAGGTAATGGCCAAAACAGGTATTATCGGTATGGGTTGTGTCGCCCCAAATTGTTTCCTTCCCAAAAAACTTTTATAAGTGTATATTAGTGATGAATGTTTAAAAACTCATCATTTTTGTACTATCTAGACTACAAAAACATTTGAAAACACTCAAAATGCATCAAATGATGAAAATATCACAAATCGTTGTTTTATGTGTTTTAAATGCAAAAGATCAAAATCGATGAAAACGATCAAATTTGCAAAATTGGCGCTTTAGTCCCCAAGTTTTAAAAGTTGTCAAATCTAGTCCTCGAATTCAAAATGTGAAGTTTTGTCATTCAAGGTCCCCGAAATATTTTAAATTGTCAAAACGGTCCTTGAATGAATCTTTAGTCAAATGGCGAAAAGGTCCTTCAACTTTGAAAAGTGGCAAAATGGTCCTGAAAATTGAAATTGTCAAGTTTGGTCCTTGTACTTTTGAAGATTGTCACTTGTGGTCCCTTGGAATAACTTTGCATAATTGATGTGATCGCCCTTAATTTTCGTAATTTACACAAATAGTCCTTGTGTTTTAAACCTTTGCAACCCATTCGACCCTATCATAAGCTTTGGACCCCATGCCACTTAAACCCTTTGACCCCTTTCGCTTTTGACCCCCTTCTATTATTAATACCCCGTCAATCCCAAGTCAAACCCCAGGTTGGCGCCAATAGTCTTCTCCCACTGATAACCGCGCTCTGATACACTCCACAAAACCATCCCCCTCCTCTCCTTCACATTTTCTTGTCCCTCCACCTCACCTAAACAACAAAATACATTTAATGTATCTCCGCCTCACTCAAGCCCTCATCTCACAAAACCAATTTCCGCTAAAACAGATTCAATGGCCAAGATGAAACTAAGCCATCCAATGGCTATCAACTCAAGTGGGAAACAATCAGAGATGAGAGAGAAAGCACTTGGGGTATAAAAAGGAAGCAAGTAATGAGAAGAAAAGTAGTAGATTTTAGTTTTAAATTTTCTTAATGTCGTTTTTTAATTAAATGTTTTAGTTTAAGTCATATTGTTATAATTTCTGTTTCTATGTATCAAACTAAGTGGTTTTATAAGTTTCAATCCAGTTTTAAGGTGTAATTCAAGGTTTAATATCATTTTATGTTTTCAAGTCTACTGTTGAAACTTTCAGTTTCAAACTCTAATGTCCAAGTTGTTAATGGCTTATTTTTAAGCTTTACCAAGTTCATTTAAGCTCAGCATAGCTTTTTGCAAGCTTATAAGTTATTTTCAAACAAAATTGTCTCATGGTCAACAAAAGTCAAAACTGGCCAAGAATGGAAATGGTGATGGTATGTGGGTGATGCAGTGATGATATTGGGTTAAATTAGATTAGCTTAGATTAGTATTGGGTTTGGTTGAGCCTGCAACACAGCTGGACTCATGTGAGTTATTATCCCATTTTCAATTTTCAAGTCAGATTGCATATTTTGTTTGTATTGATATTTGTAGTTATAAACTGTTTAGACTTGTTTATATGGTTGTATTTAGGTCATGTAAGCTTAGTTTGATCATTGGTCTAAGTCAGTTTAGTAGTTTAAGTATTTTAAGTTGTATATCAGTATTAAAAGGAGTGTTTGGATTTAATGCTTGATCTGTCTTCAAGGCTTGTTCAGTGATTAACTTCTGTTAGTTCATGTTTGTTAAGCATATTCATGATCATATCTGTCTTCATTTTGTAGCTACAAACCACCAAAGTCAAAATTCCATGTAAACTGTCTTTATAGCTTAACTGTTGTAATGTTGTTAAAACAAAAACTGATTTTGTGCTTAAACATCATAGATATAGCATTGCAGTAGGTGTAATTCATCTTAAAACATCACATTCAGTCCTTAAATCTAGATCAAAGTCCAAGTTAGTCAACTTTTCAATATTGCTTAAAAAGTCAAATTGGCAAAACCTGTTTTGAGCCAACTAGGGTGATTTTTATTGGGCTCATTTTTGAGTCAAATTCTATGAAACTTGTGGCTTTTAAAAGTTCAACTGGTCTAGTTTGTTGTCGCCATTTTTATAATTTTGTTAATTTTCTATAAGCCCCAAATAGGCTTGTGATTATGGACTTATCTCGCCTGCGGCAGGCGAAGTTTGCAGTGTTTCGCGCATCTTGCAGATCTTGCCATGAGCTCATTTGAGCTTGTCCGTGGCTCTTACTTGGTTCATAAGTAGTTGGCTAGGTCTAGTATAGGATCCCCTATCCGGTTTTTAATTTCTAGCTTATGTGATAGCTCATTCATAGGTTGCAAGTAGATCACCAAAACTGCTTTTAGCTTTTGATCTCAAATCATCAAATCTTGGTAATTTGTAATCCAGAGGTTATAGCTTGTTGATTATAGTTGCATTTTGGTTCTCTAAGCTTATTTAAGCTTCGCTTTAGTTTGGTGCTTGTTTTGTCCCTTTAGTTTATCCAAGTGCTTATTTCATAAGCACTTTGCACATCGCTTCAATTTCTTGCACATAACCCCATGTTTTTCCATTTTTCCTAGCTTCCTAATATTATTTTAGAGTTTTCCTGAAATTTTCAGATTTTTCCTAGCTTGTTTGCTATTTTCTTGACTTTAATTAGTTTTTAAGCATTTTTAATTAGCTTTAAATACAAATAATTAAGAGAAGCTTCAAAAAAATATGTTTTCAATTTTCCTAGATTAAGATAAATATAAAAGTCATAAAAAGTATTTTTCCATAATTTTCTTGGTTTAAATAGTATTTTTTAGCATTTTAATTAGTTTTAAATAGTTTTAAATTAATAATAAATATATAAAAAGTCTAAAAAATATATTTTCAGTTTTAAAATAAGTTTTATCATATTTTAGATTTTTTTAAGTTATAATTTCATTTTTCTAGGTTAATTTTGTATTTTCTTATATTTTAGTGCATTTTAAATACTTAATAAATAGTTTTAAATAATAATAATTAAATAAATAGTTGTAAAAATAATTTTCCTTTTCTAATAATTTTCTTTTATATTTAGGATTGTAAAATGTATTTTTCATATCCGTAGGTATTTTCCTTCTTTATTTTCACGCTTTATTTCGTGACGCTTACGTAATTTTATTTAAACGACGCTTTAAGTTTTAAACGCTCATCATTTTAAAAATAGTGATAGCGTTTATTTAATATATTTTATCTTTTAATTTTCTTAATTTGCATTTAAGTCGTCGTTATTTATAAACTTTTCAAGAGTGTAATTATCCATCCAATTCCTTCATCGATCACTATCATTAGTGATCATTCTATCGTCGATCGTGTTTACACACCATTGAGTCTCCGGGACATAACGACCCGAATTCATTGTATTCTCCGATCTTCATTGCATTTGTGCTGTTGTTTTAAGTCTCATTACGGTTGGCCATTCACAGTGGGCCTGGCCATGTGATTAGACTTGACGGCTTAGCAGATCAATTAGTGTGTCAAAGCATGATCCGAAAATTTTAATAATTATCTAGTTTTCCCAAAAAACTTTTATAAGTGTATATTAGTGTGGAGGTTTGCCCAGTGATATTAATACAAGACAACTTTACAAAAAATTGGAAGAAAGGAAAAAGAACTACTTAAAGGTCACCGAACCAAGTGCGGCCCATCGCGACTGTTACAAACCCTCCCGACCCACCGTCATGACCCATCAATACTTACATGTCACTCGTCCATATATCCTTCTTTCGATGGAAAACGGGGGTATTCGAATGTCTAAAACTGCAGTAAAAGACAAGAAACAATATACTATTTTAATGGCTACGCCAACACGTAACACATTTGCAACGACGCTACCATTAAACATCATGATCCTTCTAAGAATGAAAATGATATATGTCCCTATTTCTAGGGTGAGCGTGGTGCGGTTTTGGTAAAATCAACTACATCCGCAATTGCGCTTTTAAAATGAGAATCCACAATCAGCGATTTTTGGGTTTGCGGTTTTGTGGGTTTTAAAGTCAAATATATATTTATTTTGCACATGAGGGTGGAGTCGCTCAAAAGAGTCCAACGGTTATGTATGGCAATGTTACGACCCCAAGGTCTCGAATGTAGTTTTAAAAGACTAAGTTTTGCTATTCAAAGTGGCATAGCGCTTGTTGCAGCTTGCGCTATCGCTTCAAAGGTAATATTCCTTCTTAATGGTATTGATAGTTGAAAATGCATATGTCATAAAGTTACATAATAATAAAAGCCAAATGAGATTTATTTGTTGGAAAATTTAGCCCACAATCTCAATCTTGACCCACAAATGTAATCCATGGATGGTTCACAATGTATATGAGTGAGAGATTGAAATGTAAAATGAGGATTTTTAGAGGTTATCCGAAGAGGAGCTTATGACTCAGATTACACCCATGAAGGTCCATGAACACTCAGGATGGTTCGACTGTAATGGGTTAGTGGTATGTACACCCATTGGTAGAACACCCGACTTAATAGTGGTATGTATTGGTAGTGCTTGGTATTGTGGTTAACATCGACATTATTGTTTCCACCGGGCAAGATTTCAACAGATCGATGTTTCCACCGGCGGTATCTCACCAAGTTGTGTTTACATCAAGCAAATGGCGTTTCAATCAAGCAAAGGTAACCACCGAAAGCACTATGAAAGTATCGATATAAGCATCGATAAATGACAAGCATAATCGCATCATTATGACCACGCTTAATTGGTCATGTAACCACTAACGCTATAATGGGATGATTATGAGGCTATTAATGGGCCGATTAATACTCATAATTCCATTGAACGGTCAAGAGTAACCTCCTATAAATAGGAGATCCGAACATGCATGAAGAACACACGTAAAACACATAACACTTATAAGCGCAAGGGTTAAAGAATTGTGCCTAATTTCTAACCGCATTTGGTCTTATCCCAAGTAGATATTCGTGATACCCGTGCATTGTGGTCGAATAGTTTACTTTGGAAAGTGATCACACGATTCCAAGTGATATCCGTAACCACCTAGTGGTATCTCATATTACGACCTTAGTTTTGTTTCTATCAACAGTTGAGCATTACCAAGTTGATTATCTCACCCCGCTTGGGACTAATAAGACACCAACAATCAAAGTAAACTATTTAGTGATAATCAATGGCAACCGCCGCAATGAACACATGGCTTCAAACTTTGCTGCCGGACAAGTTTGAAGGGTGGACTTTAGGAGGTGGCGTAAGAAGATGCACTTTGTCACAAGCATGAGTGTGGTCTATGTGCCGACTACTCCAATTCCTCGATGATGGTGATGATGCTACCGTGGATCGATCGAGGAGGAGCAAGTGGGAGAATGATGACTACATATGCAGAGGTCTTATTCTCAATGGTATGTCCGATTCTTTGTTTGATATTTATCGAACTTTGAATCTTCCAAAGAACTGGATTCCTCGATGCCAAATATATGGTCGAGGATGCATCAAGTAAGAAGTTCCTTGTTAGTAATTTCACAAATTACAAAATGACCGATTCAAGACCGCCATGGAACAATACAATGAACTTTGAATACTTGAAGGTTTACACAACACCAAATGAACATGGATGAGGCTATCAAAGTCTCTTGTGTCATTGATAAACTTCCTCCTTCATGGAAAGATTTCAAGCATACCTTGAAACATATGAAGGAGGAGTTAACTTGTTGAGTTGGTAATCATCCGCACATTGAGGAATCTCTCAAAGCGCAGGATAATGACAAGCCAAAGAGTAGCAATGCTACCGACCATCTGTTGTCAATATGGTGGAGCATAACAACTCCACCGTGTACAATGACAACAAAGGCAAACGCAAATATCATGACAACACAAGAGCGATCCTAACAAGAAGGCAACACCTACTTGTTGGAAATGTGGCAAGACCGGTCACATTAAAAGTGGACCGCAAGTGGTGTTAAAGTTGGTGGTAAAGCCAATGGATCGTGCACTAATGGTTCGTGGAGTGGTGGTTCACCAACTCACCGAAAGGTCGAATATGTTTAATAAGTCTTTTCGATTTATTATGTTACATATGTATCTCAATCTTTTATGTGCGTGATGATGATGTTGCGCGCGGGTCGACTCGTGCAACAGCTCATGTGTAAAGATAGAAGTCGGTTCAAGACTTATGAGTCACCGAATGATGGTTCTATTCTTCACATGGGAAATGAGTCAACAAACCTTGGTGCATGGTCGTGTTGTGTAGATCTTAGGTTTAGTTCGGAAAGATTGTAACTTTGTTTAATGTTATTCATGTTCCCGATATCGTGAAGAACTTGGTTTCAAGTAGTGTTTTGAATAATCATGGATATAAACAAGTTATTGAATATGATAAATTTGTTCTTTCTAAGCATGGTGTTTTTATTGGTTTTGGTTATTTATGTAATCAAATGTTCAGCTTAATATTACCACGACGAATGTTATTTCACTTTATGCACCACATATGATCGACCGATTCTAACCTTTGGCATGCTAGACTTGGTCATGTTCACTATAAAAGAATGCAAGATATGTCTAGGATGGTTTAATCCTCGCTGACATGGACACCGAAAAGTGTAAAACTTGCATGTTGACCAAGATAACCAAGAAACCCTTTCGTGGTGTTAGTCGTGAGACTAAGATCTTGAGCTTATTCACAGTGACCGTGTGATTTGCATGCCACTCCTTCTTTGGGGAATAAGAAGTACTTTGTGACATTTATTGATGATGCTTCTAGATTTTGTTATGTCTATCTATTACATACCAAGGATGAAGCATTAGATAAATTCAAAGTGTTTAAAACCAAGTTGAATTACAACTGGGTCTTTGATCAAAAGATTAAGGATCGATAGGGAGGTGAGTACATGGATACTCAAGACTTTCATCTGTTGGAATAATCCATGAAACGATCGCCTTTATACTCCTCAAAGAAATGGTATTTCGAAAGGAAAACAGGTGTCAAGGAGATGGTTAATTCCATGTTGTCCTATTCAGATCGAGTCAAGGGTTCTGGGTGAAGCTATGTTAACACTTGCTATTTATTAAATAGGTTCCCAACAAAAGGAACAAGGTTACCCCTTATGAACTCGACTAAAAGGAAACCCAACTTGAATTATCTCAAGGTTTGGGGTTGTAGGGTCGTTGTAAGACTCTCGATCCAAAGCAAAGACTTTGGGTGAAAGAGGCATTGATCGCATCTTTGTTGGATATGCCGAGCATTCCAAGGCTTTTAGGTTCTATGTTATTGAACCTAATGAATATGTTTCAATTAACTCCATTATTGAATCAAGCGGATGCGCACTTTGATGAGAATAGATTCTCATCGCCCCTAGACCAAGTCGAGGATTCCTAATGGAACTCATGACACCGGTGTATCAGAGGTCCTCGATGGTGAACCATCATGGTCCCCGATGAGGTTGTGGTTCAACAACTCGAACTCGTGCTCGTGAAGAGCAAAAGGGTCGACTCCAAAGTCATTTGACCTCGAGTTTCAACTATACTTAGTGAAGGTACTAGGATGAGGTCTCGCATCAATACTCCTATTGCTTCATTGTTGAGGATGACCCCAAAACATTTGAAGAAGCAATGAAGTCCCGTGACATTGCTTTCTCGAAAGAAGCAATCAATGATGAGATGGATTCCATCATGGGCAACAACACTGGTGTTGGTTGATCTACCTCCTCGTTGCAAACCTCTGGGTTGCAAATGGATTTTCAAAAGGAAAATGAAGGTAGATGGAACTATTGAAAAGTTCAAGGCTAGACTAGTCATTCGTGGCTTTAAACAAAAGTCGAATAGACTATTTTGATACTTATGCCCCGTGGCTCAGACGCACTCATAAGATCGCCGATTGCTATGGCATCTATTCACAACCGTTATTCATCGATGGATGTGAAAAAATTTTCTTGAATGGTGAATTGGAAGAGGAGGTTTATATGAACCAACCTCGTGGCTTCATCATGCCCGGCAATGAAAACAAGGTGTAAACCGATTAAGTCTCTTTATGGACTTAAGCAGCACCTAAGCAATGGCATCAAAAGTTTGATGAAGTGGTTTTGTCTAGTGGTTATGTTCTTAACCAAGTCGACAAATGCGTATATAGCAAATTTGATGAATCTGTAAAGGAGTCATCATTTGTCTATATGTTGATGACATGTTGATCTTTCGCACCGACCAAAATCAGTCGACCGACAAAGGAATTTTTGTCATCAAGGTTCTCCATGAAAGACATGGGGAGGCCGATGTTATCCTTGGTATAAGGATTAAACATGAAAGTAATAGAATTTCTATCTCTCGCCTCATTATATTGAGAAGGTACCGAGGAAATTCAATTACTTTGATTGTACTCCGCTGAGTACACCTATGGATACTGTGAGAAGTCGATGCCCAATCATGGCAAGGTCAGATCTCAACTTGAGTATTCTAGGTAATTGGTCGCCCGATGTATGCCATGACTTGTACAAGGCCCGATATTGGTTTTGCAGTGGGAAAATTGAGTGTATACTAGTAATCCTAGTGCTCATCATCGCAAGCGCTCAAAGGGTATCAAGTATTCAAGAGAACTATGGATTATAGTCTCTCATATATCGTTACCCATCGTTGTTGGAAGGTTACACCGATGCAAGTTGATCAAGAACATCAAGACAATTCGCCTACCAAATGGTCGGGTATTCCTACTGGTGGAGGTGCAATTTTTGGGCATCCAAGAAGCAAACTTGCATCACCGCTCAACAATGGAATCAATCATGGCTTTAGCAATTACCGGTAAAGAAGTCAATGGTTGAAAACTTGCTTCGAGATTCCATTGTGGCTCAAACCTATAGCACCTATTTCTATCCGGTGTGATAGTGCACTACATTGGCTAAGGCTTATAGCCGATGTACAATGGTAAGTCTAGACACTTAGGTGTCGTGCATAGCATGATTCGTGAGCTTATCATGAATGGGGTGGTATCTATAGAGTTTGTGAGATCTCAATGTAACTTAGCCGATCACTGACGAAGGGTCCGGCTAGAGACTTGGTTATAAAGTCTCGCTAAAGGGACGGGTTTAAGTCCAACTTAGTCATCGAATGTTAGGACACCCAACTCCTCCCGAGGAAACTTAGGAGCCGAGTTCAATGTGGAAAGTCGAATATTCAGTGGACTGGAGCACATGTTTTATTTACATCCCAAGGTTGTGCTCGTAACTCACGAAAGGAGGATGAAGTCTTTACTTTAATGGTTAATTTTCTTTGAAAAGTGCTTGGTGAGCATGACTAAAGAGGAACCACCTATGTAAATGTTGAAGTTTTGCCGCTCAGAAGCTTTGGACTTTAGCTTTTACAACATTTATGAATTGGATATGGACACATGGCTTGTATAGTGTCGAGCTTTTAAGTGTTTGAAAACTTGTGTAGTTATCTTCGTGTATTCAAATGGGTCAAGGGTTCAATTTTAGAACACCCCGATTCTCGAATATTTGAACGTAATTACTAAGATGGAAATTCAACTCGTGACATTTTCGCTTATGCACATGTTTTGCTTGATGTTTATTTTACATGCAAAGGGAGTGAACTAAATTGGGAGGATTGTTGGAAAATTTAGTGCACTTGTGGGATGGTTCACACCTTGTAATGGGTTAGAGGTACGGAGTGTACACCCATAAGGTCCATGAACACCCGACTCTAATAGTGGTATGTATTGGTAGTGCTTGGTGAAAGTATCGCTGTGGTTAACATCGATTATCGTTGTTTCCACCGGCAAGATTTCAAACAGATCGTGTTTCCACCGGCGGTATCTCACCGAGTTGTGTTTACATCAAGCAAATGGCGCTTTCAATCAAGCAAAGGTAACCACCGAAAGCACTATGAAAGTATCAAATAAGCATCGATAAATGACAAGCATAATCGCATCATTATGACCACGCTTAATTGGTCATGTAACCACTAACGGCTATAATGGGATGATTATGAGGCTATTAATGGGCCGATTAATACTCATAATTCCATTGAACGGTCAAGAGTAACCTCCTATAAATAGGAGATCCGAACATGCATGAAGAACACACGTAAAACACATAACACTTATAAGCGCAAGGGTTAAAGAATTGTGCCTAATTTCTAACTCGCATTTGGTCTTATCCCAAGTAGATATTCGTGATACCCTGCATTAGGGTCTAATAGTTTACTTTGGAAAGTGATCACACGATTCCAAGTGATATCCGTAACCACCTAGTGGTATCTCACATCACGACCTTACTCCTGGGCGTGGAAAATTCAAAAATTCAAAACATGGAGACAAACGAATAAGACTCTCCTCGCAATATAGAAACTATATGCATATAACCTGTAAAAAGACGTGAGAATAGGATTGTGACTTTGTCAAGAGACTTACATATTGAATAAGATTGAAAGTCCGGTCAAGATGAATAAAGCTACTATTTTTCTTCCGCTAACGATTTCCGGATCAAAACTCCAAAGTCAAGATATCGGACTTGATGGAGAAAGTCCCTTCCATCGCATACTCCGGAGACATATAGCCACTGAATAAAACATCAATGACGTTACATTTCAAGAAATAATGGTGTATAAAATCTTACAAATAACTACAGTAATTATCTATTTTCATTATCTTACTCTTTTCTCCTACAAGTTAATAATAAATCTAAGTTCATTATGATATTGATCATGACAACATATAAACCATTTATAGAAATTTAAAATGAAAAGGTATAACTAAAGAACTTACTATGTTCCAACGACGTTGTTAGTCATTGCCTCGTCTCATTCGCCTTGAATATTCTTGCCATACCAAAATCGAAATTTTGGGATTTAAACTCTCATCTAATGTAATGTTATCGCTTTAAGTCTCTATGAATAACTCGCATTTGTTAGCCTTAATAGTTTTTATTAGAAGTGATGGTCATTCACATTTAGGAACTTTATAACGTGTGTTAGATATCGTGATAGAATAGTCAACGGGCTCATGGATTGGACTCAGCTAAATGGCTAGGAGTTATGATAAGCTTGCCTTGTATAAGTCCAAGCAACCCAATCCAATCCATGTCCAACCCACGAGGCCCATGGAAAGCATTTTAGGGCATCAAGTCCCTTGACTATATAAACCCCTCAAAGTCTCATTTGAGGGTGTGCTTGAGTGTGTGTGTGTGTGTTTCATTGGAGCAATACAACATATTGTGTTCATCTTTATCCTCTCACATACACGGTTTTATAAACATCAAGTCACCATCTCTTCTTATCTTTATTTCTTTCATCTTCACGATAGTTTGTGTTTGTGTTAACGAGATATAAGTGTTGGGTTTGTGAAGGTTGATAAAAGTAAGGTCCTACAATTGGTATCAATCGCTTAACAATGGTTTAGGAGTGTTTGTGTTTGTTTGTGTTGATACGCGTAAGCTCTCGGTATCAAAAGTGGTCACGCTTAAAGCTTTAATTTTGCACTTAAAATTCAAGATTCTTGTGGTTTAAGGTTTATTTGGTGCTAAAGTTTCAGTTTTTGCAAAAGTTCAAGCTTTACGTGTTTTAAATCATTTTTGAACTCGTTTTGGTTCATTGGTCATTTCTACTCTTAAGCTTTCTAAGCACTTTGGGTGAAAAAGGTCACAGCTTTGTGTTATTCTAGTGTTTTAAGGCTATCTCGTGCAAGTGAAATCGGTTGAATCATCGAAATTTTTACGCGAGGTCAAAACCCTAGTTCTACGCAGAAGAAAAGTCAACACTCTATTTCTACGCATAAGTTTCTACGCATAACTTTTGGTGAAGATTCTTCGAGCTATAACGATTACTCGATGCTTCCTCACTTGGATAAGTTTGTGGAACACTTCGACTTTTGGATATCTTTTACACCGTGATAGTGTAAAGGATTTTGGGCAAAACCTAATCTTACGCATAAGTTTAGACTTACGCAGAGAACACTTTACGCTTAAGTATTTTCTTACGCCTAAGCTTGTCTTACGCATAACTAAATCTTACGCATAAGTTTTTCACGCCTAACTTTAAACTTACGCATAAGCATTTCCACGCCTAATGAATCCCACGCCTAAGCCATCCTACTCGTAACCATATCCTACTCAGAACTTCACATGGAAAACTTGAGTAAAATTTAAATTTTGAGGAGACTAAACGCTCAATTTTTACTAAGATTCAAATTTTGGTTTAACTGTGAAAATTTTGGTCAAAATTCAAATTTTGGGCCTAAATTCAAAATTTTCGGTCAAATTTAGCGTCAAAATTGTCATAACTCAAATTTTTCATACGACCTTAGAATTGATTTTGTAGTGAATTTCAAATTTTGGGAGAAAATTTTTACGCCTAAGAACCAAGGTTACTAGTACGACTTTCGTAAAAACTTCAAACCGAGCTTAATCTTCATCAACCACAACTCCTTTATCGTTGAATCGATCCTACATCAACTTTATCATAACATACCTTCATCAATGGCAACTCAACAAGACATTCATGCAATAGGTGCGAAAACCGTCCTCCTATGTTGGCAAAAGGTGGTTATCTTCAATGGAAAAGTCGATGCTTCGCTACATCAAGACCAAACCTAATGGAAAACTCATGATTAACTCCATTACGAATGGACCTTTCAAGCCTCGACAAATCCTAGACCCCGAACTCCCGACGTCCCACCATCTTATCATACTCAAACCGAATTAGAATACATCAAGAGGATCGAAGCAAGTCGATGCAGATGACATGGCAATTCATATTGTCCAACCGGGTTTACCAATAGACATATTTGCTGCGGTAGACAGCCAGAAACCGCTTTCGATATGTGGGAACGTGTTAGACGGCTTTGTCATGGAATGTAAATTGGTCAACAAGACATGGAGAACAAGTCGCTAACCGAATGGGAAAAGTTTACTTCAACTTCGTGGAGAATCCATTGAATCCTACTATGGAAGGTTTTGACTTTGATGAATGAGCTTATCATAAACAAGCTAGCACCTAGAACTATCGCTCAAAACATCAAGGTCCCGAACAATCTTCCGTAAGAATGGGGACGATATAAAAATATAAAATTTGAAAAACCAACAAAAGCAAAATATAAAATATAAAATCTTTCAAAATTCAAAACAATATAAAATCAAAAATCCAAAAATATTCTTTCACGACATGTCTCGTCTAATCGATATTTCAGACGCTTTAGAAATGTCATTCAACAATGATACGGGTATGTATGGATGCTTGAGCGAGAGTTCTTTAATATGTTTTTCAAAACATGTCGCTTCTCAAAATTTTTTCATAAAATGGCTTTTGATACTTGAAGACGAAACCCGGACTAAAATGATGACTTTTGATTATTTTCAAATCAAAACTCGTGCTTTTATAGAAAAAATCACAAGTGTACGCTTGATTGCACTACATTTAAAAATGGTGAGAATCATCATCATCTTGAGCACCTTTTCAAGATTGTTCAAAAGATTTTTCAAAATCTTTCAAAATATTTTGTGCTCAAGATAACTCCTCTCGAAACCCTTTAATTGATTATGCTTTATTAAAGGGGAGTAAAAACTAAAATGTTTCAAATTCATGCTTAAATCAAACTGTTTGTCTCCCAAAAGATTCTAAAATGTAGTTTAATCCATTGATATCAAAAATATCACGAATATGCTATTTTTGAGGGGAGGAGACGTGATTAAAATGTGATCAAAAGTTTTAATGATCGGTGTTTGAATCTCAAAATGAGCTCGACTCGACGGAACCAATGAATTGACGGAATCAAAGTCGATAAATGTACCATCTCGAGAAACTTGTGATAGATATGCACCTTCATGGGTCTAACCTCCTTTTCAAGGAGTGTTTACAACTTCAAGTTAGTTACTAGAGCTAGTTGTCACCTAAAACCGACAATGGAACTCTTTAACTAGGCAACGAACCGTGTCTCGTGGGAATTGTCTATCATGAGCCGATCAATTCAAAAGTGCGAACTCTACTCTCACTGTGATACATCAAAACTTATAAGCACATGTTAGTGGGGAGTGTTTCGAAAATATAAAACTCTGAGTGTCTCAAACATGTTTTCTATCATAAACACTCGAGAGATTTTCAAGAAAATGGTTTTATGGCAACAATAGACAGTCATGGAGCTATAAGGTGTCTAAGGATAGGAAATTGTCTCTATGATCCGCCAGAGTCGGAGGGATCTACCCAAGGACATCACAAATAGTTAGTATTAGAAGTCCTTAGGAATGATTGAAAAAGGAGTAATGTGAGAAAGGAGAAAGAAAGGGTTGAAGAATTAAAAGAAAAGTAAAAGAAAGGGTGAAAAGAAATAGCCCTCCATACTCAACCGTAGGCGTAAACCGGTTCAATACATATGCTACTTGGTTGACACTAGATGACACCGGTATTGAAGACAAAGACGTCATGGACCCAAAGGACGACCGCACTAAACCTTCTAGCCACTCAATTCCTCTCAAAAGGATTTGTTTCATTCTCACGGGGAACCTACGTAATCTATCGACTTTCTTAGAGATCGCCGATATTGAAGAAGGAGACCTCTCCCTAGTCTCCACTTAGGAAACCAAATGCACTATTGAGTCTAGAGCCACGAGATTCATCAAAAGATCTCATAGGAACACATGACATGAAATCGCTTGTTGTTCATCAATAAGGACACAAGTGATATAGAGTCCCACGCAGATCTTAGCAATCGCCGTAACATTTATGAGAGGTTTCACATCCGTGATCTTCAAATGATTGAATGGAAACTCCCGCCGTGGTCAACATCAAGCACTCGACAAGCAGTCACTTCGTAACTCCCGAGGATTACGCTTAGTGTGTCTCAAACGGTCTACATCGTGGGGTGATGCTTGATGTACCTCAATGACTCATCCGAATCAGATGTACTTCTGTATATCGCGTTATCTCACTTGTGGGACTCCGGTTCAGAACGGCCTCTGTGAGAATTAGAGATGTGTTTTCACACTATCTCGTTAACACCCTCGAAATTCAAACTTGTAAGCGCTGGAATCCGCTTATTACTAACCTGTTTTATGTTTTCTTCTTATGGAGGTCGGAGCGGATTGATCGTGCAGACTCGCCACATGCTCATACCAAAAACACATGAAAGTTCTCATCATAATCAAAGGCTACACAAAGTTAAAGATGATTCTTCGTCAATGTCAAAGAATCTACAAAGTTTAAAGACTCGAGAACTTCATCATTGGAAACTCAAAGTCAAATAGAAGTGTGAGCATGGTGGAGAAAGACGTGGAGATACCTAACCAACGAAGTTGACAACGGCAGACAACCACTTTAATAGATCACAAAGCATGAAGGAACAAAGAATCAAGACTATTCTATATCTACACACAAAGTTCAAGCTCGAGAAAAGTAAAGATCTAATCAAGTGGATCATCATTTGAATGACCACCCCTTAGGGGGAGATTGTTAGCCTTAATAGTTTTTATTAGAAGTGATGGTCATTCACATTTAGGAACTTTATAACGTGTGTTAGATATCGTGATAGAATAGTCAACGGGCTCGTGGATTAGACTAAGCTAAATGGCTAGGCGTTATGATAAGCTTGCCTTGTATAAGTCCAAGCAACCCAATCCAATCCATGTCCAACCCACGAGGCCCATGGAAAGCCTTTTAAGGCATCAAGTCCCTTGGACTATATAAACCCCTCAAAGTCTCATTTGAGGGGTGTGCTTGAGTGTGTGTGTGTGTGTTTTCATTGGAGCAATACAACATATTGTGTTCATCTTTATCCTCTCACATACACGGTTTTATAAACATCAAGTCACCATCTCTTCTTATCTTTATTTCTTTCATCTTCACGCATAGTTTGTGTTTGTGTTAACGAGATATAAGTGTTGGGTTTGTGATAAGGTTGATAAAAGTAAGGTCCTACAAAGATTCTTGAGTATTTATGCAAGTATAACAACCCTTGGGCTATTCCTTCAATGATGTTAAACCTTTAGGCCAATCTAGCTCGCTTTTCTTTTTTCTCGAAGACACAACGAAAGAGTAAATCACAAACATCAACAAGTGAAACACCACTGTGCACTTACTATACAAACATGTTTACCGAAAAGAAAGAAATCTAGGCTTTTGTTGGGCATATATTCATAAATTAACATATTTTCTTCCCGTGAATACAACACCCAAGAACACGAACAAGATTTGTGTGTTGGAGTTCGCTATGAGTATGAGTTCATTCTTGAATTCTACAAGTCCTTGCCACGATGTTCTTGAGAGCCTTTTGATTGCAATTTCTACCGTCACTTAGTTTCCTGTTTGGTAATATCATTATATCATTTTGTGAACTTGAGAGAAAAATTCAAGAAGACGACTTTCAATTTATAACGTGAAAGTGAAGGTAAGTTACCTTGTACATCGGTCCAAAACCACCGTCCGAGCTTATTTTCAGTGAGAAATCATCTCGTAAATGCCATGATAGAAGCAAAACTAAATAGTAGCAAATCGCTTCCTTTCCCACCGTCCGCTTCAAGTCGGTGTATATCTTTAAAGCTTCGTGTCGTCACCAAGGAAAAATTCATCTCTTCCTTCTCTCGTGTTCTACAACAAGTATTCACAACTTAGCAAAAGTACTTTAAAGGACAAATATCGCTAAATTATTTTTCTAGTTTTGTACCTTTTGTCTATGCTTTCTTCTTTATACACCATAAAAGCCCCAAACAAAGGAAAATCAAAGAATAACAACACCAATAAGTATCCATCGCCATTTTTCGCTTTTTTTGTCGCTTGTTTCTGCATATTGGCTCATTTAGATTCAACAGTACAAATGGTAGCAAAACCATTTAAGTGTGAGGGGTTGCAATGAATGGTCATGCATTTTTTGTGAAAGAAAATGTAGTCATGATACTATGGTTTTGGTGAAAAAGTGGTGAATATAGTGTTTGGTGGGTGTTTCATTGTGTACGACCTTTGTTCTTACTTTGTTTTTGGTGCTTGGCGACTTAATGTGTATGTTAGATGGATTGGGCTTGTCCAACTCAAATCTTGTTATTTGTTGTAAAGTTCTTTACCCTTTTACTAAAAAATGGTAGCGAACAATTGAAATTCAACATTATAGTAATATACATCATCGGACTATCGCACGGATTGGATTTTGGTTGATCACATACTTTAATGTAGAGTTGGCACGTGGATTTTCTCGAAGTTATTGCTTCCTCTCCAAATAACGCACCCGGTTCCATTGGTATTACTACTATTAAATCCAACACAACTACAATCATTCCAACACTTAACGAAACAATCACTAATACTTAAGCTTCGAGTTATTATCGGAACAGCCATGACTTATCATGATCAAATTCTCCGCTCTTCTCACTAAAATTATCACCCTCTTCTACATGGAGGCAAACTCGATTCATTTAGTCACTTTAACCATACCCATAGCAAAACTCGTGGGGCCACACACAGAAGTTATCACTATCTCTAATTTGCCCTTTTGGTGTCAAAATCAACATTGGTAAATCAAAATTGCTACTCTCATAGCTAAAGTATTGTGCTTTATTTGTAAACCAAGTAAGATTATAGCGGATTGGCTACCGGACTGCTCAACGCAAATGACATCAAACCTTTGACTATTTAGATTCCCACTAGTCCAAGTAGGGTTGGCCTCTTCTTCGAATCATCAATCTTTGAGATGCCTCTTCAATGGGTTCCCAACTCAAAGTAAAAGTTTCGAATTAGGATTTCTTTACTTAACCACGGTGAGGTCCAATTCTTCCCAATGGTCGGTTATAACCCAACTTCATACCGGTAAAAGTATGTTGGTTGGGTGATCAAAACTCGCCACAAAATCTTCTTATCTATTTCGTTAATCAACCGGAAATTACCATTGTTTTCCAAGGTTGCGATTACGTTGGGTTTGGACCGACATCTACATCGATGCGCATTAGAGTGGTGCTTGCAGGTTATTATCAAGTTTCCGGTTTGGCATCAATAGAGAGGCATGGTCCATGGAGCCGACACTATCAGCCGTCTGGATTAGCTACCCATACTTTCTTGGATTCAACGTCACTTGTGTACCAAATTCCCAAGTACTTGGAATCTTCATAGAAACCTAATGTGAAATTTCCAAGGATGGAAACAAGTCGATCATTGGACTTTAGTCGACCGCCAAGTTTCATAGTTGAAAATGAATCGGAAGGGGACAAAATCTGATAGTGTAATCGGCACTATTACACATAAATGTTGCGAGTTGTCATCGAATGCAAGACTATAGGATCTAGGACAAGATGACTTGAACAATCGAGCATATGCGGTCGGCTTGCACGTTGTTGGTGAACTAAATGAACTGTTACAACAATACTCAGCGAGCCAAACGCTAAGGCAAGCAATCATACACCCGCCTCCACTTCTCGGCCCGATGGGCACCTTGAAGCAAGTCATTAATACATCCTGCCTTGGCGCAACTGTAACCCATAACCGACCCACGGTCGGCTCAACAAGCATAGACAAGTTGTAGCCATGAACAAGACTGACATCATAAAAGTCTAGGCCTAGATTTTGGTTCAAAGTAAATTCTGCAATTGTAGCAGGTAGTTTGAATACATTTCCGTTGCACTCCACTTCACCCGTGCCACAGTCGCCACTTATGTAGGACCCATTACCAGACACATCAAAGTTGCAACCCGTCCTACCCCAGATTCTACCTAGCGACCATCCGGATGGAGCTTCAAAAGAGATTGAATTACCTTTTGTGAGCTCGAATCCAGTGGTGCTAAAATTTGAATTGCCCCATATTCCGGGCTAAACAGTGAATTCACAGTTAATAACAAAAGTAATATTAGTCCCTGAAGCTCCTGCAAATATAAAGAAAATTGTATTCGTAACAAGATCATAGCATCAACTAGACCATTAATCTAGCGATGCGTGAATGACCAGAAATATGATCGAGGGGCAATCGAACAAAAAAAAATTTAGCTTGAAACATGTCGGGTGGTCGGTGTGAAAAGGAAAGATAAAAGGTTGTTTATTGGTTGGTGACAAATAGAGTTTTTATCTTAATTAAAAAGTTGGGTTGTTTATTGCATCGATAGAAGCATATATTTTCTTGAACTGGATAGATAAATATTTAAAGATCCAAGTACCCCACAACACATTCAAGTACTATATAAATAATTAATTAATTAATTTACCCACTTGTCACCAACTAACCCCACTCACCCAAGTACCATTTTCCCATTTTCCAGTTACAAGATCTTCTTCTCCATTATTCTGACGAAGAAAAACTCCATAAAAGAGTTTTAACAATTTAAAGCACTTCGATTTTTGGTAATCTCAGAAAGTATGGAGGGCACTCAGACTATTTAACTGGGGGCATCGAGCATTATTTCTAATAATTTAAACTTTTTTCTTATATATTCCGTGTGTTCGCAAGAACCTTGTCCCCCAATACTCTACACATAGGTCCGCCCCTGATCTAGCCGTATCAAGATGGTTCACTTCATTCTACTCTCAAAATGACAATATAAAATTGTGCTAATTGCATATGAAAACATATTTAATTTGTCACTTTTTACAGCATTGTGTAATCGATTATTTTTTTAGATCTATGTAGCATAGAATTCGGTATTTTGTATGTATCGTGTGATCAGTTATGTGTATTATTTGAAGATTTTACCCTTAATATACAGTCGAAATAATAGGAAGAATAGTAAATCGGTCAAATAATACAATACAACAAAAAGACAACATTTAAAAATATGCTAAATTGATCTAGAAAAAATAATTAGCTACACAAAAGTATAAAAAAAAATGATAAATTAGATATATTTCCGAGCAATTAGCCTTATAAAATTTAAGTATACATAGCTTATGAAAGTGATAAGACAACATGCAAAATGTGTTCCATCAAGTTAAAGCTCAAATTTCTTTTCTGTACAAGTCATTTTGAATTTTAAATGTGGACACATGCATATACTATTTTTAATGGCTACATCAAATACGTAACACATCTACAACGTACGCTACCATTATATATCACGAGTTTTTAAGAATGAAAATGATATCTGTCCCTACTTCTGCATGGCGAGATAACGTAGTTGCTAATTTAGATTACCTCCGTCCCATATTAAATGTCCAGGTTTTTTTTAGTCTATATTAAACGTCAGCTGACTTTTCAAGATTTCATTTTAACTTTGACCTTATATATTTTTCATGTTATATAAGATTTGATCAAAATTATATCAAACGAAAATACGTTTAAAACTCAACGCATCCATATATTTTCAGATTAAGATTGCTTAACACAAACAAAATTATCTAAGTCAAACAGATAAGAATGACTTTGAAAAATCAAAGTGGACGGAGGGAGTAATTTGTATCTTTGTGTTTGTTCATCTCTTTCTCTCCTTAATACCTTCCTCATTGTAAACATACTTGATTAGTCCACTGCATAATTATACTATCTGAGTGCCCTCCATATCTTTGTGTTAGCTAATTATAGAATTCACTAAGTTCATACAAAACTTGATAATCATAATATGAGTTGTATCGCTTTTAGTGTACTTTATCGACCCTGCACTACAGTGATGGTCATATTATTCACTGAGCAATCTTTCTCTTTACTTTCACCCGAAGTTGACTTTGCATCAGCTGTGCCAATGACGAATGCTGGTTTGTTTGGTGTGGGTAATGACATGGTGTCGCTGAGAAGCATTGAAATCATATCAGATGTTGTTGGTCTCCTTAATATCTTTGTGTTAGCTAATTATAGAATTCACTAAGATCATACAAAAATTGACAATCATATATCAGTTGTATCACTTTTAGTGTACTTTATCGACCCTGCACTACAGTGATGGTCATATTATTCACTGAGCAATCTTTCTCTTTACTTTCACCCGAAGTTGACTTCGCATCCACTCTGCCAATGACGAAGGCTGGTTTGTTTGGTGTGGGTAATGACATGGTGTCGTTGAGAAGCATTGAAATCATATCAGATGTTGTTGGTCTATCTGTTGCACTTTCTTGCACACATAGAAGGGCGATATGGACGGTCCTCAAGAATTGTTGTACCACACAAGTATTTCCGAGCGTTGGGTCTTTCAGCTCCATGGTATCCCCTTGTTGCCATAACTCCCATGCCTAAGTCAAGAAAAAGTTAACTCGTATGTTCATGCACTCCATGTGCGTGGAAAAATTCAAAAAATTCAAAACATGGAGACAAACGAAATAAGACTCTTCTCTGCAATATAGAAACGATATGCATATAACATGTAAAAGACGTGAGAATAGGATCGTGATGACTTTGTAAGTAGGCTTACATATTCAATAAGATTGAAAGTCCGGTCAAGATGAATGAAGCTACTATTTTTTCTTCCGCTAACGATTTCCAGGATCAAAACTCCAAAGCTGAAGATATCGGACTTGATGGAAAAGTCCCTTCCATCGCATACTCCGGAGACATATAGCCACTGAATAAAACATCAATGACGTTACATTTCAAGAAATAAGGGTGTATAAAATCTTACAAATAACTACAGTAATAATCTGAAGGGTACTCTCTGCATTTTCATTATCTTACTCTTTTCTCCTATAAGTTAATAATAAATCTAAGTTCATTCTGATATTGATCATGACAACATATAAACCATTTATAGAAATTTAAAATGAAAAGGTATAACTAAATCACTTACTATGTTCCAACGACCCTGTTAGTCACTGCCTCTGTCTCATTCGCCTTTAAATATTCTTGCCATACCAAAGTCAGCAATTTTGGGATTTAAACTCTCATCTAACAGAATGTTATTGGCTTTTAAGTCTCTATGAATAACTCGCATTCTTGAGTATTTATGCAGGTATAACAACCCTTGGGCTATTCCTTCAATGATGTTAAACCTTTAGGCCAATCTAGCTCTGCCTTTCTGTTTTCGCCTGCAAGACACAATGAAAGAGTAAATCACAAAATCAACAAGTAAGACACCACTCTGTGCACTTACTATACAAACATGTTTACCGAAAAGAAAGAAATCTAGGCTTTTGTTGGGCATATATTCATAAATTAACATCTTTTCTTCCCGTGAATACAACACCCAAGAACACGAACAAGATTTGTGTGTTGAGTTTGGCTATGAGTATCAGCTCATTCTTGAATTCTACAAGTCCTTGCCCTGATGTTCTTGAGAGCCTTTTGATTGCAATTTCGCCCGTCACTTAGTTTCCCCTGTTTGGTAATATTATTATATCATTTTGTGAGCTTGAGAGAAAAATTCAAGAACACAAATTTCAATTTATAGCATGAAAGTGTAGGTAAGTTACCTTGTACACTGGTCCAAAACCACCCTGTCCGAGCTTATTTTCAAGTGAGAAATCGTCTGTGGCGGCCATGATAGAAGCAAAACTAAATAGTAGCAAATCGTTTCCTTTCCCACCGCGGTTTCAAGCTGGTGTATATCTTTAAAGCTTTCAGAAGCTGTCAGCTCAAGGAAAAATTCATCTCTTCCGTCTCTCGTGTTCTACAATAAGTATTCACAACTTAACAAAATACTTTGAAGGACAAATATACGCTAAATTAATTTTTCTAGTTTTGTACCTTCTTGTCTATGCTTTTCTTCTTTATACACCATAAAAGCCCCAAACAAAGGAAAACCAAAGGAATAACAACACCAATAAGTATCCATCGCCATTTTTCGCTTTTTTTGCTGCTTGTTTCCTGCATATTGGCTCATTTAGATTCAACAAGGTACAAATGGTAGCAAAACCATTTAAGTGTGAGGGTGGGTTGCAGCTGAATGGTCTATGCAGAATTTCTTTGTGAAGGAAAAATGTAGTCATGATACTATGGTTTTGGTGAAAAAAGTGGTGAATATAGAGTGTTTGGCTGGGTGTTTCATTGTGTACAGCCTTTGTTCTTACTTTGTTTTTTGGCTGCTTGGCAGCTTAATGTGTATGTTAGATGGATTGGGCTTGTCCAACTCAAATCTTGTTATTTGTTGTAAAGTTCTTTACCCTTTTTACTAAAAAAATGGTAGCAAAACAATTGGAAATTCAACATTATAGTAATATACCTGTACTGGACTACTGGCACGGATTGGATTTTGGTTGATCACATACTTTAATGTAGAGTTGGCACGTGGATTTTCCCGAAAGTTATTGCTTCCTCTCCAAATAACGCAGCCAGTTCCATTGGTATTACTACTATTAAATCCAACACAACTACAATCATTCCAACACTTAACGAAACAATCACTAATACTTAAGCTTGAGTTATTATCAGTAACACTTTGTGACTCATCATGATCAAATTCTCCTTTCTTTTCACTAAAATTATCACCCTCTCTTCTACATTGAGGCAAACTTGAGTCATTTACACAACCGTCACTTGAATCATACCCATAACAAAACTCAGGGGTCCACACAGTAGAGTTATCACTATCTCTAATTTGCCCTTTTGGTGTCAAAATCCACATTGGTAAATCAGCGTTACTACTCTCATAGCTAAAGTATTGTGCTTTATTTGTGTAAACTGATGTAAGATTATAGCGGGATTGGCTACCTGGACTGTTCAACGCAAACAAATACTGAAACCTTTGACTATTTAGATTCCCACTAGTCCAGTAGGGTTGGCCTCGTCTTCGAATCATCAATCTTTGAGATGCCTCATCAATGGGTTCCCAACTCAAAGTAAAAGTTCCCGAATTAGGGATTTCATTACTCAACCACGAAGTGAGGGTCCAATTCTTCCCAATGGTCGTGTCATAACCCAACTTCATACCCGGTAAAAGTACGTTGGTTGGGTGATCAAAACTCTGCCACAAAATCTTCTTATTTATTTCGTTAATCAACAGGAAATTACCATTGTTTTCCAAGGTTGCAGTTACGTTTGGGTTTGGACCGACATCTACCTCACTAATGCGCATTAGAGTGCTTCTTGCAGAAGTTATTATCAAGTTTCCGGTTTTGGCATCAATAGAGAGGGCATGGTCCATGGAGCCAGACACTATCGGGTCGTCTGGATTAGCTACCCATACTTTCTTGGATTCAACGTCACTTGTGTACCAAATTCCCAAGTAATTGGAATCTTCATCGAAACCTAATGTGAAATTTCCAAGGATGGAAACAAGCTGATCACTGGACTTTAGCTGACTGCCAAGTTTCATAGTTGAAAATGAATCGGAAGGGGGACAAAATCTGATAGTGTAATCGGCACTATTACATATAAATGTTGCAGTCGCGTCATCGAATGTAGTACTATAGGATCTAGGACAAGCTGACTTGAACAACTGAGCGTATGCAGTCGGCTTGCACGTTGTTGGTAATCCAAATGAACTGTTACAACAATACTCAGGCGAGCCAAACGCTTGGCAAGCAGTCCTACACCCGCCTCCACTTCTCAGTTCCGATGGGCACCTTTGAAGCAAGTCATTAATACATCCCGTCTTGGCACAATTTCGTAACCCAGAACCTGACACACCAGTCGGCTCAACAAGCATAGGCAAGTTGTAGCCATCAACAAGACTGACATCATAAAATTGCTGGCCTTGAAATTGGTCCAAAGCAAATTCCGAAATTGTAGCGGGTGGTTTGTATAAATTTCCGTTGCACTCCACTTTACCCGTGCCACAGTCGCCACTTGTGCAGGACCCATTACCAGACACATCAAAGTTGCAACCCGTCCTACCCCAGATTCTACCTTGCGTCCATCCGAATGGAGCTTCAAAAGAGATTGAATTACCTTTTGTGAGCTCGAATCCAGTGGTGCTAAAATTTGGTGTGACCATTTGTGAGATTCCGGGCCAAACAGTGAATTCACAGTTATTAACAAAAGTAATATTAGTCCCTGAAGCTCCTGCAAATATAAAGAAAATTGTATTCAGAACAAGATCATAGCATCGACTAGACCATTAATCTAGCCATATCAAGTTTAAATCATCAGGAACAAACAACTATGTGCGAGAATTTTCGTTCAAAAAAGAAAAAAAATGAGAGGTAGGACTTACCATTAGATATATAGAAGCAAAGGATAGTAAGAATATAAGGAGCTATTGCTGCAGGAAATTTTGAAGATGATGATAGCAAATCCATATTTAGTTCATTAAACAAAAGAAACTTTTTGTTGAACTGATCAATTAATCCATAGATATTATTTGCGTCAATGATAGTTGTTGACATTTAGTACACGGTATTGAACTGGTCAAAAGTCATGCAAACCACATATATATGAAAGTTATGAGTCTAGAACAAGTTTAGTCCTTGAGACTATTCTGTGCAGATTTAGTAAAGAAATCTAAGCATTTTTCTTTAAAACAGATTATCACATAAAAAATTTGAGCGTGTTTATGATTTCATAATTCATCTCGATCTGATTTATTAATTGTTAACATTTTTTTTAGGCATTTCGAGTCTTCGTGATCATCAAGGCAAAACGCCTCAAGGAAATGAAGAATTTAGCCACCTCATGTGTAAAAAGTAAATGCAAAATTTATTCACCGGGTATTATCCTTTTACCCAAAAAAAGAAAATGCTAAAAAAAGTAAAAATAAAAAATAAAATAAAAATCCAAGCTAGTATACTTTCAGTATACTGTAATTACAAATTTACAATTATAAATGACATTTATAAAATGAATGTAAATGATACAAAATAATATGCTATTGAGCCCTCATTTCTGTAATGGTTATCTGGCTTACAGAGTAGTTCTCTGTGTACGTAAATAAAAAGATTTATTTTAGACTAACATATCCGATTAAAAATTGAGTGTCTTTTCGAGATGAGTGAAGCTAGTATCTCTTCTTCCACTCACTATTTCTAGTACTAGAACTCCAAAGCTAAAGACATCAGACTTCTCTTAAAAAGTCCCTTCCATTGCATACTCAGGAGACATGTAAGTATTTTGTTAAAAAATAGGATCACAGTAATCTGAGAGTCGTGTAAACACTTTCAGATTGAAGTATTTCGATGGTTCTATCGAAATCTTAAATAGGATAAAACTCAGATTAAAAAACGAGAATATGTTTTGTTCGTTATAAAAACTGAACCAGAATTCAAATATATGACCAAAAGAAAATTGTCGGTTATAACTGCTATAGCAGTTATATTAACCACCAAATCGCTTAAATTTAAGGGTTAAAATTTCGTAAATTTTATTTTCTAGTGCTTTTAACATAGCTCTTTATACCAAGCGAGATTTTTCCACCAGTCGTACGCCGCCCTGACTCACATTGTGGGCGCCGCCGACCGCTATTCGGGCTCGCACTTAATAATAATCATAATAACGCCATACAAGTGTGCACCAAGACAACCCCGACTTGTTGAACATTTATCACAATTACACATTGGTCAACTAAGTCAATCCATTACACTTAAATCATATTGGTGATGCAAAATCACCAACATA
This sequence comes from Chrysanthemum lavandulifolium, assembly GCA_022545495.1. Taxonomy (NCBI): domain Eukaryota; kingdom Viridiplantae; phylum Streptophyta; class Magnoliopsida; order Asterales; family Asteraceae; genus Chrysanthemum; species Chrysanthemum lavandulifolium. The sequence goes on from CM040241.1 coordinate 285,120,626, forward strand.
TGTAACCACTGCATAACGTACTAGTATTAAAAAACAATCAAACGAATGTGTGCTAAATGGTAACGTTATGAAGAGAAAGTGTTCTTACTATGTTCCAACCACCTCGCTGGTCATTGCTGCTTTCATTTTATTTAAAATCTCGCCATACCGAAATCGTAGATCTTGTTAATATTTGTGTTCAGCAAACTATGCTAGCCTTGAGATCTCTATGTATAACACGTATTTCGAGTATTTGTGCAGTAAAACAAACCCCGAGCAATTCCTTCAATGATTTCCATCGTTTTGGCGCCTAGCGAAGGTTTTCGGGTTTCATCTATTTAATCATTTTATCAAATGCAAGTTAGATAAGACAAACATGTAACACTATTCACAAATATATAAATGTTAGATAAGTTTGACTATAAATATTACCAAATGTAAAGAAATCGAAACTCTTGTTAGGCATGTACTCAGAATCAACATTTTTCTTCTCCACGAATACAACAACCTAGAACACGCACAAGATTCGTATGTTGAAGTTTGGCAATAAGTATAGGTTCGTTCTTGAATTCTACATGCCCTTGTCCTGATGTTCTTGAAAGCCTTTTGATTGCAATTTCTCGTGCATCACTAAGTTTCCCCTGTCCTAAAAAATTAAATTATATCACACTCAAGGAAAACTGGTTGCAGTTTAAATACACATACGACTAGTATCAAGATACTAAGTAACCTTATAGACAGGACCAAAACCACTTTCTCCAAGCTTATTTTCACTTGCGAAGTCATTTGTGGCGGCTACAATAGAAGCAAAACTAAACACCATCAAGTCACTTCCTTTTCTACCATTTCTTTCCAAATTACTTGTGCCCTAAGTGACATACCTTCTTGTCTAAGTTTCCTCTTCTGAAGATACCACAATAGACCAGGATAAAAGATACTAATTATAAAGATCCCAATGACAATGGGAGCCCAAATTCAGTTTTTAGCCTTTCCTGTGTATAATGGCAATCTCGTGTTAGATATTAAGGCCATATAATCACTCACACTTTCCAGGAAACATAATTAACGTCGCGATTCTTTGAAATTTAAGCTGTCTAAAGTAAATGTGAGCAATGATTACATATATAATAGTAAAAGTGTAATAATTAGCGGGTAGGTAATAGCCAAAACAGTACTCGATTATCTTCATGCCGATTGTCGGGGCCTTCTCTAGCACCTTCTCTCGGTGGTGCTCGGTATTTTCTCTCAATCATTGATGATTTCTCAAGAATGACGGGTGTTTATGATGAAACACAAGAGTGAGGCGTTTGAGAAATTCAAGCATTGAAGATTCGATTGAAACCAAACCGAAGGAAGATTAAGCCGCCTTCGATCGATAATGGTTTGGAATTTTGTTCGAGAGAATTTGAAGCCTTTTGTCGAGATGAAGGAATTGCTAGGCATTACAATCGCTCGTTACACTCCTCAACAAAACGGGTAGTCGAACGAATGAATGTGACATCGTTAGAAAAACTCGGTGCCATCGTTGAATGCCGATTAGATAGAAGTTTTGGGTCAAGCACTTAATACAACTTGCTATCTAGTCACTGTGTCTCCCGCCACCGCTATTGATTGCAAGACTCAATTGAAGTTCGACCTGGAAAACCGCAGATTATTCAAAGCTTCGTGGTTTTGGATGCCCCGCCAGACATCATGTTAGTGACGGTAAGTTAAACCGAGAGCCAATAAAGGCATTTTATGGGATACGGTGACGGGTTAAAGGTTATCGAATTTGGTCACCATCGGAAAGAAGAGTCATTCTTAGCCGAGATGTGACATTTGACGAGGATCACTTGTTTTGCTTAAAGCAAGATTCGTTGAATCAAGCTTCAAGAAGGTGCCCGAAAGGTGGAGCATGTTGCTAAACAGGTGGACGTGGAGCATGAAGTTCCAGAAGATACGGACCACGATGTTACTCCACTAGATGATCCTCCAAATTCAGCACATTTGGAACATGAGCAATATAGGTCTATAGCCCTTGATAGACCTCGTAGAGATGCAAAAGCTCCTAGTCGTTTTGGCTTTCAGGACTATGCCGCATATGCATTGCAAGTAGCGGAAGAGGTAGAGTCTCTTGAACCGGCTACTTATCAAGAAGCTATTACTTCTAAGGATTCTGATATGTGGAGTACGGCTATGAGTGAAGAGATTGAATCTCTTCATAAGAACAATACATGGGCATTGGTAAAACTTCCGAAGGAAGAAAAGTTATTGGTTGTAAGTGGGTTTTCAAGAAGAAACCCAGTTTATCGAGCTCGGACAACATTCGATTCAAGGCACGGTTTGGTCGCAAAGGGATTTAGCCAAAAGGAGGGAATCGATTACAATGATATTTTCTCCCCAGTGGTACGTCATACATCTATTCGTGTGTTACTATCCTTAGTAGCACATCATGACTTGGAGTTGGAACAATTAGATGTAAACCGCATTTCTTCATGGTGACTCAAGAAGAAATTTATATGAGCCAACCCAAGGCTTCGTTGTTTAGGGCAAAGAAGACTATGTTTGTAAGTCTCAAAATCTCTCTATGGTGTGAAACAAACGAGACAAAGGGTACAAGAGATTTGACAACTTTATGATGAAGCATGGTTTTAGTAGAAGTGCTTATGATCATTGTGTCTATCATAAAAGGGCAATCGGGATCACTTATCTACCTACTCTTGTACGCTGATGATATGCTTGTAGCGGCAAAAGATATGGAGGAGATTAAGAAGTTGAAGATCCTTCTCAATACGGAGTTTGATATGAAAGATTTGGGAGCAATGAAAGATTTTGGGCATGGAAATAATTCGAGACAGAAAACATGGTAAGCTTTTCTTATCACGTAAAAGTTACATTGAGAAGATTATTTCGCTTTGGCATGAGTTCTAAGCAAAATCGGTAAATACTCCTTCCTCGGCCAATTTTCGCTTATCCACCGCCATGCACCTCAAAGCCGAAGCGTAGATAGAGTATATGTCCCGAATACCTATGCTAGTGTCGTTGGGAGTTTGATGTATGTTATGGTTTGTACGAGGCCGGATATAGCTCACGCAATAAGTGTTGTGTCACCAGATATGGCTCATCCCGAAAAGAGCATTGAATGCGGTGAAACGATTTTCGTTATTTAAAAGGGACATCCGATGTTGGCCTTATTTACGGTGGTGAACGTGAATATTTGGTTGCTTGGACACCGATTCGGACTATGTCACGATCTTGATGCTAGAAGATCCTTAACGAGCTATGTATTCACTATTGGAAGTTCGTTGTAAGTTGGAAAGCTACATTACAACCATCAGCCGCTTTATCTACTACCGAAGCGGAGTATATGGCTTTAACGGATGCAGCTAAGGAAGGAATTTGGCTGAAAGGTCTGATTGAAGATCTTGGTTTCCCTCAAGATCAAGCGATCGTGTTTTGTGATAGCATGAGTGCTATCTGTTTGGCTAAAGATCAAGTTTACCATGACCGGACTAAACACATTGATGTTCGTTATCACTTCATTCGCTCCGAAAGAAGAATCAAAGTGAAGAAGATTGGCACCAAAGACAATCCTCGGATGTGTTTACTAAACCGTTCCTTTGAGCAAGTTTCACACCGTCTGGATTTGCTCAATATTGATAATTGGAAATATGGCGCTACTTAGAGCTAAAGTCAAGGTGGAGACTGTTAGATGTTTGATCGTTAGTCCTAAGGGTAGTTTAGTAATTTTGGTCTAAAAGATATTTACTAAGAATAATCTAGAAATAAGCTAGATACTTTGGTGGAATAATCTAGAATAAGCTAGATATTAGCTTATAGGAAAATCTAAGATATTTGTATTAGAATCTTCTAGAATCCAATAAGCCCTAGTATAAATAAGGGCTTATCCCCCCATTTGTAATCATCTATTTTGTACACAACACTACTCATCTTGTATCCTTTGATTTGTAATACAAGAAACTTTTGTCTGATCTCCTTTTGTTTTGCTACTCATTATTCTTGAATATTCTCTCCTGATCCTAACAATTATATCTGTCATCATTAACAGGGACATGATGTTTAGTGGGACTTTACTTACCGAACCGCAGCTATGGATGTAGCTCGCTAATTCAACAAAAACACCCAATGACCCAACCTGCCGCTTCTTCAAAATGGGTTTAGAGATCAAGGGTACATGAGCGTAATCAAAGGTAAATTAAAAAAGTCACATATTCGCTTAAATGCATGTTAATGTAATAAAATTGTCATTTTGAAGTGTATATGGAAGTATAGAAGCTATGTGTAATTCTCGTGTTAATGTAACGGCTTTTGAAATAGCTTAAGTTGTTTTATATAAGCTAATCCAAACACCCCTAAGCTTGAAGAATTCATATATTTTATGATTCGATAGTCAATCACTTAATATAATATGTTGGATCATGAGTCTTTGCTATCGCAGCTTTATTTGCTATCATGTAGTTTAACAAACACTAATTTAGAAACCCAGATTAAACTTTACTAAACCTATAAGTTGCATCATGATATAAACCCCGCCTTACGTGATAGAAACCCGCCTTACCAAAGACCAATTGCGCCTTTGATCCTTCACCTTTATCGTGGTTTGCGCCTTTATACCAACATATCGCTTACGTATACATTACCATACCTTTGTACCAACAGATAGCTCGTGAAAATGCAAACAGATAGCTAGTCGCTAATGTTTTTTTTTAGAATTGTAAAAATTCTTGAAGTTTTAATTGCGCTGTCAGACGTTATTAAGTGTAAATAGCCTTATTTGGCACTATTACGCTCACTTTGGTCCTTCAACAGTGAAATTTGGCAAACCACAAGGACGGTTTTTGCAATGATGAAGGACCAAAAGTGAGCGTAACAGTGCCAAATAAGGACTATTTTTGCACTTAATGAACAATATGGACGAAAAATGCAATTTGGCCAAACCACAAGGACGATTTTTGCAATTTACTCTTTTTTGTTTTCACATTTGCAGCTTGAAATTTTGAAAGAACAACTAAAGTGCAAGAATGAGAGCGAAGGAGTGGTACCAGCTGCTAAGTCGATGCAGCGATCGCCCGAGCATTGCCAACCTCTACCCTTTAATTAATAATTCATATTTGAAGGTTTCACTATGTCATCCCCATCCGAATATGTGACGGCCTCTATGGGATTGATACAAAAATGTTTTGACCGCAACAACTTAACCAAAACTATAGCTCTAGCAGTATATCTTATTTATATGGAATTTTGAGAAATTTTGTCAAAGAAGAAATATTATAAACGATTGTAAGTTTGATAAAGATGAGCAAGATGTTAGTTTGGTTCATATTGTATCTTCATGTTATATTGTCGAACCCGCAACTCAATAACTATGTATTCAAACATCCCGCCGCGAAGCGCAGGGTTAAAACCTCGTTGAAACAACATTACATAATAAATTGAGATTTTTTTTGTCATATGATACGAATAGTGACGACGTATTTCATCACTATTGGAAGTTAAGGTTCCGTTAGTTTCAGCCAAAATGACGCCTTTTTTTCGTCACTAATCGCATTAAATAGTGACGACTTTAGCTACTTCAGTGACGAAAATTAAGTGATGAAATAGGTCGACACTCACCCGTAAGTGACGACTTTAGCTCGTCACTAAATTTAGTGTCAAATTCCAATTTCGTCACTATTAACTTTGTGACGGAGCAATAGTGACGACAAGTGACGACCTTGATTTTCGTGACTAAACCGGTTTAGTGACGATTTTTTCACCTTTAGTGACGATTTTCCTGTCATCACTATAGCCCTTTTTTCTTGTAGTATTGTTTCCTTCCCAAAAACTTTTATAAGTGTGTCAAAGCATGATCTGAAAATTTTAACAATGATCTAGTTTTATAGATAAAATGATTTAAGACATTTTATCATTTCTGCATCAGACCTACACTTTAGGCTATTAGAATGATTTTCAAATATTGCTTGTTCGACCCGTTAGAGATGAAAATGACCCGAATTGACCCGATCTAAGTAAATGGGTCAATATTGCTACCTTTATATAAAATCAGATGATAGAAATAAGAATTTACCAACGTACCTTTACTCGTAATTGGAGAAATAAGCACGTACTTCGATACAAATATCCCTTGAGCATCGATCGAAAAGTTATTATCAGATTTGGTTCCGGTCCATGTTACACCACCAGTTCCGTTACTACTACTCGTAAATCCGAAACAACCACAATCATTCCAACATCTCACCATACCATCACTAAGGATTAGGCTTGCATTACTATCAAATGAATTGCTAGTCATAGCCGGAAAAAAATCCCCATTCAATTCAAGAAATAGATCATAAATGTTGGGATTTTATAATCTAGTTAACCAAGTAACGCAAACGAGTACGCATCGGAATTGGATCTAGTAATTGCAATTAGGTAAACACGTATTTAATAAACAATAAATAATAAAGGTAAATAGAAAACTAACCTTTGGCGTCAACTGCACGCTATTAACGAACAACGGAACAAGAGAACCAAAGAAACTAAGTATCTAAAATAGATACCTTTACGAGTATCACACCCAAACACTTAAACCAAGTACGTTCGATTAGAGCTTGTCGAGAACGTTTAAACAATCAACCCTTGAATTACTTGAATACTACAAACAAGAAAAACCCCAAGAACCTTTTCTATCTTTCCTGCCCGAGAACTAAAACTGTCCGAGAACTATTCTAGTTCCACCCGATAACGGACAAGGCTGTCCGATATCCATCCCTTGTTCTGTACGAGATCCACCACGAACAGAAAACCATATTCTTGCTGCCAAACTAGTTCGACTAGGAACGTTAGAACAAGAAGATCAAAATTACAAACTCTAAAACCACTTGGATGATTCGAATGCAAGGCTTAGATTTTGTAAAACTTAACTAAACCATAATCGGATCATAGGTGATTCCGATTGGGTATAGTTGCTCAAAGATAGATCGATTATAGGTTTTAGGGATAGTGTAACCGCATGCATAGAATGAATAGGTAGGTTTATATTTATAGGGTACAAGCCCTAGATTATCTTGGACACAAACTTGCGTACCAAGCAACAAACCCACACCCAATCCGATCGGCCATGGACTTGGCCCAAGGCATTCCAAACCGACCCAAGTTGTAATTGGAGCAAGTCCATGGGTCGTGTAAGACAGATTGGGTATCATGCATGCATACATGGTTCAAGTATTATACGTTCATCACGTACTCTCGTGTTTAACGTGTGTGTCTCCATAGGCTCACACACTTCTAGTCGTTTACGTGTGTTTTAACTCCCACAAACCAACATCTCCTACTTGGGAGTTGGAGTGTCGAATGGCACACAAAACTAGCGACGGAAACGCCTAGCAATGCTCTCACTCACTTTTTAACTAAAAGTGTCTGAGATATAGTTTCATAAAATCTTCTCAGTAGCATGGTTATTAATGTCTTGCTTTTAATCATCCTTTGTTATAGATACCGTTAAACCATGGATATGGATCCTAATTCATTCCATATAGTTTAATCATTTAGAATCTCGTTATAGAATTTAATTAGATATACCAAATGTAATCAAGTATCATCTTGCATATAAATGATAACGTATCTTTATTCATCATAAAGTAAAATTACACGCAATTATCCGAATACTAAAATAGATATGCATGGGTTAGTAAGGAACTTCCTTTCTTCAAGAAACACTAAATAGCGAGTAAGTTTTATAACACCCTAGGCAAGTGAACCTAATCGTGAACCCAATCGCTGTAGTGTAGTAATTAGGGTAAGCCACGGTATTGATATCGCTCTCAGGGGAATAGGAATGCTAGTAGGAGTTACTACGCTAAGGTTAAGGTTGAGGAAGATTATTTTTATCTTTTATATTTTATGAAAATGGAAAGGTACTAATCTCGGTATTGATTTGGGGGTTGGTATTTCACCGATTACTCTACTATTATCTAATTATCTAAACTAAGGTTGTGGGAGTCTATGTCTAATTAATGTGTGCTCGTATGATAGTTTAAAGATGTGTTTACTTAGTTTGTATTACTCCTTAATTATCTCCTATCGATGGTTGAGTGTCACGCCTTATTCCTAGTCGTTGTGTGTCTAAAGTTGTAGGTATGCTTTCTCCCTAACTCTTTGAACTTACCAAAGGGTCTTGTCTACAAATCCACTTAGAGATTATAGACTCCTACTCTAAGGCGCTTCGGATGGTTTAGCCTACAATCACTCTGTAATCATACTCTAAGGTTCACAAAGATGAATCAAGCATTATACACAACGAATGACCTATCGCATTACTAGATCATTAATCAACTAAGATAAGAAACAACCAATCAATATTTAATAATTAAGTTTCATACTTCCTAAGCAAACACACAAATAAATTAGCCGGACATGGAGAACATGCAAGCATACACACAAATAATCAAAGACATAATTGAATTAATGAAGCAAAGACTTATCTTGGTGTAAGATAGGTTAAAACCCTAAAATATCGTACAAGACACCTTAGGTTCGGTTTTAGGTTTTACCCAAAGACTCTCCACCTTAAAGACCGAAAAATTCGGATTCTATATATAAGATTACAATTGCGACGGCCACCTTATGTTTAGTGACGCCGCCGTGTCGCCGCCATTGTGGTTTCGCCTTGGCCACGTTAACCTTGCGACGGCTTCACCTTATGTCCCGACGCCGCCCTCTTCGCCTTCTCGACGCCGTTCGATCGCATCTAGGCCGCCCGAGTAGCGACGGCCTACTCTTTCACAACTAGACGCCGCCTCTTGAAAACACGAGTTTTGAGTTCGACCGTCACAATAATTTTGGGACGGCGCCTCAAATAGCTCCCGACGCCGCCGCTTTATACTTTCAAAGAATCGTGAGTGTCTCGATTTCGACTTTGGCCATTTTCTTCATATATTCGCGCCTTTTCGTCCAAATAAGTGCCATTCCAAGATTTTGCCTTCACGAGACCTAAAAGTGAAAAGGAACGATATTAAGCAATAACGGATACAAAAGTGATCAAATAAGGACTTAAACGACCCTCAAAATGGTACCTTTAAAACCTTATCAAATATCCCTACACTTGTTATTTGCTTGTCCTCAAGCAAATGTGCTTTTAGCCAATTAATTTATAAGTTGGGGTCATTCAAAGATTAATTCAAAACGGTCCACAACACATATAAGCCCAAGAAAGTCATAACAAGCACGGAAATTACATACTAGCACCTCACATGGGGTGTTTGGATACTCACATCTCTCTCGTGTGTATAAATGAAATATAACAATATAGGAAATGGAAGATAAACACTCATTAACCGGTCCTAGTACATAGATTACCATAGGCTTGAGAATAGATCAAACCTCCATCGCTTGGCGAAGCACCTAGGAAAGACTATCAAAGAGGTCTTTAAAGGGTTGTAACGTTAGGCTTACGGTAGGGAAATAAGGGTTTGGTGGGATAGGCTATTTAGTGGTGGTAAGTCAAAATCTTTATGTTAAATGCATATGAAGAATGGCGTTGCTAAGCCAAGACTCGACACTCTAAACTCTAGATAACTCAAATAAACAAACATAAATTTCAAAGATAGATGTAGGATGGTAGCAGTTTTTTTTTTTTTTTTTTTTTTTTTTTTTTCACTCTATTTTTTTTTTTTTCTTTTCTTTTTTTTTTTTTTTTTTTTTTTTTTTTTTTTTCCATACACTTTTACTCTACCATCCTCTACGATAACATCAAAATACTAGGGATTTACAGCACATCCCTACACTTGAGTTTTTATTACTCTAACACTAATTTGACCCGATTTGAAAAGATCAAAACACTTGGGGTACATTATTACGCAAACAAAGGGAATTTGAATTTAACGCTCCTTCCCGTCATTTCATAAACTTTAACTTTTCCCATGAATCCCAATCATCCCAAAATCAGATACAAAGGATATGACTCGACTTAGCAACTTATGCAAGCAACTAGATAATTGAACTAAGGGTTTGGGGTGATAATAAATATTTGCACTAAAAGTGAGTGCATAAGGGGTAGGCTAAGGCGATTTGGGTGTATATTCGGGGGGTGTAAAGAATGTTTTCATTGATATTCGAAAACCGAAATATCACGAGAACCGCGAAAAGGATAGGCTCGAGGGGTTAACTAGGGTATCGTGTACTAAAGATGAGTACAAACGCAGGGTGTGGGGAATTACTCAACCGAAGTGGAAGAAGTAATTATATTATGTATCAAACAAGGGTTATCCTAATGCCTCTTATCATTTAGTTATTCCTAACTACACAAGTGTAGCCTCACTTGCGATCTCGAATGCATCACAAAACAAGTTCTAGAATCTATTATACTACCGGTTCACACTCTAAGCATTAAAGATGAATGCTTTAATTCCTACTAATCTAAGGGCGATCCTCACATTTTGGTGGAATTTGGGTGGTAAAGGGTTTTGTGCTAGTCATATAACTTCCTATCCGTGAGACGCTTTTGTTAAGACTAATGGCCCACTCCTATATGTCATGAAAAATTTTAAATTTGGTGCCAAAATTACCCTAACCGACATTTTCTCATGGTTTATTACACAATCACAATTAGACAAAGCAAATAGTCAAGGATAAGCATAGTTTCAAAGTTCCCGTTTTATTTTCCCTCCCTACACTTAAACTGAACATTGTCCCCAATGTTCCCCGAAAGTATCAAAGTTATGATAAAAGAAGGTAATTAAAAACGAAAGAAACTAATACTCCCCGATTAGCTCGGTAGATCCGTAAAGTGGTGGTTAAATTCTTTTCAAGAAGAATTATTGCGTGAAAAGCTCCTTCCAATCTTATGTAACTTCTTCTCGACAAACTAAACCCCGCACACTTGAAGAAAACAAACGAAACCTTCGCGTAAAATCGGCGGTAATAATATATATAAGACTCGATTTAAACTAGGATATAATGCTTGTGGAATGGATGTTTACTGAATTTCTAAGAAAATTAAGACCGAAAATTCCAAAATTTATAAGTAGCTCGTAAAACGAGAAAAGTAATCTGATGTTTTACTCCTTCCCGACGCCGTCAGTTGCAATCTCGACGCCAAAGTTATCCCGACAAAACCGGTCTGCGATTTTTCGAAAAATTTCGAAAATTTACATCTTTAGAATCGAAAATTTCAAAACATTCATTATGACTCGATACAAGCATTTGACTCAAACAAACAAACATATATATCTTTTAGTTAATTGTTATTCTCATGTTTACGCTTTTTTGAAAACGTGTAATCCTCCCTACACTTATCCCTTATGTAAAATACCTTTATATGTAATTAAGACGGTTAAAAACAAAATAAAGCATTTTACAAATTTAAACATGAGGATAAACAATTAATAAAAGATATATGACACTAACAAGCAAACAATTAAGCATGGGTTGCCTCCCACGAAGCGCTTTTCTTTATTTAAGAGTCTTGTAGCTAGACTCGTAGTCGTGCTCCTACGTTTCCTCACGCATCCTCAATGAGAATTCTATCATGTTGACAAAATCTTCATCGACTCTATACCTAGGCCCTAAAGTCAAGCAATCCTTATAGTAATGCCTCCTTCTTTCCCACATGAATTTATAACCTTTTTCAACATCTTCCTTACTTTTGTCCTCAAAAGCTTTGATGTTGTCTCGATCATAAATGGACAAGTGGCCATACTCAGTTGTTTTCCAAGGCATCCTATAGGTGATCTCATCGGTCCCTTCCTTGAACCTAACTGCTCCATCATACTTGTTATGGCTCATTCTAGATGTTTCAACAAACGGTTTCCTAGCACTACTTGGGATAAACTATAGTCAATGACGATCCTACATCTTCTAGGACCATAAAATCAACTAGGTAGGTGAAATTTCCTATAAAGACATGCACGCCCTCGACTCTTCCCACAAAGTTGCAAACTCCTCCCTGATACTTAGGGTCTCTCCTAATATTGAGTCGCCATTCATAATGTCATTGTAGATGCAGATGACATTACATTGATAGGGATTCCAGATCTATGTAAGCGTGGTCAACACTCCTATATCCGATCATACAAGGGATTTTAGGTTCCAAGGATTTCTCTCCTAATCTTTGGGCATATCCTAATGATGGGTGATCGTGGATTATTGATTATGTATTGATGGTACGCGACCTCTTCCTTAGTGGGGTAAAGATTGAAGTAAGCACTATTTTCCACATCCACGTTGTTGTTTATTATGCCATTTTCCGATTATCGCTAATCATTGAACCAACTATAGCAATACCGACTACTTTCTCAACAACTTTTCCTAATTGTACTATCGAATATTTTTCGCAAACTCAAGGTCGGTGTTTCTACTCACATATCGGCTTCGACGGTTGTGTTGGTTATTGGGTTGGGTTTTGAGTGACATTGAAATTTTTTCGTTGGGTTATTAAGTGGAGGTTGGTTATCATTCTCCATGATGAAGAGTGATGGGGTTACGAACAAAGGTTACGAAGAAGGGGATAGACTAAGAGAAATCTAAAATGAGAAAAAGTTTACTTGATAGGAATCACAAAGAAACCTAAACGAGGTGGACTACTAACTAGCTATTCTATTCCCGCAACGCGCCTAAAACTTGATAACGCCACACGCCGTCGGGGTCAAGGAAACTTCCTTTCTTCGAGCAAGTTTTATAACACCCCAGGCAAGTGAACCTAATCGCTGTAGTGTAGTAATTAGGGTAAGCCACGGTATTGATATCGCTCTCTAGGGAATAGGAATGCTAGTAGGAGTTACTACGCTAAGGTTAAGGTTGAGGAAGATTATTTTTATCTTTTATATTTTATGAAAATGGAAAGGTACGAATCTCGGTATTGGATTTGGGGGTTGGTATTTCACCGATTACTCTACTATTATCTAATTATCTAAACTAAGGTTGTGGGAGTCTATGTCTAATTAATGTGTGCTCGTATGATAGTTTAAAGATGTGTTTACTTAGTTTGTATTACTCCTTAATTATCTCCTATTGATGGTTGAGTGTCACGCCTTATTCCTAGTCGTTGTGTTTCTAAAGTTGTTGTGGTATGCTTTCTCCCTAACTCTTTGAACTTACCAAAGGGTCTTGTCTACAAATCCACTTAGAGATTATAGACTCCTACCTAAGGCGCCTTCGGATGGTTTAGCCTACAATCACTCGTGTAATCATACTCTAAGGTTCACAAAGATGAATCAAGCATTATACACAACGAATGACCTATCGCATTACTAGATCATTAATCAACTAAGATAAGAAACAACCAATCAATATTTAATAATTAAGTTTCATACTTCCTAAGCAAACACACAAATAAATTAGCTTGACATGGAGAACATGCAAGCATACACACAAATAATCAAAGACATAATTGAATTAATGAAGCAAAGACTTATCTTGGTGTAAGATAGGTTAAAACCCTAAAATACTGTACAAGACACCTTAGGTTCGGTTTTAGGTTTTACCCAAAGACTCTCCACCTTAAAGACCGAAAAATTCGGATTCTATATATAAGATTACAATTGCGACGGCGCCACCTTATGTTTAGTGACGCCCGCCGTGTCGCCGCCATTAGGGTTTCGCCTTGGCCACGTTAACCTTGCGACGCGCCACCTTATGTCCGTGACGCCGCCCTCTTCGCCTTCCGACGCCGTCTCGATCGCATCTAGGCCGTTCGAGTAGCGACGGCCTACTCTTTCACAACTAGACGCCGCCTCTTGAAAACACGAGTTTTGAGTTCGACCGTCACAATAATTTTGGGACGGCGCCTCAAATAGCACCGACGCCGCCGCTTTATACTTTCAAAGAATCGTGAGTGTCTCGATTTCGACTTTGGCCATTTTCTTCATATATTCGCCTTTTCGTCCAAATAAGTGTCATTCCAAAGATTTTGCCTTCACGAGACCTAAAAAGTGAAAAGGAACGATATATAACTTGTTTCAAATAACGGATATAAAAAGTGATCAAATAAGGACTTAAACGACCCTCAAAATGGTACCTTTTAAAACCTTATCAATAAATTACTCCTGTGAAATATACCATTTAAGACTTGCTTGAATGATATATTGCATTTATGTTGGAATTAATTTTCCGCATTTGTTTATTCCAGATAAACATTTATTTCAAGGTTGTTTGTTTTATTCCCTAAATTCCAAGTGAAGTTTCATTCCAAGCTTAAGGATCAATATCTAGCTTAAATGGAAAGACATCTTCAATATGTAAATTTTAAGGATAAACACATGCTCCCACTTAATGTTAGATGTACTCAAGAGTAATATTAATTTAATCAAAATCATATTGTAATTAAATTCAAGATCTCAGCTCCTAGATGCATGATCCAATCCAAACCATGGATTGCTTAAATTTTGTATACTACATAAAGATAATATAAATTTATAACCCTTTTGATTACACACCGTCCTCACAAAAGGTAATCATAAAGAAAGAGTTATAGAATCTTAATTGCCATATTCGACATACAAGGAAACTTGTATGACAATTAATTTCTCTTTATATAATTAATGCGTGTATATATATAAAAATCTAATCACAGTTAATTGCTTAAGTATGATTAAAAACTTCTTATAAAATGTCATGCATTACTTTGTATATAATTTTGTTCTTGTGATCTATTCTTCAAAAGAAACTTATTCCAACCTCATAGGTTAATAGTTATCGATTCAAGATGTGATAATACATTTTAGTAGTTAATGATTTACAATAATCTTCTAACTTGTATCCTCAACATTGATATTAAAATATCACTATGATGAGGCATCCTCATGGATTTATGAATGAGAGTAATCATTATACTCGTTGACATTTTCATGTTTAACCTTAGTATGACATTAATAAGTGAATTTTAGAAGGTTAAGTATTTTTTTTCTCAAATAACTTCAAGATTTGTATATGCTCCCACTTACTTTTGTAAGTAGAGACAATTCTCTAAATACTAAGTATTTAAGCAACAATAAATTGTTCTTTATTGGGAACCACAAAATACATTTCAAGTTCTCATCTCTAGATTTGTTAATAAAATGCTTCATAAGATTTAAACAAACTCAGAACTTAAATCAAGACATAATGGAATTCCTTCCAACAACTCTAATTAGGGTTTATAGAAAAACTCTAATTTAGTATCACTCTTTAACTGAAAATCTAAGCAACAGGTTTGTGTTTCGTCAAGCTAGGAAGAATCACCAAAACTACAATCTTCAAGATAGGAAGTGTGAAATCAAAAATCCACAAGGGTTTAGGATTCAATTGTTTTGAGTGGAAAAACCTAAAATCCCTAAGGGATTAGGGTTTTCAGTTATGGGTTGTCTTGAATACCTTCTTGGTTTGAACTATATTGAGTGTATCCACTACACACGCAATTTTCTAACCTTGATATGGTTTTGGAGGTAGAGCAATTAAAGCTATCATGAACCAAACAATATGAATAAGGTTTGATTCAACACATTAGACATACCATAATTAAAGTGGTATTCTAAGAGTATTAAAATTGTGAAACTATATTAGAATTCCATAGATAACTTTATTCTCTTTGGACCAAATACTTGTCAATTGGGTCGAGCCAAATTGCTATTAAGTATTTATGAACCAAGTGCATGCTATAATGTATATTCCTTGAATAATATAAGAACCTTATGTTCACGTGTTCGCAAGAAGACATAACCGTTCAAGAAATTATATGTTCACGTGTTTAGAAGAAAACATAACATGTCAAAAATACATTATAAGTCTTTGAATAATTCAAAGGCCTCATGTCTATGTGTTAATTAGAAGATACAACCATTTTACTATACATACTTTATGTTATAAGTCATCAATTAATTCAAGGACTTTATAATTATGTCTTAACATGTAAGCATAATTATACTAACAAAAGTAATCACGAACGCAAACTCTTGAGTTCTATAGTAATTTCAAGTTAATGTAATACTTCAGAATTGTGAATATTATTATTTATCCATAATTATGTTGACTAAAACATGTAGTCAAAATGTTGAACTATCTTTACGCTATATCATGACATTTGAATTTAGTAGGGCAACAAACATATTGCGTGTTCAAGTCCGAGTAGAATCATTATTAGAATGTAGTAGGGCAACAAACATATCGCATGTTTAAGTCCTAGTAAAATTCTTATTAACATGTAGTAGGGCAATAAACATCTCGCGTGTTTAAGTCCTAGTAGAATTATTAGTTTTCTTTTACCTTGCGGTCAAGAGACACCAATAATATTGTTATTCCTTACACACACTTTGAGATTTCTCCCACTTGTGTAAGGCACAACATCATATTATGAAAACAAACAACATGTGATCGTTTTGTGTAAACAATATGATAATGTCATAGATATTATAAGTAGTTTTAGAACCATAACCTTTAATAAGGAATTGTCGATTATTATTATATAGATAACGCTTCAGAGAGCAACAGCAGAAAGGCAACGTGTTATCTTATAAAATAAAATGCAATTTTCCTTTAAGCAATGGTTGTTCATATTCGGAAAGTAATGAATTATTTCAAACAAAGTTTGAAATGATATGAGTGACTTAACAAGGAAATAAATCCCGTAGCTCCCACAAAGATCTACAACATTACATGAATGTTATTTCAGTTATAAAATGCAATGCACTTTCCCAGTAGAAAGCATATAGCAGTTTTATACACTTTCCCATTCTCTTCAAATGCCTACGAGTAGCAATGTACTTAGGTGTTGAACAGAGTACATGAAGTTCTACTTATTGTAGATGAGGGACTAGCCACTCATGCTATCATTTAACTTGAATCTTTAGCATGCAGTTCCTCCTTTATCGTCTACATAGCCCCAAGGGCATTTAGCACTTTAGGAATAATCAAGAGTCCAAGAAAATTACCTAGAAAATATTCTAGTAATCTCTTTACTCTTTGCGGTTTAAACTCATACATCGTGACACGTGAAAGATGTCATTTATATTGGTAGCTGATAAGGTTTTAAATGTACCTTTTTAGGGTCGCTTAAGCCCTTATTTGATCACTTTTGTATCCGTTATTACTTAATATCGCTCATTTTCACTTTTAGGTATCTTGAAGGCAAATGTCGAATGACACTTATTCGGACGAAAAGGCGCGAATATATGAAGAAATGGCCAAAGTCAAGAATCGAGACACTCAGTCATTGAATCAAGGGACGGCAAAGCATAACTAGCGACGCCTGGCCGGACAACTTTTGTGACGCCGTAAGCCAAATTGCTTATTTACAAGTGACGGCTTGTGTTTTAAAAGAGTAGAGGCCGTAATCTGACGGCCTAGATTTGATCCGCACGACGCCGAGACCGGGGGACGGCCACAAGAATAAGGTGACGCCCGCAAGACTAACGTGGCCAAGACGAAACCCTAATGATTTGCGACCACGGCATCACAAATCAAAGGGTGACGCCACGCATTTGTAATCTCTATATAGAATCCGAATTTTTAGTTTTCGTGTAGTTTTTTGAATAAAACCTAAACCGAACCAAGGTCTGTTTTGTACAAGATTTTAGGTTCCATACCCTATCTTACATCAAGATAAGTGTTTTACTTCATTAATAAGTATGTCTTCTATTAATTGTGTGTATGCTTGCATGTTTCCCATGTCCGCTAATTTACTTGTGTGTTTGCTTAGGAATATGAAACTTAATTATTGAATATTGATTGGTTGTCTCTTATCTTAATTGTTAATGATCTAGTATTGCGATAGGTCATCCGTTGTGTAGTTAATGCTTGATTAATCTTTGTTGAACCTTAGCTTATAGTACCTAGAGTCATTGTAGGCTAAACCATCCAAGAGTACCTTAGCGTTAAGTTTATAAATCCTAGAGATTTTGTAGGCATTAACCTTTGGTAGTTTCAAAGAGTTAGGATAACGATACCCTACGACCTTAGACACAACGCGATTAAGAATAAGGACGCTACAATTCAACCATCAATAGGAGATAATTAAGTAGTAATAAAACCTAAGTAAACACATCTTTAAATCATCATACGAGCACACAATAATTAGACATAGACTACATACACCACTAGATTAGATAATTAGATAAGTAGAGTAATCGGTAGAAATACCAACCCCCAAATCCAAACCCCGAGATTCAGACCTTTCCATTTCCCAAAAACATAAAAAGATAAAAATAATCTTCCTCAACCCTAACCTTAGCGTAGTAACTTCTCACTAGCATTCATATTCCCCAGAGAACTATATCAATTCCGTGGCTTACCCTAATACTACACTATAACGATTAGGTTCACCGCCTTAGGTGTTGAAAAACTTGCTCGATGAAAAGAAAGTTCCTTTGACCCCGAATGACGCGTGTAGCGTTATCAGTAGCTATAAACAAAATGTTTTCTAGTTACACAAAATATTGTATCTTTCAATTATTTCTAGATCTTAAAAGGGTAATGAAAGACCATAAATGAGTTTATCAATTTGTAATCCTATCTTAGTTTGTCAACTAAGGAGAAAAGATAGGAATGAGTCTCACTCTTCTTAACAGGAAAAGAGACTAAGTTTGTCTTTTAAAGAAATACAACTTTGTTTACGAATTATGTTGCAATCAACACAATATATTCAGAACATAGAAAGTTCAATTATAGTATTTTCGATAATTACATTCTTAAAAGAATTAACTACCCAATTAATTACTAATTAAGACTAAGATCCATCTTGCACTCCCACTTATTCACCAGAGGTCTGACAAGTGAGTAACTAAGTAGAACAAGAGGTAAGCGACGAGCGTTAATTGCATAATGCAACTCTTAGATTTATGAGACTGATCAGGACATTAGTAGACAAGTAATAACGTCATGAGCATGTTTAGTTCTCATCTTATGCCTCGGGTTCAAGGTCTGACCAAGCCAACTCGAAATAAGTCAACCAAGTATGAACTTGCAAAAATAACCAAAGGTCTGACCTAAGAGAAATAATCACCATGGGTTGGAAAAGCCCTAAGGTCTGACCAAAAAGTCAATCCAAATGCACATGTTCATAGTTGGGTGGCAGAGACTTAAAATTTTACATATAGGGTATTCACATAAATAAATGTGGTAAATGTCGTGTACAAAGACGCATGCAAAACAACTTTGTAACACTTATTTTTAAACTTTTAGTCATGACACCGTAGTGATCATCATGGTTCATGGTAGTCTAATCGAACTCTGTGGGGGCGGAGGACCAGTCGTCAGCAAGACAATAACCGAAAATCCTTTAGGTGCGATCACAAGCACCTCCTTAAACCCCTTTATAGTTTGTTCTAGTGGGTGAGCCGTACATCCCAAATGTCCATAGCGTCTAGTTTTAAAATTCATGAAAAACTTGTTTCAATAGTTTAGGTCACTTTATTTAACAAAAATAATTTTCCACAAAACAAATAGTAGGTCACAATAAACATGATATTTAGGCGTGTAAATAAAGACCAATATTAATGTTATGGTTACGATATGTATTGTTCCATATTGCATACAATTAGGTGTCAAAAACAAGTAACAATAATGCACATAGGAATCACAAACATATAAACATAAACATCAATATATAAACACATATTGTTCTGAGTTCTCTCGCGAGTCTTCCCCAAAAGGAGAAGCATAAGACCGTCATTAGGTACAAAACCTAGATCGCCCCATACATCGCAAAAAGCAATTGAGTGGGTCTTATAGCCGGAAAAACACATAAAAAGCATGGCAAACTTAATTAACAATTAATTACGCTATTTTATGTATTTAATAAACAATATGTAATTCTAATTATCAGTATAATTCTAATTAACAATTAATTCTAATTACCCTTTTAATTCTAATTAAAAAATTTAATTTCAATTAACAAATTAATTCTAATTAACAATTTAATTTAATTTGTGTGTATCTTGTTATTTTTTATTAATAATTGACAAGTATTGCATATAGTTCTCAAAACAAAAATAAAACGAATAACTAATTAGATTTCATGCATCATTTTAAACATGTTTATTAAAACGTGTAACCCATAATCGCAAAAACGAGATGGCTCGTGATGCCACTGTTGGGATTTCATATTCTAGTTAACCAAGTAACGCAAACGAGTAAGCATCGAAATTGAATCTAGTAATTGCAATTAGGTAAACACGTATTTAATAAACAATAAATAATAAAGGTAAATAGAAAACTAACCTTTGGCGTCAACTGCACGCTATTAATGAACAAGAGAACCAAAGAATCTAAGTATCTAAAATAGATACCTCTACGAGTATCACACACAAACACTTAAACCAAGTACGTTCGATTAGAGCTAGTCGAGAACGTTTAGACAATCAACCCCTTGAATTACTTGAATACTACGAACAAGAAAAACCCCAAGAAACTTTTCTATCTTTCCTTCCCGAGAACTAAAACTGCCCGAGAACTATTCTAGTTCCACCCGATATCGGACAAGGCTGTCCGATATCCATCCCTTTTTCTGTTCGAGATCCACCACGATCAGAAAACCATATTCTTGCTGCCAAACTAGTTCGACTAGGAACGTTAGAACAAGAAGATCAAAATTACAAACTCTAAAACCACTTGGATGATTCGAATGCAAGGCTTAGATTTTGTAAAACTTAACTAAACCCTAATCGGATCATAGGTGATTCCGATTGGGTATAGTTGCTCAAAGATAGATCGATTATAGGTTTTAGGGACAGTGTAATCGCATGCATAGAATGAATAGGTAGGTTTATATTTATAGGGTACAAGCCCTAGATTATCTTGGACACAAGTTGTAATTGGAGCAAGTCCATGGGTCGTGTAAAACAGATCGGATATCATGCATGCATACATGGTTCAAGTATTATACGTTCATCACGTACTCTCGTGTTTAACGTGTGTGTCCCCATAGGCAGAGGCGGAGCTAAGGGGGGTCACAGTGGGCAAGTGACCCCCCAAACCAAAAAATATTAGTGTAAGTTTCGTGAGTATTTGACATATTTTGGTAATTTGCCCCTGGAAAATCGTCTGTTCTATTGAAGAAAAGAAGAAACAATTGAGTTGAAGAAGAAGAAGCCAGAGAGAAGTACAAGTAATAAAATACTCATAAATGTTTTCATTGACTGAGAGGAAAGTAAAATGTTGTACACATTTATTGCCTATTGGTCTATAATTATTTTTCTAATATTTTTCTTTATATGTGTCTTGGATCATATTGAAACATGTGCAATATAGTCTTGTGGTTTGTTTAATACAGTTTTAACATTTTTTGTGAATATATGTTCAGCTAGCTAAAAAATGTCGCTTACTTGGATGATGTTGTTATCTTTCTTATATGTTTGAGTATAGAATTTAAAACGACACAATGTTATTCCTTTACTCATGTTCGTTAAATAAGTCTTGTTCGCGTTAAATATCCTTTTACAAATTATCTTGTTCGCGTTAAATAAGTCGAGGAACCATCTTAGATTTACTCATGTTCGTCACCGTGTAAAAAGAATGAGCTTTTGCTTTGTGATGAAATGTAATCAGGTGACAAGTACAACTCTTTTCTTTATGTTTTTGTAATTTTAGCTTATTTTTTACTTCCACAAGTTTTTTTAACTCTATTTTTTATATGCCATAAAAAAAAAATTGCCCCCCCTCGAATTTTTTTCTAGCTCCGCCCCTGCCCATAGGCTCACACACTTCTAGTCGTTTACGTGTGTTTTAACTCCTACAAACCAAAAATCATACTCCTACACCGAGGTAAATAAGAACTTGCAACACACCTAATATCTGGCTCATACCCGTAACAAAATTCAGGACTCCATGAAGAAGAGCTATCACCATCTAGAATTCGCCCATATGGAGTTAAAGTCCACATGGGCATAACACCATTAAAGCCACGATAACTAAAATATCTTTCGTCGTTAACACATAACTGAGATTGTACCAGTAAGGACGCTAGAACTTGATATGATCGGTATGGATGGGTTAGCTACCCATACTCTCTAAGCTGATCATCATTAGTTTACCAAATTGCTAAATAAGTAAAACTTGTTGCAGGTATTGTGAAGAAGCCTAGCGTGAAGTTGTTACCTGGCGAAACGAGCTCAGATGAGATGTTGAGTTGGTCGCCAAGTGTGATCGTTGAAACACCCTTAGCAGGATTGGTGAATAAGTTGGTACATAGGATTGTTAAGATGATGAGAGTGATTATTTTTGTTAACACTTGTGCAATGTGTTACAGTATTTTTTATGTGGTTATGTTTGCATATTGGACTTTTATACTTATGGATACTAATGATATTTCTCTTTAGTTAACAAAGTCGATCTGAATATTTCAATGGTTGGACATGAGTTTGAATTTTTACAACTGTATAGTATATTTGTTCATCTAAAAACTAATGAAGACACGCCAGACAAAGAACTTAATAAAGCGATATAGTTTTAGTGATAAAAAAAGTTTATGAGTTATAAACGAAAAATAATAAAAGTTTGAGGATTTGGCGATTAAACATAATGTTGAAACCCGGTTGACTGTGGTGGTTCAACCGTTGAACCGAAGTTTGAAGCGCCCCGTCAACCCTGCCAATGCAGATTAATAATTTCCTTTAACAAAGATGGAGCAAACCAGAAATAATTCAAACTACGTCAATATTTTTCAAATTAATTTCAATACTTTCTAAATGCGTTAAAAGCTTGAGCATTTTTCAACATTCAACATTGACCATTTTTACTTTATATATAGTATTGATATATACTCGGGAATTTGAATGTCTAAAAACTACAGGTAAAAAGACAACAAAACATTATTATAAATCAAATTCTTAAATTGTAATGTTTGGTTGGTTAACTAATTATTTACGATATATAAGAAAGAAACTCATACATAAGGTGGTCAATATTTGGGTCAACAAAGCGCCACGCGAGAGGAGATCCTGTTGGTGATCGAACCCGACAATTAAGGGTCCGTTTGGTTTGATAAGGGTTTTGGATATGGATTTGGATTTGAATTAGGATTTGGATTTGTATTTGGATTTGGTGTAAGTTTTAAAAAAAAAAAGTTGAAGAGAGAAAATATATAAATAATATAATAATATATTAAAATACATTAAAGAAACTTAATTGAATTTATTATAATAATAAAATAAGTTTTAAAAGATAAATGAGTGATATAGAATATGTGATGACCAACTTTTTTTGAAAAGGACAAAATATGATAGCAATAACTTTTGTAAACCTACCAGTATGCATCGGATTGGTGTAGAGAAAATATTTAGCATTCATCCTAAAGTCTGGGCCCACTTTTTTGTAACCAAACATATCATTTTAGGTGTGACTCTAACCCTACAGTGCCAAATCTCCAAAACAAATTGCACCTTAGAGATGCATCAAACCCGGCCCCGTACCTTAAATTAAGATTTTCAAATCCGGTCTGAACCCCTTTTGAATAGCCCATGAACTTTTAAAGCCTAGGTCGGGCCGGACAGGGCTTTGACTGTTTTTATCTTGCTTTTTGATGCCTGATAAGCCGGTCTGGGTCTGGCCTAGGCCGGTTTTTCCAGTTCTTGTGAGAATATCAAATATATGTTTTAAAATAGGGGTGAGCATCGGGTCAAACCCGAACCGACAAAAACCGACCCGAACCGAAAACCGATAAAGAAAAAAACTTAAACCGAGAACCAAACAGAAAAATATATATCAAAATGAATTTCAAGCAAAAACCGATAAAACCGATCGACCAAATCGAACTAAACCGACAAAACCGAATAATATATTAAATCAAACCGAACCGAAAAAGTCGGTTCGATTCGATTCATCTCGGTTTCGGTCGGTTTGTCGGTTCGGTCGGTTTTGTGGATTTGCTCAATTTCTATTTTAAAACGTCTAGTCGTAAAAGTTCTATAGAATAATCTAGTTCACAGTAGATACATAAGATGACTTCAACAAGTATAGACGTGGGTGGGCTGGATATAATGGTATAGTATAGTTTCACTAGAAGTTTATGGACAGTTCATTTTCTGTCAAGAATGTTAATTAGTGTCGACAACGTGTTTAAGGCTGCAAGAATCCCGGTAGTATCGAAAAGCTCACCAACTGGCTTAGATTTGATGCAGTGGTTGTTGATTCACCACTAAGGAAGGGTCCAGGACCGGGATCAGGCTTTGCCTGTTTTGACTGTCGCCTCTACGTACTATACATATTAGTCTTTTTTCTTCTTCTAAATCTCAATAGTAAATCCACAACCAAACTACGCATAAATAAGTCAATTTGAACTAATAGAAATGCTTCATATACATCATCTTCAACTTTCTCGAAGTCTAAACATAAATTTGTTATTTCCACCTAAAATCGAAAACTAAATAAAGAGTTTATTAACAATAACAAAACCTACTACTCGTATATTGGTTCTAATACAGGTTTCCACATAGGTGAAGTACTCCCCATACGCTGGCTAGTAACCTCTAGGACGGTCCCAAATTATCACTAGACCTTCACAATCAGTCTGCCCGTGAGGCAAAACCTTGAGTTGTTACGCTGCTTCACCTTCTTTACTTTCTTGCAACACGATCGCAGCATCTCAAGTTCAGTTTCACTTACAAACGAGTTTAACCTCCCAACAGGAATCACCAAGTACAATTTTCCACTAGCCAACTCATCATCCGCCCGCAACGCACATAACCTAAAACACGACGCTAGATCATTTTCAACCACTTGAGACACCAAATGTCCCGGTTCTTCCAACAGCATAACCTCAGCAGCCGTGATCGGTACTCGCTGATACAAAAGTTGGACGCCTTGATTTGGAGCTCCTGCTCGCACTAATTTGAGAATTGCCGCTGAGACCGCGACTAAGAGATAAGAAACACCGCTAGGCTTATCGTGGGATTGTTTCCACGATTATCCTCCCGTGAGAGTAAGTAATCGATTTAGGGTTTAAGGAGTTTTAGGGTTATGAGATCGCACTTAAACGAGGGGTATCATTCCTTTATATATGCACGGAATCCTTGTTGGTTCCGTGTTCCCCAACCTTCGCGCGATCCCGCCTAAGTCGGTTAGGGAATGATTATCTTCATATTTTAGAAGATATCCATATCCATTCCGTAAATAGATTTGGGCTTGGGCTTTCGTGAGCCCAAACCTTTATTGATATTGGCCCAAGGCGGCCGGGCTTGTAAGTATCAATGTGGTCGGGTGCATGACCCGACACCGCACTATACGCCATCATGTCCCCCCGCCTAGTATGCGCATGCGAATCATGATGCTAGACTAATGACCGTAGTCCCGTAAAACAAATAATATACTAAACGATCCAAGAAGCTATATACCTATCCGTAGGTACAATGTATCAAGACATCCATGCGAATAGTCAAGGCCTCGTTAATCGGGGAAAGCATCGCTACCGTCACATCAAGTCATCTCGCCCACACAAAGAAGCCTAGTGGGATCCACGTGTCGCCAATCGTGTGGAAAAGGAGAAGTATATAACGGGAGTCATTTTCACCGAATTCTCACAAGAAAACACCTTCCGCCATTCTAAAGCAAATTAAGAGTCGGTATCCCCAAAAGCAACCAACCACCAAGGTAATCGCTGCGCGATAACGTAAAAAATACAACAACATGGTTAAACAGCTTGTCCGACTTCACCTCCGACCTTAATTTAATCGATCCGATGGAATTTACCTCGATTACTTTATACCCCGGACGCATCCAATGGTTCCGGATGCGCGTACACGATGCGGATTTCCGGCGGAAATGGTGTTTACACACGGTTATTCAATTTGCGAATCAACGTGCCCCTATCGCGCTTTCTATGCGATGTGTTAAATTATTATACGCTACACATATCGCAGCTACATCGCATCGGCCGCCAAAATAACGAATTTCAAGTAAATTGCCGCTTGTTGGGTATTAATCCCACCATCAACTTATTCCGCTTTTACCACACCACGGGCGCACGGGCGGTAACGTCAAGCGCCACGAGACTACATGCTACATGCATAAATTAGACGCCTTAGGAATTGAGGAGTATTTCTTCCGGTAGATGATACATGTTTCGTGGGATTATGAGTTCTATACACGAGGAACACTACAGAGGATGAGTGCCCATTGCTCGGTCGATAATGTCGAGGATGCGAATCGATAATGCTAACCGCATCCCCATTAGTGCGTATCCCGAGGGATTTTTGGTGCACATGGGATCACCAGAATTATTTCGGGTCCCAAGATGAGATCCCAATCTTTTAGACGCCAATGGCGGGCGGGTACTTATTCCTCCGCACCTCTCGCGTGTAACTAATGTAAGAATAATCCTTCGCCTTGTTTCATGCATTATATAACCTGCTTGTATATGTGTTTTGTCTTGCAGCAGATGGATCTGCTCACCGCAGGCTGCCTAGCGAAGCCCGTGGGTCAGAAGACAGGGAGTAAGACCGCTGAGGAGGACGAGGAGCCTATCTTAGCCGCAACGGAAGGGCGGTCATGGAACCGCCGCAGGGAGACAGGGACTAGTTCCTCCGCTGCCGTGGAGGCAACACCGCCACAGAGCCGCCCCAACTCGAGGGAACGTCCGCCGGTAGCACAGCCGCCCATAGTCGGGGCTCATCCCAAGAGGAAGAAGAAGAGGAGGTCGCGCTTAGTCGCAAGAGGACCCGACAAGATCATGGGCGGGTCCGCCAAGGAAGAAGCGCCCCGTAGTTCAAACCGTGGAGTTGTCCTCCATCGATGAAGCGCCGCCGCACCCATCGCCGAGGATGCGGAGCCAAAGTAAGTAACACCATATATGTATAACCTTTGTCGCTTGGTGAATGTGCTATTTGTGATTCTAATGTTGCACCGGTGATCATGCGCAGGTGGAGCAGTCATGAGTCACCTCCTAAGGCTAGTCCGATACACTCAACAGATTCGAGCCGCAGAGCTGTGGATGAGGAAGACCAGTCCGATGCAAATGTGCCACTGGGGCAATTGGTTGAAGAATTGGTTGAAGTTTCTGCTCATCAGGCTTCGCTGATTGTGAAGTTGAAAGAGCGAGTATCTGATGGAGAAAACCAAGACTCCCAAAAGGACCAAACTATTTCTTTGCTGGAGGCGCAACTGGCAAGTACCCGGGCACAGCTAGATAGCGCTCATGCGGAGGCCAAGGTCCTGAGCACATATGCTCAAAAACAGGCTGAGGACAAGATGGCGCTTAATGTGCCAAATAAACCAAGAGCGCTATGATGCGCCAAGTATAAATCACAGGTCATTGGGCCCTCAAACATCCGGAATAGGGAAAGAAAGTCTTTTTGCAGCTGGGGAGCTTGGGAAAACGGTGAGTCGGTCGTTAGAGATACAGGAGGCAAAGTCACAGAAGTCGAGCATCGAGTACGATGAAGAATTGTATCCGCAGCCTTATGTCGCTGATAGCGGAGCGCAGTGGCTCATAGGCCAAGGTCTCCGATTGGTCGCGCTTAGTACCCTAGAGTCAATGTAAGTAGTAAATGCATTTGGGAGGTTGTGCAAAGGCGCTTTAGAGCGTGGTAAGTCGAGGCAAGTGAGCAACTCCATGAAGCAAAACTGTTGAAAGCACCTGTTGATAAGGTACCAGGTTATAATGCTGAATCCTATGACCAGTTGGTCGCTGCCATGCAAAAAATGAAAGACCTAGAGCTCCCGATGATTTCAGAGCTTGAGCGCGACCAAGATTATCCGATAAGTGTTATCATGGCCGGGTTGACATTGGCACGCCATCGTGCTGAGGATGCTGATACACAGCCGGATTATTTTTTGAAACCCCATGAGTCGCAGCCCAAGCACCCGCTTTGCTGGCCCTAGGGATAGTCGAACCTTTGCATGGAGAAAGAGGTACCAACAAGGAGGTCTTGAAGCGCATGCCACCCGCCTTGCCAAGAAAAAGGTATTGCAGGAAGGCCATCCTGTGTGGACTTGGCGCGGCTCACTTGCCGAGGTCCGACGGAGTGCCACCGTGGCCACCGACGCCTAATGATTCGTAAGTGTTGAAGAGCATCGGTGAAGTTAAAGAAGTGACAAGTCATGTTGGCACTTCGTCACTTAGGCGTTGTAATAGCTAGAAGTGATATGTTGCAAACACTTATCTTTTGTAATAACTCGTAGTCATAAATGAAAGTATCCGCTGGTTTGTTGTGGAATTTGAATGTAAACATAGTCGCTTATCTTTATGTAAAAGATGTATTTGTTGTCAAGGAACAAACATGTGTTTTGGTGCGCTATAGGAAATCCATAATCGTATGAAAACCGATATACTTAAAGAAATAATTCTAAGTACTTTGCCATAATCGTATGGTATGATATTCAACCGTCAGAATATCACATTATAGAAGCAAGTGTCTTGGTTCAAGTCGTTAAACGCCAAGACGTAGCTTTTATCACAGCAACCATCATGGGATGCGCATATCTTATTCCAACGCCTCGAGAACAAGGTGTTTAACAGGATGCGTGATCCGTTGTTGATGGGTTTGCAACCTCTTACTCAACAAGTTAGTTAGTAGGTCAACTTATCCTTTACCATCGCGGGTTTATTAGTAGTGCATGCACGCCATCGTGGGCAAAAAAAAATTGTTAAGACATACAAGATATGGAGATAATAACTTGAAATGTGTCATGAGTTAGCTAGAAACCGCGACGCTTTTATTAATACTTGCAAGTTTATCAAGAAGTAACAAAGAAAGCAATAAATATGAAAAATAAAACCGAGTACATGAATGTTTATTGAGCACCGAAGTGCGGAGCGCTCGCGCGCTTATGCCGTAGCAATCCTTATAGGTAGCACCTCTCGAGGTTGCCGATATTCCATGTGCTGTAGGTCACGACCATCCAAACCTCGTATGCAGACGCACTGCGTCTGCTGTCAAAGAACCTCATAAGGTCCTTCCCACTTTGGTCCGAGCTACTCAGATCTTCGCCGGCTTGCCTCATTGAGCGGTAGACAAAGTCCCCTCGGTCTCGAATGAAACACCGCACTTTGGCATCATAGTATCCTTTCATTTTGACTTTGACCTTGCCTCCGTATGGCCGCGCTCGCCTTTTCTTCCAAGAGGTCCAAGTCGACACGCCTTTCGCCGCCGTTTGTGGTCACATTAATCTCCGCAGTGCGGATAGTTGGCATGCCGATCTCAGTTGGAATAACGGCTTCTGTCCCGTATACTAGAGAGAAGGGGGTGTCCCCTGTGCTGGTTTTAACTGAGGTACGGTGTGCCCATAATACATGTGAAAGTTCTTCGACCCACCTTCCTTTGTGCTTGTCCAAGCGTGCTTTGATTCCTTCACCCAGACTTCGGTTTGCGCGCTCGACTAAACCATTGGTTTGTGGGTGCGTGACCGACGCAGTGTGGGTGATGTTTAACTTTTCGCACCAATCCTTAAAGGGTTGTCGCAATTGTTTCCCATTGTCCGAGATGATTTCACCGTAATCCGCGGCATACAATATTGTCCCGCATAAAGCGCTTTACCCGGTTGCCGCTGATTGTTGCTACCGCTTTTGCCTCGATCCACTTGGTGAAGTAGTCTATAGCGACTATGAGAAATTTGAGACCGTCACGCTATTGGAAAAGGACCGCGATATCAATGCCCCATTTGTAGAATGGCCATGGCGCCGTGATTGGTGTTAACTCATGCCGTGGTTTGCGCGGCACGGGTCTCTGGACTTGGCAATCATTGCACTTCCTTATCAAATCCCGCGATCTTTATGCATGGTCGGCAAGAGTATCCTCGATCGCATGGCACGTGCTACAACAGATCGTGGTCCCGCGCATGCTACATGAACCCTCATGGATTTCTCGAAGACATAATTTGCTTGTACGGGCCTACGATCGAAGCCATGGTTGGAGGAAAGACCTTCGATACAAGATGTTGTCGCGCATTCGAATCTCTCACACTGCGCCGATTCGCGAGCTTCATTCTGCTCTTGGGTAATGTCCCTTTGCTTAAGAAATCGCAATGGGGTCATCCATGTAGGACCATCCTCCTCTATGATTGCGAAACTTCCATCTCCGCTATTGACTTGCTTTTCGTTGTTTCCACCAACACTTGCTTTGATAAGTGTGCAAAGCTTGTCGAGGCTATCTTGCTCAAGGCATCCGCTTGCGATTTTCTCCTCAGGACTTGCTTGATAGTAAATCACAAAGCCTTTGATCGCTTTAGTCTTCTCAAGATACCGAATCATGTTTTCTTCTTTGGCCACGATTCACCCAACACATGGTTGGCCACCAGTCGAGAGTCCACATTTGCTTCTAAGTTACGTACACCCATTCGAGCCGCAATGCGTAGTCCAATGATCGTGGCTTCATATTCTCCTCGTTGTTTGTCGAGGTAAATTCAAACGCAGGCGTAAGTGAATTCCATTCCTCCGGGTTTGTGAGAATAAGGCCGCCCCGAGCCATCCACGCACGAGGACCCATCTCGTAAACAAAATCCATGGATCTTGTAGTGCTTTTGCGCTGTGTAGGTACCTCATCAAGATCCGCTCGATGATGAAGTCCGCCGTAACTTGTCCTTTATTGCGGTGACGTGGTCCAGAAGAGATGTTGTGTTCACCTAGCAACACACTCCACTCGAGTCGCCCCGACGCATCGGGTTGGAGATGATCCGCTTGATGGCTTGATCAGAATTACCGCTATCAAAAGCGCTGAAGTACGGCCAGCGATCACTTGGCAAACACTAATGCCAAGACCAATTTTTCCATGGCACTATAGTTCATCTCCGCCTTCTCGAGAGCTTTGTCGACAAAATAGATAGGGGTTTGCACCGAGTCCCTATCTCGTTAGTAGCGCTACCGACCGCCCCATGAGTTGCCGATGATACATGATCGCCTCTTCCCCGGCCGGGTGCCACGAGTGTTGGGAGCGCTGCTAGATGTCGCTTGAGTGTGGTGAAAGCTTCTTCCGCCTCCGTTGTCCACCGAAAGTCACCCTTTTATACACTTCGAGTGTTTTGAAAAGAGGCAATGACTTTTCACGACTTAGACAGAACCCGCTGAGGCCGCAAGTTTTCCATTGAGGATTGGACCTCCTTCAACGTGCGTGGTGAAGGAAGTTCTATTACCGCCTTGGTCTTTTCCGGACAAGGTTTTATGCCATCGTTCTATCAAGTACCCTAAGAACATGCCTTCGTAGCGCCAAGGTGCATTTCTGTGGTTTAGCTTCATGTTGATCTCGTAGTCTTGAATGTCTCCTCTATGTCGCGACAAGTTCACTTTCGCGTGACTTTTAATGACCAGTCATCTACGTAGACTTCCAAGTCATGCCCAATTGCTTTTCAAAGGCGTGTTCACCAACCGGTAGGTGGCACCGTGATTCTTCAAGCCAAACGGCATTTTTGTGTAACAAGACACGCCTTGGCTTGTGTGGAAAGTCGCTTTTTTCCTCGCCTTCCGGGCTATTTGTATCCGTGATACCCTTTGTACGCCAAGAAAGCACTTTAACGGGTATCCACACAAGGACTCTACTTTCCAATCTATCTCTCGTAATGGATAGCATCCGCGGCACGCTTTATTGAGATCGGTGAAGTCTACACACATTCGCCACCGCCATCGCTTTTTGACCATTATCGGATTAGAAAGCCGCCGTGGTAATAGACTTCACGACAATTCCCGCTTACCAATTTCGTACTCGCCAGATCGCTGCGCCCTCCGAGCTCGACCACGCTTCTTCCGGGCGATCGGTAAGCATCCTTGTCGGATTCTAAGTTTATGCTCCGTGATCGAGCGTGGTACTACCATGTGTTTGGGCTCCCATGCGAAGATATCTACGTTTTGTAGAGAGCGCGATACAACCGCTTTGCCGTTGTCCGACAATGACCTCCAATGGTTATCTCCTCGGTCCGGATATTCGGTGAATTGCGACCTTGAAGTTGGGATTCGCCGCGCGATCGCCGGATTGGTTCCTTTTCGCATGTAACGTGTTACATTCTCGCTTGGCATCGCGGCATTGTAAAGAGTGACAATGCCCCTTCAACGGGAATTTAAGCATCCCGCGCCGTTGATGGCACCGCGCATGGCCGAGTATCCCGGTCTCCCAATAATGCCATTATACGAGGAAGGGATTTGATCACCATGAACTCCATCCAGTTGTTGTAGAGTGCTCGCTGCCAACGCCGACTAGCAATCGCATTGGCCCATAGGTTATATCTTCTCACCGTGAAACCGGTGAGTGCGGTGTCGACCAGATTTAACCGACTACGATTTCGTGTCGTAGTCTTTAAAGCAATGCTCATACATAATATTCGCCGATGCCCCACCATCGATGTACATGCGGTGTATGTCGCGACCACCCGCACTAATTTCAATGGTGAGGGCTCGGCGTCGCGTTGTCCGCAACAAAGTAGGAAAGAGATTTCACCTTCTGGAAAACTCTTGGCCGACTTTTGTGCGTGGTTCACCGCCACGTCTCAGTATCATATAGATTGTGTCGGCCTTATCCTTAGGTGTCTCCTTCTTGCTTTCATTCTTTGCTTATCTCTTCCTCTTTAATATTTTTAACTAAGTGGTCTAGCCGCCTTCGACCATCTTGTCGATGAGTTGACGCACTGGACACACTCGTTAGTGGTGCGACCTTTGTGCATGGTAGTCACAGATCCATTCCCAAAGGCGCTTATCTTTCGTGTGCGATTCATGTGGTCTTGGGAAATTCGCTCCTTCCACCGCGAGTATTTCCTTTGGGGTTTTTATCTGGGAGTATACCATCATTATCCCCCGCCTCGCCGCCCTCCGCCGCGATAGCTCCTATTACGGTTATTACCTCGGTCATTGGATTGTCTCCCGTGTTGTTCCTGTGACCGTAATCGAATGGTTCTTTTGCTATCCGCGCGGCTTCTCCCTCGACAAAAGACCGAGAGCGCTCATGAGCTCATCAAGGTCTCGTGGATCTTGTCGCTCAATCTCTTGATGAGTTCGGGTTATTAATCCCATTCATGAAGCCCGAGATCTTTAAGACTTCGGGCATGCTTTAACCCGCATGCATTCATCTTTGAAGCGCCCATGAATGCGCCGTGATTCTCCTTGGTTTCGCTTTTACCCCGCGAGCTCGACGGTGGTTTTTAGCACACTTTTGCGTTGAGTAAAATTTAGGCGGAATGCCTTTCTCAACTCTTCAAACCATTCACGCTTCTTCGGGAGTTTGTGAACCGCCCGCGCTTCCCACCAAGTGTGGAATTAAACATATGGCACCAAACGGTTGTGGCTGGCCGATGGTCGCGGTCGATTCAAAAATTTTAGGTGATCATCGTGGTCACCGTCCCATCATAGGTTTTAACATTTGCAGCATGCGCCTTTTCTTATTCTCGAGAAATCACTAATGCGCCGGTGAACGATCCACTTTCTCGACGGCGCCACGGGAGAGACATGTCTTCCTCTTGGCTATCACGCTCCGCTCGGATTTCCAATGCCCAAGATCACTATCCTCGTTGTCCGAGGAGTTGTCAAGATGAGTTTATTTTCTTACGGCCATACCGCCATCCTCGTAATCGACTCATAGTCCGGATCCAAGGGCTTTCACTGGGGAATACTTTCGCCCCATCGTCATGCACTCTACGGCTACCCACCTGGCGTAAACACCTGCACGCCGCTCTTCTCTATCACTATCACTCAGTGTCATGCGAGTGAGATGTCTCATCACCCTCAATTCTCCTCCCACCGTTGAATACCGGGGTTTATGCCCGCTTCTTCCGCGCTTCTCCTTCCGTGGCGCGGTGGGAAGTATCATACCGAGTCGAAATTGAGTCGGGCTTTAGGTTCACTCGATCTATTCTTCTCTTCCTCTTGCATGAGGGCGCCCAATGCTTCGTAGTTTTGGGATACGAAAGCTTCGGTGCTACTGCAGTGCGACTCCGAGAGTGAATGCGTTTGTTTCACCGCCGACTCTTATCCCGACCATGTGCCTCGTGTACCTTTGTCGTCGGGCTTAGCACCGATGGAAGGGAGTAGTAAAGACGGGTTGTTCCCGAGCGCAAGAATGGGTCTACTCCACCGTGGTGGTTGTAGTGATTTGGGTTACTCCCGTGCGGTTCTACCGTAGGAAAATCAAGTCTTGACCGACCCCTTATTTTTAGCAAGTACCGGTTGTCCTGCAGGTCCGCTTAGGGGTTGATCCACTCGCGATTTTTCCCCATAAGATCCGGGTCGCGATCACGATTGCCGTGTTTTGTCATTCTAGTGTCGATTCTTAGTGTAGGGTCCCACGGATGGCGCCACTTGTTGATACAAAAGTTGGACGCCTCAATTTGGAGCTCCGGCCTCGCACTCAATTGAGAATTGCCGCTGAGACCCGCAGACTAGAGAGATAAGAACACCGTTAGCTTATCGCGATTGTTTCCACGATTATCCTCCCGCGAGAGTAAGTAATCGATTTAGGGTTTAAGGAGTTTTGGGTTATGAGATCGCACTTAAACGAGGGTATCATTCCTTTATATATGCACGGAACTTGTTGGTTCCGTGTTCCCAACCTTCTGGCGATCCCGCCTAAGTCGGTTGCCAGGAATGATTATCTTCATATTTTAGAAGATATCCATATCCATTCCAGAATAGATTTGGGCTTGGGGGCCGTGAGCCCAAACCTTTATTGATATCGCCCGCGCGGCCACGGCTTGGGCTATAGAAGACGCGGCCGGGTGCACGACCCGACACCAGACTATACGTCATCAGGTACCTTAACATGTTGCACGTTTCCTTGCAAGTCAACTAGCCTCGCGGTTTTAAGGCCCGAAGTGAAACAAGAAGTGAAATTGCCCATTTTTTGTAAAGATGGTTTTGTAGTACTATAGTGTGATGAAATGTTTGCTCAAAGTTGTGGAAATATGAGTGAATAATGTTGTGTTATATATGTATGATTGGAGTGTGTAGTGGGATATGATAGATTGACTATTTGACTAATGAATTATTCGTTTGACTTATTAAATGAATTTGGATGGAACGTATAATTTTAGTGTTGAGAACGCGGTGGGTGATATATATGATACCCGTATGAGACACTTCATTGACTTGTCATTGTTCATGGGCCATGACGTATGTAATGGGTTCATACTACTTTTCTTCTTAAGATTTTTTATTTTTGAAGAAAGAGACATTTTGGAATATATGTACAAGTTGATTCGACATTTGGTCGCATAGAAAGGATCTAATTAGAAAAATGAAAAAAAAATTTAGCCATATATTTCAAATAAAAGTGAGAATTTTAAAGAGTGATATATCTTCTTTTATAAGTGCATCTGAAATGTAAAGTTATAGTTTCTTCTCACCCTTCTCAATTTAATTTTTCTTCTCATTTGATCCTAACTCTGATCCTATATGTTTTTCTTTCTTTCAAAAGTCCGGCCTGGCTCAAGTCTAGTCGTATGCTCGTGTAAGCTAGTCGTAACTGCTTCTCAAGCCAAACTTCATTTTACATAAATTATAATTGTATAACGAGACAGTTTAGGCTTGAGCAAATACATTGGTATATCGTGATTAGTATATCGGTAACTCACAAACAGGGTCGGACTGAGGGGGTTTTTCGGGATGCTTATGAAGCATTACGTAATGTATAATCAGGGTCGTCCCACTGATTTAGGTGGTCCGGTGCGAAACTACGAATAAGGCTCCTTAAATGACGAAAATTAAAACTATTATGTAAAATTCAAAACATAATATACATAGACTCCCCTTCACATAATATTTAAAAATGGTTGTGATAATTTATGTTAGACATGTATAAATATACTTAGACATATATAAATACTAATGGACATATATTAAATCGGAGCCCCCCTCACAAACGGTGGCCTTGTGCGATTGCCCCACTTGCACATGCTAATTCTGTGTATAATTATGTCATAAATACGTATTTTTTCTTAAATGCACCTTGTTGTAAGTTTTATGTTACAACACTTTAGTTTTTAATAAAATGCACTTCATAACTTTCATACTTGAGTCTATTGCTACTCCAAAATTCAAAATATTTCACGTAACTAACAATGATGTTAAGGTCATTATAAAATAATTTTTTTTAGGGTTGAAGGTGACACCATCAATATAAATCATGAGAGGTTGTTCTCAAATCGCTTGAACTCAGACCGAGCTAACCTAATGATATGTGATGTTACAGATTTTGAAATTCATACAACTATGTTCTCTATCGGGAATGACAAATGGTGAAAGAAATCAATCATACTATCATTGCGTTATTGCCTAAGGTATCTACGCCATCTCTTATTAATGATTATCGTCCTATTTTTCGTGTTGTAATGTCGTTTACAAATGTATTAGTAAAATTATTACAAACCGTATTAAGGATGGTTCTGATGATGTGGTCAGCAATAATCAGTCGACATTTATTCCGGGCAGAAGCATTTCAGATAATATTGTTTTAACTCAAGAGTTAATGCACGATTATCACTTGAATCGAGGGCCTTCGAGATGTGCCTTCAAGATCGATATTTAGAAAGCTTATGACATCGTGAGTTGAAAATTCTTGGAAGAAATTCTTTTCGTCTTTGGTTTTCATCCTCGCATGATTCATGGGCCTAATCGTTGTCCATGGTCCTAATCGTTGTAGTGTAGTATGGGGTAAGCCTAGGGTGTTGATCGTTCTCTAGGGGAATAGAGATGCTAGGAAGAGATGTATGACGAGAAGGTAAGGTTGAGGGAGATTCTTTTTAATATTTTTATATTTTTTTAGAAAGTAAGTAAATATCTCTGGGTATAGGAGTGGGGGGTGGTACTTCTACCGATTTTTACTACTTTTAATAAAACTAAATCACTACTTAAACAATGAAAAGTAAAGATATGTTATGCTATTGTAGGTATGCTCTTATGATGATTAAAAATGTGTTTACTTAGATGTTCTTACTCCCTAGTTATCTCTTATTGGTCGGTTGAATTGTCACATCCTCATCTTAATTGGTGCGTTGTATTCCGTTTGGTCATAGGGTGGTGCTAATTCCCCAATTTTATGAATCATAACTCTCCTCTAGACTATCCGGGATCGCCAAGTACCGTAGTATCTCCCTCGAATACTCTATTATCAACAAGCTACAACTCACTCAATAAACACAACGATGGCCTAGGTGCACTCCTAAGCTTTTTGCTATTTAGGACGTTCATGCTCGAAAAAATTAAAGAAGAAGCCAGTTTTCCTTACTCTAACATCTACCAATTAAGACAAGAGACAACCTAACAATAATTAATAACTAGGTTTTAGATCTAAGCAAACACAATGATAATTTAGCTACTCGTGGTAAATAAGCAAGTATACACACAAACAATTAAACATGAAGTAGACATAATAATAATATGGATTAACAAACTTATCTTATGATGTAAAGAATGGTATGGAACCCCAAAATACTGTCCAAGTCGGACTACAACCGAATTAGGGTTTGCTCAATAAATTTCTACCTCCCTAAATGCAGAAAAAACGAATTCTATATATAGATTTACAATCGCGACGGCGTCACCTTTTGCTAGTGACGCCGTCATGTCGCCTTCATTAGGGTTTCGTTTGGGCCAAGTCATCGTTGGGACGGCGTCAGCTTATGAATGTAACGCCATCAGTCTTCATGAGGGACGTCGTCTGAGGATGGTTCTTGGGCGTCTGGTGTAGAAAATAAGGGAGACACCTTCTAGAGTTTAGGCGTGACGCCCGTCGGTTGTAGAACCAAAATTTCACCCGAGCCGTCGTGTAATTTGATCAAATTCTTCAACAAGTAACGCGCCGCCTTTGAGATGGGACGTCAGTGCAATAAAAATTTTGAATCTTGACTTTGCCAATTTCTTCATGTTTTCGCTCCTTTTCGTCAAATATGTCTCATTCCAAAGATTTTGCTTTCAAAAGACCTAAAATATGAAAATGAATGATTTTAAATAGTAATGAGATATAAAATGAGTTGATTTAGGGCTTAAATGACCCCCTAAAAACATATGTTTTAAATCCTTATCACTACTGCAGAGGAAGAAACTGTTGAAGAGTTAACTGATGAAAGACTTCAACAGATGATGGTTGTCATTCCAGAAGATGTCAGTGCTGAGCCATTACAGGACAAATATCATATAATTGACTGGGAGATCTACACAGACAACTTTGGAAATTTTTGGAGGATAATCAAAGTTGGAAATCACACTGAGTTATACAGAACTTTTGAAGACATGGTTAAAGCTTTTGACAGAGATGATCTAGTTAAGCTGTGGGATTTAGTCAGGGATAAATTCAATCAAGCAGAATTTGTAGATGATAAATAAAAGGAGTTATGGGTTGAATTGGATAGACTATTTGAACCTGATCCTATTGACTGTTTATGGAAGTTTCAAGATCATGATAGGGAAACAACATGGAAACTGTATGATACATGTGGTGTTCATCATATATCTACAACAGATGGAGTTGATGTGTTTATGCTGGTAGAGAAGACATATCCTTTGAGAGCTGGTATTCTTCTTATTATGTTAGCTGCTAAATCAGAGTGGATGACGATTCTAACCCATGGCAAGGGAATTACTTAGGAAGATACATCAGCAGGCTGAAGAAACAATGAAGGCTGCAAGAAGATAAAGTGTTTGGAAGAATCCTCTTAAGCTTAAGGATTTAATTCAAGAAACTTGCTGATTTGGAGATAAATCACAATTTTAGGAGAGGATTGTTGGGAATTAAAACACTTAACTACTTTGTGCTGCTGCAGTTTACACTAACAGTACTAACTGAGTTAGTACTGCTAGTATGGACTTTGTACTGCTGAGTCTGAAGGTTAAGTATTTGTACTGCTGTGATAGAAAACATGTAATGTGATATGTATATAAGATATTCAGAAGATATCTTATATAGTTAGACTTATACGAATATTCTGCATGTTTAGAATATTCATAGTTATCTTGTAAAGGACTACTTGTGACTATAAAAGGAGATCCTAGGTTAAGGTTAGATATATCTTTGCATACATATTGCTTCAAGGTTGTATACCCTAGTGATAGTCAGATCACTCGTATTATTTGCTTAATAATATTGAAGCGTTTGGTGAAATAGTTTGTTCTTATATTACTGTTACATTGTTCATACATTGATATATTCTTCTAAGTATCAAGTAGTATATCCCGCATACTATTTGGTATACATTCAAAGTATCTTAGCACAAGGCTCAAGTGTGTTGTAGATCCTCATACCCATCACCACCATCGGACGACACATCCACGAAGTGTTGCACTGTGTGTGTTTGATTCGGTGTGTGTAATTAATTAAAGACTTGAACAGAGACACGCATCCCTTTTCAACGACACGTGCCCTCGCTTCCACCAACAAAACGACGTTGTTTTAACATCAA
This sequence comes from Chrysanthemum lavandulifolium, assembly GCA_022545495.1. Taxonomy (NCBI): domain Eukaryota; kingdom Viridiplantae; phylum Streptophyta; class Magnoliopsida; order Asterales; family Asteraceae; genus Chrysanthemum; species Chrysanthemum lavandulifolium. Next base: position 285,159,851 of record CM040241.1, read on the forward strand.
GTTATTTTAACACAATTGCCTTGGTTTTATGGATATAAATTAGTAGGCGTGAGTTAGGATCGAACTCGAGACTTTGGGATTGCACACTTTACGTATGAGAATTTAAAGTTAATAATTAAATATAAATGTTGTATTTATTTATTTATTAAACGAAATAACTAACGGACGTTAAGTAATTAATGTAATGGACTAACGGTCGTTAAATGTTTATGGAAAAGGACTAAATTGCAAAAGTTGGGAAGGTTCCGAATCCCTAAGGGATACCTAAACCGATCGGCCATCAAGAAAAGGAAACAAGGACCAACTTGTTCACCAAGTTTACTTGGGTATATATACAAGGCTAGGGTCTTGTTTTTCCATCTCTTGTGCTCATAAGCTAAACCCTAAAATTGTTTTGTGTGTGTTTTGTCTCCAAAACCGTCGACACCCTCATTAGGGTCGATCCAAAGCTTTCCACAATAACAAGTTATTTGTTTGATAAAAACTAGCGGTACTTTAATTCGGTTTAATGCGTGTGTACAAGAACTTAGTAATAACATACTTTTGTTATTATCTTGGATTGAATTACAAAGCGGTGAGGGTAATTCATATAATCCTAACTAAATCAAATTAGGGTTCATCCGTTGCTAGTTTGTGGATTTGATTCTTGTTCGGCTAGAATCAACAAAGGTACGCATATTCTTTATGTTAATTAATTATTCGTTAATACATCCTTATACGCTTCCGCAATATTACTTTGATGTTTTGGTGATTATTTATTTGAATGTCTTGATATCTAATTCCAACAGTGGCATCACGAGTCATTGGTTTTTAATGAGTAATTAATTACATAAACGCGTAATAAAACAAATACTTGTATGTTGTTTGCTATGTTAATCTAGGGTTTATGTTTTTTTTTATGTTTTGGTCGAATTTTTTTTAAATTGGGCGTACCATATTTTTTTTAAATCGACATATACATAAAATTTTTTAGGGTTTTAAAAATTGTTTGCTAACCTTATTAAAACCTAGAATTAATATTGATTACGTGATTAATTCATGAATAATTTGTTATGTGTCATGGAATTTTTATATGCGATCTTGTGACTTACTTGTATAATTGTTATGATATCCATGATTATACATGCATGTTAGTCATGGATAAGTTGCTTTGATATATTGTTTAATTGTTGAGACATATTTATTTATGATAAATCTTGAATTGGGAAGACTCAATTAATATATTAATGAATCAATTATGTGCAATTTGGTATAAATTAATTAAGGGTTTACGCAATCGATTCATCGATGTATGTGGCTCACTTTCTATTCTTTGGGTGAAAACCCTAAATTAATATATACATTAATTTAACCTAGATATTGATTATTAATAGGATTTTATCGAATAAGTTGCATGTGGCTACTTGTTTACACGTATAAATTGTTTATTATGTGCGCATTGTTTTTAGTAGTTTATTTTTATTTGTTACTTGTTTGTTTATTATGTTAGACAGTTTTAAGCAAAGGGTAATTTTGAATAGAAAATAATACGGACTAAACAATGGCGAAATTTAATTGTTTTGGAAGAGTTAAGTTGTCAAAATAGTTTAATTGATTGGTGACTTTGGTACAATGGTGACAGCTCACCCATTCGAATGAACTAATAAAAGGGGTTTAAAGAAGTGCGCATAGTCACACTGAATGGATGTCTTAGGTTGTGCTTTAGCGTGCACAGTCCTCTCCCCTGTAAGTTCGAGTGGAGCTACTTAGTAAGCCATATAAATGTGCAAGCTCATCTTAAGGCGAATTAGTTTTAATTCCATGCGCCACTTCGGTGGTAATTATCCGAAACACTAAGTGTTTACACTTATGCAAAAGTACGGTATAATGGATGATAATTAATACTAAATTCCTTGATTGGTGAACCCAATACCTCAATCAAAACTTTGATAATTTGATCTTTATGAATTGGTAATAAAAGTTTTTATTAAAATTATGCTACAAGATGAATGCATGACATCTTTGTACATATTTGATTTGACCACATAAAATCAAAACTAGTACCCTTTTAAAATTAAGAATATGCCATCTAATTAAAAGGAACACTTGAAGTTGCAATTTACGTCATGACAATTACTTGGCGAGATTGTGATGGAGAGGTAAATCTCTATGTAAAGTCGGACCTTACATGGACATATTTGCAGTTCTTTAAGTTAGACACTTAAGTTGAGTAGGAAGTGAGACACGGACTCAATGGCATAAGATGGGATGAAACATGTTTATATTTGCAATAGCGTTGGAAAATATAAATCCCATAATGATCTAGGAGTTGGAAATTGTTTGCCAATTAATGTTCGATGATTACCTTATTATATGCGTTCGTTGCTAGCGGATCAACGATGTGATGAACCTATGATAATTTGGATCCTAGTTTTCGAGAAAATTATATGGTTATATGTTTATATTACCGTTGGGTATATTTATTTTCTTGAAAAGTGTATTATCGAAAATACTAATACTTGAACTTTTTCGTAGAAATGGCTCAAAACACCGATAACACTAACATCGCTCTAAATTCTGCGTTCAAAAGCTTTTTGATCGAGAAAAGTTGGTCGCTCTAAGAATTTCAATGATTGGCACCGCTCTTTGAGAATTGTCTGTAGAGTTCTTGATCGTATGAAATATCTTTATGAACCTTGCCTCTTGAACCAACCGGTCTGAAGCTACTCAAGCTCAAAAGGACGAGTGGAAACGGAGTATAAGCGTCATAATGATGTGGCTTGTCTTATGTTGGGAACAATGGAATCGCTCTTCAAAAGCGGTTCGAACATTATTTCCATATAATATGCTCAATGAACTTGAACTATGTTTGAGAAACCATTGCCGTCGAGATTTATGACTTGACCGACGCGTTACGGTATGGCGGGGGGAGAGGTAAACCCGTAAGTGCTCATGTCTTTGGAAATGAAAGGTTACATGGACCACTAAAAGCACTTGGCAAAACTTATGAGGATGACATGGTCGTGAATCGATTAATCGATCCCTTAACAAGGATTTTAATGGTTTTGTCGAAATTTCAATATGCGCTGCGTGGGAAGGCGATTCTTGACCTACACGCATTGCTCATTGATTATGAGAAAGGGTTGCCTCAAAGGTTCCTACCGCCCGGTACTTGCTATTCGGGGTGGAAGAATTAATAAGCCAAAACCGCGCGTGCGAACAACAAGAAGGGAAGGGTAAGGGAAAGGTTGACAAAGGCAAACGGTGATGGCCTATCAACCTCAACCCAAGAAGAACCCTACTCCTAGGAAGGATAATCCTAAAAGGATCAAGCATGCCACCATTGCAAGACAGTTGGGCATTGGAAGAAAGCGTGCTCTCTATCTTGATGAATTGCGGACAAATAAGATGAACGCCGGGTCCTCGGTAGCCGGTACTTGAGTAATTTATTTGTCATTGAATTATTTACTCTAAATCATAATAATTCACGGGTATATGATACGGGCTGTGGTATTCACATTTGTAATACACTGCAGGGGTTTAGAGTGAAGAGAAGCTTGCCTATGGGGAGCAATATCTCGCACGTGGGAAATGGCGCACATGCATTGTTGAAGCCATAGGAACGTTTAGTTTAGTATTGCCTTCGGGCTTAGTCTTGTTATTGAACAATTGTCATTATGCACCTTCTATAATTAGAGGTGTTGTTTCCTTTCAAGTTTGTTGGATGATGGTTTTACTCATACTATTTCAAGTAATGGAATTGATGTTTCTTTAAATGGTGTATTTTATTTTAAAGCAATTCACGTGAATGGTGTGTTTGAAATTGATATGATTGGAAATGTATCTAACAATAATAATAATTCAATGTTTAGCATTAACAAGAAGATAAAGTTAGACTTGAATTCTTCTTATCTTTGGCATTGTAGACTTGCTCATATAGGCAAGGCTCGCATGCATAAGTTGCAACTAGAAGGGCTTTTGCAAAATATCAATGATGAATCATTTGATAAATGTGAGTCATGCATATCCGGGAAGATGACTAAGAAACCTTTTCATAGCAATATGGAGAGGGCTTCGATCTACTTGGTCTTATTCATCTTGATGTGTGTGGACCACTTAGACATGTGTCAAGAGAGGTGCTAGCTACTTCTTAACCTTCTTGATGATTTCACCGTTATGGTTATGTTTATTTACTTAAGCATAAACATGAGGTGTTTGAAACATTTAAGGTTTTCAAAGTCAAGTAGAACGCAATTGGGAAAGAAGATTAAAGCTCTTCGATCCGAGAGGAGGCGAGTATCTAAGCCAAGAGTTTAAAGATTACTTAGTGAGAATGGAATTGTCCAGAATCTCACTTCTCCATATACTCCACAACAAAATGGTGTATCACGAGAGAAGAAATCGTACATTGTTGGACATGATACGATCTATGTTTAATCTTACCACTCTACCTTTATCCTTTTGGGATTATGCTTTAGAATCTTGTTCGTATTCTAAATATGGTTCCCACAAAGAAGGTTGATAAGACACCATATGAAATATGGCATGGTAAAGCTCTAACATGTCTTATTTAAAGGTGCGGGGTTGCGAGGCGTATGTTAGGCGTGACTCAGCAGATAAACTCCAACAAAGATCGTAAAGTGTATCTTCGTAGGATACCCTAAGGAAACTATGGGTTACTACTTTTACTATCCAACTGATAATAAAGTAATTGTTGCTAGGTATGGAGATTTTCTTGAAAGAGATCTCGTATCTCAAGAATTCGATGGGAGAGTTTATGATCCGGAAGATGATCATGAAGATGCATTACCTTCGAAAACACTAACGTACTTCGGTAGAACACGATAGTTTGGGTCCTCCACCGAAGTTGAAGTGATTCCGTTCGTAGATCCGTAAGGAATATCGTGCACTGAACGTCTATGTCTTAACGTAGAGGTTGAGGAAACTATGTTAGGAGATCTTGGAGAGCCTACTAGTTATAAAGCTGCCATGGCAAGTCGACAAGGCTAAATGGCGGTTGCAATGAATGGGAAATGCAATCCATGAGAGAAAATGAAGTCTGGTAGAGGTTGACTTACCTCCAAACGCCTCGGTGGTTGGGAGTAAGTGGCTCTATAAGATTAAGACCGACATGGATGGCAATGTACACGTCTATAAAGCTCGTCTAGTTGCGCAAGGTTTTACTCAAACTTATGGCATTGATTACGAGGAGACCTTTTCTCCTGTAGCGGACATTAGAGCTATTAGAATTCTCATAGCTATAGCGACATACTATGACTATGAGATATGGCAAATGGATGTCAAAACCGCCTTCTTAAATGGTCGCTAGATGAAGACATCTATATGAAGCAACTCGAGGGGTTCGTGAATCCACAATTTCCAAACCGTGTATGCAAACTTCAAAGGTCCATTTATGGATTGAAGCAAGCATCAAGGCAATGGAATAAAAGATTTGATGAAGAAATCAAAAGGTATGGATTTGTTCAAAATCTTGATGAGCCATGTGTATATCACAAAGTTAGTGGGAGTGATGTAATTTTCCTAATTCTTTATGTCGATGACATATTAATTATGGGAAAAGACATTCCAAGCATGCAAAATGTTAAGGCATATCTTGGGAAGTGTTTTTCCATGAAGGATTTAGGAGAAGCTGCATACATTCTGGGAATTAAGATCTACCGAGATAGGTCAAAGCGGTTAATTGGTTTAAGTCAAAGCGCTTACATTGATAAAATATTGAAGAGATTCAATATGCAAAATTCCAAGAAAGGATATTTGCCGATGGAAGTAAAGCATGGCTTATGTAGCGATATGTGTGCTTCAACACTGCTTGAGGTGGCACGCATGCGAAAGTTCCTTATGCTTGGTGTAGGATCTATTATGTATCTTGTGAGATGCACAAGGCCGATGTGGCGTTCGCTCAAAACATGACCGATCGATATCAACAGAATCCGGGTAATCTTCATTGGATTGTCATTAAGCATATTCAAGTATCTCGAAATACTAAAGATATGTTTTAGTGTATGGTGGAAATCCGGACACGAGCTTGGTGTTACAGATTCTTGTGATGCGTCCGGCAATGTGATAAAGATGATACGAAGTCTCAGACGGGTTATGTCTTTGTCATCAATGGAGGAGCGATTGATTGGAAGAGCAAGAAGCGATCGATGCGATGTCTGCGCGAAGCGAATACATATTGCCGGAAGGCGCAATGGAGGTGTTTGGATTAGGAAATTCATTTCGGGGCTTGGTGTTATGCCTTCAATTGAATCGCCTATTGATATGTATTGTGACAATTCTGCGCAATCATATTTGCCAATGAACACAGAGTCATGAAGGGCACCGGACATTTTCTACGGAAGTATCACTATGTTCGGGAACAAGTCCGGAAGGTGAAATAAATCTACTGAAAGTTCACACAGATGATAACTTAGTGATCCGTTCACTAAGGCTTTAGCTAAAGACAAGCTTGTAGGACTTGCCAATGGAATTGGACTTCGTTTAGCTAATAGTTTCATGCATAAGCGTGATTAGTATTTGGATAAAGGATATTGTAAAACATTTATTATTTTAATGAAATAAAGTTTGGATTATGTTTATTTTCATTTATAATATTGTTGTCCTATATTTGCATGTTTAATCCGTGAATAACTAAGTTATTTTAAATGTCCGTTGTCGATTAATGATATGGGAGTATCATTAAACTAAGACAAATCGAGAGATGTGGTAGAATATACTTGAAAGTATATTGATGAGAATGCATACCAATTTCGGATGATATTCAATGAATTGAATATAGGACTTATCCCAACTACATAATTTACTTTGTGGATATTGTTATAAGTAAATTATGAATAGTTATCCTCGGACTTGAGATACCGGATAAGTGTCATGAATGTAGTGCATTTCGTGAAGCAACTTAACGCTATACGTAATCGGTAGTCATAAGGGTTGTTTTCGAAATGTTACAAAGTTTGTGGGTTATTCTTGTAGTCAAAATAGAATTTGTTCCTTCAAATTTATTTGGAGTTTAATCTTCTTGGGCCCTCGTAGGGTTGACAAGATGTTTGTGCGGCCGCACCCAAATCTCCCTAAATATGTTTAGATGATTCGGTAATCTTGGTCAATCACTTACAAACGAGAAGCAGAATAGTTATATAAAGAATGACTTAATTCCATATCTTTATTTAACGTGGTATTAGAAACAAAAGGATAATAATAATGAGAAATCATTAAAAGGTTTTCCAGAGCCTTGCTCGAGTTGTACTAGAGGCATCGAAGTGTTGCTAGACGCTAACCGAATGTGATCACTCTATTAAGATATATCCAGTGGGGCTGTTGGTTTTATGGATATAAATTAGTAGACGTGAGTTAGGATCGAACTCGAGACTTTGGGATTGCACACTTTACGTATGAGAATTTAAAGTTAATAATTAAATATAAATGTTGTATTTATTTATTTATTAAACGAAATAACTAACGGACGTTAAGTAATTAATGTAATGGACTAACGGTCGTTAAATGTTTATGGAAAAGGACTAAATTGCAAAGTTGGGAAGGTTCCGAATCCCTAAGGGATACCTAGAACCGATCGGCCATCAAGAAAAGGAAACAAGGACCAACTTGTTCACCAAGTTTACTTGGGTATATATACAAGGCTAGGGGTCTTGTTTTTCCATCTCTTGTGCTCATAAGCTAAACCCTAAAATTGTTTTGTGTGTGTTTTTGTCTCCAAAACCGGTCGACACCTTCATTAGGGTCGATCCAAAGCTTTTCCACAATAACAAGTTATTTGTTTGATAAAAACTAGCGGTACTTTAATTCGGTTTAGTACGTGTGTACAAGAACTTAGTAATAACATACTTTTGTTATTATCTTGGATTGAATTACAAAAAGGTAATGGGTAATTCATATAATCCTAACTAAATCAAATTAGGGTTCATCCGTTGCTAGTTTGTGGATTTGATTCTTGTTCGGCTAGAATCAACAAAGGTACGCATATTCTTTATGTTAATTAATTATTCGTTAATACATCCGAGTATTTATAGTGGTTATACGCTTCCGCAATATTACTTTGATGTTTTGGTGATTATTTATTTGAATGTCTTGATATCTAATTCCAACAAGTGTTTAAGTTATATTAAGAAACTTTAAATAAATAAAGTTACTTAAATGACCTAATATAAAACATAACTTTTATATATAACCAAGGGTATAATTGTAAAATCATCTGTTATCTCTTCTTTTCTCTCCTAACTCGGGAACATGATATAAAAAGTTTAATTTCATTCATCTCCTCTTCCTTTCTGTCTATTTTTAACTTTTCTCTTCTTTTCTTTCATTTAAAAAGCTTGGGAACAGTAATAATATTTTGGCCTATTGCCTAAAATATTTTATTTCAATTTTGATGTTGGATATTTTCTAAAAATAGAAAATATGCTTAGCTGTTATATTAAAACATTTTCTCATAACTAAAAGTAACGTTGTAATTTAAAAATGACAGTAAATTTAAAAATGTAGGTTTAGAAAATGTGTAATGTTATGCGTTTGTAAAAAGATTTTTTAATCATTATGCAAGTTGTAATATATCACATTCATACTTTGAGTGATATTTGACGTAAAACTATAAGTCTAAAACTTGGTTACGTAAACTTGCACTTGATACGTTGAATTTTTGTTATTTCCAAAACGTAAAGGATCATTAATAATAAATAACATTTTTGGACGATTGTTTGTACTAACAATCTCTCCCTTTTTGATGATGACAAAACATATACTCATATTGACTAATAGTTTAGGTATACACGTATTTAGATATGAGTTTTATAATCTCTCTTTTTGTCGAAACAAAAAGGTACGTAAATTTGATGCGTTTAAATTGTTGAAAACATAAATTTGCGTTGATAACGTAAGTGTTTGCTCCCCCTTGGTCGTTACTCCCCCTCATTTGGGGAAACCAAAGAAATCGAGCTATGGGGCTAAAAAAATATTAGTGCAAAATATATAAAGATTGCAACAACCACACTTTCCAACAATAGTCGCATTGGAAGAAAACTACGGTACATATGAAAATAAGATAGAAAATAAAAAGTCCTAAGATGAAACTCCTAAATAGTCCTAAAAGTACCATAAAAATAAAAGTCCTAAGATAATAAGTTCTTAAAAATAAAAAGTCATAAAAGTTACTAAAAAAGATAAAAGATCCTAAAAATAACACCCATCCTTCATAGTGGATTTCGAACTAGTGTTTCGGTGAGAAAGAGTTTTGTGACAAACTAGAAGGGGATCGAATAGTTTTACAGTTTTTAACGTATTAATATTATACTTTCAAAAACTTTATAGATCCGAGTATACGTGAGATCAAGAAACCACATATGAACACAATATCAATAAACACAAGATAACAAATAATAATAACAACGAAATATAAAGTGAAAGATAATAATAAAGAGTTAGAAAGATAAACCACAACACGAAGATTTATAGTGGTTTGGTAACGAAGCTCGTCCTCGTCCTACTCTACTCTCCAATTACCCAACTCAATAGTTCACTTCAATATGTCAACAACCTCCTTTCAGGAGGAGAAAACCATACAATGTCGCTTACACCAATTTTCGACACTAAGCTAAATGTCGAGTTTAATCAAGCTAGAACCAATCTCACTCACACACGTATTTTCAGGACTAAAACACTAACCCAATCACTCACGTATTTTCAGGACTAAAATACTAACCCGATCTATCAACTAAACAAGATTGGAGGTTATAAACTTGATGTATAACAATATACACTTCGATCTTACGTGTGCTATTCTCTTGCACTTGAATAGGTGGTTAAAAAGCTTAATGATCAAAGAAATGAGAGATTAAAAGACTGGAAATAAATAGAGAAAATTGTGTGCAAAAGGTGAGTTATGTGAAAATGAGCCACTATTTATAAGCAGTAGAAATATGTCCGTTACATAGGAACGGTCTCACGGCTCCCTTATATTTAAGGGAACCGTCCTTACTTAACGAGCCGTCCCAGACAGACACTCCAGATTTTGTCTTTTTTCTGTTTGAGGTTTGTCTAATTTGGAAGGAAAAATCAGTTTTGAATTAGTTTCCTAATAAAACATTTTTCAAATATACAAAAATAATTTGTCTAATTAATTTTTGTAAAAATGTAAAGTTTATGACACAAAAATTATTTCTTTAATCATTCAACAAGTTTATTGTTTGGTATTCATACCTTTAGTGATTTTACATCGAAATGAAATAAGTAAACACAAATCACACATTTCAGATGCATCTAAAAAATGGATGCATCTTTCTTCAAATTTTTCCTACTCATTTGAAATGTGTAGCTAGAATTATTAATTCTTCACTCGATCCCTAATCATAAGATAAATTATCACTTTCGATGTAGCTCCTTTGTAAAATTATTTACTTATTTACGAGACTGTTTATGCATAGTTCCATTTCAAACGATAAGCTCTGTATATATTATTGTGACACCAAATTATTTAAGCCCGACTGAACTGGAATCATATTTGCGACATTATCTATGACATTGTCATCTTGTGTCTACCTCCAAAGCAGTTGTATGCAGATACCATTACAACTTGATGACATCTAAAACAATAATCATAGTGTATGTCTCACATTGATTCCAACAACCAGATCCTTGTTACAACCCAAGACGAATGATAACAAAAAGAAACAAACAAAGAGCAAAGACAATTACTTTGTCCGGCCAATAGGTCGATGTTACCATCAAGACTGCACTTGGATTATGCCACTAGAAGACTCACTCCAAACCAGATATTGACAATCAAAAGCCCCAACATCGCGAGAATATTATATTTCCTGTACAACAAAAACATAGTTTATAGCAGATAATTGAAGTGCATTATCGTCACATCTATTTGTGATTGATTCATAGGTTTATCTTGAAGTTGAAATGGTACAGAGATCCATGGGGCCATGAAACTGTTTTCGGCTTTCCCCAAAGGTAAACAAAAACCGATAAATGGACACAGTTCAAACAAAAAATAAAGTATAGAACATTGATCCCCAAAGTAGAAATCAGGGGCACACTCAAGGTTACTCAAGGTTTTTTTAGCTAATAACTTAGCAATATAAAACTTTCAAAGGATGCACATCCATAGCAATTTTTATAATTCTGTTAAACTACATATTCCTTTTCAAGGTGTATGTTCATCCATGAAGAAGAATTAATGGTTTTAGAAACAGACCCTTATGAAGGGAAACTGATAAGATCTACTTTTCGGTCATAAAATATTAAAAAAAAAAAAAAAACACACATTCCCACAAAGATGGAAACTTGGATCTATTTCGCCAACTCCACTCTATCTCAACATCAACACCATACATACTGACAAATATAAATTTTATTCAAAACTGCATTGGGTTTTTTTTTTTTTTTTTTTTAATAACGTCAATTTTTTATGATCTATAACACCTATCTCACATGTCTCCAATGAGACTCGAACCCACAACCTTTAGGTTGATAAGCCACTCACATACCGTTAGGCCAAGATGCCTGTGGTTGCATTCGTCTCTATTATTCCATATTTATCAATTCAATCTGCTAATGTTTAAGGTGTGCTGGTCTTGACTTTCAAAAACTATTAGATGGTTTAAGCATCATCTGTAAGAGTTAATTACATCAAACTATAACATGCTTTAATCTTTTTTTCTCGCTCGCATGCATTAATTACTTAATCTATTACCATTGTATACGACACACTTTATTATTCTCTTGTATGTAAAATAATTACAGCAAATTACCGCACACTATCACCGTTTTTACCACTTAAATTGCACTAACATGTAATTATGTGACATGCAACACTAAAAAGCAAGTATGTTACAATTTAGTGCAATCAACTACTCATATACCAAGCAAATTAACGATCAATTAAAGCTGACATACCCAAGAGGCATACGTCCTTTGGGATCGCCAGAGGAATATCCATTGAAGTAAAAGTACCGGCTAACTATGTAAACTACCCCGAGTACTGAACATGTTACTGGACGGTTAAGCCCTCCCAGCACCATCAGTATAAAGAAAATCGGCAGAGCCTCCAACGAGTTCTGATGCCCTCTCTGCAACAATGAAACGCCCCGAAACATTAAACAAGAAAATAGATTAGAGCAATTATAGTTTTACATTCTACTAATAGAGTTGATGAACAATTCTAACAAACCTGAACACAGTTATAGATATTGTAATCCTTGCTATCAGCTTCAGTTGCATACATGATAGGGTACGGCACGTTGTACCTTCACCACAAAATCAGTTATAAATACTTGATACATTTCGCAAAACTAAAGAAAAAAATGAAACTGAAATGATCGAATTACTTTTTTCGGGCTTTGCTGACATTAATCTGCATATAGGCGTTGAGAAAGCAGTATGCAACAACGGTGAGAATGACATAACCGTATTCTTTTGGTAACGAGTCTACTATTCCAGCCATTTTTCTCTGATACTTTGGGAAGATGATCAGAGAAAGGATTGTACCAATGGTTATATGTTCCACAGCATTTTAGTTATAAATGCTATCAGCTTTAGGTAAATTGCTGAAAAGACCATGAGATTTCTAACATGTCATGATTGGTACCTTAACTTTTCTAGGATTTATTTGTACACGCTGGAGAACAAGTGAACAGTGATACGAAACTTTGAAATCGACGTTGGAGAATCATTGGTTCAAGAACGGGTCAAATCAAGTTTGAGTCGAAAGCAAGTAAACCTCTTTAATATCCACTAGGATTGAGTTATCCTAACAATGTTTTTCTTTGTCTGATATTTTTGAAGTTTATCAAACTTAATGTATTAGTGTAATCTAAATTAAACTTTTTTTTATCAATATAATTAGTCATAATTAAAAACATATTTGGCCTACCAGGATCAGTTAAGGCGGTTGACACAAGCAAATTATATAACTAAAAGGCTTATTGATTCTCGAAAATTAATCATCGGCCATGTGAAGCCCAACAACCTGCCAAAAGTATGTGAAAAAGCCTTTGGGAATTGGAGTTGGGTGTCTAATGTTAGTCATAGCATGAATGGTTGTAGAATTTTAGTAGGATGGAATAATGCAGTGGCTAATTTGATGGTTCTACACACTTCTAAACAGACTATGTTATGTGTGATAGAGACTATCCCAAGCAACATTAAAGTTTTTTGTAGCTTTGTGTATGCTGCAAACTCGGGAAGAGAAAGGAAAGAGGTATGGATGGACCTTAGAAGAGCAAAGAATATCACAACCTGGATGGCCATGGTTGATTATGGGGACTTCAACACTACAATAAAGACTATGGAACATTCGTAGGAGGTTCTCATGTTACTACCGATATGCGAGGATTTGATTGATTGTATTAATGATATTGAATTGGAAGACTTAGACAAAGATCGGTCCGTTTCTACACATGGATCAAATCACCTCTCAACCCAAATAATGTTGTTCTCAAAAGTTGGACAGAGCTATGGTGAATGAGAAATTTCTTGACATGTTTCCTAGAGCTACAGCTGAATTCTTGCCCTACCTTATATCAGACCACAGTCCTGTTAAGGTGTGTTTACTACAAAACTTGGATAAGAAGTTAAAACCATTCAGATTTGCCAATTATATTGTGAATAAGGAGGATTTCTTGCCTACTGTCTCAAATGGTTGGAATTATGAAGTTAAGGGGTGCAGAATGTACTGCTTAGTGAAGAAGATGAAGAATATGAAGAGTATGATGAACAAGTTGAATTGGAAGAATGGAAATTTGTTTGAGAGAGTCAATGTATGTAGAGATAAACTGAAGGCTGCTCAGAATGCCCTTGATGCAAATCCTCATTGCCCATCTCTTAAAGAAAGTGAAATTGAAGCACTTACCGCGTACAATTCAACTATCAATGATGAAGAGGAGTTCCTTTTTCAGAAAGCAAAAGTTGATTGGATAAGCAAAGGAGACAGGAATAATGCTTAATTTCACAAATTACTAAAGCAAAGAAGGCAATCAAGCAGAATTTTGAGCATTTGTGATGAGAATGGGACTAGATATGAAGGAAAAGATATGGAAGATATGTTTGTGAAGCACTTTCAAGAATTCCTTGAGCTAAAGTAACTAACGAAAGCAGTGGAATTGTAATGGATTGTTTGGCACAAAGCTTAGTTCAGAAGAAGCAGCTTTTATGGTGAGAGACATTAGTGATAAAGAAGTCAAATGGGCAATGTTTGACATCGATGGAAACAAAGCACCGGGTCCTGATGGTTATACATCAACCTTTTACAAAAAAGCTTGGTCTGTAGTTGGCAAAGATGTTTGTTTGGCTATCAAAGAATTTTTCAGAACAGGGAAGCTGTTAGGTGAAGTTAATGCAACACTGTTGTCAATGGTTCCCAAAATCAATAATCCCAATAAAGTTTCTGATTTTAGGCCCATTGCATGTTGCAATGTGGTCTACAAATGTATCAGCAAGATCATCACTGAAAGGATCAAGTCTGGGCTGAAAAAATTAGTAAGTTTGAATCAAAGTGCTTTCATTAGTGGAAGAGCAATTCAGGATAACATATTAATTACTCAAGAGCTTCTCAAAGGTTATGACAGGAAAAGTGGGCCAAGAAGGTGTTGTATGAAAATCGATCTGGCCAAAGCCTATGATACAGTGGATTGGTGTTTCCTTAAGATAATATTGGAGCAGTTTGGTTTCAATGAAAAAATGATTCACTGGATTATGGTGTGTGTCACAACTGCTAAATTTACTGTATGTATCAATGGTGAGAGAAGAGGGTACTTCACTAGTGGGAGAGGACTAAGACAAGGAGATCCAGTTTCACCCTACCTTTTCACACTTGTTATGGAAGTCTTTAACCTACTTATGATAAAGAATACCCAACAGAATAGCAGATTCAAGTACCATGCAGATTGTAAAGAACTAAAATTAACACACCTCTGCTTTGCTGATGACCTTATAGTAGTGTGTAAAGGGGATATTGAATCTGTGACATTGATCAAGGAGACTTTATGGGAGTTTAGTAATATATCAGGTTTGTTGCCAAATATGTCCAAAAGTACTGTGATCTTTGGAAATGTTAAAGAGGAGGTGATGAGGAATATTCTTCAAATTCTTCCTTTTAGAGTGGGGAAGCTTCCAATGAAATACCTTGGAGTGCCTTTGATCACAAAAAGACTAGGCACTAGAGAATGCAGACAACTTATTGATAAAGTGAAGAATAGAGTTGAAGACTGGAAGCACAAATATCTCTCTTATCTTTGTGCATGACTTATAGCCTCTCAGATATCCACTTTAAGTGTCTATTGGGCAGTTGTGTTTTTTATCCCTAAAACTACTATTCAAGACATTGACAGAGTTCTTAAAGGTTTCCTTTGGTGTAAGGGTGAGCTTAAAAGGGGAAAAGCTAAGATTGCTTGGAAAGATGTTTGTAAGCCAAAAAGTGAAGGAGGTTTAGGTTTGAGACTACTTAGTGAATGGAATGAAGCTTTGATGATAAAGAACTTATGGAACATTGCAGCTAGTAAAGAGACTCTTTGGGTGCAGTGGGTTCATGCAGTAAAGCTAAAAGGTAAAAGCATATGGCAAATTCAGAATGAATATAGTGACAGTTGGATGTGGAAGAACTTACTTGAGTTAAGGAATAAAGTGAAATACAATGTCTATAAAGTAATTGGTGATGGAAACAAGACAAATGTATGGTATGATCAATGGAGTAGCACAGGCATTCTTCCGATACAATCACTACTAGAAGTATTCACAATGCTAGGTTATATGAAAATATGATGTTGAAAGAGTTGATTGATAACAATGTGTGGAGATGGCCAAATGAGTGGAATGTGCAATATCCTATTCTTGCTAATCTTGAGGTACCTATATTAAGGACAACTGAGGATGTCACTAAATGGAAGGGGAATGATGGTAGGTTATGTGATTTTTCTACACAGTTGGCATGGAAACATATAAGTTTGCAACATGAAAATGTCAGATGGAGTAAAGTGGTATGGTTCTCTCAGTGCAATCCTAGAATGGCTTTTATTCTCTGGATGGCAATTAGAGGAAGGCTGCAAACTCAAGACAGAATTATGAAATGGAATACAAACCTTGAATTGAAATGTCCTTTGTGTCAAAAAATGAATGATTCACATAAACACCTATTCTTTGAGTGTGAGTTCTCTACAACTGTTTGGGATAATGTCAAAGCAAAGATGGAGAATGGGTGGATGTCAAATTCATGGGATTCACTACTACTACAATATGAAAATTACCCTTGCAACAACACTATTGGAAGTATTCTAAATAGAATTAGCCTTGCAACTAGTGTATACTATATTTGGAAGGAGAGAAACTCAAGAATCTTCACTGGTGGTGCAATTGATAAAGCTGGTCTATGGAAGATAATTGAAGATAGTATCAAACTGCAGCTGATGAGTTTAAATGTGAAAAGAACAGGTCAAGTTTTGAGAATTGCTCAGAGATGGAGTGTGAAGATGAATTTTACCAAACCTTAGTAAGTCACATAGAACAGTGTTGTATAAGGAGTGATAAGCAATTATCTCCTTAAAAGTTATGGTGTATCTGAGGGCCTTGTAACTTGTGGATGTTGAAAAGGTGGGTGGATACCCAATCATTTCATTCTAGGGGTGTGCGGTGTGGCAACTAGTCCGAGTGATTGCTCATCCATTCTAGCTAGTAGACATACACAGTGGGTTTCAAATCTATGGTGGAGTGCCAACCGATGATGCCCTTTTCTATGTTTCATGGTGTCAGTAGTTATGGAAGATGGGGAAGGGAAATGTAGTCAAGGTGGGATGTATCCTTGGCAACTCTATGCATTTATATGCATTTGAGTCCCAATGGAACAGGAGTTTTGATCTCATTCTTGATGATGCCTGCATAAGAGCCTCTATTTCCTTTTGTATGGGCCGCAATTAGGAATAGGTAGGTGTTTGTGCGGTGGAAATGTAGTCAAGATTGAGATATTTCTCCATGGTTGCCTAGATGTTAGCATGTAGTTGCTAAGTCTAGATGAATGGTGGATTTGAGAATCGTAGAGTACCACAGAATGTATGTTGTTTCCTAGATGTATCACCTTTGAGTATGTTCAAATTAGGTGCTTTTGAATTCTTGTAATTTGACTGATTCTTAAATTAATAAAAATTCACCATTTCAGGGAAAAAAAATATACAAAGAAAAGAAAAGTAAATTATGAGTAGCAAGTATATATAGATAAGTAACCAAAGAAAATTAATCAATCATCATGCCAGATGATATAGCCAGGAAATCTACAAAGAAGCCATTGAGTTTTTACTGTGAGCCATTCCTTGATGCAACTCTTGTGATAGTAATGTCCGCATTTAAGCTCCTCTTTTATTTTGATTTCCACTAGACATATGGCGCACACATTTCTTCACCTTACTTCTTATGATAGGAAACATTATTGGTTAGGTAGGCTTCGCTCTAAATCATTGGATATATACGATCTCACTGTCGGTGGTGATCAATTGTCACTGCTTGTTCAAGTGATTCTTCTCCAGTCTCGCAAAAAGGGAGGGTTTTGATCCCGATTGGGAGACCTATAGGGATAGTCAAGAGGAGGACTCGGAAGTGTTGGCAATCCATTGTATGATCGGTAAACGTCAAGGTCAAATTTATTAACTACAAATGTTTGGTGTTGGTTATAAGCAAGGTTGCAAAAATCGCGAATCGGTAGTGAGGTGGTATTTGTAGCTTGTAATCGGTCTAGGCGGGATTAATCAGTGATTAATCGGATTGGCATTTTTGGGTATTTCCGGCGAGTTTTGGATATTCCCAGAAAGATTTTCCTTAAAACCATCTTGTAATAGATATAAACAGTGACTATAAGTGATTACATTTGTTCAAGGTTGCAAAAATAGTAAATCAGTGATAAATCGTATTGGCATTTTTGGCAAGCTTTGGATATTTACGGCGAGTTTTGGTATTCCCGGCAAGATTTTCATTGAAAAACATCTTGTAATTGATATAAATAGTGAGTATAGGTGATTAAAACTAATTTACGGCGAGTTTAGGGTATTTCCAGCAAGATTTACAAGTTTTCGGCAAGTTTGACAATGTTAACCGCCGTTGACCACGGTTGACCGATTTGTTTGAACGATTTACAAAAATCGGCAAGGTCGGTGGCCCAGTTGCACCTAATCGGTGATTAATCGGCCTTGTAGACCTTTTTTTGCAACACTTGTTATAAGCATATATACCATGTATATGCTGCAACTCAAAAAATTTCTCAACAAATTGGTAAAAAGAATAAGCACGAACAGGCATGTTAACAAAAAGAAACCAAAACCCTAAAAGATATAAAAATTTGTAATCACATAGCTAAATTTGGAAATACGAATTAAATATCGCGGGGATTTATTTCTATAAAAGGAATAAATCAGACCAATATATTCCTTCAAAAACAATGAGCAAAGTTGCTTCATTGAGTCCATAAATATGAAAACAGTTGAGTGTATAAACCGTGGTTCAAGTTTCAACCGAGACATGTTTCAGTTAAAACTCGAACCACCTGTATGCGACGCTCACGTCAAAAACTATTATTTGGTTACACAAAGCATCATGTTACTGTACTTACTAAATATTAAATACTGTTTTTAAGGAAGATATGGCCTAATTAAAGTATCTCTAAACTTGGTTTCAAATTTTCAATATTACACACCTTCGTTATAGAAATATTAACCATTTTATAATTTTGGCCTGGATTTTAATTATTAGCTTCTAAATACAAAGATTTACTTCCACTTCTATGTAATGTTAATATGTCATTTCCATAACTTTTAGGAAAAGATCAAAGTAAGAAGAGAGTTAAAATGTTAAGTTTGACATAATAGAATTTGAATTTTCATGTCTAAAATATTCTTATACATCTTTAAATTTATTGTGTGATAAAAGCTCCATCGATTGATAATAACAATAGAAGTCATCAAAAGCTGTATGAAGATCAACAAGATGATCACATCAAGGCCATTAACTTTCTTCATTTTATTGGTAATTTTTTCTCGTACTAATCGATAATCTTTGTACTGAGTTCTTTTATTATATTAGTCTAGCAACCTGCGTGTCTGACATTTTGTAGTCATTGATCGGGCTGCTGCTCCGAGCATATTGATCCCATTTTGGATTATAAAGATCAAAGAGGTTGAACACGAAGTCGATTTGATCACAAATAAGAGCCATCAGGAAATATGGTCTATTGTACAAAATGCAACAACTACATTGCTTCCAACGAGTTCATCGGCTATGAATTTAGCCAAAGTCGCAACCATGGTTCATGGTAAAACTGATGTCTCGTTCTCTCAAATCGAAACCAAGGTTTGCTTCCCTTTTAACATTTGGAAATTTCATTAATTACAATATAATTCAAAGGTGGCAAGATAAATGGTTCACATAACATGTGATACACTTGCTTTATTAGTAAAATAAGTAATGCGTAAAATGATGATTAGAAAACAATATTGCTATATCGATAAACTAATTTTTACGAAAGGTTTGAGTTGAAGCCTGATGAATAGATACATTTGTAATGCATAGAACATTTTGTAAGTGTTTACTGTTTATGAAGACGTTGTTATTAGGCAAATATATAATTGGAGATTAGGTTTATGATTGTTATTATAGCTTTGCCTAATAAACATAATCCCTAAACGTATATTTTCGTAAGTTGTATACATTAAAATCATTGTTTTGAAAACCGAACCGAGTTTGCCAGTTTAACCGGTTGAGCTTTGAATCGACTGGCTGGTTCAACTGGTTGAACCAGAAAAATCAAGAACCCGAAAAGAAACTAGTTCAGTGTCCGTGTCAGTCTTGAAACCCATGATTAAAATAGAGTTTGGTCGTCTTTGATTCCCACTTGACTCATTTATTATATTAGTAACCAACTAACAAATAAAACTGATTTATTTTTTGTTCAAAGGTGGGGCCGATACTATTTCAAGCATTGTTAATGATCCCGGGAATGTCACAAATTTCGTATATAAGAAAAGATGGCATAGTCTTTGCATTATACTCAAAAGACCAACAAGTCATTGCTATCTATTCAAATACCTCATTTCCTGAAGCAACAAAAGCCCGGAAAAATTATTCATGGTACACTCAACATGTCAATTCTGATAGTGGAAAGCTATATGGAGACGTTGTCGTGTTTCCACCTCAGCTTTTGGCTAACGAAAGTTGGTTTCAACAAGCATTGAACACAACACATCATCCATTTGCTTCATTAGGACATTCATGGCATAATGTCGATAAACCGCTTGTCTTGAATACAGCTCGTGTGGGTGATAATGAAGTGATCTCACTAGGGTTTGAGCTCAAATCATTGATGAATGTGCTTAGGGGCATTATACCTTTCGGTGGAGGTTTTATTTGGTAACAAAAGATGGGAATGTACTAGGTGATGGGATCCCAAACACTGTGTGGTTCTTGATGGAAACGCAACCATTTATTTCCAAATGTTGATAGCAAATGAAGGTCAAAATGTCAAGGAATATAAAACTGTGTTACGGCTTAGCTATCAAACGCCACAAGTGCATACTTTGGAAAATTTAGGAACAAAATACATCTTGTATTCTTCCTCCCTCGACATCATTGGAATGCAATCGGTATGCTCTATAGAGTATATTTTCTTCTGTTTTTATTCATTACACTAATTGCGTAAAAACGTAAACGTTGATTTGTATTTAGGGCAAGACACTTTATTTCCACGGCTCAAACTTTTAGAAATATAGCTCTCGTGTGACGTTGACGACATAACATCTAAAGTGGATTATATACCCTAACTAGAAATGAGACCAAAGTTCGTTATTTTTGTAAATATTTCTTGACATTAACTAGGTAATTTTCAGGTGTATGTATTGGCATTACCATACGATCGACTTCAAAGCAAGATGCACAAGAATATTGTATTCCTATTCGTGCTTATGGCATTAATGTTTTTCGTTATTTGCATTGTCAATTTCGTGGATTTATTGGTGGTAGCAGCTAGAAAAGAGATGTGTTTAACATCAGAGATCAAGAATCGATCTTGAATTTGTTAAGGCTAGCCATGACATTCGTGCTTCATTAGCAGGCATTACTGGAATGGTAGAGATGTCGATCAGTGATCTTCCTCGAGGATCAGAGTTGGCCAAAAACTTGAAAAAAGTAAAATCACGTTCAGAGGATCTTAAACGTAAGCTTTTACTTGTTTCTTATCTTGAGTCAAATCATACAAATGTGACATCATGCTTATTTGTTAGAATTGTTACGATGAAACTGATTTACAACCTTTTCTAAATACTTATTTGATCGATAATAAGATTGACTTCATGTATATTAAACAAATTTTGTTTTTGAATGGCAAGTACTATTGAACTCTATTCTTGATAAGAGTAAAATGAAGCCGGAAGATACAGCGAGAAGAAAACCATTTGATTTGATAAAAGTACTCGAGGAACAGGTTGATTTATTTTATCCAATCGGTCAAAGAAAAGGATTAGATGTGATCTTGGATCTCAAGATGGTTCATTGTCCAAATATTCTCAAGTCAAAGGCGACAAAGTCAAGCTTAAACAGATATTAGCAAACTTACTAAGCAATGCCGTCAAATTCACCAAAGAAGGTTATGTTTCTGTCCGTTGTCGTGCTCATGTCATCAACTCTAGAGTTCAAAACTCAACACCTTCTTCAACAGGCAATAAACTTACAAGATGCCTATTGTGGTTCTACACGAAAGTTAATAAGAAGTATGATATAACGAAACAATAAACAAAGTTCCTAGTGATCTTAATTACATGGAATTTGTTTTGAAGTAATTGATACCGGAAAGGGTATTCCAAAAGATAAAAGAGCGTCGGTTTTGAAAACTATGTTCAGGTTAAGGAAACAACTCCTAAACACGAAGGTACCGGCTTAGGCCTTGGCACTGAAACAACCCCTGAACATGAAGGCACCGGTTTAGGCCTTGGGATTGTCCAATCTTTGGTAATGTTTCTTCCAAATTTGTGTAAGTTAAAATAAGAATGCTAATACATAAAAAGCTTAAGAAGGGTCCTTGGATCAAAAAATAAAGAGCTCATACGTAGAATTTATTCACGTGAAATTTCGTCGCATATAAATCGACTTACATAAACATATTCTCAAGTTTTACAATTCTTAAAAGAACTTACCCTCAGATAAAGATCTATTATTGAGTAAATTATGAGAATCGTCCTTAGTTTTGTAAAAACTGTGAATTTCGTCTTCAAAGGTCAATAAGTACACAAGATCTCCATATGTTTGCTTAACAGATTTGTCCTTCCTTGTTACAAGATCGGTACTTAGCTAGGAAACAAACATCAAAATATGGACGTCTAGTGTACTTCTGAACTGTGAGGACTGTATACAAAAATTTAAGCCATAGGGACGAATCTGGTAAAGTACTCTTAATTATTTGTAGTTAATTGTTTCCTGACACAAAGATTGATATATGACATTACAGGTTCGATTAATGGGCGGTGAGATTAGCATAGCTGACAATAAAGTAGGCGAAAAGGGGACATGCTTAGCGTTCAGTGTTGTTTTAGATGTTTGTCCATCTAATTCAAGGAACATTAACGAAACGAAACGACACTCTCCTCAGGTTCAAATACACCTCTCCGTAGTCCTAAAAGACTAGATGATAAATCGTCAGTAGTTGTTCTCTTCATCAGTTCGGATGAGAGGCGGAGGGTCATACAAGAGTTTCTGCGTGCCCACAAGATTAAAGTTCTAGCAGTTAAAACATCCTTGAGCTTTCACAAATGCTTAGGGAGTTAAAACAGGGACAAGAAAAGTAAGCTCATCAAAATCTGATTTTAATAAAAGCTTCGGATATTTAAACTGGCCCACACCTCGGTCTTCGAATACAAGCCCAAAGAATGTTCCTTTAAGTGCGATGGACGGAACTGACGTCTCACCGACTCAAAGTACTAATTCACTAACTTTATCTAGTTTCATTTTGCTGGTAATTGACACAACACGAGCCAATTTCCGTGAGGTAAGTAAAGTAGTAGCTGAGTTTAGAAAAGACTCGAAGAATGAATGTTTTAGAGTCGTTTGGTTAGGTTCTAGAAGTATTAAACTTCAAGGTCTAGATGAGAAACAACTCCCACCGTCGGATCTAATCATACCAATGCCAGTTCATGGCACCCGCTTAAACTCGTTGATCAATCTTCTCCCGGAGTTTGGAGGTATGTTCCCTGCACTCCACCACACCAGAATCAGCCTACACCAAGAGAAATTGAGGAAACACAAATAATCCTCGGGATGAGCAAACACCAAGAAAACAAGAGGGACCAACAGAAATCACTAAGAGTTCGCCGTTACGAGGAAAAAGTGTTGCTAGCAGACGATGATCGCTTGCAACATATAATTGCTCAAAACTGCTTTTGAGAAATGGTGCAACAACTACGAGCTGCGTAAATGGGAAAGAAGCATTGGATATGGTCACTAAAGGGCTAAATGATCAAAGAAACATTGGAGCTTCTCATATCTTACCATATGAATATATCTTTATGGACTGTCAGGTTTGTTTTCTGTTTAAAATGCATACTAACTTACCTTTTTTACACAAATAACTCAAAATTTTCTGTAACTTTCTCAATTTTTATAAGAAAACTGATGAATCCTATTGTGTGATAGATGCCAGTGATGGACGGCTGTGAAGCAACAAAACAGATACGACTAGTGGAGAAAAATTACGGTGTGCACATCCCCATTATCGGGTTAACAGCTCATGCAGAAGGTGAAGAATTAAACAAAATGTTTGCAGCTGGAATTGATATGTATGTATCCAAACCGTTAAACGATCAAAAGGTACTGAAAGTGGTTGAAGATTTACAGTAGACACGCATAAGGAGAATGGTTGAAGATTTACTGTAGTAAATAACTTTGGATTAATTTTAAATATTAATCGCCTAATTGGCTTGTAACTCAAGTAAAGAGTTTCGTTTAATTCTGAAACAAGTGAACGTTACAATGACAAATTCATCCCGAAAAATGGATGTGTTTGTACCTATCTATAACCTAGTTACGCTTTATATATTTGAGCAATATATGATTTGTTCCTAAGTTATAAAAAAATCCTACAATTTTGATAACTTTCGCTCAAACCAGTCTGAAAGGTGCGCCATCTTTCTTGACATTTCTGCATTTTTGCATGTTTTGCAAAATAAGCTTGAACGCTTGAGAACATCACTCCGATGTCATGTTTCATCGCTTTAAAGCTTCTATAGTACGAGTTCTTTATTCTTAGTTCAATGATCTCTAGAGTCAATGGAACCGGAAACCTGAAAAGATTCAGTTTAGCAGGTAATTATGTTGATTTCTAAGAATATACAAGGTAATTTGACTCTGTAAGTCAAACAGATGGGATTATCGAAAATCAAATGCTTACATGTTTATAAAGTCTGCCCGCTCTGAAGTTCGCCTTAACTTCACAATCCCATGCTGGTCCTGCAACATTTTAATCAAGTTATTAGACCAGTATTTATAAAGACGGTTTTTATTGGACAAGAAGTGTTTTCAGTCAACTTAACACAGCACAACCCGCCTCGCCCTGTGCAAAAGTAAAATCTTACCTGATTTCCCTAGTCGAGTGTTCTAGCTTAGAAAACAAAGAGAGCATCGTCATTCTGGTATCAAAATCAATCATGGGTTGGGCTTGGGTTTGTTCCCAATCGGTATCTTTATCATGTAATTCCCAAGGACTATGACGATGCACTTCATCAGTATTATACTCAACATTAAATCTTTCCCATTGACTACCAGGAAAGTCGGCAGATTTATCACTAACCGAAACAATCCTTCCATCCCACCAACTTCCACCTCCTTCTTCATTCCACCAAACTGAGCATCTATCCCTGGACTCCAATCTCTTTCAAGTGAAGAATCATAACGTGTTTTTTCAACCAAGAAATCAGGATCGTCAACCAATTCCGTAAAGTCAATTCAAATTGTTTACCCGAGACTTTAGATAAAGGGTCGATGAATGTAAGCCTGATTTTACAACAACTCTCTCCTGATCCAGGAAGAGTTTTGTATTTGATATCATCAACCGAACATATTTCTCGTCTTTTATTTTTCCTTATATTTAATCCATGGCCCTCGTTCTTGTGAGTTTCGTGATTCTATATACTCTTGATGACCCTGAGAAAAACGAAAAATATTATCCAAATTAATGATGTATTCTAACAAACAACCTGAATAATAATTTTTCCGCCTTATGTCAAGTTTCAGTTTCTATGATAAAGAAATGCACATACCTGTCTCAAATATACAACTTCATCACCAAGCTGAGGGATATAACGGCAACTCTCATCTTGCTGCGACAATAAAAGCCAACTGGTTTTGCCGAGTTGACCATCTGACTTGCTTCCGGCAGCACTAGTTGTGAAACTATTAAAAGGGACCGTATGCACCGACTTATTTTTATTTTGATGCGCATCTTTTGTTTCACGGGAACCTGCTACGAACTTCAATGATCTTGCTCTAAGTGTTGCATCATCGGATGAATCGTCTTCTTGTATGTTATCATTATTTTGCACATTTCGAGAAGTTTCAGCATGTGCTGAATTGAACTTAATCTTGATTGTTGTTTTCTTTTGTGATGTAATATCAGCTGCTTCTGTTTTCATTTGGGAACACTCACCTGCCGGTTTTACATCATCCTCGAGCTTTACCTTGGACTTAAATCTTATTTTAGTAGATTTATGTCCATTTGTTGACGGTTTTTCTATCGGATTCTCGCTAACTGGTCTTGCGCTTTCTTCTTCAACTCGAGTAGGGGTATTTTGGGAAGTTGGCTCTTTTTTGGGGACTGAGAGCTTTAGTACTAATTTCCGGGTTGACGCAGGTGGTGCAACTGAATCGTGAGTCTCCTCTTTAGATGATTGGCTTTCACTTGGTTTCATTACCACAGGTTCTTCGTCCTCATCGATAAATGACTCGTCCTCATCAATAAATGACTCGCTCTCTGACGACGATTCAGCTGACACTTCGTCATCATGGTCATCAAGTCTTCACTTTCTTCTGATGAAAGTTTCTTACCGTTCCCGCAGCAGCTCGTTGAGGTCTTGATGGCGCCGCTTTGATTTGTTACGCTTGTTTCTTGATTTCTTTATTCGCTTAGTTCGAGATGAAGTCCCTTCCTCAATAAAGTTTCTTTTTCTAACAGGTCGTTGAGACGAAGTCGCCCACTCAGACTGAAAAATTAAAAAGTAGCACTTATTAAAGGGTGTTAAATGAGCGTTTTGAAGATGATTATGAACGAAAATTTAACTTACATCTTTGGGTTTCTTTCTGTATGATCGCCTCGACTATCTTTAAGACTCCCATCATCGCCATTATTTCCACCACTACTTACCACATCATCACCGAACTATTCTTCAATTTCCGCTTCTCACCTTCACTCGAATCGTCATCCGTAACATTATACTCAGAATCCGTACTATCAACAATCACTTCATTCTCCGGTTCCCAAAACATGGCATCTAAAAACTCAGGCAACGGTTCAGCCACCATATCCAAATCAGCCAAAGGTAATATCTGATATTCTTGACCACCCAACCCAATATCGGTCCCAATAGCAAATTTTTGAGTCGGGGGACGCCACTCCAAATTTAACGCACCCAACCGACGGCTTTGGTAGTTAGTTTGGTATGGTTCTGGGCACGGAAACATGGTTGCGTCACAAAGAGAGTCTTGTATGTTTCTTTTGTAGGGTGTAAGTGATGATTCTTGATCTAATGCGCCCCGTGAGTGTCCTGCAAGAGGTCGGTAATCACCAAGGAAGAACTGATCGATGAAGCGTCTTTTGGGATTCACCTTGACCGGTGTTTAGCAAGTAAATTTGACCGACGTCATCTGATAGTACAACCGAGGTCCCATCTCTGTATTTAATAAATATAAACATGTTGAAATGCATGTAGATGAAAACCAAGAGGGTGAATGATACAAATCACTTACGGGAAAATTTTCCGTCAACTAACTTATAACGCCCTATATCGTATGTGTGAATAGGTATGCCTTCCCATATCTAGAAATATGAGGAAATGAAGCATGTCAAACTGGGCAAACGTTACATGGAAATATAAATATATAATTATAAAATGATGCAACTTACATCCCAAATTATCGTCTTTCCATCATACCCTGAACTCATTGCTATTCGGGGATTAAAGGGATGAACATCCAAAACATAAGTCTGTATAGAAGATGAAATATATAATATAAGCTTTGTATACTTTTTCATATGCACTTAAACAAAGTTTCTTGCACAACTTACGGATTCACTATGACCAGTCAAAGAATGCACCAAGCGACCGTCACTAGCATTCCAAACACATATCCGGTTATCTGAACCAAAAATACATTGATATAAGAAACCAACTTAAATAATATATTCTCAAAGGATCATAAACACGTGGAACTGGAATACCCATGATGGCAGCAAGCACAAAACGATTATCCAAACTCCATACAATCATATTAACCCCACGAGGAGTAGGAAGAAACCGCTGACGTGGACCTCCACGGCGTGGCTGAGGCGGCATTGGTGGAGGAGGAACTTTGAGATGATATGCTCGGATCCACCGTCCAGCTTTTCCCTGCAACAACTCAATTATTATATTTCAAATACTAAACTTAATTAAATGAAAGTAGAACCTAAATGTATATGAACCTTTAAACTTGCATGAGATTTACTAGATTTCGTAATCCAAATAATTGCACTTCCGTCACGGAACACGTCACAATGTTGTCATAGTTATACCTAGTCATTTTTTTAAAAATATAAGCAAAACTTAGATCTATAGTAAAACAACCAAGCATAACCATTTAAAAAAAATCACATCATAAACTAACCACGAAGTTTTCAACTTTGGTACTTTCTCATCAGTTGATGAGTCTAAAGTCGAAGACCTTGAAGCCACAGCACAACCACTGCCAAAACGAATCATGTGAATACATTTTCTAACACGCTTAAACTTTACACAACAGGCAGGCTAACTAACCTGAATTGTACGTAATTCACATCATTCTCGTGACCAGCCAATAGATCAATTTCGTGTGTTGGCTGTTGTGAATCGTCTGTATTTGATTTCACTGCACTCCAAACCCTTGCAAACGTATCAGAGCTACCAGTAACAAAGATAGCTCCATTGGCGTTATAAGCACAACATAATATTTGATTGTTTTGAGGAATAGTACTTGTGGAAGGACCGTTGTTACTCCCTACAACACATATAATGTGCTGATGATTTAGTCACATATTATATTTTTTAATGAGCTAGTAGAAGTAATGATTACTGAAACACTGACCAGCAACATCGGCAGTCCTCCTTGGGACAAAAACACGTGCAGGACACTGGGAAGATCTAGCTTCCCATATCCTACAAGTGCCGCCATCAGATGACCTGCATAAGTCCAGCACAATTAAACAATGTGAAATTTCAAACACACACAAATAGGATTTTCAGAAGGAGCACAAAAGGCACGACGATAAAAGCTGGAAAGGATATTTTGGACTAAATGCAATGGCAGTAACAGCACCTATATGTCCCCGTGAGAACCGAAATAGGATATCCATCTGGCAAACGCCACTAGAATACAAAAAATATGAGGACAAAACAAAGGCAAGATGAGAATCTTTACGCTTGATGCAAAAGAATACTTACAACACGAATATTGTAGTCATTTGACGCGGATGCCACCAAAGAATTGCTTATATTTACAGCTAAGTCAGTAATGTCACCCTGCATCATAAGACCAATTAACAACATGGTGATATGATTAAAAAACAGAACACCATCATCTGTGTTGACAAATCTAACATACTTCATGTCCTCGACAACTGGCAAGGCAAAACGCTGTTTCCATCGACCAAATTTTGACCAAACGGTCATCTGATCCCGTGATGACATATCTCCCAGTGCGGTCAAAGATTGCTGAATATCAAAGCCATAGAGTATTCTTAACAAATCACCCAAAATTTAATACTTTTTTGGGTTTTTTTAGATAAATTACCGTAGTACTTTTTTATTTGTCTTGTTCTGCTTAGTATACCTTTTTGTACCCACAAGTCATTAGAAGATGCCTATGTGTCCCCTTTGAGTCATTATGATATGGCTGCAAAATTACTCAGACGAGACACAAAGCCACCTTTAACGCTAATGACTCAGATATACAGCAAAAGTACAATGACTTGAACGGGCAAATTGAAAAGTACTATAGTATTTTATGTAAAAAACCCTACATGGATTTCAAAGAAAAAAATACTTGATGGTCAAATAATGATAAAGCTCCAAAGAAAGTTGTTACCATACCACAATAAACAGCATCTCGGTGTCCTCTTAACTTCTTTATGTCTTGCATCTTTTGCACCATAGTTGATGGTTTAGCAATAGCATAACAAGCAAACTTTATGGATGGAGCACGATGGTGTTTCGGAAAACCACCTCCAATTTCCCTCAATCCAATCCCACGAACCTGATCAGCCTGCATGTGAGGCCAACGAAGATATGCTGGTAGAGGCTTAACATCGGTTTTAACTTCATTTTGGGTGCCTAGATTAAACATAACGTCAAGATAACACAAAGAATCAAGCATGTGAAACAGAGGACTGAAAATGAAGCAATACAAGAATGACTTACATCCTAGAAGTGAAAACGCGCCGGTTCCAAGCAAAGTAGGAACATCAGCAGCCGAGGAGGTGTACTTCCAGATATACCCGTGATGGGGCCATATGTATTATTAGTTGTTTCATAAGCTTCACCAAGTGATCCTTTTCGATATGAGGAAATCTATGGTGATACAATTCCATGTCGTGTAAAAGTCAACGCTTGGAGTCAGAAATAATATATCGGGATAATGAATAAGGAGGCCACCTAACTGCTGATACTACTTAATAGACCACACAAATATGCTAATGGTTTCGCTTATGCCAAATCTGGAACATGCTGAATGATGAGAAAGTTTTTGACTGTTTTATAGTTTTTTACTTTAAGAAATAAAAAAGGTAACCAAGGAATTTTTGTTTTTTCAAAAATTTAATGTCATGTTCGTAATCCAACATGTTTTCTGCTTAATTTGGTATAAAAGAAACCAAAAATACTCATTTGGAAAGCCTATAAAGTAGTTTCGATAATTGAAAAGAACTGAATAGGTGGATGACCTTCTTATACACGTTAGCCCATAATAATATATCAACTATTCAACTTATAACAAAAATACAAAACAAAGTGTCAAAGCTAAGTGATAATAACATAATGACTAATGACCACTTTCAGTATGGTACTTACTTTGGACGCTCTGGTCACTAAACTAAAGAAACCGGTTAATTAGATCACTTGGTCACCGAATGCTGAGGGTCAGATATTAAGGAAGTTCGGATTATTATTATCAAGATGTAAGTTCAGTGATTCTAATAACTGGTAACAGGTTTTCCTGATGAGTTCAGTATATGCTATTAGAAGTTTAATTGCCTACTTAATATTAAAATGTAAGTTCGGTGACACAAATGACCAAAAACAGTACATTACTAAAATGTAGCAAAAGAAGTATAAGCATTAATAATAATATCCGAAATAAAAAAAGCTTAGTCATTAATGGTATATATTTGTGTGCTACGATTCGCAATCCAAGTAAGTTATTAGAAGGTAAAAGAGTAAAACGAAAATTAACTACACAATAACAAGGGAACGTTTCGAGTCGTTGGTTGTTGACATAAAGCTCTTACTTAAAGTAATCATTAATGAAACATTTCCGTCATAATAACTTAATTGATAAAACACTCTAATTAACTATATACAATGGTTTACATACTCGTTAATTAAAGTCCCTATATAAATAAACAAAAGACAACATTGCAAAAAGCACGTACCTTTGTGCAGCGCCTTCATAACTCAAAGGGAACGAAATGCCGTCATCGGTTTTATCTCCGTTACTTCACCATTCCTTGAATACCAGGCATGGTATCTCTTAGGCAAAAGCTGATATTCCATAAGTTCATTGCAGAACTGTGTAAAAGTTCTTTGACATGGGCCAGAAGATATAAAATGCATAATTAAAAAGTATATTTC
This sequence comes from Chrysanthemum lavandulifolium, assembly GCA_022545495.1. Lineage (NCBI taxonomy): Eukaryota > Viridiplantae > Streptophyta > Magnoliopsida > Asterales > Asteraceae > Chrysanthemum > Chrysanthemum lavandulifolium. Next base: position 285,190,954 of record CM040241.1, read on the forward strand.
TCTTAGGTCTACATCTATATCCGCTACAACACCTTGACTCCCCTGACTCATTTCACTTTGGAGTTGATTATGAGTCTTTGTCCTATCTAGAAAACCCAAAGGGTGCATCGTTGTGGATGTAAGCTTGTCAAAAGATGCATGATGTCCCGATTCCATATATATTTACAACCTGAATCACAATGATAACCATAAAAGTTACATTTTGAAATGTATCCGATATTTGACTAAGTTCAGTAAGTTAAGACCATAAAGGGTGTTTAGCATTGCGTTCTGATAGTGATTATGCGATTATGAAATAACCAAAATCAGATAATCAGCAGTCTCAAAACAGGCTAAAAGAGATAGTTATGGGATGTGCTTATGGCATTCGAAGTTGTAATATTCAGTAATTTAATCATTAATGGGGTGTTTGGGGTCGCTTGTTACAGCTGCATAATTAAACGCAAGAGATAGTGTTTGGATTTGCTTATATTGATAACGCAACGCAATAATCAGATAAGCAGTTGTTTGAGTGGTTGGCAATTCTGCCCATTTCACTTTAAACATCTTTACACAATTATCACATCTCAAATCAACAAATAACCAAATCTTTAAGTCTTCAAAATCACACCCATCAACAAAAAACAACAAATTAACCATAAAAGCGAACACTTTATTAGCTATTTGGTTTAATAAAGGCTATAAAATTTAATTAAAAGTTAAAACTGAATCTTGAGTGGCATCTAAATGATCCGAATTACTAGTTTTTCCGTAGCTACTCCTAAATACTCAGCTAATCATAATCAGCCTCACTACGCCCAAACTAAACTATCATCCAAAACTCGAAAACCTAACATTCAAATAATCACTTCCTAAACACAATCCTAAACACCCCCTAAACACCATCGCCTAGTTTCCTCCAAAACATAACTCAAAACACTTCCTTACTATAATTAGTAACTTCTAAGATTCAAATTTTAGACTCAAACCAGGTAAAGCCCTCCCTTTCGGAAACTTCAGGATTCGCAAAACCTAAATTAAACACATACCCATTTCATCTTACACAAATTTACACAATAATCACATCTCAATTCAACACGAAACCAAATCTTTAAGCCATCAAAATCATACCCATCAACAAAAACTACAAATTAAACAAAAAAGCAAAGACTTTATCAACTATTTGACTAAATAAATGACACCCAATTGAATCTTGAGTGGCATTTTAGCAATTTGAGCATAAACGGTGTAAAAACAGCTTCTTTAAGGAAGATCGAGTGTGCTGTAAACATACCTTTGTGTGTTTGATGATCGAAGATTTGACCCAACAAGGTTCATGCGATTTAACGTTGGATGTTTTTTTTAAGGAAAGATGTTTTTGTTTTTGGTTTGGTTTGGTTTTGTTTGAGGATTGAAGAGATTGTTTTTTTTGGTTTTGGTTTTGGATTTCACAAGGAGTTGGGACTTTTCTTAGGTTAGTATTACATTGTTTTATACTTTTCCATTAAATAAGGGCTTAACATTATTTTATTTTATTTTTATTTACTTTTTTTGGGCAAAGATTTTGATTTTGTCTTTTGTCCAAATTAATATATAAATGTTTGTTAAAAATATTTGAATTCAAATGCTGAATTTGTTAACTATTTTATTTTAATTATTGAAGGAATTGCATATATACCCACTAAAATTTAAAAATTTACATATTTTCTTATAATACAAGTTTTTAATTCATGATGTATAATGCAACACAAGCATGTTTTGAGTATATATATATAAATATGCAAGTTTTAGTGGGTATATATGCAATTTTCTCATTATTATTGTTTTTTTTGGCAAAGATTTTGATTTTGTATTTTGTCCAAATTAAGATTAACATATATAGAGAGAGTTTAGAATAAAATGTTTGTTAAAAACATTTGAATTCAAATGCTGAATTTTTCAGGTTATTAAAACAACCACTAAAATTTTAATGCTACTTTTATTATATCTTACACATTATAACTTAATTATAGATACCTTGCTAACTAGGGGAATAGATGTAGTGAGAATAATTATTGAAATGATAAGAATGGAAAAAAAATTCTATTCACATATTTCAAATATAAAAAGAGAAATAATAAAGAGTTACATCTATTATTGTAAGTGCATCTCAAATTTGTGGTTGTGGTTTCTTCTCATTTTAATTAAATTTTTCATTTGATCCTAAATCTACTAACTAGTAAAACTGTTATAAAATAATCAACTAGTGATTACAACTTAGGGTATGCTTGGTAATGGGTTATAAGGGTTAAGGAATGGGAAAGATAATGAAAAAATGTGATTGATATTAGAGGATAATCCAATGGCCTATTATTCAATAGTGGGTAATAACAAATTAGGGGGAATGCTTTTCTTTCATTTTCATTTTCCCCACCATTATCGTTGACTTTCCTTTTCCCTTTCCCTTTCCTTAATTTGAACCAAGCACACCCTTAGAGTTATCGTTATTTTGCTAATACTCCCTCTGTCCCTAAATAAATGTCCACTATTGACTTCTAAAGTCTTCTTTTTTTAACTTTGACACTAAATTGTTTTATTTGTGTTATTTAATACTTGATGCAAATTATACCAATGAAAATACATTTAAAAACCAATCTATTCATACATTTTACATCAAGTATTACATAACACAAATAAAATGATTTGAGGTCAAAGTTTAAAAAGGAAGACTTTAAAAGCTCATAGTGGACATTTATTTAAGGACGGATGAAGTATAACTTTAGTGTAGTTGGCTTAAAATTTAAAGCAAACAAAATAGTAATAGTTTATGGGTCATGCTAGGGGTGTTTGTACTTTGGTGAGCTAGCTGGTGGTGGCAGGGGGTACTTTTGTGTTTTTTCTCGATTTTTGTGCCAAGTTTTTGTTATAAGTTTTTTTGCTACAAGTTTTTTTACAGGTTTTTTTGTTTTTAAAGTTTTTTACAAGTTATTTGGTTTTACAAGTTAATTGATTTTTTTACAAGTTTTAAAAGTGAAAGTTGGTTTCGGTTATTTGGTTTTACAAGTTTTTCTTTTATAACTTTAAAAAAAACGTAGTCGGAAAATTTTGAGGCTCAGATTCGAAGGTTGCAAAGTGAGAACTTATCTCGCTTTACCGTCCATTCGGTTTCGGTTATCATCATCGCCTTGGAAAATTTTAAGACTCAAATTTGAAGGTTGCAAAGTGAGATTTTATCTCACTTTACCGTCCATTCAGTTTCGGTTATCATCATAGCCTCGTCTAAAAGTCTCAAACTGCAGCAAGTCTCACAAGTTCAAAATTTTACACGTTTTCATTGTGCAAAAGGTTGTAAATGTTTTGATTGTGGTAAGTAAGATTCTCAAACTGCAAGTTCACAAGAAAGCAAACCTGCAGTTCACAAGAAAGCAGCTGCAGAAGTTCACAAGAAAGCAAAAGCGCAGAGAATTTCACAGTTCACTTCCTTATAATGCCACAAGAATGCAACAACACAAGAAACAACACCAGCAACAACACAAGTCTCACAGACCACTAACAAGCAACAACACCAGCAAGTCTCACAGACCACCAATAAGCAACAACACCAGCAAGCAACAAGCAACAACACCAGTAAGTCTCACAGACCACCAACAAGCAACAACACAACCATGTCTAGTTCACCATTTGACACACAAGAGGTAAAAAACATATCGAGATATTAATAGGCTCAGATTATTAGCTTTTTATCTTGTTGGCTGAAATTCGAATGTTGCAAAGTGAGATAGAAACTCACTTTACCGTCCATTCAGTTATGCCACGCCAAAACTCTAAATTTTTTTTTATAAAAATCATCATTGCCTTTCTTTTTAACAAACTGCTTATTTCACAAAATCTGCTTAAGCATCCATTCAAGAAGGTTGCAAACTGCTTATTTAACAAATTGCTTATTTCATTGAAGGTTGCAAAGTGAGATAGAAACTCACTTTACCATCCATATAAGAAACTAAAGAAACATCACAGATCTGCTTAAGCAGTTTCAAGTAATCATCATTAACTGCTTTAGCCGTTGTGATGGTTTCTTTGGTTTCAAACTGCTTAAGCTTCACACCAAACAAGAACAAACCAAAGAAACATCACCAGCTAGCTCAGACCACCAACAAGTACAAACAATAACCATCACAGATGAAAACAAATCACCACAAGACCACATAAACATCACCACATCACCACTACAAGTCACAGATCTAAACATTTTTTTTGGATCTAAACATTTTTTTAGAAACATCACCACATCACCACAATAAGTCACAGTTTCAAGATCGAAACAATTTTTTTAGATCTATAAGATTTTTTCAAGATCTAAACATTTTTTTTAGATCTAAAATATTTTTTCATGATGTAAACATTTTTTTTAGATCTAAACAAATCACCACAAAACCACAGAAACATCACAACATCACCACAACACCACAGAAACCACAACATCACCACAACGAAACCACCAAAACAAGTCAAAGTTTAAAGATCGAAACAATTTTTTATTAGATCTAAAAAAAATTTCAAGATCTAAACAAATAATCATAGATCAAAACCACTAAACATTTTTTTTTAGATCTAAACTTTTTTTTTTAGATCTAAACAAATAATCACAGATCAAAACCGCTAAACATTTTTTTTTAGATCTAAACATTTTTTTTAGATCTAAACAAATAATCACAGATTGTTTGATCGATGTACTCTAACCAAACTAACTTATATAGCTTGTAAGGGTTTAATAACCTCGGATAAATCCTAAGTTATTAACAATGAAACACTGAACTAACTCTATTAAATATGCGGAATTTACTTAACAAAGCTAAGAAGAATTAACTTTTAACTTCAACGATTTTATTAATACTTAGAAACTTCTTGTTATACAGATTCTTTAAACAACTCTAAAACTCTAATATCGAACTCTCTAAAACTCTAATAACGCACGTACGTCTAATACCAATCTAGGGGTCCTTTTATAGGCTTAAGGATAACCCTAGTCGGTTTACAATTACAAACCTTGTACGACAAGTAATACTATACTAGACTTAGAACATTATAGAATTACAAGATAATCCTTAACGATTTTACATATCAGTCCTTTAACCTTGCAGTACTTTGATGATCAAGCAGTACTTTGACTTTTACTAAGCAGTACTTTGACTTCTTCCAGCACTTTGACTTTATTCAGTACTTTGTCATTCTTCAGCACTTTCATATCCCAACAATCCGCCCCTAACTTGAATTCTACTTGCTTGATTTCAAGTTTCTTTGTATATTCAACTTTAACATCTTTGTCTTCAAAGAGAGATTGTGACTTTATCTTCAAATTTTGTCTTTGTAGATCCTGTGCTTATATCATCATCATCAAAGTAGTCTTTATTAGTAATTCTGTTCAGCAACAATTAGCAAACTCCATCTTTTCAGCAACTCATCAACATATGACAATTTGTACATTAGCTCTTTTAAGTTTCAGTCTATTCTCATCACTTCCAGGTGTGTAAACTCCTGTGAGAGGTGAATCATTGAAATTTTAATGGATTTTGATGTCTCTTTACCAAAGCCATTAACTTTGGAGTAGCCAAATGTTTAGGTGTGTAAGACCATGGTACATTGATAACCATATGATTTTTAGCAAATCATCACTATCAATGATTTGATTTGTCTTTACCAAAAGATGTACCTTTTGGACTAGTTAGTTCTTGCAACCATGGTGAACTAATTACCATATAAATGGTTTTTCCATGACCTTTACCACAAGCCATTTTTCTTGTGGGCTAGCCAACTCTTTACATTGTCGATATGGTGAGTTGATTACCATACAACTTATTAGCAAGTTGTCAACTATATAACTGATTTGAGATATCTTTACCAGAGCCGTTTGCTCATGGATTAGCCAGTTCTTTTGTAAACATGGTGAACTGATAACCTATTGTTATAACCATCTCAAAAACATTGTTGCTTTTAACTCTTGTTTCAAAAATATTCTTTACTTAACAAAAGTTTTCTTACAAAACATTTCTTGGTTTGTCTTTAAGCGACTTTGATTAAAGCATCTTGTTTGTCCAAAGATAGATTTGAATAAAGTACTTACTTTTCAAAAAATATATATAAGTAAACATCATACCAAGACTTATGCTTCATCATCGCCTATTGTTGTCCATCGATAAACAACTCAATTAACACAAGAGTCAAGTTTCGGTCTCATTCTCGACCTCCATACCATGATCTAGCATTCTTCTCATAAGATCCGTTGTTAATGGATATCTTCTTTCAGCCTAGCATATGAATCATAGTTCCATCTTCCGCCCAAAGAATGTACTCGATTCTTCAAAAATCTCCAACTTGTAATCTCCCAGTTCTCTTGATTTTGCGAGTTCATCATTGCTTGTTTCCTCGGCCAAGATAGTTGTCGATCTCCTAATAATATTAAGCCAACTCCACTGATGGAATATGTTCAAAGTATTCTTGCACTAGTTGGTATAGTTGAAACAGATCTGCTCTATCAATAATATGCAGTATATCCCATAGTAAATTGAATACTCTGAAGCTTTCATCCTCCCTATGGAACATCAAATAATTTCCATCTTTTGACTCTACAACTTCAAAAGTGATTATTTTTGTCTTCTTTATTGCAGTATCTTTGGATTTAGAATTCTCAAAATCGACAACTCTAATGTAATTCCTCAGTTCATCAACTGTATCTGATCTTAGCTCAATCTTCTTTGAAGTCTGTTCAGCTTCAGTTGTTCTTTTTCTTTTTAAGCTTCTTTTGCCAGCATCCTCCTTCTGATTGTCATCCTTAAAAGAAATAATACTTTCAACTTGCTTCTGATAAGCTTGTCTAACATTTTCATACAAGTCTTTCATCTCAATGTAATTCAGCTTCTGTAATCCAGTATACCCTTGACCCTTTAGATATGCCATCATGGAATTTCTTTCTTTAGCCTTATTTAATGGTCTTCTAGGTATAACAGCTTCAGATTCCTTCACTGATTGATCAACTTCAGCATTCAACTCAGCTTGTAGCTTTCTAGCAGCTTTTTCATTCTTGGCTTCCTCAATTGCTCTTATTTCTGCCAAAGTAAGCTTTTTCTTCTTTGTTTCTACCAGCTTACCTTTTCCTTTATCTTTTGGATCTATAGAAGGTTGAGAAGCTTGAGGTTGTACTTCAGCAACTCCTGGAATGCTAACACCTCTTGGTTTTGATAAGTTGTGCAATATTTCAGCTACAATTTCATCATCACTTGCAGTGTGCACTACTTTTTGTGTATCAGCTTCCTCTTCTTGTAGAATAGTGGAAGGACCAGCTTCTTCATCAAAATTAAGCGTCCTTGGTGTAATCACTCTTGTCTATGAGTTCTTGAAGACCAAGATTTTGATCGCAAAGACCTTGATCATCGAAGACTTTGAACACCGGTTCTTTGAACTTGATTCTTTCAGCTCAAGACTTTGAATATTAACTGTGCTTCAAGATTTTGAGGTTCATCTTCTTTTTCTTCATAAAATTCAACATCTTCTTTCAAATTCTCTTGCTCTATATTCCTCCCAATTGGACAAAAGATTGTTGTTGAACCTTTTTACTGTAGAAGCTGCCTTAAAATGCTTTCTTCTTCTTTTCACCTTGACCCATAATCTGTGATGTGTTACTAAAGGCCGATGCACCTCTTAATTTTTCTAAACTTGGTCTTCAACTTGGCTATCCGTGCGACTTGAGCCTCGCTTGTTTTCTTTAATCTAACTAGCTCCCTTGTCGAACATAATTATCCAAAGACTAAACCTTCGGGGTATATATCGCGCAACTCCTTGAGAGGATGATGAGGAAATAGGTATATCCGGTTCGACTCAATAGGTAGAGTATCATGGTGAGATGAGGTAGGTGAAACTGCATACCTTCGTTTACATCAGACCTTGAGAAACAGTTCCTTGAGATGCAAGACCTGAGAAGCGGTACCTTAGTTGAAGCGGTACCTTCTCTTTCATCACTAGATGCACCTCATCTCTAATTGCTTGAACAATCTCCATCATTGAAATAGTCAATGGAGTGTTCCTCCCAGAAAACAAATCACGCTTCCTAGCCATGAAGGTGAAGATCTTTGCAGGCTGTACCACAACAGGTAATAAGCTTGTCGGCTTTGGTACATCATGAAGTTGTTTATTCAAGAAGACTTGAATAAATCTTGGATACATCAGCCATCGTGATCCATGAGAAATGTGAGATAACATCCCATCTAAAATGAGCCTTGAGAAATTGAAGATACGGTTTGTAGCCAATCCCACCAGCGCAGATGCTATATTAGAACCAAATTGCTCCCATGAAGTACTCTTAGAACTGATACAATGAAGTAGGACATGAACCAAGTACTTCCAATGTGGACTAAGTAAGGGCTTTTTGAATGTCGTTTCTGTCAAAGACCCTTCATATCCAATGTCACGCAACGTATCCCAAAGAAGTTGTTTATCAAATCGAATAGCTCCTTCTGCATCATCATATAATAAGTCTGCACGAATTGATGCTTCACTAACTTTCACAAGTCTTCCAGCAACTTTAGCTTGTATATACGAATCATCATTCTCCATGTGAGTCCTAGCAGTCGCCCAAAACTGTTGAATCTAGGGCTCAATGACATCTGGTTCAACCAAAAGTGCATAACTAATTGGAGACCCCGTGAGAAAATCAATGTTGTCATGGAATGCTACATTTTCTTCAGTTTTATCCAAATTTGCCACCATGTTATGTTTAGAAACGGTGTTTCGGTTCGCCATTGATGGTAGTATAAGAGATTGATTTGATGAATAAATAATTGGAAGAGAGGGAAATATGGAAAAGATTGATATGAATAAAGATGAGAGGGAAAATCGGAAAGTAGTTATTTATAGGTAGGATTTGAAAAATCACAGCCCATAATAATAAAGTTACCATTATTTGATTTTTACCCCTCTTTTTGACCGTTGGAACAGTACGTTGATAAGACAAACAATGTTTTCCACGTGTGCAGTACTTTCCAGAGCAGTACTTTAAGTGCAGTACTTTCATATGACTAAACAGCAGTACTTTTCCATCCTCTTCTCTATAATGACAAATACTCCAAATAGGCATGGTATTGCCTCCCCTTAAGCGAAGCATAGGACTATCTAACTAACTAATCAGTCCTCCCCTTAAATGTAGCTTAGTAATTAATCATTCCAATGCTTACCACCAAGTGATTAAATCGTGAAACATCAAATCCTTTGGTGAGTAAATCAGCTACATTATCATCTGTGTGAACCTTGACAACATTAATGAGCCTGTGCTCATAACAGTCTCTGATGAAGTGATGCCTAATCTGAATGTGCTTGGTCTTGGAGTGATAAACAGGATTCTTCACAATGCAAATTGTACTCTTATTATCAATATTGATAGGAGTGTTCTTGAAGTTGAACCCATAATCCAAGAGTTGATTATGCATCCACAAGACCTGTCCACAACAGCTTGCAGCAGCCACATATTTTGCTTCAGTAGACGATGTTGCCGCAATAGTTTGCTTCTTACATTGCCATGAGACTAATCTTCTTCCAAGATATTGGCATCCTCCGGTGGTTGATCTTCATCATAATTATCACCGCATAATCACTATCGAAAAAGCTTCAAGTGAAAAGGTGAATCCTTTGGATACCACAACCCTAACTTAGGTTGTTGTTTCAAATAACTAAAAATTCTCTTTATGCATTAATATGGGAGACCTTAGGTGAGGCTTGATATCTTGCACATAAAATGATGACAAACATGATATCGTGCCTAGATGCGATTAAGTACATAAGACAACCAATCATAGATCTATACAACTTGACTTCAACAGTTGACCATCTTCATCCTTGCCCAATGAGTTGATAGACTTGATAGGTGTAGTGGTGGCTTCATAGCATCAAATTGAACTTCTTAAGAATGTCAACATATTTATCTTGACTTATGAAAATTCCTCCTTGATGTTTAACTTGAAGCCCTAGAAAGAATGTTAATTCACCCATAGAACTCATTTGAAATTCATGTTGCATCAGCTGTTTGAATTCCTTCACCATGGACTGTTTGGTAGCTCCAAAGATGATATCATCTACATAAACTTGAACTAGCATGACATCCTTCTTATCTCTCTTGGTAGACAAAGTCTTGTCTATGGCTCCCCTCCTATAACCATGTTGCAATAAGAAAGTAGAGAGCCTTTCATACCAAGCTCTAGGTGCTTGATGAAGACCATAGAGAGCTTTAACAACTTTGTAGACTTTTTTTGGATGTGCATGATCTTCAAAACCAGGAGGATGTTTGACATAAACCTCCTCTGTAATAGTGCCATAAAGAAAGGCACTCTTGACATCCATTTGATAAACCTGAAATCCCATATATGATGCAAAAGCAAAGAATATTCAGATAGCTTCAATCCTTGCAACATGAGCAAACACTTCATCATAATCTACTCCTTCTTCTTGTCTATAACCTTGTGCAACTAACCTTGCCTTGTTCTTGATGACATTCCCTCTTTCATCTCTCTTGACTCTGAAAACCCATCGTGTACCAATTACTTTCTTTCCATCTGGTAGATCACATGATACCCAAACTTCTTGAAGTTTGAATTTAAGAAGTTCTTCTTGCATAGCTTCAACCCAACTCTCTTTAGTAAATGCTTGAGCTATGTTCTTGGGTTCTTCTTGAGAGATAAAGCAAGTGAACAAACATGTTTGATGATCCTTATGATTCAGCCTGTTTTGTTTATACACAAAGTTAAGTAAAACATTATGAGGTGTAGAAAACCTTTAGCTTTGGTTCTTGTGAGCACTCCATGAGTAGAAGGTCCAATGATTTGACCAGATGGGATGATCTTTATGAACTTTTAATGTAGAGTCATGGAACTTCAGTTATCACCCAAATTTGAGAAATCAACATCTTCATTGGAATCTGAGAAAATACCTTCATCTTCAAACTCATCATCAGTTTCTTCTAAGCCAGGCATGTTAGGATCGTCCAAATCATCTAAAGTGTTGTCAGCAGGTGCATCAGTACTTTGTTCTAAAGTACTGTCATCCAAAGACTGTGAGAGAACTCTGTAGTTTTGTTCTTTTTCTTTGCTTCTTCATAAGCTCTTCTTTGATCATCATCATAAGAATGTGCTACTACATCTTGAAAAAGCATCTGATTAAGCTCATCTTGAATAGCTTGATCCTCAACAGATAATGAGGATTTTGGTTCATCAGTACTTTTGTTTGTTTCAACAGGTATGGGTTCTTCATCAGGAACAACATCAGATCTAATATGGACTCCATGAACAATGTATCGTAAATCATCTTCTTTGTGGACGACTTGATTTTCTTCTCTAACAGCACATAATTCATAGAAGGAGTCAAAACCTCAAGATCAAACATCCAATCGTGACCTTTACCTTCCGATTTTCTTGATCTTCTAAAATTCAACATGAAGACAATCTTGAACCTTTTGGTGACCCTGTTGTACACTCTAAATCCTTTGTTGTTGATGCGATATCCCAATAAATATCCTTCTTCCGACTTGCCATCAATTTGCCCATTATCAATTGTATTGAGAATCGTTAGAAGCATCCAAAAGGCTTCATAAATCGAATGTTGGGTTTATTTCCCATCAAGAACTCATAAGGTGTCTTCATCCGAGGTTTGGTAAGCGATACTCTATTAAGCACATAGCAAGCAAGACTTACGACTTGGTAGAAAATTGAATAGCGTAATGAATGCAAGCATTGTTCGCCGCTCAATCAAAGTCATGTTCTTTCTTTCGCAACACCATTCATTGTGGAGTTCTAGCAATCGAACTCCTCTTGATTCCTTTCTTAGCACAAACTCATCCATAAGCTTGTTCTTGAATTCGGTCCCATTATCACATCTAATACCTCTTACTTTGAGTCTCAATTGGTTTTCAAGGGCTATTATAAGATCATGAATAGCATCAAAGGTGTCAGCTTTAAATCCCAAGAAAAATACCCAACTAAATCTACTGCAATCATCTGTCACAACTAGACAGTACTTCTTCTTGTTTAGACTAGCAACAAAAATAGGTCCAAACAAATCTATGTGCATCAACTCCAAAGGTTCTCTAATAATTCTTTCCTCAAGCTTCTTGCATGAAGCTTTATGTTGTTTACCCTTCTTGCACGCCAAACATGAGTGATCATTCTTGTAATTTTTGGAAGGTAAACCTCTAACTAAATTTCCTTTGACCAATTTGTTGATATTCTTGAAATTTACATGGCCCAATCTTCTATGCCACTGATGTGCTTCTTCAAGTGTTGCCTTTGCTACTAAACATGTTGCTCTTCCAAAGAGTGAAGACTCTTCATATCCGATGTACACATCATTGGTTCTTGGTACTCAAGATACCAAGTTATCATCAACAAGCTTGAAATCAAGGAAATAATTAGACATTCGTGTCGTTGAATAACACAAGGTGTTTCTTATCACAAATCTGAGAGACTGACAAAAGGTTGAATTTGAGCTCCTTCACATATCTAACATTTTCAAAGTCTATGCTCCCTGCCTTAATAGTTCCTTTGCCTGTAATTCTTCCTCCACTAGCATCATTCCTAAATGCAACTCTTCCTCCACAATAGGATCTAAAATCTGACAGAATATCTTTGTCTCCTATCATGCTTCCAGAGCAACCACTATCCTCAATTAAATGATCTTTAAGCTCCTCTTCTTGGTTGCCCTGCACAAAGATAAAAGAGTTAGTGTCTTTTAGGAACCCAAGCCATTACTGACTTGTGTTCCCCTTGTGGAGTAACATACTCAAATTCTTTGAGTATGTAATCTTCACAGTTTTTGTAGACAGAATCAAGAAATATATTTTTTTTCAAAACTTGTGGTGGTTTTTCAGCAAAACTCTCTTTTTCTTTTTCAACAAAGTCATCTTTAACAAAAATCTCTGTTTCACTTTCACTTTCTGAAAGTACTGTTTGTTCCCAATCATTACTTTTCTTCTTAACCCAACATTTTTTAACTTCTCATGTAGAGTCCCTTGATCTAGCTACCTTCTTTAAGTTGTAACGCCTTCTAGATGGATAGGAATTAGATCTCCTAGGTTCCTATTCCAAAAGTATTTGGTGAAACCGAGGCGTGACTTTGAGAAGTCATGTGTTTTATTAACAAAGACCTTGAAATGTGTTTGAAGGTCTTGGGGTTTTGAAAAGGTCTTCTACGGTGAGGGTACCTATAGTCTTGTGAGAATTTTCTATGGTTAACCCTATGTGAATGATTCCGGACTGGTTTATTCTCCCTAGGCTTATGGTTGGTAGATCTGGTTTTTGGGAACTTGCTTAGATATTCAGAGTGAAAGTCACAGTTCTTAATCAAATGATCAGGACTATAACAAACAAAACACAATTTTTGACCTGTAATCCCAAAATTGCTTCTTCTATGTGTATGACCAAACCTATCATGTCTTTCTGGTGAATGATGAAAATTGTTTTGACCAAAATTATCCTAAAAAGGCTTAGCAGTATTTTGAAAAGTTTTTCTTAAAGGTACTGCTGAAAGTGTAGCAGTACTTTGAGTTGAAGGTACTGCTTGACTCTTAACATCATCTTTCTTAGGTTTCTCAGCTGTTTCTTTTGAGGTTTCAGAATTAGATTGACCAATAAGTTTTTTCCTAAACTCTAGATTGTCTACTCCAAAACGAGAAACATCTGCCCTAAGGGGTTAAAAACTACGAGTGGGATGAGGAACTGCATGATAACCTTTGTCCTTCTTATATTCATGAGGTGATTGACTAATTGAGTCCTCATTACTAGATGTGTCTACATAGTTAATGAGTTTATCATCACTAGTTGTTATATCCTCAAAATCACATTCATCCTGATCATTAGGTGGGTTTTCTATGCTACTAAAGTCCATACCAAAACCTAGTCCAGTTCTAATGTAAGCTCTTCTCTGTTTTTCAACATAACTAACATGAGAAAGTCTTGATTGTCCCCAAGCAGCAAACTTTTCTAGCAATTCATCTCTTTCCTTAGTTAGCTTCTCAATTTCATAAATCTTACATCCTAGTTTCCATTCACTTAATTTTAACTGATAATCCTGTTGTTCATACTTTTCTACCCAAGCCATTTCATTATTTTCATGTATTATTATTTTGGCTTCTATTGACTCTAAAGTAATTTGATAACCAGCTACCTCAGACCTAGCCCTTTGATAATTATCTCTTTCAGTCACATAATCATTAAGTACTTTTTGATAAAAGTCATGACACTTAGAACATACCTCAGAGATAGGGGTGAACTTGGTGAAGTAGCAACCATAGCAAGCAGAATAGGTTCATCTTCACTCTCCATGCTCCAATCAAAGATTCCTAGACCATCTCGGACTCCAAAGCGAAGAGATCCGTGTTCTTCATCAAAAGTTGTGCTCCAATCAAACTCTTCCACCGATTCCTCCATAGCTACCATACAATAGGTTCTTGGTTCATCATCAAACTCAAGACTCAGGTCAACCTCGATAAATTTTCTTGAGCAACCAAAGCTTTTGTTTCAAATAATAGGATTTCCTTTAGTTCAAGCTTTGGTTTCTCGGTCATTCTGCTTGCTCGATATTTAGCAAACTGCATTCCTTGCAAAGTGTCCGTCTTTTGACGATTAAAGCATTCAATCTTGGACTTGTCAAAAGTGATACCTGCTTTGGTTTGAAGTCAATGCCTCTTCCTGTCTTCTTCATAAACTTCTTGATCCTTTCAGTGATCATAGCAACTTGCCACCTTATATCAATTTCTTCAAGAGCATCCTCTTAAATTTGTGACAAATCCTCTTCATAGGTAACATGTAAAGTAGCTTGCTGAGCAAAGAATGAGCATACAACTTCATCAGAATGGATAGTGCTTGATGGTGATGATGTGGAGTTGGTCATGGTTGTGATAGAATGAGCAGGATATGCAGTACTTTGAGCAACAGTACTTTGAGTAGGGTAAGCAGTACTTTTAGTGGAAGTACTGCCTCTCTTTTCAGATGACACAAACGCTTTACTGTGAGACTTTGAACTTGTTTGGCCATTCATCTCATGCTCATACACCTTTAGATAGTTGTAGAGATCATCAAAGTCCATAACATCCAAACCAAGTTGTCCTCTGATCATAGTAGCAATCACATGCCATGTAGATGGCAAACTCCTTAAGAACTTCAAATTTGCATCTTTAACAGATACCTCTGCCTTGTATAACTCTAGCATCTTGAGGAGATTTTGGAACCCATCATAGGCAGCATCAAGACCTTCTCTTTCACCAACAAAGTGAAAGTTTCAAACTCTGCTTCAACAGATTTTTGCATCTTCTTGAAGCATCATTACCTCCAAACCTTGTCTTGAGAGCTGACCCATAGTTGTTTAGCATCCTTAGCATCATGAAACTTGAGTAGGTGACCATCAGGTATAGCAGATAATAGGATGTTGAGAGCCTTCTCTTGATTTCTTATTGTAGCAGCTGGCAAAACGGCCTTAGGTGGTTTAGGTTGTCCAGGAATTTCTATAGGATCTGCAACAACTTCATTACCATTGACAATTACATTCCACAGTGCATGGTCTGTAATAGCAATGTACTGCCTCATCTTCATACTCCATAGATCATATTCTCCCTTCTTGATGATTGGTATTCTGAGTGAGGTGATGGATGGGGGTGGTGCAGCTTCAGTCGACATCTTTAGGGTTTGTTGTTAACTAGGTTTTTAAGAGTTTCTTCTTAGTCAGAGTTTCCACACAAGCTCTGATACCACTTGTTGGATCGATGTACTATAACCAAACTAACTTATATAGCTTGAAAGGGTTTAATAACCTCGGATAAATCCTAAGTTATTAACAATGAAACACTGAACTAACTCTATTAAATATGCGGAATTTACTTAACAAAGCTAAGAAGAACTAACTTTTAACTTCAACGATTTTATTAATACTTAGAACCTGCTTGTTATACAGATTCTTTAAACAACTCTAAAACTCTAATATCGAACTCTCTAAAACTCTAATAATGCACGTACGTCTAATACCAATCTAGGGGTCCTTTTATAGGCTTAAGGATAACCCTAGTCGGTTTACAATTACAAACCTTGTACGACAAGTAATACTATACTAGACTTAGAACATTCTAGAATTAAAGATAATCCTTAACGATTTTGCATATCAGTCCTTTAACCTTGCAGTACTTTGATGATCAAGCAGTACTTTGACTTTTACTTAGCAGTACTTTGACTTCTTCCAGCACTTTGACTTTATTCAGTACTTTGTCATTCTTCAGCAATTTCATATCCCAACACAGATCAAAACCACTAAACATTTTTTTTAACATCTAAACATTTTTTTTAGAACTAAACAAATAATCACAGATCTAAAATATTTTTTCAAGATGTTAAATATTTTTTAGATATAAACAAATCACCACAACACCACAGAAACATCACCACATCACCACAACACCACAGAAAGCACAACGAAACCACCAAACAAGTCACAGTTTCAAGATAGAAAAATCACCACATCACCACAACACCACATAAACATCACCACATCACTCTCTTTTTTAGATCTAACCAAGATCTAACAAGTTTTTTACTTGTTAGATCTAAAAAGTCAGATACCAATGAGAGAAGAGAGAGAGAGAAAACGAGTGAGTGATATGAGAGAAGTGGAGGGGTAGTCAGATACTAATGAGAGAGAGAGAGAGAGAGAGAGAGAGAGAGAGAGATAAAACCCGTTTTTAACGCGTATTTAACGTGTTTTACTTTTTTTTTTCTTTTTCTTTTTTGCAAAAGTTAAAGTATACAAAGTATATTATGTTTGTAAAAAATTTGTAAAATTTGTATAATTTGTATATTATGTTTGTAATAAATTGTAATAATTTGTAAAAGTTGTAATAATTTTGTTTTTTTTTTTGCAAAATTTGTAATAATTTGTAATTTGTGAAAGTATAATTTGTATAATTTGTAATTTGTAAAAAAAAGTATATAATTTGTAAAAAAAAAAAGATATACAAAAGTTGTTAAAAATGTATAAAAAGTATAAAATGTAAAAAGTTTTTTAAAAAGTTGTAATAAAAATATATAAGTTGTTAAAATAAAAAAAGTTGTAAAAAAATTGAAAAAAGTTATAAATTATAAAATGTTGTATTTTTTATTTTGTTAGGTGTTCCCTGATGACGATGTTCTAACTAATTTGGTGCAAACTATTGCTCAATCGATCGGTTTTCTTATGTTTAAAGCAAGAACCAAAACAGATAGGGGCTATAAGTACTCAATCGAATATAAGTGTTCAAGACATGGGACGTTTGCACGTGAAGGTTTAGAAGATGAACTTCAACGGCAAACTAGTACCGCTAAAACTAATGGTTAGATCTTGAGGGTGAAGTGTGAGAGGCATAATCATGATTTTGTAGATTCGTTCCATGGTTTTCCACAAGCAATGCGATTAAAAGATCATGAGTTCGTTTTGGTGGAGCAATTGACAAAGCATAAAGTAGCACCACGCATTATACTTTCGTCACTAAAGGAGAGCGATCCGGATAACGTGCCTAGCATTAAAACGATATATAATGCACAAAACAAGATATGCGGCTCCATTCGTTGTGATAGAACTCCAATACAAGTCCTTTTAGCACATTTGAGGCGTCAAGGTTATACATATTACCCCAGGGTAAATGACCGCACTAATGAGCTTGAGGAAATATTTTTAGTTCACCCGACGTCATATGCCCTATGGACAACATTCCCAGAAATCATGCTGATTGACTCCACATACAACACCACGTTGTTTAAACTGCCATTCTTTACAATTGTTGGAGTTACTTTGTAACCACCCGTACTTTTCAGATTATTAAATTAACTATTAACTTCTCTTTATTATCACTATAATTTTTTTTAAATAACGTTTAAACACTCCGGTAATCCACGACTCGGCTTTATAATCGAGTATACTAATAACTTTTAATATTTTTATAAACTTTTTATTTTACATTACCCGATATTAAGTTTTGCAACTTAAGAATTTAACGTTTGTAATTATCGAGATCAGACTATAGCTGCTATATCTCAAAACTTCATTGTTAAGACAAACAGATATCTCTCTTGTTTTCTTATACACAAACCGCCCCTCATTAAATTTTTTTTATCAAACCGACTTTGTATATAATATATGCTTTTCCCTCCTACTTCATAAACACAGAGAACAATGATAGAGATAACTCTTATCTCTTCCCTCTCTCTCCCTCGGATCACAGGCAACACCACTCCACACCACCATAGAACCGCCGCTCCATCACCACCTAATAACACCACTACCATCACCATCAAGAGGAGCCAAGAGGGTGTGTTTCATTAAGGGTTGAGTGCAAGGGTTTTAGTTTGAGTTGATTCGTGTGGTTCACATAATGCCACCACCACCACAGCCACCATTGTCCCTCCTCATCTCTCTCGTTTGTGGTATGTCAAACACAACAAAACCCTCGTTCATTTATTCTTTTCATTTAAAATCGAATATAAATCGATTTGTATAGATTTCGTGGATTAAAAGATGAATTAAAAACGTATTTGAATCAAGATTCGTGTGGTGCTAATCATTAAAGTTGTATTTCAGATTTGTATTTTGGTATTCGAGTCGAGTCAAACTCGTGCGGTCTTGGTCCGATTGAAAACCTTGAAGGGGTGTTGAGATTCATCTTATATTTCTTTCTCTTTTTGCTTATTTAATAAGTTGTTGTCTTATTTAGTTTGTGACTCGCGATGACCTCGACTAAAACAGCCCCGAGAGGGTGCTTATTTGGTTGGTTTAAGAGAAACACCGACTAGGGTGTTTGTTTGTTTTGGTTTTGGCTCGACAACACCCACGAGGGTGTGTTTGTCTCTTGCTCAATAGCGAACCCCAAGTGGGTGTGTTTGGTTAATTTTGGTCGAGAAAAGCACCCTGTGGGTGGTAGTCTTGATTTGTTTTGTCCTCGGTACACTTGTTAGTGCAAATATTACGATATTTAATCTATCTGATCTCGTTTGTTTTGATTGATGACAAACATGTAACTTGTAATACATAACGTAAAATGTACAAGTTACTTGTAATTACATTGTCTCAACATACATTCAACACCTCTCGATGTCTCAAGTCCTCGTATGTTACAACACAGGTTCGTACATGTTTGTTATGTGGCATTATGATCAAACCCATTAACAAATCATTTAGAATGTTTAAAATACGTTTAGAGTCACTAAGTATTTTAATAGGTTAACCATTCTATTTGAACCTCATTTTACATTTGCATTCACAAGTATTTCAAAAGGTAACTAGACATTTTATCAACTAGTTACATAATACATTTTACAAGTTTACTTTGATAAACCTTTAATCTAAAATGGAAATACATGTTACATCATGTCATGCATCATCTTTGAAATCCTTGGAAGATCACTTGAATATTTTGGTTAGATTGACACTCAATATATCAAATGTGATCTTAGTAAGATTTGGTAATATCTTGGAAAGATTTGAAGAAAGATTTTTAGATTTTATGTCGGTACCACGGCACCAAATTGTATAAAGGGCGGAACCCTTTTAAAGGGTCCGTGGTCGTCAGGCGCTCATCCACTTTTGGCTATAAATAGAAGCCCATTGTTTTCCCATTTCTTCACCACTTCAAAGCACATCTTCTCCACCTTCTTGCATACATTTAGATCAATCATTAACAATGTAGTAACACACATTAAACACCCTAATGATCATGATCATAATGCTTCTAACATTCATCTTTGTTGTAAGCATACTCTTTGATCAACCAAGGAAATCTTGGAGATCTAGCCATCCCACTCACCACAAGTTGAAGATCTATCACAAGAAGTTTAGGGAACTTGTGATCTTCATCATGAAGGCTTCCTATCAATGGAAGTTCATTTAGAAGTAGTTATTCATATCCATTAGACATTTGTGTCATGGATCATTAGTGTAAACATCATTGCATCATAACAACACTTTCACCAAACTAGATTAGATGGTTTATGTGTTTGTGCCATAAAACACAAGGTTTATTATGTTGGGCCATAAAACATATTGGGAGTGGTTGTACCCTTGTAAAAGAACTCGACATCTAGCTTAGTGTCGGAAATATTGTATAAGCGACGTTAGGTTGGTTCTACCTCGAACTAGAACCGGTATTTAGCTTTGTCGGAAAAAGTGTAGCGACGATTGTAAGGTTTTCTCCGCGAGAAGGGAGCTTGTTGATTTAGTGAAGTAACTCTCGAGTTGGGTACTCGGGGAGTGGAGTAGGCGGAAAGGAGATCCGTGACCGAACCACTATAAATCCTCGTGTTCGGTTTGCACTTTCCTTTCTTTATCTCTTTACTTTTATACTTGCACTATACTATTGTTTGTGATGTGGTTTGATGTTCATGATTGTGTGACAACTTTGTTTACCATGCTTTATATTAGTCACAAACAATAATTGGTACTTTCATATTATAACAAGCTTCATAGCGATTTGATACTAAAGATCTAAAGTTTTTAAGCGGTAGCGTATTCACCCCCTCTCGTTTCCACAATTGGTATCGAGCCACGTAGCTCGTATTTTCAAAACAAATGGTTTTAAAATGAGTACGATCCATGTATCAAATTACCATTGAGCGAAAAATAATATGAAAAATGCTTTGCTTGTTATACTTAGAAATTTTGTTGTTAAATGTAACTTTGTATACAAGCTTGAAGGTTTTCTTGAAAAGTAAAATAAAAAAGTTTGTTGAAAGAACTAGTAAGTATTGTATTGTGTGCTCATAGAAAATTCTGAAGAAATATGATTTTAAAAAGTGTTTGGGATAACTATAAATCTAGTTGAAAAATCACCTCCGTAAATGTTTAAGATAAGTTACATAAGTAGATATATTGTTAAATATGTGTATTATATGTTTACTATGAAATCTAGTAAGTCGCTTTACGTTTTCTCTATGTCAAATACTAGTTTTGGTGAATCATCTCGAGAGGACCACGGCACCAAATCTTATAAAGGCGGATCCCTTTATTTGGTTCCGTGGAATCCGTATGTACGATATCACGAGTTTTTGGGCAACTTCAAAAATCATAACTAATTAACCGTAAGTCCGTGCAGTCGAGCCACCTATCATTTTAAAGGGAATTGAGTCTACTTTCATTTAAAAATACTCTCATGGCCTGAGTCTAATTTTAAATAAGTGAAATAGACCAAATACTACAGTATGTCTAAAATATTGAGTTTCGCTTTAACATAAAAACTCAAAATTTTGAATCAAGCAATTTAAGTTGGTATTCTTAGAACTTTGATACAACTTCCTTTGAAACTAAATAATTTGGTAATATGTTTAAAGGAAACTAATCAAGCTTGGTATACATCGTCATATTTAAGCATAAAATGACGAAAAGTGTCTTTCTTGTTATGATATGCTAAATGACCACTTGTTTATGTTGTTTGCATATATGTTGCTTGCTTATTTTTCAAATTGTTGTTTACACTTGTTTGTTTGCATAATATAAGTGTCAATCTTGCCATGTTATTTATTCACTTGTTTGACGATTTCTTGTTTATGCACAATAGGTTATTTGCTAGATTTTGTGCACTAAGTTGGAAAATTATTTTACCATCGCTTGTAGAATTAGATCACTTCGTTTGCATAGGTTACTAACATCTCGCATAACTTATGAAATGTCATAACTCACTTAGCAATGAGTACTAAGTAAATTAGTCAAGTACTTTGAAAAATGAAGGTGTTAAGAGAGTGTTTGGTACAAGGACAAAAACAATGTTGTATGATGTAATTTATTTGTTTTACTTTGTAGGATGATAATATGACTTAAAACAATGTTGTATGCTAACGGTTTATGCGGTGGATAGCACAAGTGTGTTATCAAATTTTACCCATTTTCACTTTTATGTGAAAATCGTTGTATGGTCAAAGTCTATGCTCCACTATATTTGTATATGTGGTATCGACTTTTCTAACTAGAAGTAATTAATGTCACATGTTTTAAGCAAAATTTCGGGTTTGGAAAACTCCCGACACCTAAAAAATGGGTCTGTGAACTTTTACGATGTCCACGGATCGAGCGGCACCAAAATGTTGGTACCGTCATTATGTATTTAGTACCGCCATACACATGCAGGCGGACGGTGGCACCAATTTAAGGGTTCGGTGTGTAAAGAAATGGTGCCGTGAATCCTACGGGTAAGTTATTGAATTTTACTAAATCCGTAATCTAATTTACCAAACTTCGTTTCTAGGATAGTTGTTAATGCATATCTTTCATACCTCACTCAACACATCCTCAATGGATTAACTTAGGATGTTTGACATGATTTTAGACACTTCCATCTCATTAGAAACTACCATCTTTGTATGGATTAACATCAAATCCATGAATCCTTAGTTCCATAAATCAACACATTCAAGATGATCATTTCACACCTTCTTTGTTACTTTTCCTCAAGCTTAGCATTTCTTAAAGTAAAATCAAAATGACTAAATCCTTAACCTCAAATAAGCCACTTAAGAAAACCACTAGGATTAGCATTCGATCTTGTTGCTTCATAAACTTGAGCTCTTCATCCTCGGACTCATTACCCTCAACATCTCATCACCCATTCAAGATGTGAACTTTCTAAACTTGAGTACTCCAACTCCACCACCAAAATCACCCACCATCATCCAAAACAACTTCACTACCAAAGTCTCCAAAGCTTGTTCCTATCAAACTTTGTGCAACACCACCAACATCTCCTCACCCGTTTGCGGATGACTTAGATGACTTACGAGACTAATAAACTGGACTCATTATTTGCAAAGATATCATACACAAGTCTAACATATGACTATAGATATTGTTTTGTATCTACATGTATTGCCTCACTTTGGTTAACATGAAAATAATGTGTCATCCTTCAAGACAATAAGTATTTACATCGAGTCATAACTCACACATATGTTAAATACATATTATCAAGTCTTGTTATCCTTGAGTTCAATCTAAGCTTTATAACCTCAACAAATTAGGATTGACAACTTAAGTATTTCATCCGAAATATTCAAGTATATCGACTTACGATTGTAGTCATTAAAAGTCATATCCGAAAAATCAACACCCAGTATTTTAACAACACATGTTGAAACACTTATCCAAAACAAACAACCACGGTGCCACTTATCCTCTTTGACACCTACTATCCTCTTCCATCTTTTGGCACTATTAACCGTATTGCTCATGAACTTCCAAGAGTATACTTTAAATCAAGCGTGCCCTTTCAAGGTGAACCTATACCTCAGCCCCTAAGCTTCATAGACATAACCAAAACTTCAAGCACTTCACCCGCTAGTTGTAGTAACCAATGAACCATAAAATTAGTATCCGTACTTTTTGTGTTCAACATCGTGGACAAATAATCAACCTAAGTACTCCCATAGCACAACAAACCCCTACATCACCACATCCTTATTTAGACACACTAGAAGACCTACCACCTAGATCAACCAATCCACCATCCTTGCCATCATTTGAATTAGTTGAGTGTATTGCTCAAAAAGCCCTTGTGTCCAACACTTGTCTTGAATCAAATGCGTTTGAACAAACTCAACCATCCTTTCCACATATAAGGACTTAGATAATTCATTATGGCTAGAACCTCAACTATCAAATAAGCATGGTGCTCTTGGTAATTGTTGTCAATTTCCACTAGGTATAAGTAGTACTACCTTCACAAATAATCAAAGTATTAGTAATACTTTGTCGTTAAACTTCTGCATAAATTTCGTTAAACTTCAAATCAACATTTTAACAACATATGTTAAAATGCAATCTCAAAGCCAACATCATACACCCCAAGCAACAATGACTCTTGAGGGTATACATAAGAAACTCGAGTGAATTCCTCTTGTCATCATCTAGTGAATATAATCTTGAGACCAAGTTTATTTAGATGGGACTATCCGATTCAAACACTTTGGCTTCATATCTTCATTTAGGAAAACATGATGTTTTGAAGAACATTATGACTAAGATTCATCGTTAAGCTTTCATTTTGTTAAAAGGATATTGTATATCCTATGCATCACTCTTGCGACATAAATAGTTGTGTTACAAGAGATTTCATTACACCTCATTAGCTAAATGATCTTGAAACAAACATCTACAAGTTACGTGAACTAGCATATTCAATTCATCTTGTCATACTTGTTTTCATAAGCATGATAACTTTATCCCATGGGATAATCTCATTTGTTGAAAGATACTATTTGTATCTATTTCCTTTCAAGCGTACATCATAACCTAACCTTGCTCAAACCGAGTGCACATCCAAGGTTAAAACTACACAATTTTAGAGCATACACAAGATCTATTGAAGTTGGTAACCTCACTTAGATTCTTGTTAAATAATGTTCAAAGAGCTTTCTTGAGAACGTTCTTAGTTTAACATATTCTATTCTCTAGTCTTAGATGATCAATTCACATTTAAAGTACAAGATGTCATCCATTAGATCATACAATTAGCTGTGTAATTTGAACAACTTTCGATTCTAAACACAAGATTAAAACACATTGTTTATCAAACACACCATTGTTAAAATTCATGTGTATAACATGACATCTTCATCTCCTTAGTTATATTGCATATTAGTTGTGTCACATTAAGCCAAGTATTGGTAAACTATCATCTTTTATACACTTTAATAGGCAAAAGTAGGAGTTCCCATCTTTCTAACATGAGAATGATTCTTGGAGAATCTATTGCACTAGAAACTCAATTTGACCTAACGGTTGAATTGCTTCACGGAGAGAAGTTGGGTATGTGGAATCACCGTAAAATGGTCGTGTTTAGCCTTAATTGAGCACCGCTAGTAATAGTCTCATATTCATTCTCCAACTTGAAAAATCTGTTTTCCTATACTTGCCTAAAGTAAGTGTTAAAACATTGATAGTTTTCCTCGCCTTAGGAATACTAATCAAACAAGTAGTATATATGATTTTCTTTTAAAACCAATTGCATTGCACTTACATGTGTTGATTACATGTTCTTGTTTGATCGATAAGTTGATTTGACATTATCTTAGTGTTTGATAACAAGTCAAATGTGTAAACCTTAATACGGTTTTATCTTTATAATGCTTGTATTGTTGTTTCATGCTACTAAGCGTTTAAACCTAAACTTTATTTGCATGATACTTACTTTGAATTATTTTAGCATGATTAACATGTTACTTATGAACTCATAATATGCTATTTTGATACGTGATAATTTTGATATGATATATTTGTGTTTGAAAGCTATTAGTTGGCATTCATTACATCTATGTGTAGTACGATCCAAATGATACATGCTCCAAATTGTTATGTCTTGAACATGGCTTGCATGAATCTTTCATCTTGTTTCTTTTGCTTCTTGTCACACTATTTGTTTGCTACGTATGCACATATAATCATCAAAGTGCTTTTGGTATGACTAACTTTTAGAAGCCTTTTATCTTACAAATTAATCACATAGATTATTGTATATCCAAGTATGCTTAAGTGTCTAAGTCTAATGACAAAACAATCTCATAATGAAATGTCTTGAATAAAGTCGTATTCTTGCATATTATGATTGTTTTGATGCTATCTTGTGTGGTGATTTCTTGTCTACTAAGTGCAATGTGTTGTTTTGCTTATATCATATGTTATCATTTGATTTATATCATGTTAACATATTTTGTCACTAACAAATTTGTTTTGTAGGTTGATAACAAATTATTTGTTATCTCACTTGGTTCTAACTTTTATATGCTCATTTTGCATAATCCCTTTTATTGCTACGTAGATTAGTAATATGCTTTATGGGACCCTACACTTGCATATAGTTTAAAAGCATATAGAATTAAGTTCTAGAGGTTGGCTTTGCATTTTGTCTTTCAACCGACCTCTTTCCAAATCTCATTTTGCTTCCGCTTTCCAAAATCATCTCCATCATTATTTAGTTATAACAATACTCTAATCATCTTCACTTCCTATTAGAAATCCACATGCCTCATTATCGATCATCTCGTATTAATCGAGAAGAGTGCGTGACTTTAAGGATGAAGTTCATTGTATGCTAACCATCATCTAGTAAAACATCACTAAGCTCACCTCTTTCGTTAATACCAAATAACCTCTAAACACTTTGTTGTCATTCCTTATTTGATACATTACACATTATGTTGGATGTCCACCAATTAAGGGGAGAAATTCATTCACATAATTGTCTTGTCAAATTTTATGTCTCTTAGACTCTACAATACCAACACATAGGTAAACACCACTTAGCTAAAGCGGTTCATGAAACCACAACTAGTTCAACCTTTTTCGCACCAATATCTCATCAAGTGAAAACGCATCATGTGTTTTACAAAGCGTCTTCATCTCCACATATAGGATTTTCCTTAAACTAGCACCTTACAACTTCACTATCTAGAACACCATCATAGGATCTTATCCTTTTCTCGCTTATCATGCATGTCCTTGTCGGTGCAAGCGATATATTAATCAAAGCGACCATTTCCAACACGTTGGTCCATCCAACTCTCACTTATATGATGTCATTCTCATCCTCATATAGGTACTCATTATTATTATTAGTATTTTCCATATTGTCTTCACTTCTTTTCAAAGTGATAATCATCCATGTCGGTCAAAACCATGCTAATACTACCTTTCCCATTGTCACCTAGAATAGGTCATTTTATAATTCGTGTCAATCGATGAGCAATTTATCTTCATGTTATCACTTTTAGATAGAACACATTATTGATTACTCTTGGGTTAAAGCATATGAGAACTTGCTCAAAACAATAGGTTGTTGGCATCAATAAATCATTCAAATCATAACCCTTATGCATCATTGAAATGCAATGTCCATTCATATTTTTTCTTAGCTTTGGTCACTTGACATGACGAAAGGATTGCATGAGTCCATATTTTTATATTTGCTATACATATGAGTTTCTAACTCCTTAATAGCTTCCTACCTAATCACCACCACCTTCCATCACCACTTTCACTAAATCATCACCATCATGGATTAGTGAAAAACTTACTTTGTAAATCTCGGTCATCTACCATCACCACATGATTCCTACAAGTAAACCGACACCAACACTAGCACCACTAGTGGCACACCCGGTGGGAAACTTCATATCTTCTTTCTAGGAACTATTTTGTAGTTTTTTTATCACATTATATTCTCACTTTTCTTATGATTGTAATTAGGAGACTACACTTCATGAGATCTTTGATTATATCATTTATCACATATATACATCTTATTTTTCTTTGTGAAAAAGATGAAATATATTGCACTAATGTTTTTCATTGTAGGTTCATCATCATATACACTTGATTGTATATAATTTACTCATCTAAAGATGAAGTTTGGATCAATTATTTTTCTTATTTTAGGTGCTTCTTGACACCATAGAACAAGGAGGAATGTCCTTTAAGCACTCATATTGCATCGTCTATACACTTGGTTGTATATGACATATTTGTCTAAAGACAAAGCTTCTATTATACTAATATTTATTTTGAAGGTTCATCTTGGCCCTAGAGCAAGGGAGCTTCCGTCAAGAAATTCTTGAGTGCATCTTATATACACTTTGTTGTATATCACTTACTCGTCAATAGCGAATATAGTTTTGCACTAATATTTGTTTTGTAGGTTTTAATTATACCCGGCGCCTCAAACAAGGGGAGGCGACCGTCAGGGGGCAGCATGCGCATTTAGCATCATTCTCACTTTTCAACAAGCATTTGTGCTTGATAAAAGTGGAGAAAATAGGCTAATATTGCTATGCATTTTCTTTTCATATATTTCTCATAATTTTGTTGCATAAAACTAACCTTGATGTAGGTTAAGCCTCTTAATTTGATCCATGGATCCGCTACCTAACAAGGAGCGGATTGAAGTAGGCGATTTAACTTCACTAGGGATGATGCAAGCTCGCCTTTTGGGAGAAATGAAGTTAAACTCAAGGACACGCCCTTTTGTTTCGACAAAGGGGAGAAGAGTGTAAGCGGAGAAGGTAATGTAAAGGTAGTAAGGATACAAGTAACCTTTTACATTTTACTTTCTATTACGTTTACATATATTTGTCATCATCAAAAGGGAGATTGTTAGTGCAAATATTACGATATTTAATCTATCTGGTCTCGTTTGTTTTGATTGATGACAAACATGTAACTTGTAATACATAACGTAAAATGTACAAGTTACTTGTAATTACATTGTCTCAACATACATTCAACACCTCTCGATGTCTCAAGTCCTCGTATGTTACAACACGAGGTTCGTACATGTTTGTTATGTGGCATTATGATCAAACCCATTAACAAATCATTTAGAATGTTTAAAATACGTTTAGAGTCACTAAGTATTTTAATAGGTTAACCATTCTATTTGAACCTCATTTTACATTTGCATTCACAAGTATTTCAAAAGGTAACTAGACATTTTATCAACTAGTTACATAATACATTTTACAAGTTTACTTTGATAAACCTTTAATCTAAAAATGGAAATACATGTTACATCATGTCATGCATCATCTTTGAAATCCTTGGAAGATCACTTGAATATTTTGGTTAGATTGACACTCAATATATCAAATGTGATCTTAGTAAGATTTGGTAATATCTTGGAAAGATTTGAAGAAAGATTTTTTAGATTTTATGTCGGTACCACGGCACCAAATTGTATAAAGGGCGGAACCCTTTTAAGGGGTCCGTGGTCGTCAGGCGCTCTGTCCACTTTTGGCTATAAATAGAAGCCCATTGTTTTCCCATTTCTTCACCACTTCAAAGCACATCTTCTCCACCTTCTTGCATACATTTAGATCAATCATTAACAATGTAGTAACACACATTAAACACCCTAATGGTCATGATCATAATGCTTCTAACATTCATCTTTGTTGTAAGCATACTCTTTGATCAACCAAGGAAATCTTGGAGATCTAGCCATCCCACTCACCACAAGTTGAAGATCTATCACAAGAAGTTTAGGGAACTTGTGATCTTCATCATGAAGGCTTCCTATCAATGGAAGTTCATTTAGAAGTAGTTATTCATATCCATTAGACATTTGTGTCATGGATCATTAGTGTAAACATCATTGCATCATAACAACACTTTCACCAAACTAGATTAGATGGTTTATGTGTTTGTGCCATAAAACACAAGGTTTATTATGTTGGGCCATAAAACATATTGGGAGTGGTTGTACCCTTGTAAAAGAACTCGACATCTAGCTTAGTGTCGGAAATATTGTATAAGCGACGTTAGGTTGGTTCTACCTCGAACTAGAACCGGTATTTAGCTTTGTCTGGGAAAAAGTGTAGCGGACGATTGTAAGGTTTTCTCCGCCGAGAAGGGAGCTTGTTGATTTAGTGAAGTAACTCTCGAGTTGGGTACTCGGGGAGTGGAGTAGGCGGAAAGGAGATCCGTGACCGAACCACTATAAATCCTCGTGTTCGGTTTGCACTTTCCTTTCTTTATCTCTTTACTTTTATACTTGCACTATACTATTGTTTGTGATGTGGTTTGATGTTCATGATTGTGTGACAACTTTGTTTACCATGCTTTATATTAGTCACAAACAATAATTGGTACTTTCATATTATAACAAGCTTCATAAGCGATTTGATACTAAAGATCTAAAGTTTTTAAGCGGTAGCGTATTCACCCCCCTACGTTTCCACATATCGTGAATAGATCTATTGGCGGTTGGCGACCCATTTGAGCTAAGCGGGATAGATAGCCTTGGTGCTAGCCGAATGATAGCCAAATGCACGTTATTTGAAGAACAACTAGGAAGTTGGCAAACTCCTAGCACGAGGGCACTGTGACTTGCATCATTTTTATGATGTCTGTTACTTATATCATTTTTATGATATCACACACCTGTTAAGGTTTGCGTTCATGAGACTTAGAGCAATAACACGCTGCTATAATCATGATACGGTACTGCAACTACTGGACTATGGGTGCTAACAACATGCCCCACTGTTTCTGTTATGGGCGTATACCAACGTAGCCCACTATTTCTTAAACTTGAAACTTGTGTTCAACTTATTATTATACAAACATTATAAATTCACTCAACTTTGACCCGGTTAGGGCAAACAAACGAACTACTTTTGTGTTGACCCGGTTAGGGCAACCAAACAAACTATCTTTTGTGATTGATCCGGTTAGGGCAAGTAAACGAATTATGGGTGTATAACATAACCCACTACTTATTTTATCAATATTTGTAACTACTACAAATATTCACCCGAACTTGAAACTATTGAAATCAATTGTTTTACTCACATTATAATTTAACAATGGGTTGTGAACACACAGGTTGCAAGTTTTGTATGGGCGGGATTTGCAACTGAGTGGATTCACAATGCCTTTGCTACATGAACATTGTTTATAGGCTTTCAACTTATTCGTAACAAACTCTATGAACTCACCAACCTTTGTGTTGACACTTTTAGCATGTTTATCTCAGGTCCATAATGAACGAGGTTGGCACGGAGGAGCACGGATACTCAAGAAGGCTATAAATTTTATTATCATTCGAAACCTTATTTAATAAACTACAAAACTACTGGGACCTCATTTTGTAAACTCTGATATTCGAATGATAAATCTTTTAAAACGATTCAATTAAAGATCGTTTTCTATTATTATAATTGTTGTGCCATGAAGTAACACCCAATTTGAATTCACTGCGTATCACGAAATTGGGGGTTCTGATTGGTATCGAGCCCACGATTATAGAAGAAAGGTCTAAGTGAGGCCTAAACTATAACTACTTTTACAAACAAAACATTTTATAGCCTTACGCTCTCCTGCCTTCCATCCTCCAAACGATTATGTGACTTCTAGGCATGTTTATTCTACACGAACATATTAGTATATTAACATATACACATTCGACATACTTTCGATCACTTTATATGAACAATGGACAGAACATATCTGCGTACGCCTATTCTTGGGCATTACGGCACAACCACATTTTCCCGATCATGTACTTACTCGTACATTTGTAAGACGCGGAATAATTCACTCATTCACTGAACCACTTAACCTAGCGAACGTTGTGCCATTTTGAACTAATGGTCTCTATTACTTCCCAGACGCTGTGAATGATACAGTGGTCTCTATTACTTTTCAGACGCTGTGAGTGATACAATGGTCTCCATTACTTCTCAGACACTATGAGTGATACAGTGATCTCTAAACTTTTTACGACCGTACGTAATATTGTTTTACATGAAACTCGTCACAATCTATCAATTTCCCTACTTGAAATACAAGATATGGGATTGCTAAGGAACAAACTTATTCATTATCTACAAAAGCTGAAGTTCAACAACTTTCTTTATATGCATCAAGTTTCCTTCCGAAGCATTCATTATTATAAGTCTATGATTCTAGCCTAGTGTGGACTATTTTCACGCCGTATACGCTTTATTCTCATGCTACACGCTCATACTACATACTTAAGATCGCTATTACATTATGTATAAACTTATACTACCTTCTATATAAACATTGTACTATCACAACCACCGAACATCATACGAGTCGATTAGTCCTAGCATTGCATTATTACTCCTAAGTTATACATAGCCTGTACACCAATGTCTAATTCAGGAAGAATCATGTGATGATGGGAGTAGTAGTCTCAAATGTGTAAGCCTTATCCGATTTATCTTATCCGATGACAGTTCTTGTTTAATGAGTTGTGGGATTAAGTAAAAATCGGTTACCTAAAGGTCTTTTGAGGGTTATGCTCGAGAATGAGAAAGTTTGCCTCATCAAGAGTACGGGCATATCATGAGTATACCTAATTTAGGTATTTAAAACGTTTATCGAACCTCGATTAAATATAGCCTAGTCACCTATATTTAATCTAGGGATAGTTGAACATAGTCTGACTACCTATGTTCAACTTAAACTTTTCAAATACTGGGAATAGTTGTACTAGGGTTATGTCCACATTGATTCTCTACTTGATTTTTTGAAAATCACAAAATTTTGTGAATGTGAACAATTGATGTGTGTTCATCACATTAAACATAGTAACAAAATGAATTCTTACCATATCTTTACCACATAAAGTCAGTCTCAGCTACCAACACTATCCTCCCTGCGAAAACATTGACATAGTAAGTAGTCGCTACTAAATACACAAGCGCAACAATGATAATAAAGGCGGCATCTTGAAGTGATAAAATGGCGCGTTCATAAAAACAAAATAGTAGTTGGGTTACTATTCTCGATCGTTGGTGGTTACTGTTCACTGATTTCTATTCACCCTTAATAAGAAGATATATTTATCTGATAAAACACTCGTTACTCTACTAAGAAGAAATCCATGACCATGGCAAATTACACCATATTTCAAAAACAACAAGTTAAAATACATCACTAGCTATCTCATAAAACCACATTTATTCGTCAACATCTAACACGGACTGAATCTCGGGACGAGATTCCATTTAAGGGGGTGAGACTGTAACCACCCGTACTTTTCAGATTATTAAATTAACTATTAACTTCTATTTATTATCACTATAATTTTTTTAAATAACGTTTAAACACTCCGGTAATCCACGACTCGGCTTTATAATCGAGTATACTAACAACTTTTAGCATTTTTATAAGCTTTTTATTTTACATTACCCGATATTAAGTTTTGCAACTTAAGAACTTAACGTTTGTAATTATCGAGAACAAACTATAGCTGCTATATCTCAAAACTTCATTGTTAAGACAAACAAATATCTCTCTTGTTTTCTTATACACAAACCGCCCCTCATTAATTTTTTTTTATCAAACCGACTTTGTATATATTATATGCTTTTCCCTCCTACTTCATAAACACAGAGAACAATGATAGAGATAACTCTTATCTCTTCCCTCTCTCTCCCTCGGATCACAGGAAACACCACTCCACACCACCATAGAGCCGCCGCTCCATCACCACCTAATAACACCACTACCATCACCTTCAACAGGAGCCAAGAGGGTGTGTTTCATTAAGGGTTGCGTGTAAGGGTTTTAGTTTGAGTTGATTCGTGTGGTTCGCATAACACCACCACCACCACAGCCACCATCTTCCCTCCTCATCTCTCTCGTTTGTGGTATGTCAAACACAACAAAACCCTCGTTCGTTTATTCTTTTCATTTAAAATCAAATATAAATCGATTTGTATAGATTTCGTGGATTAAAAGATGAATTAAAACGTATTTGAATCAAGATTCGTGTGGTGCTAATCATTAAAGTGGTATTTCAAATTTGTATTTTGGTATTCGAGTCGAGTCAAACTCAATGCGGTCTTGGTCCGATTGAAAACCTTGAAGGGTGTTGAGATTCATCTTATATTTCTTTCTCTTTTGCTAATTTAATAATTGTTGTCTTATTTAGTTTGTGACTCGCGATGACCTCGGCTAAAACAGCCCCGAGAGGGTGCTTATTTGGTTGGTTTAAGAGAAACACCGACTAGGGTGTTTGTTTGTTTTGGTTTTGGCTCGACAACACCCACGAGGGTGTGTTTGTCTCGGTTCAATAGCAGAACCCCAAGCGGGTGTGTTTGGTTAATTTTGGTCGAGAGAAAAGCACCCACGGGGGTGGTAGTCTTGATTTGTTTTGTCCTCGGTACACAAGGAAACTCATAAGGAATGTTTGTTTCTATACGGGTTCACCACAAAACCACCCGTGGTGGTGTTTATTTGGCCTTGTACATGACAGCCCCGAAGGGTTGTTGTTGTTGGTTGGTTTGTTCTCGGTACCCACATAGGGCGTTTGGTTTGATCTTCGACCCATCACCGAGAGCCCCAAAGTGGTTACATATGTTGGCCTTGTTTGTATGCCACGACCTGGTGAGACCACAAGGGTGGTCCTTGCTTGTTTGGTCTCGACTGCAAACAGAAACGAGGGAGAGTAATTGTTTGTTTAAGCTCACTTTTCGGCTTATATGATTTATAAATGTTTGTTTAGCTTATATGTAGTTTGACTTATTGAAGGGGTGTTCGTCTTTGTGTATCAACGCCCCAAGAGGCGCGTTTGTTGTCAGGTGTACGGTGTTGCGGTACCGGTTGTTGCAACCCAAAAAGGGTATTTTGAGTACGCATGTAAGAGCCCGCATAGAATGCGTTTGGCTTGTTTTGTTGTTGCGACCCACACCGAAGTTACCAAGGGTGCGCTTGGTTTGTTGTTCAAGGCTGATAGGTAAGATACCTATAGGGTGTTTGTTTGTTTGGGTAACAGTAGTCCATCAGCAATGCATGGTTTATGCTGTCCAAACAAGGGTGTTGGGTCTGCTTGTTTTGCTCAGGTCAACACAAGCAAAATGGATATGTTTGGTTTTGTGTTTTGCTTCGGGTTCAAACTACACATGAGCCACACAAGGATGTGGTGCGTGTTGGTCTCAGTTAGTCGCGTCGACCCTATTTATGTCTCTTTTGTTTCGTGTTTGGTCTTGGTGTAATAACAACACCAAACGGTGTGTTTGATGGCTTGGTTCTTGGCTGGAAAACAGCAGCCGAGGGTGTGTTTGCGTCTTAAGCTTATCATTTTTGGCTTATTTTGATTCATAGCTTATTTGGTATTTTTATAAGCTCGTATATGCTTATTTTGATAAACTACTTATCAACCTATTCATGTGACTATAATTTTAAGTCTTATAATTTGGCCTTAAATTGATTTGTGGATCTATTATAACTATATGGGACGAACCTATAATAATTAACGGACTAGACTTATTATTGTAATGGACCAAGTATATAACACTTATTAAACTAACTAAAAATTGTTATCGTACTAGTTACATAACAGTTATCGGATTTGGACATACGAACAAGACATATAAAGAAACGGACTATATATATTTTGTATATTGGACTTATTCGGACTAATGACGGGTTATTCATATATATACATATATGACATTAGACAAAGATTGTTGATATGGAATACTGGACTCATATTGATATTTGTTAGCCACACGTTGGACTTTACATAATTGAAATTATCAGACATGACGGACTTGGACATTGAACATATGGATAACTTAACGGACTATATTATATATAATATACATATTTGACATTGGACAATATGTATATACTTAACGAACTTTATTTTACGGATTGGAACTTAACTATTTATTGGACAAAACTATTAGACTCGTGATAAACTTAAGATGTCTAACTAAGAACATTGGACGCTTTGAACTTGAATTAGATTTAAGTTGGACTATTATCGGGCTAGAGCCCAAATGACTTACTTTTTGACATATTTTCTTGTCGTTATCTTCTCGCTTAGAGTTCACCCGTATTTGTGACTCGTTTCCTTGAGACATCTTGTCTATTCTTTTATTTCATAATATATATATGAGATATATATATATATATATATATATATATATATATATATATATATATATATATATATATTATACTTACAGCGTGCTTTTGTCTTGAGTCTATGATCTTTATACCACCACACGAATCATGAAACTAAACATTTTACAAATATTGATACGAATCTTCCACGAAAACTAAAACGTATTATCTTTTGAAACTCATACGCATCGATTACTATTCGCGTGTCATATTTTGAGACAAGCTTATATATATTAGGTTGTGCCGATTCCTTATCATCATGCTTTATTTGACACCGTTGTGTTACTTACGTCACACACTCTAAGGTGAGTTCATAGCCCCAACTCTTGTTTAATTGTTTTATACTATTTTTGGGGGAGATACATGCTCAACTACTTGCTTTTACTTTCACAAGTACTCTAAACTCTTACATATTACTGCTTTATGCGTTTATGCTGCAAACACGAACACAAGTATTTTTATGTATGCTATCATGATCGTTATTGCCTAAGACACACTTTTGCCATTAAAAGTCCCTCATATCATGAACCATTAATCACTTGCGAGTGAACGCGAATATCGTGAATAGATCTATTGGCAGTTGACGACCCATTTGAGCTAGCCGGATAGATAGCCTTGGTGCTAGCCGGAATGATAGCCAAATGCACGTTATTTGAAGAACAACTAGGAAGTTGGCAAACTCCTAGCACGAGGGCACTGTGACTTGCATCATTTTTATGATGTCTGTTACTTATATCATTTTTATGATATCACACACCTGTTAAGGTTTGCGTTCATGAGACTTAGAGCAATAACACGCTGCTATAATCATGATACGGTACTGCAACTACTGGACTATGGGTGCTAACAACATGCCCCACTGTTTCTGTTATGGGCGTATACCAACGTAGCCCACTATTTCTTAAACTTGAAACTTGTGTTCAACTTATTATTATACAAACATTATAAATTCACTCAACTTTGACCCGGTTAGGGCAAACAAACGAACTACTTTGTGTTGACCGGTTAGGGCAACCAAACAAACTATCTTTGTGATTGACCGGTTAGGGCAAGTAAGCAATTATGGGTGTATAACATAACCACTACTTATTTTATCAATATTTGTAACTACTACAAATATTCACCCGAACTTGAAACTATTGAAATCAATTGTTTTACTCACATTATAATTTAACAATGGGTTGTGAACACACAGGTTGTAAGTTTTGTATGGGCGGGATTTGCAACTGAGTGGATTCACAATGCCTTTGCTACATGAACATTGTTTATAGGCTTTCAACTTATTCGCAACAAACTCTATGAACTCACCAACCTTTGTGTTGACACTTTTAGCATGTTTATCTCAGGTCCATAATGAACGAGGTTGGCACGGAGGAGCACAGATACTCAAGAAGGCTATAAATTTTATTATCATTCGAAACCTTATTTAATAAACTACAAAACTACTGGGACCTTACTTTGTAAACTCTGATATTCGAATGATAAATCTTTTAAAAGAATTCAATTAAAGATCGTTTTCTATTATTATAACTGTTGTGCCATGAAGTAACACCCAATTTGAATTCTGCTGCGTATCACGAAATTGGGGGTGTTACAGATTGGTATCAGAGCCCACAGTTATAGAGAAACGGGTCTAATTGAGGCCTAAACTATAACTACTTTTACAAACAAAACATTTTATAGCCTTACGCTCTCCGTGACTTCCATCCTCCAAACGATTATGTGACTTCTAGGCATGTTTATTCTACACGAACATATTAGTATATTAACATATACACATTCGACATACTTTCGATCACTTTATATGAACAATGGACATAACATATCTGCGTACGCCTATTCCTGGGTATTACGGCACAACCACATTTTCCCGATCATGTACTTACTCGTACATTTGTAAGACGCGGAATAATTTACTCATTCACTGAAACACTTAACCTAGCGAACGTTGTGCCATTTTGAACTAATGGTCTCTATTACTTCCCGAACAACATGAATGATACGATGGTCTCTATTACTTTTCAGACTGTGGTGATCGGTGGTCTCCATTACTTCTCGGACACTATGGTGATCGGTGATCTCTAAACTTTTTACGGCCGTCGTAATATTGTTTTACATGAAACTCGTCACAATCTATCGATTTCCCTACTTGAAATACAAGATATGGGATTGCTAAGGAACAAACTTATTCATTATCTACAAAAGCTGAAGTTCAACAACTTTCTTTATATGCATCAAGTTTCCTTCCGAAGCATTCATTATTATAAGTCTATGATTCTAGCCTAGTGTGGACTATTTTCCACGCGTATCTGCTTTATTCTCATGCTACACGCTCATACTACATACTTAAGATCGCTTATTACGTATGTATAAACTTATACTACCTTCTATATAAACATTGTACTATCACAACCACCGAACATCATACGAGTCGATTAGTCCTAGCATTGCATTATTACTCCTAAGTTATACATAGCCTGTACACCTATGTCTAATTCAGGAAGAATCATGTGATGATGGGAGTAGTAGTCTCAAATGTGTAAGCAATTCTATGACCGAGCAAATTTTCAAAAGACCCGCTACTCAAACCGATTTAGCCTTATCCGATGACAGTTCTTGTTTGATGAGTTGTGGGATTAAGTAAAAATCGGTTACCTAAAGGTCTTTTGAGGGTTATGCTCGAGAATGAGAAAGTTTGCCTCATCAAGAGTACGGGCATATCATGAGTATACCTAATTTAGGTATTTAAAACGTTTATCGAACCTCGATTAAATATAGCCTAGTCACCTATATTTAATCTAGGGATAGTTGAACATAGTCTGACTACCTATGTTCAACTTAAACTTTTCAAATATTGGGAATAGTTGTACTAGGGTTATGTCCACATTGATTCTCTACTTGATTTTTTGAAAATCACAAAATTTTGTGAATGTGAACAATTGATGTGTGTTCATCACATTAAACATAGTAACAAAATGAATTCTTACCATATCTTTACCACATAAAGTCAGTCTCAGCTACCAACACTATCCTCCCTGCGAAAACATTGACATAGTAAGTAGCTGCTACTACGAAATACACAAGCGCAACAATGATAATAAAAGGCGGCATCTTGAAGTGATAAAATGGCGCGTTCATAAAAACAAAAATAGCCGTTGGGTTACTATTCTCGACCGTTGGTGGTTACTGTTCACTGATTTCTATTCACCCTGAATAAGAAGATATATTTATCTGATAAAACACTCGTTACTCTACTAAGAAGAAATCCATGACCATGGCAAATTACACCATATTTCAAAAACAACAAGTTAAAATACATCACTAGCTATCTCATAAAACCACATTTATTCGTCAACATCTAACGGATTTGAATCTCGGGACGAGATTCCATTAAGGGGTGAGGCGTAACCACCCGTGCTTTTGATTATTAAATTAACTATTAACTTCTATTTATTATCAATATAATTTTTTTAAATAACGTTTAAACACTCCGGTAATCCACGACTCGGCTTTATAATCGAGTATACTAATAACTTTTAGCATTTTTATAAGCTTTTTATTTTACATTACCCGATATTAAGTTTTGCAACTTAAGAACTTAACGTTTGTAATTATCGAGAACAGACTATAGCTGCTATATCTCAAAACTTCATTGTTAAGACAAACAAATATCTCTCTTGTTTTCTTATAAACAAACCGCCCCTCATTAAATTTTTTTATCAAAACGACTTTGTATATATTATATGCTTTTCCCTCCTACTTCATAAACACAGAGAACAATGATAGAGATAACTCTTATCTCTTCCCTTTCTCTCCCTCGGATCACAGGCAACACCACTCCACACCACCATAGAGCCGCCGCTCCATCACCACCTAATAACACCACTACCATCACCTTCAAGAGGAGCCAAGAGGGTGTCTTTCATTAAGGGTTGAGTGCAAGGGTTTTAGTTTGAGTTGATTCGTGTGGTTCGCATAACGCCACCACCACCACAGCCACCACCGTCCCTCCTCATCTCTCTCGTTTGTGGTATGTCAAACACAACAAAACCCTCGTTCGTTTATTCTTTTCATTTAAAATCGAATATAAATCGATTTGTATAGATTTCGTGGATTAAAAGATGAATTAAAAACGTATTTGAATCAAGATTCGTGTGGTGCTAATCATTAAAGTGGTATTTCAGATTTTTATTTTGGTATTCGAGTCGAGTGAAACTCGTGCGGTCTTGGTCCGATTGAAAACCTTGAAGGGGTGTTGAGATTCATCTTATATTTCTTTCTCTTTTTGCTAATTTAATAAGCTGTTGTCTTATTTAGTTTGTGACTTCATGATGACCTCATTAAAAGCTAAATTGACCCAGAGGGTGCTTATTTGGTTGGTTTAAGAGAAACACCGACTAGGGTGTTTGTTTGTTTTGGTTTTGGCTCGACAACACCCACGAGGGTGTGTTTGTCTCGGTTCAATAGCAGAACCCCAAGCGGGTGTGTTTGGTTAATTTTGGTCGAGAGAAAAGCACCCACGGGGGTGGTAGTCTTGATTTGTTTTGTCCTCGGTACACAAGGAAACTCATAATGAATGTTTGTTTCTATGGGTCGACCACAAAACCACCGTGGTGGTGTTTATTGTATATGTACATGCAGCCCGAAGGGTTGTTGTTGTTGTTTGGTTTGTTCTCGGTACCCACATAGGGCGTTTGGTTTGATCTTCGACCCATCACCGAGAGCCCCAAAGTGGTTACATATGTTGGCCTTGTTTTTATACCACGACCTGGTGAGACCACAAGGGTGGTCCTTACTTGTTTGGTCTCGACTGCAAACAGAAACGAGGGAGAGTAATTGTTTGTTTAAGCTCACTTTTTGGCTTATATGATTTATAAATGTTTGTTTAGCTTATATGTAGTTCGACTTATTGAAGGGGTGTTCGTCTTTGTGTATCACTGCCCCAAGAGGGCGCGTTTGTTAAGCTCTACCAGGGTGTTGCGGTACCTCGGTTCAGCTGCAACCCAAAGAGGGTGTTTTGAGTCTGTGTAACAGCAGCCCGCATAGGGTACGTTTGGCTTGTTTTGTTGTCGCGACCCACACCGAAGTTACCAAGGGTGCGCTTGGTTTTTTGTTCAAGGCTGATAGGTAAGACACCTATAGGGTGTTTGTTTGTTTGGGTAATGATGGTCCATCGACAATGCGGGGTTTATCTTTGTCCAAACAAGGGTGTTAGATGCCTTGTTTTGCTCAGGTCAACACAAGCAAAATGGATATGTTTGGTTTTGTGTTTTGCTTCGGGTTCAAACTACACATGAGCCACACAAGGATGTGGTGCGTGTTGGTCTCAGTTGAGCGCGTCGACCCTATTTATGTCTCTTTTGTTTCGTGTTTGGTCTTGGTGTAATAACAACACCAAAGGGTGTGTTTGATGGCTTGGTTCTTGGCTGGAAAACAGCAGCCGAGGGTGTGTTTGTGTCTTAAGCTTATCATTTTTGGCTTATTTTGATTCATAGCTTATTTGGTATTTTTATAAGCTCGTATATGCTTATTTTGATAAACTACTTATCAACCTATTCATGTGACTATAATTTTAAGTCTTATAATTTGGGCTTAAATTGATTTGTGGATCTATTATAACTATATGGGACGAACCTATGATACTTAACGGACTAGACTTATTATTGTAATGGACCAAGTATATAACACTTATTAAACTAACTAAAAATTGTTATCGTACTAGTTACATAACAATTATCGGATTTGGACATACGAACAAGACATATAAAGAAACGGACTATATATATTTTGTATATTGGACTTATTCGGACTAATGACGGGTTATTCATATATATACATATATGACATTAGACAAAGATTGTTGATATGGAATATTGGACTCATATTGATATTTGTTAGACACACGTTGGACTTTACATATTTGAAATTATCAGACATGACGGACTTGGACATTGAACATATGGAAAACTTAACGGACTATATTATATATAATATACATATTTGACATTGGACAATATGTATATACTTAACGGACTTTATTTTACGGATTTCAACTTAACTATTTATTGGACAAAACTATTAGACTCGTGATAAACTTAAGATGTCTAACTAAGAACATTGGACGCTTTGAACTTGAATTAGATTTAAGTTGGACTATTATCGGGCTAGAGCCCAAATGACTTACTTTTTGACATTATTTCTTGTCGTTATCTTCTCGCTTAGAGTTCACCCGTATTTGTGACTCGTTTCCTTGAGACATCTTGTCTATTCTTTTATTTCATAATATATATATGAGATATATATATATTATACTTACACGTGCGTTTGTCTTGAGTCTATGATCTTTATACCACCACACGAATCATGAAACTAAACATTTTACAAATATTGATACGAATCTTCCACGAAAACTAAAACGTATTATCTTTTGAAACTCATACGCATCGATTACTATTCGCGTGCCATATTTTGAGACAAGCTTATATCTATTAGGTTGTGCCGATTCCTTATCATCATGCTTTATTTGACGCCGTTGTGTTACTTACGTCACACACTCTAAGGTGAGTTCATAGCCCCAACTCTTGTTTAATTGTTTTATACTATTTTTGGGGGAGATACATGCTCAACTACTTGATTTTACTTTCACAAGTACTCTAAACTCTTACATATTACTGCTTTATGCGTTTATCTGCAAACACGAACACAGTATTTTTATGTATGCTATCATGATCGTTATTGCCTAAGACACACTTTTGCCATTGAAAGTCCCTCATATCATGAACCATTAATCACTTGCGGTGAGCGAATATCGTGAATAGATCTATTGGCGGTTGTGACCCATTTGAGCTAGCGGATAGATAGCCTTTGTGCTAGCCGGATTGATAGCCAAATGCGTTATTTGAAGAACAACTAGGAAGTTGGCAAACTCCTATGCGAGGGAACCTTGTGACTTGCATCATTTTATGATGTACATTATTTATATCATTTTATGATATCACACACTGTTAAGGTTTGCGTTCATGAGACTTAGAGCAATAACACGGTGCTATAATCATGATGCGGCATCGCAACTCTTTGGACTATGGGTGCTAACAACATGGCCCACTATTTACATTATGGGCGTATACCAGCGTAGCCCACTATTTCTTAAACTTGAAACTTGTGTTCAAGCGGTTATTATACAAACACTATAAATTCCTCAACTTTGACCGGTTAGGGCAAACAAACGAACTACTTTTGTGTTGACCGGTTAGGCAACCAAACAAACTATCTTTTGTGATTGACCGGTTAGGGCAAGTAAGCAATTATGGGTGTATAACATAACCCACTACTTATTTTATCAATATTTGTAACTACTACAAATATTCACCCGAACTTGAAACTATTGAAATCAATTGTTTTACTCACATTATAATTTAGCAATGGGTTGTG
Organism: Chrysanthemum lavandulifolium; assembly: GCA_022545495.1. Taxonomy (NCBI): domain Eukaryota; kingdom Viridiplantae; phylum Streptophyta; class Magnoliopsida; order Asterales; family Asteraceae; genus Chrysanthemum; species Chrysanthemum lavandulifolium. The sequence continues at coordinate 285,233,806 of CM040241.1, forward strand.
AACACACAGGTTGCAAGTTTTGTATGGGCGGGATTTGCAACTGAGTGGATTCACAATGCCTTTGCTACATGAACATTGTTTATAGGCTTTCAACTTATTCGCAACAAACTCTATGAACTCACCAACCTTTGTGTTGACACTTTTAGCATGTTTATCTCAGGTCCATAATGAACGAGGCTGGCACGGAGGAGCACGGATACTCAAGAAGGCTATAAATTTTATTATCATTCGAAACCTTATTTTATAAACTACGAAACTACTGGGACCTCATTTTGTAAACTCTGATATTTGAATGATAAATCTTTTAAAACGATTCAATTAAAGATCGTTTTCTATTATTATAACTGTTGTGCCATGAAGTAACACCCAGTTTGAATTCCGCTGCGTATCATGAAATTGGGGGTGTTACATACTTCAACAAACAAAACATTCTCTATGGCGTTTAGCTTTTTGAACTGTGAAAAAGAGCCAAATTTCATATGGGTGTTGCAATGTGTTAAGAGGGTGATAGACAAACAATATTACCCGCGGGTTATCGTCACCGATAGAGATTTAGCGTTGCTTGGGGCATGCAGAGCAGAAATCCCAAACACTAACAAATTACTCTGTCGATGGCATATTAATCAAAATTTGCTCAAAAATCGAAGACACAGATTCGATACGGAAGAGGAGTATGCGTTCGTTAGATGGTCATGGGATTGGATGGTTAAAGCTCCGACCCAAGATATGTTCATGCACTATTATCGGCACCTACAAGAGTTATTGGTCCAAAAATAGGGTACTTAACTATTAATTCATTTTTTTTATTATTTAATAAATAAGTACCCGAATTGTTTTCTCACTTTATTATTTCATTGTTTTCTCAGACGTTTTGTGGTATTTTAATAGCGGCTGCAACATTACGACCACATGTTAGGTATGCGTACATTACCGATCCATATCGCGACTTTGGCGGAACAACAACATGTAGAGTTGAGGGTCAACACGCGTTGTTGAAGTTATACTTGGGCTCCACGGTCCAACTTATACACGTTATTGAGTTCGGTCGATAAGATTCTAGTTGCAAGAAAATGCGATAAGAGACTCTTTTAATACAAGCATAACCAAGAAGCGCATGTGTGTAGGACACACTATTTGATGAATTACGGTATAAAGTTTCAAAACATGCTTTACAACTCATTGTCGTGAAAGTAAGCGGATATGGACCCACTTGAATGTGGTCATCGATTATGATCGGTTCTTGAGTTACCATGTTATCACGAGCGGTTTACTATCAAATTCATGGTAAGTATATTAAATTTATGCCTATCAAGTTATTCTCCCGTCAATACCGATAATTTATACTAGTCACTTTTTGAATGCAAGATGGCCTATTCCACTTCATGTTGTTGATAATTTTTGGAGAACCCTAAGTGCTCCACGGCCTGAAACTTGACCTACTCATACGCTGAAGAGCACGAAGATGATCTTTCTTGTCAGTCGACGTGAAAAATTCAAAATGTTTTTGGCAAAGCTTAGTCGTTTGTCAAGAAAATATGTTAAACATGATGAGAGGTATATCGCTCGAATCTGTATCAACCCGTGAAAGCGCTATTAACGCAAGTACTTGTGGACGTCCGGCGCCAGGACAAAAAGTCCAAGGCTAAAAAATCGATTTGAACAAAGAACCAACCACATAGCATAGTAGAAGTTATTCAAAACCTAAAAGTCCGGACTTGAGCGAAGAACTGCGAGACATAGTTCATCGTGGGAGAGCCTGCTAACGAGAGTGATTTAAGACACGAGTTGTACATTGCAGATGACGATAACGAATATTTTATGGCTCGAATTCCAGTGCTTTTCCGACGGTACATCATAAGGATTCTTAACGTGGAAGGTGATGGAAATTGTGGCTATCGAGCCATTGGCGTAGGTCTTGCTTATTCTGAAGATATATGGCGAAACCTTCGAACTCTTGTCAGGGAAGAGGTAAACAATAACCGGGAACTTTACAGGGAAATTTGGGGACTTGGTTTGAACAGTTTTCGCACTCGCTGGGTTGGTTTAGATCATGATTTACACCCCAAGAATACTGGATGATTATGCCAGACAAGGGAGCGGCTATTACTACAATTCTTAACCATCCAGTTGTATTCATATCTAATTCAGCATGTGTTACATGTCTTCCGCTTAGGTTCGGTCCATATACAACACAAGTATTGTCCCCCGTTGTGATTCTTCGTGTGGGGGAAGCCCAGACTGCTCACTATGTTCATGCGGTTCTAGATGGAAACTCACCACTCCCACCTACTCACCCACAATGGAGGGCGTACAGACATGACGTGGCCTTGGAATGGGCAACTCTATTTGCTGAACGACAAAACATGTATGGATATACGTAGTATAGATATATGTTGCAAACGATTACTGATTTATAGTAAACGATTACTGGTTTATATTGTAAACGACAAAACATGTATAGACATATGTTGTAAATAAGTATTTGTATTCTAACACTGAGTTATTGATTTATATTGTAAATAACCATGTATCAACTATTATTCTATATTGTAAATAACCATGTTGTAAATTATTATACATATTCTTTGGCCAGATGGAACAAAAAAAATCATTTCTTGTGTCGTTGTGAACGAGGACTTATAATTTAAAGAACATCCCAAAAGCCCAAAAGTTATGGTCAGAAGTATTATGCATGTCCTTTTATCAAAGGTAAATAATTATACGTTTGCTTATTTACGTAAATATATCAATAACTTCTTTGTTAAGAATACATTTCTTATAATTGTTTCACCATGTAACAGCCAGGTACAGAAGATTATAGGTGTCGATACTTTATATGGAAGGATGTATTTCAACAAAAGTACTTTAGTCAATGCTCTTCTTCAACGCAGTGCTCAAACTGCGAAACTAAAGATAACACGATCAACATGCTTGAAACAAGAAACTAGATGTTATTGTCTCAAAACAATATGTTGAAGGCAAGAATAAAGTCGTTGGAGGCATCGCTGGAATTGGCAAGAACTCGCGTTGATCACGCATGTCAGTCGAGTGGAATACTCTATGACCTTATAGATGACATTGATAATCTTTATGTGTGATGCAAGTTTCTTGACGAGGTTTTAATATTTATAGTGTCTCGCTATACCTATGGTTCTTACTAATGCACTAACAGGCGATGTACCGGTCGTGTGTAGTGTAGTAAATGGTAAAGCCGAGGTCGTCCCAAGAGCTATGTGTGTCGGATTTTTACTAAGTCTAATTGTCACGAGAATAAAATGGTTTTGATAGGGTTTAATTAATTAAACTACTAATGCGAGAATATAAAATAACAACTAATAAATGGTAAAGGAAATCAATAGAGGAATAGTGGTGCTAACCTAGTCAATCCTCCTAGCTAGTTATGTCTCGTCTACCTACTTCCGTTACTTGGTGGGGTCAAATTCGAGCGGACAACATTTGGTCAATTCACCCTAACTTATCGACAAAGATGCCACCAGGAGAAATCGGCGTGCCGTCATAAGTCTGTTGTTCACGGTCCCCTAAGCCGAGTCATTAAGTACCGCTACATGCTAGATTCTAAATAGTGAGTGCCGGCCGTTAGGAACTTAGACACTACACCCCAATTCTTAAGTTCATCCAAGCGATAGGTGATCGGTTGGTCAAATCGCACAAGTAGAAAAGTCGTTAGTTGGTCATATCTTACCCTTCCCGTCTCGATCCGCTCACCAGGGTTCGGTTGGTCATATATCCTAGGCAATTGGCCTCTATCGCCATTCAAAACTACCAAACCGGGGTGACTACCAAAGAACTATGCATGCATACACTTAGAAATAATTGTATGGAAGTAAAGGTAAATAAACAAAACAATTAAGGAATCATAACTAGGCTAGCACCAAAGGGTGCTTAGCCGCTCATATTAATCATGCAAATCAATTCAATATTCAAAAGTACGAAATACATGAATTGAAAGTAAAAGAAATAATAAAGCTAAAGCTTATCGTAATGGTGTGACTTCTCCCTTGGAAACAGCTCCGTATGCTTCCTAGACCTCCTTGAGCTTTTCCTCGTTCTCATAGTGTTGTGTGTGGAATGGGATGCCTTGAAATCTTGGAATTGTGAGGTATTTATAGGCGGTGCGGGTTACGGCGTAACCAATAGAGGAGTTACGCCGTGACATCTATTCTCTCGTAAATGCACTAGATGCAGAGTTACGGGCGTAACCTAATAAGTGGTTACGCCCGTAGTCTTCAATAAACTCGGTTACATTTTAAGTGATGCAGTAGTTACGGGCGTAAGTATCGGTGGCGTGGAACCTCTTTGACCTAATGGAGTTACGTCGTAACCTTTGGGAAGAGTTCGCCGTAACCTCTTGATAAGTTGGACTTAAGGTCACGCAATAGTTACGGCGTAATGTGAGAGATGAGTTACGCGTAACTTCTTCAAAATAAGCATCTTGTGATAAATCTTTAGTAATGTTTCCATTTCCGTCTCTTTAGCTCCAATGCTCGTAATTTACACGAAGTGGAAAACAATAGAAAACAAGCGTAAATCCATATAAATGATATAAATAACGAGCATTAACGGAAATTGACACTTAATATTGGGACTATTTGATGTTATCAAATATCCCCACTGAACTCTACTTGCCCTCAAGTTGACCTTATTAGATAGATTCCAAAAGATATCTCCCAAAACTGGAAAATATGAGTTTAAAATCCCTTATGCTAGAATAAAACAAAGCCGAACACCTCACGAAGGGAACAAACACTCAAATCTCTCAACTATTCTAAGTGTCAATTTCGGGTGATCACTCAATCGCTTGATCATAGCATGTATTCTATCATAAGCTTGGCGGTTACACAAATCTCCACCACTAGAGTTAAGGGCTAAACAATTCTCGAAGGCAATATGGGTAGACACGACAAAGGTTAAGGGTGACTCGTCATTACTAACATGTCGCGTGAGTGGACAAAATCAATGATACATGACCAAATCCATGGCCAAGACACCAAAGATTGCTCATTGCATCACCTAGACACGCTTCATGACTAAAGGGTAGGATAAGACATGGATATATAATTGGTGTAAAATGAAAAACAAGCGTGTAGTCTAAATCTATAACTAAGTCATCACCACTTACCGTTCGCTCAAAGTTCAAGCTTAGAAGTCTAGAAACCGGATCATGAAATGCAAGGTAGATCGTCATTAGAGGGCGTCGTGATGGGCACTCTACCTTTTCTTCTTCAGTTGGTATACCTCAACTCCAATCTTCTAATGTGACCGAGGTGACCTCCTCGATACTAATCAATAAAGTTCATACTATAGTTCTTATAACATCGCACTTTACAATAACATAACTCGATGAACTTTTTTTTTTTTTTTTTTTGGAATCATAACTAAATAACATAACATCCCCCACTTGAGATGAACAATGTGAATTGGGGGTCTTCAATGATCTTCATAATTGTTGTTGATGAAGCGTGATTTCGAACCTTTCCACAGAACCTTGAACTTAGGCAAATGATGACTTCGATTACAAATAAAGACTACAAGGTTGGCTAAGGTGTAAGGGTGTAACGAAACAATATATTGGGTTGACAAAATGAAAGGAATGGCTCGAGAAGGGTGTATCTAGGGGTATCTTACACTAAAGGAGAGTGCAACAAAAGGGTTTCACATAGAATTCGAAAAGTCGAGGTGACTAATCGATAGACCTCACAATGGTAGGTCTGCTTGGTGATAATCCTATAATATTGCCTTCTAAAGCGAAAAGTCCAAATACATCGAGCTTACTCAACATACCTCGTCTATGGTCTCGAAAGGCACACTCATAATTTGGTGGATTTAGGGTAAAATATTGGAAACGGATAAGGCTAATATCACCATGTAATGTCAAGGGTTGTATGTGCTCGGCTAAGGTCTAATCTAGTTAGGTTCAGAAAAACATGTCAAAATTTTCAAAATGGCATAATTTTTCAAAATAAACTAGAAAAATGTGGGCGAAATAAAGTTCAAGATATAAATTTACTCCCGTCCCCCCACTTGAATTGTACAAAGTCCCTTTTGTACTAGGCATTAAAATAAAGGTGAAGAGAAAGGTAGAATTAGAGCGAGAACTTCCCGAAATTTGCTCCAAAAGAAGAAGGCCCACGAGAAAGAACCATGCCTTCGTTTAGCGCCACGAACAAACTTCCATCCACGAAATCACAATACCGACAAGCATAATTCTAAAAAATAAAATAAAATGAAAACAAACCTAACTCACTTCGTAGGAATCACGGTTGCATTTAGCGAATGCAACAAGCCTTTAAACCACTTGGTGTCCCAGTGGACGAGTGAAAGTCTCGTGAGGGTTCTGATGAACACACCCACAAAGTTCATTTAAAAACTAATACAAGGTTCTTGTGTTTTAAAATGAAATAATTAAGCAGAGAGAGTTACGTCGTAACTCCTATTAGGGAGTTACGCCGTGGCGGCAAACTTGGTATGAGTTGTGAAGGCAGAATTCTGGCGTAACCGAGATGGTATTACGCCGTAATTGTTAATGCGTCAAGAATTCTGCGCTAAAATGTTGGTTACGGCGTAATCACCAAGATGAGTTCTGCTGTAACTCGCTGCGCATCGACAAGCTGCAGTAATTACTTCTTTGTCTCCTACAAAAATGGTTAGAAAACACAAAACCCAACATAAATGAAATAAAAAAAAAAGAAAGGGATAATTCGGGTTGTCTCCCGAAAGAGCACTTTTCTTTATTAACGAGTCCTTAAGTTGGACTCAGAGCCGCGGGGCTCCTATGGGGGCCTTTGAGCTTGCCCTACTTTCGTCATTCGTTGGTATTCATTCATCCAATTATCAAGCCTTTTTTTCCTTGTAGAATCATTGAGCCTAACTGTTCCCAACTTATGTGAAATCCGTTTATCACATGATTCTCCTTGGTCATCATCTTTAGTAATAGTATTATCGAATGTCGATGTTGGATCTTATTCGCCTATGATATTAGTGAGGTGGTTGCACCCATATTGCTTGACCGGTTCCTTAATAAATTTCGAGCTTCAAGCTTTAATTTGTACCAGTCTTCCAATGTTAATTCAACATCGTGCTTCTCCTTTATGAGGTAAATCCATTCATCAACTTTCCTTTCACATTTTGAGGACGAGTAAGCGGTGGCCATTTGATTCGCATTCTTTGGTTGGCATCGAGTTACAAAATGTTTGTTTGGACTCGAGTTTCCTCGATGCTTTGGACAATTTCATCATGTTTCTGCTTACAAAGATCAATACTTTCTTTACGACTATCAGTAATAGGTTTAGAGTTTAGAGTGGGGTTCAGCGATTGAACATTATCAGTTTTTGGTTTTAAATGCTCATTCATACTAAAAGTTATTCGTTCATTTTCAGTCCCCAAGGAAATTTGTTTTTCAAAGACCATAATTTGAGCTCTACAAGTGGCCAGAAAAGGTCTTCCAACAATCAAGTTGTAAGCCTCCCATTTTCCCATATCAATAACTACAAAATCGGTGGGGAAGAAAAATTTTCCAATTTTTAAAAGCATATTGTTCACAATTCCCCTTGGTACAGCTTTAGAGGAGTCCGCCATTTCAATCATAATAGTTGTTTCTTTTAAATTGGCGGTTTAATTTTTCAAATAAAGTGGTTGAGATAAGGTTAACCAAGCCCTAAATCGACTAATCTGGAATCTTAATGTTACCAATAGTGCAGAGAAGAAAACTTTCTGGTATTGTAGCTTTTCGAAGTTGGCTTGGTAGGAACTCGTCGACTTCTGCTTTATCATCCTCTTTTAGGTAGTTAATCCCGGAGAGATCATTAGTGATAGAGGATGTGCATTGCTCCTTTTTTGTTTTATCCTGCGCAAATATGGCCTTGCAGGAAGTGGCTTTAGCATGACTTGTTTCAAGGTTCTTAGCTAATTGCCCAATTTGTGTTTCAAGGTTCTTAATTGCAGCATCTTGGTTACGTAGGTTCATATTGGTGTCCTCCTTTACTTTGACCATCCATTCCTTGAGTCTATCTTCCTTTTTTGTCGATTCTTCAATGTGTCGGTGCATTATTTCTTCAAGGCTAGGTTTAGGAGGATTCTTGTTGATTCTAGTGTAGAACCCAGGGGATTTTTCACGATACCTAGGTCCGTAATTGTTGTAGCTGTTGAAAGGGAATTCTTTACCATAGTTCACTTCTCCAATCCTTTTAACTTCTTCATTGGAGGAACATCCTTTAAAAGGACGAGCCCCATCTCGATCTACTTGAATGGAATGCACGTTTTCCTTGAGCTTCTTCATTTCTCTGCCAAGGCTTTCTAATTTGTTGTTAATTGCTGCAAGGCCCTCAATATCATTATTTTTACTTCGGTTGCTTCCTCCATTGTGCCATTTGAGAGAGTGGTCTGCTATTTTTTGAATAGTTTCCAAAGGCATGGTGGGTGTCATACTAGGAATTGGCCATTGAGAATCAATCATTTGTCTTGAAGAGATGTTCAGTACCTTGTAAAAGACGTTCACTTTTTGTTGGCTGTTCAGGTCGTGAGTAGGGCACTTGTATAACAATTCGTTGTATCTTTCCCAAGCTTGGTATAATGTTTCATCACCCTCTTGCTTGAAGTTATGAATTTCTTCCATTTGCTTAGCCGTCTTTGATGGAGGACACTATCTCTGAATGAAATATTTTTAAGATATGCCAAGTGTTGACAGTCCTCAGTAATCGATCGACCCGTCTTTTTGCGGCTCCGTAAGAGAAATAGGGAATACTGTAGCATTATAGCATCGTGTGAGACTCGGGATTTTGAATAGGGTGACAATGTATTCGGCGTTGTCTACATGTTCATGGGCATCATCGGTGATGCTTCGAGAGAAGGGTTTGCACGCATTCCTCATGAATTGAGGTTTGATTTGAATTGAGCATCTTCTGCAATGGGCGGCTAACAATCCTCGCCCTTGTTCTTCTCTTGTCAATGCCAAATATTCCTCAAGAGTGAGGTTATCAATGTTAATAGCTTCCATGGTACACAAGACTTGAAATATGATCGTGAGAAAAGTTTAAAATGAAATGAAAGACTTAATATCAATCCTAATATAACTCCCACCGATGGCGCCAAAAACTTGATGCAGTTTCTTGACTGTGTCTTAATATTTATAGTGTCTCGCTATACCTATGGTTCACCCTAATGCACTAACAGGCAAGCGGTGTACCCGATCGTGTGTAGTGTAATAAATGGTAAAGCCGAGGTCGTCCCAAGAGCTATGTGTGTCGGATTATTATTAAGTCTAATTGTCACGAGAATAAAATGGTTTTGATAGGATTTAATTAATTAAACTACTAATGCGAGAATATAAAATAGCGCTAATAAATGGTAAAGGAAATCAATAGAGGAATAGTGGTGCTAACCTAGTCAATCCTCCTAGCTAGTTATGTCTCGTCTACCTACTTCCAATTACTTGGTGGGGTCAAATTCGGAGGATGACATTTGGTCAATTCGCCCTAACCTATCGACAAAGATGCCACCACAGAGAAATCAAGCGACCGTCATAAGTCTTGTTGTTCCCGGTCCCTGTCGAGTCATTAAGTACCGCTACATGCTAGATTCTAAATAGTGAGTGCCGGCCGTTAGAACTTAGGCACTACACCCCAATTCTTAAGTTCATCCAAACGATAGGTGATCGGTTGGTCAAATCGCACAAGTAGAAAGGGTCGCCATTTGGTCATATCTACCCTTCCCATCTCATCCGCTCACCTAGGGTTAGTTGGTCATATCTCCTGAGCAATTGGCCTCTATCGCCATTCAAAACTACCGAACCAGGGTGACTACCAAAGAACTATGCATGCATACACTTAGAAATAATTGTACGGAAGTAAAGGTAAACGCAAACAAAACAATTAAGGAATCATAACTAGGCTAGCACCAAAGGGTGCTTAGCCGCTCATATTAATCATGCAAATCAATTCAATATTCAAAAGTACGAAATACATGAATTGAAAGTAAAAGAAATAATAAACGCTAAAGTTTATCGTAATGGTGTGACTTCTCCCTTGGAAACAGCTCCGTATGCTTCCCTAGACCTCCCTTGAGCTTTTCCCTCGTTCTCATAGTGTTGTGTGTGGAATGGGATGCCTTGAAATGCTGGAATTCGTGGGGTATTTATAGGCAGTGTCCGGGTTACAGGCAGAACCAATAGAGAGTTCGCGTAACCTTCTATTTCTCCGTAAATGCACTAGATCGCAAGTTACAGGCGTAACCTAATAAGTGGTTACGCCGTAGTCTTCAATAAACTCGGTTACGTCGTAAGTGATGCGATGAGTTCTGGCGTAAGTATCGTGGCGTGGAACCTCTTTTGACCTAATGGAGTTACGTCGTAACCTTTGGGAAGAGTTACGCCGTAACCTCTGATAAGTTGGACTTCGGTCACGCAATAGTTACGGTGTAATGTGAGAGATGAGTTACGCCGTAACTTCTTCAAAATAAGCATCTTGTGATAAATCTTTAGTAATGTTTCCATTTCCGCCTCTTTAGCTCCAATGCTCGTAATTTACCTCAAAGTGGAAAACAATGGAAAACAAGCGTGAAATCCATATAAATGATATAAATAACGAGCATTAACGGGAAATTGACACTTAATATTCAAGACTATTTGATGTTATCAATGTGGAGTAGATTTCGTTGTAGTAGTAGTAGTAGCATTTGTTGTTGTACTTGTTTAATGTTTTAATGTTTAACGTGTTTATTGTTATTGTTTAATTAAATGGAAACGAATTAGACAAATAAAAATAACACAAAAATATAACAAATACACAATAAAAAACATAACGTAAAAACTATACAAATATATTTTACACAAATAAATATACACACATATAAAACACTACACAAATAAATATACTCTACATATAAAAACACTACACAAATAAATATACTATACATATACTTAAAAAAAGTACAAAGCGGTACACCTATGAGCTATGGGTTGCAAGACAAAATATAATAAATACACAATAAAAAAAACATAACGTAAAAACTACACAAATATATTTTACACAAATAAATATACATACATATAAAACACTACACAAATAAATTTACTCTACATATAAAAATACTACACAAATAAATATACTTTACATATACTATAAAAAAGTACAAACGGGTACACCTATGGGCTATGGGCTATGGGTGCAAGTTTAGTGATTTATGGGGTGTTGGATTAGACTCTCCATAGTTTAATATATAACCTTCGAATACTGTTAACATTTAGTTTTTAGGTGATTTGATGTTTCATTGGGCGTTTAAATATTTAAATTTAGTTTTAAAAAACATATTTTATAGAGTCCTTTGAGGTGAAGGTTTGTGTTATTTAAGCAAGCCTTTTATTAGAGTGGTGGTAAATTAGTTTTGCATGTGCTTGATGATATATAGTTTCGTGTTTTGTTATGGTTTGTATTGGGTCTTTGTAATCTTTAGCTTCCCTCTTTATTGTTTATAATAATGATAATGATAAAAGTTTGTCGTAAAAAAGATTAGACGGAATGTTTTGTTTGTTTTTGTAGATTTGGTTTTGTTTGCACCTTTGGAAGTTGTGTAACATGTATGAAAATTATGTAATACGAGATTGGGTAAACTACATAATAACAAAGTGAGAATTCAAAGCTAGAAGCATAGTTATTAGAAAGTGATTGTTATAAATTTGAGGCAAGTTTTTTTCTTTTCATATGGTGCAAAAAGGGAATTTATGTAACACCCCAATTTTTATGGTTTTAGAAAATATTGTATTTTCAGTAGTTTTGTAAAGTTTAAGGTCAATTTATAGTGTATAAGTACGATTTTCAGATTTTGTATTGATTAGAAAGTTCCAGGTTTGAGCTGTGATGGATACGGCGTATCCAAAAATTTGGATACGGCGTGTCGACCTTTAGGGGCCCAAATTACAGAATTAACCTTTTGTTTAGATGACTCATAAGTAGAAATATTTGCCTCGTGTCACACGTGTCCAAATGTGTGTTTTGAGAAGGATAGTTAACCAGAAAACCCGAGGATGAAGAAAACATCTATATGATGATTCCAAGTTGATTTCAAGGTGATTTGAGGTGTTCTTGCAAGTATTTAAGTATTTTGATCAATCCTCATTAAAGGTAAGTGATTATTTTAGTACAAGTGTTATGATTTATGGAGGAATTAAGTGGGTTTTTATATATTGGTAGGTTTTATGTTGTAAATCAAGTTTATGTCAATTTGAGGTTTATATTAGATTGAAGTTATAGAAACCTTAGCCTTGAATTCAACATTAGACATGATGTTAGATAGATATTATGGATTAATTAAGTTTAAATCATGTATTAGAATCATAGTTTGTGGTTTAGTAGATTTCATGTTATGTGTTTATTAAAGCTAATCAAAATTATCAAGTTTTATACATGTTTGATGAATTTAGATTATGTTGTCAAGATTTTGGACTAGGATACATCATGCTACTATAAAGTTATGTTTATGGATAGAAATTTATGTTAGATCAAGTTAAATATGATGTTAAGTTGTAGATATTATCCATAAGGGGTGTTTGGCACAAGGCCAATTTAGTGTCTAAGTTAGTCGAATTTGATATAAGCCATGTGTTTTGTATTGATGATATTAGAATGATGTTCAGGTGTCTAGATGGTCTCGGAAGGTCCAGAAGTGCCCGAGGAATGCCTAAGCCAAACCAAGGTGAGTAACAGTTTCTTAGTAACTTGATATGCGAGTGTTTCACATTTAGCGCAAGTGATAGCATGTGTTTATGTTTTACTAGAGTTTTTAGGCTATGTTTACGTTGTATTTCATTAGAATAATTCAGCTATAGTCCCATACGATATTTCGAATAAGTGCAGAAAAGTGTAGGTTTTAGTGCAGGTCTGATGCAGCATCAATACAGCGTATCCCATATAGGGATCTGACGTATCAAGGCATACTGTTAGGATATGGCAGGGAGGTGTATCCATGGGTACGGCGATCCAAGATCGAGGATACGACATATTCATAGAATATGGTTAGCATAAGATGAATACGGTGTATCATAGAACACATCGTATCCAATATAAGGGATACGACGATCCACCAATAATTCAGCATGCTCATTTTAGACCAGGTTACTTTTAGAGCTTTAGTCATGAGCGAACAAGCATGATACAAGACATGATTAGGATGCTCACGAGGAGCATCATTAGCCAAGTCAAGGGTGCTTAGGAATGCACCAAAAGTCAGTTAGCTTGCCCATGAAGTGCACGACATAGAACTCCCTTAGTAGCATCACGTGTGAATGACCAATGCTTAATATAGTGTCTACATCCGTTACGGATGACCCATGTTCAAAATTAATAGAACAAGTATACAAGATCAAGCATCCTATGTAGATGACCTAAGTATTAGAAAAGCTTGTTGACATGTTAGAGCCCCAAGAAGAGTATTCGTTAGTTAGTGAAGTTCTCACTATAACAAGACGACTATGCATCGCTTGGTCGAAGCACGTGCTAAGATACTATGTCACAACTAAGATATGTACGCAATTATTCACCTTCAGTAACACCTTCGAAAATAAACTAGTGAATTTTTTTTATATATATTAATAAATGGTAATAATAATTACAAGAAGGCATACCAATTTCCCAATGTACATAAATTTATACATCCACAACTCAATAGCATTGGGTTCGCACTGCATTCGCAATACAAATAAATAAAAAACAGAAACAATTACTCCGACATCTTGAGCATCATCTTTAACATCCTAAACCGCTCACGTCTTTTCCAAAACCACCGTTAAAGAAGCGCCAAAACTCAAAATAGGTCTTGTTTCACTTGTGAGTAACCAACTCTTGGTTGTAAACTGGTGCACCCAAAATAATGTACTTTTATGAAGCTGCATATACCATCAGAACTTGGTGAACACAAGCATCGATGCAGAACTCATGTAGAAAATGATGGACATAATTGATGTTCATCAAAATTTTATTGGTCATTTGAATGATTAAACATCCAAGATTTTATGGTTATTGAAGATATTAACGTGGTGAGATATAATCCATTATAATGACATGGTGAGAGGTCAATATTTGTCTATATAAATTATTTGAAACTGGATGAGTACATATTTATAAGCAATTTACAACGCGTACTTCTAAAGCCTAACTTATAATTTAATATTTTTATGGGAAAGGGAAGTCCAGCACTTTAAATGTCACGGGGCCTACGTAATTCCGTTGAAGCAATCGTAATCGGAGTGTAATCTGTCACAGGGTAGAAACCGTTGAGTAAGAACGACCCTGTTTGTTTGTCACGTGATCCCCACTTCGCAACTAGATATCATCATCTTCGATTTTGATCTGGCTGGAATCCGTTGTGCAGGATTACGGACAAGACAAGTGTCATCATGATTGGAATGAGACATCGGTGAAGACAACGTTATTTTCGAGAAGAATGAAGAGGCGTACGAGGAGATATGGCCGATTATGTAACGTTGGGGGGGGGGGGGTAGAAGGCTATTAAAAATATGATAAAAAGATGAAAATTAGGTGTGCAGTGTTATATTATAGGCTAAGGCCCAAGCCTAATCAAGGGCTTATGGTCCATTAGGTATAGGGTTTATGTTAGCTTATTCTCAAAGCTATATTCTATTATAAATAGACATGCTATCTTATATAAATTGAAGTCATTTAATCAATAAACAGAAGAAGAGAAGAAGAAGGCGATTTCAACATCTATCCAGCTTGCATGTTCGGAAACCTACCGTTCAAACTGCAGGGGGTGTTAGATTATAGGCTAAGGCCCAAGTCTAATCAAGGGCTTATGGTTCATTAGGTTTAAGGTAATAAGGTTTATGTTAGCTTATTCTCAAAGCTATGATGTATTATAAATAGACATGTTATCTTATGTAATTTGAAGTCATTCAATCAATAAAACTTTATTAGCTTACATGTAGTGGGTGCAGAAAGGCGAACTCGGCAAAACGTGACCCGATGTCTTTGTTTTAGCAATCCACTTTGCAATTGGATAGCATCATCTTCGATTTCAGTTTTGCAAATTTCCCTTTCAAAATCACATTCTTTATTTTATTTCATATGTTTCCTTGACTTCAATTTACAAACTTTACTACTAGTACTACATATAACAACACAACCATCTTTATCATCCATCTCATGGCATGGTTTATTTGTTCCACAAAGTTTGTGTTACTTCTTTTGTTTCTATCAGCTATCTAGATTATCATTATCATATCACTGAAATCCTCACTCCTTACAAGCCACTACTATGAGTTTTATAGCAGCAGTTTGGTTAAGTGAATCAACTAAATGGGACAAAGTCAACCGTCGTTTCATTGTCTCATTTTTGGACCGTGGAGGTATTGGTGTGGTTACTCTTCCTGATGATCATGAATGTGGTGTGGTACTACAAGGGGTATTTGTCGTTGAGACTGTGGAGGCTGTTGGGAAGGGCTATTGTGGTCTTTTCACTGATCACACGAGAGTTGAGTGGTCGTTGCCCTTGCAGATGTTATAAGAAATACTTATGGTGCAGCTGCGGCTTATGCTTTGAATTCGTGGAAGTGTTTATTCTTTACTCAGCCAAGTTTCTCAGGTAAGACATACTATTCGTAAGTTCAATTATTGATTTATTGGAAATATTTTCATACTTTGTTAATTATTAAAAAAAATAAAAAAAATAAAAATAGAATAAGATAGTGAATATTCTACTAGACAGAACCCGACATATATGTCTTTTGCCCGATATTCTTTTAGTTGTCACTATCCACGAAGTCCAAAAGTACTAAATAGGGATTGAGAGTAGAATAAGAATGTATTTTTCAAGTGTCTCGTTTTAGACGCGTGTCTTAATTTTAAGTTGTAAGATAAGAATATACTTTTTCAAATGTCTCGTTTTGTACGTGTACTTTTTTTAAATTGTAGAATAAGAATGTACTTTCCATAAGTGTTTAAGTTTAGTCGTCATACTTTCCATAAGTAGTCCAATTTGGTGCGTCATTAACGTACCAAATGAAACACTTATGAAAAGTGCATTGCTATTATAAAACTTAAAAAGTACACGTACTAAATCGAAACAAAAGATGAAAGTACACTACATAAAGTGAAACGAAAAATAGTACGGTACCAAAATGGCACATTTAGAAAAGTAAATAGAGCTATTTAACGGCCAAAACCATACTAAATATGTAAACTTATTGTTTTACCAGTGTTTAACTAAAACCAAAGATTTATACTACCAATTTATGTCATATAGGTGATGGAGAGATTTTTATGGATGCTGTAACAGTTGACAAGGAAGGAAATAAATACGTGACAGATGCCAAACCAAAATTCGGAAAGTTGGCCTAAACGGAGAATTACTTTCCATCATAAAAAGTATTTATTTATTTATTTCACGCGAAAGAGTGTACAATGACATTGTAACCCTATATGGGCTCATCTACCATCCAAATGGTTACTTACTGGTGTCTCACACGTTGGAAATCTATTTAAGGTTGAAATAAACAATGACAACAACGTCGACCCGGTAAAACTCCCAATTTAATGTCCCGTCCAGAATTCAAAACCATGAGCACCGGCGCATTTCTGTTTCCCGCGTGTTTGGACAGGAGCGTGAATAGCATGAGAGATGAGTGAATGAAAATACTATGTCACGTGTGTGCATCGGAAAAAGATAATGTGTTTTCTGTTTAAAGGACATTAGAAACTCAAAACCTGATCTTGCTATAAACCAATATAATGGTTTAAGCAGTCTTTAGTTGTTGGAATGTTAAGTGGTGTAATAATCTAATGTGTAACCTAATGTGTTACATACGTTTTTATTTCACTTTAATTATAAGTTCTCTGTAAATGGAAATATTAAGAATGATGAGCTATCTAGTGAGAGTGTTATTCTTATTAAAGCGTGGTTTCACGAACCACATGTTTTGAGGCCATCGAGTTTAGAAATCCGAAATTTTATATATGCGTCTCAGTTTTGTGAAGAAACAAGAAAAGAGGTGGAAGGTCAAAGTCAAAGAAGGTGTTTAGAAGACTCCTACCTTAAAACCTTTTTGAAGTATTATAGAAAGTTCATAGAATGATCCATTCAAGAATAGTGTAAAACCTTTTATGTACACATGATAGTAGTATAAATAATAGTGCTCTCATTTGGCACAACTAGAGGAGTATCATATCGGGTTAATTAATCTAGCATAAAAGAAAGCATAAGTCCAAAAAGTGAACAATTCAACAAGTAGCTAGTGATCAGCATGTGTTTAGAAAAACTAGTACTAGTAGTAGTAAACTAGTAACTAGTAAGCCGGTAGGCGTGTACCATGGAGTAAAAAGGTTCAAATAACATACAAAAATTATCGTCATTCGATGTATTACATGAAATAAAAGAAATGCCATCAATCACATTAAGAACTGCTAGTGTTAGTATTCCATATTTTCTTTGCAAGTAGCATTTTACTTTTAAATATAAACAAAACACAATCTTAGGACATCCTATTTATAAACTTATTTTCACTATGGTCAAACTAATGTGTTGAGTTTATAAAGATGTTCAAGATTTTAAGACATTTTCATGCCACATAAATATAGATATGAAATGGAGTTTTCACTATTGCTAAAATTGAATATAATTTTTATCAAGTATTCTAGACTTTTTCATAAATTACTATACTAATAATCAAAACTTTGAATTCAATTAGCAATTACAATATAATTTTACATTTATCTATCGAATTGTGAAGAGTGTTGTAATACTTGTTGACGATATGTAGTATAAAAACTTCAACTGCGTACTAGTCATTAGTTTTTTTAGAAGGATCCAATATGAACCATCATTGTAAGCCCAAACCTTGATCTTTTTAAACACCTAGTTCTTTGCTAATTTTGGTGAGAAGTTCAAATTTGGTGAGAACGCAAGAAGAGAACCTAGCCCTCCATCTAACATCTTCTTTTATTTAGATCTTATGGCTAAGATTAGCCAAAAGTTGACACTAACTAGAGGCAATTATGTAATTACAAAAAAATATCTAATATATAAAGAAAAAACACACACTTTGACTAAAACCGAAGGTGAAAACACACATCTTTCTCTCTCAACCTAATTACTCCGATCATAACTACCGCCATTAAATCCATCGCTTAACCGCCAAATCGAACCACCACATCTATTCACCTTCTTCTACCTTAGTTAACCTAACATCACTGACGTCAAACTGTCGTCAAATTGTCGGAATATTAATCATTAGCGTCGTTAAACCGCCATTCAAAACATTATGCCACCGCCGTTAAACCGCTCCATGTCACCGTCTTTCAACCAAATCAATCAACGGAATGTAATTGAAGAAGATATGAATATATATGATTCTGAATCAGACAGAGATGAAATCACGGATATCACCGGAACATCACCAGAAACCATAGAGATATCAAGTAAAAATCATATTTTATTATAATTTAATTAATTTTTATAAATAATTGTTTTGAATTGTTAAAATTATTAACAGATTTAATTTTAACAGTTTATTAGTGTAATTAATTTTAGTTAAATTATCTTCACATGTGAAGATAATCATTTAGGCGATTTAAGTGCAAATAAGTCTAGTTTTAGTATCTTCACATGTGAAGATAATCATTTAAGAATGGGTTATTTGATGCAATTAGGCGATTTAATCTTTGATTACATTAGGAGTTTTGAGGTTATAAGTGCAAATAAGTCTAGTTATATTATATTCACATGTGAAGATAATTATTTAGGAATGAGTTTTGATGCAATTAGGCAATTTAAGCTTTTTATTACGTTAGGATTTTTGAGGTTATAAGCGCAAATGAGTCTAGTTATAGTATCTTCACATGTGAAGATAATCATTTAACAATGAGTTTTTTTATGCAAGTAGGCGATTTAAGCTTTGATTACATTTTCTTAGCGTGTGAAAAAAAATCAAAAAGTAATGAATTTTTAAGGTTATAAGTGCAAAATAAGTCTAGTTATAGTATATTCACATGTGAATATAATCATTTAGGAATGAATTTTTTATGCAACTAGGCGATTTAAGTTTTTATTACATTATCTTCGCGTGTGAAAAAAAAATAAAAAAGTATTGGTTTTTTTGAGGTTATAAGTGCAAGTAAGTCTAGTTATAGTATGTTCACATGTGAAAAAGTTCATTTAAGAATGAAATGTTGATGCAATTAGGCGATTTAAGTTTTGAATACATTATCTTCGCGTGTGAAAAAGAGACAGATGCAATTAGGAGGTTTAAGAAATGAAATATTGATGCAATTAGGCGATTTAAGTTTTGATTATCAAAGTCAATTTGTATTTATTGGTTAGCATGATTGGTTTTTAACATAGATTATAAAAATAAGTGTAGTTTGCAGATTTGCAAAACCATTACGGACAATGGTACTTTTAGGAGAAGTTTGCACCGCTTAATTTGGAGTTTATATATAGATCTAGAAGAATTTGAAGAAAGATGGTTGGAGTTGATTAATGAATTCAATCTGAAAGAAAACAAATGGTTATCAAATATGTTTGAAATAAGAGACAGACGGATTCCAGCGTATTTTAAAGATGTTGAATTGTGTGGGCGTATGAGAACTACATCAAGATCAGAGAGTGAGAATTCGTTTTTTTCAAATTTCACAAGCAGTGGATCAACATTGTTAAACTTCATGATGGGCTTTGAATCTGCTATGGAAAGAAAAAGGCATAAACAAGAGGTTCTAGATGATGAAACAATTCAAAAAGTTCCGAGATTCAAGACTAAATTACCAATTGAACGTCATCTTTGTAAAGATGTACACAAGGACAATTTTCATCTTGATTCAAGATGAAATAAACTCTGCATTTATGATTGTAATCAATGTGTCGAGGTTATAGTTAATTGCTTTGAAGTTCGACAATAAAAGAAATAAGAGAAATCGGGCCTAGTAAATCAAGGAAGAAAAATAATTTTGGAGAAACGGAAGTTCAAAACAAAAGGGATAGAACAAAGAAAGAGCTACGTTTCAAGTTATTTTCTATTCTTAAAAGTTCAAATTTATAGATAGAGTTAATAGATGATATTTTCACATGTAAAAGTTTTATAAATTGTTAGAGGCGGTATATGAATTGCAACATATTCAAAGTAGCTAATAAATTGATTATATTGACTTTTATTGTGCATTGGATAGTTATTGCACTTGTGGTTGTTTAAATATGTTTTTGGTGTGTTGTAGGCAATAACTGTTTGTACTTGTTGTTTGACTATGTATTTCTGTTGCTCTTTTATCAATGCTTATTGAGTTATTGATTGTGTTATTCATGTTATTGATTGGTCTATAATGACTTGATTTCATTGTTTTGTTGTTTATCTACTTGATTTGTGATATATTTGACTTGTGCACATAATTTAATGATAGTTTTCACATGTGGAAAATCTATAAACAGATATTATTAGATGTTCAGTAGATGATAGCTTGCTTAGTTTGACTAATTCATTGTGTATGCATGTTTATTTATGCTTGATTTTGATTATATATGCTCATGCTATTGATTTGAGTTGTGTATATAAATAATTTGTATTGTTTCAAATAGAATTAAGTTAATAAATGATATTTTTCACATGTGAAAATTCTATAAACAGCTAATATTTTAATATATTTTTTGAGCATGTAGGTGTCAACTGATCTATCAGATGGAACGATGGTATGTTCGTGCATGAACTTTGCAAGATTTGGATTCTTGTGCAGGCATATATTTTGCGTAATGAAAGGAAAAGGATTTGAAGTTATTCCTGAGAAATACATATTGCGACGATGGAAGCAAGACGTATTGCCACCAAATATTCGGAAAAAGAAAAACCTGTGGGGTTCAGAAGGTGATAAAATTATGGAGCTTTCAAGTACAACTTGTTCTGCAATAGACTACTGCCTTAACATTTTGGCAAAAGATTTACCGAAACTGACTGAATATGTGGAAAGACTTAAAAGGCTGAAGACTGAAGTTGAAGAAGCAAAGCCAAATGCTAAACCCTTAACTAAAAAGGAAATGTTTAACATTCAGCTTGGGGTAGAAAACCAGTAACCAATGATGTTCAGAATCCAGAAAAGTGTAAAAACAAAGGAGATTGTGTAGGTGGTCAAAGAATGAAAAGTGAATTGGAGAAACTAAGAGAATATTTGAAGAAGAAGCGAAGATTTTGTAAGAAATGTCAAAATCGAAGAAGACACGACGATGAGGAACGCCTAAGGAAAAGAACGAAATCGTGACGGATAGTGATTCAACGGTCCACAATGATTGATAAAGAAGATTTGAGAAGATACGACGGTATGAGGCGCACATGTTAGTACATTCTTTTATTTTTTTTTAAATTGAACATTGTTACATTTGAATATGATACTCTGAAGATAGAGTATCAAGATATAGATTTCAATATTAATAAAGATGTAATATAAACGATTTTATGTGGTTTTATAGACAGTTCTTATCTATACTCTGATGGAAAACATTTATTGTTTTCAATGTGTTAGGATTTATCAAAAAGATTTCAGTTTACTCTTGTCATTAAAGTTTTGCACATGTGCATTTACTGTTGTCTCTCTGAATTTACTTTCACATGTGAAAAAACAAATTAAAGTTTTCCACTTGTGCATTTGCTCTAGTCATTAGACAATTTATCATTTACTTTCACATGTGAAAAACAAAATTAGAGTTTTAGACAATTTTATCATTTACTTTGACATGTTAAAAACAAAATTAGAGTTTTCCACATGTGCATTTAATCTTGTTTATTTTTGTCAATAATGTTTTCACTTGTGAAAAGAACAAATTAAAGTTTTCCACATGTGCATTTACTCTGAATTTATTTTCACTTGTGAAAAAACAAATTAAAGTTTTCTAAATGTGCATTTACTCTTATCTTTAAACAAATTCCAAGTATAGAATACCTTCACTCGTGAAAAAAAATATAGTTTTCCACATATGCATTTAATCTTATCTCTATGAATTTACTTTCACATATGAAAAAATAAATTAAATATTGTAAGAAAAAACATGTTCTTTAATGGAAATCATGTATCCTCGAAACTGACACCAAAAACTTGATGTGTAGTAAGTATATATATATATATATATATATATATATATATATATATATATATATATATATATATATATATATATATATATATACTCCGGTTCTAGAGAAAATGTAATTAGAGAAAAGTGAAAAAAAAGTTCTGAGGTAGATTTTGATAACATTGAAAGTTTAGGGTAAAAAATAAAACAATAAAACAAAGAGGATATCAATTTATCGTCATTCACAAACATGGAGATGACTCCATCTGCACCGTCTACACCTCACTCCACCACCACCACCGTCATAACCGTCTGCACGGTCACCACTAACACCGTCTCCATCATTTAATCACACAAAATAACACCACCCCATATTCATTATTTCTCTCAATCTCATAAACCTTCTCCGATCACAATCTGATAACAAACCGCTAATTGAACCGTAATATCCGATCAAAAACCGATCAAAACACTCGTGAATGCACTAATTCTTCATTTTGATCATCGTAAATATGACAAAAAAGAAATTTAACAATTGTAAGTGCCCTAATTTCTTGTATTTATTGTTTTTTTATTTAAATATAATTTAATTCTATATAATTTTCATTTCGACAACTAGAGATAGTCCACGAACGAAGGCGACGAACGCAGAAATCAATCAAAAAAGATCAGGCAATAGCAAGTATTTTTCTGTAGATTCTATAAATTTTAAGTTATTTTATAGCATAATTGTGTTATATAATGTAATATGTTATATAAAATTACATTTTAGGGCATGTGTGTATATAATATGCTATAACATATTTTTTGATAGATTAGTGCATCTGTGTATCTTATTTTGCAATCTGTTATAAGGTTTAAAGCATCATGTTAAAAATATTATGGCATACTTGTTAGCAAGATTAGTGAAAAACTGATTCATGATTAGAGCATATGTTTGTTTGATTAAAGCATCATAGGCACTTAAGTGCCCTAATTTTGGAATATGTTATATGGATTAAAGCACCAATTTAAAAATTAGGACATAATCTATTTTTTTATAATTAGAGCATCTGTTTGTGAGATTAAAAGCATCATGAATCAATTTAAGGCATATGTTTGTTTATTAAAATAGCATCTGATTGTTTGAATTAATTTAAGTCATCTGAAAAAAATGTTATGACATCTGTATGTATGATTATTACGTAAACAATAGTTGTTGCAAAGTCTGTGTATACTATGTTATAGCATGTTTTTTGATAGATTAGAGCATAAGTATATAAGATTAATGTTTGAATCTGTTATAAGAATTAAGACATAAGTTTAAAAAATTAGAGCATACTTGTTAGCGAGATTAGTAGACAATGGATTCATGATTAGAGCACCTATTTGTTTGATTAAAATCATGATGCAATACATTATGGCATCAATTTTATATGATTAGAGCATCTATTTTGTGAGATTATTACAGCATTGTGTGACATGTTTCATCATTTTTTTTGTTTGATTAATGCATCAGGAATTAGTGTTATGGAATCTGTTAGAATGATTTGAGCATCATATGTTTGTATGATTATCGCATCAGGAATAGTTGTAACATCTGTAGGTTAGTGTGAATAGGGAATCAAATGACATGTTATGGCATCTGTTTTTGTGACTATTGCATCAAAATATGTTTAGTGAATCGTTTAACATATTAGAGCATCATTTAGTATGATCAGGGCATCATTGATTATGATTAGTGCATTGTTAGACATATTAAGGCATCAATTTGTGTTTAATGTCTGTTTCTATGTTTAGTGCATCGTTGGTCATAGTAGGGCATCCACTTGTATGTTTAGTGCATCGTTGAAAATACGTGGGCATCTGTTTGTATGTTTAGTGCATCGGTGGTTATAGTATGGCATCCATTTGTATTATTTGTGCATCGCTGGCATTGCTTGGGCATCTGTTTGTAAGTTTAGTGCATCGATGATTAGTTTAGTGCATCGTTAGACATATTAAGGCATCAATGTGTATGTTCAGTGTATATGTTTGTATGTTTAGTGCATTGTTGGTATAGGGCATCCATTTGTATGTTTAGTGCATCATATTTCAGATTATGATTTATTATGTGTTCATTAAAGCAGAAGGTGATTATTCAATTATGATCGCCAAGTTTACGAGATTGAATGTAAGCTCGATTTTTGTTGTATACTGAATTATGAATATATCAGGCTAGAAGTTTATATATTTATTTTTTATCTGTACTTTAGATCGTTAAATTATGTATGTTTAGCATTGTTGATAACATTGATATAGCATCTTTTGTTGTATATGCGCCTTTGGAGTATGTGTTTGACTAATATGTACTTATCTACTCATTTTAGAAAATGAAAGACTAATGAAGTTGTATATGGAGTCCGTCAGCTAACTGGCTAATCAGGTGAATAGATTGGTTACTAGAATAAACAATTTAAGCATAATACTTGTCTTTTCGCATTATTCCTGCTCAGAGAGTTGTGTACCAGTTAGTGCTAATAGCACAAGTCTTACAAATTCAAACACAATTAGTCTTGGAAGGTATTTATCTTATTATCAGACAGAGGCACAAAACGGGTGGGTCTATAGCGGGTCAATCCAGGTTAGTGTGTCAGTTAGTGCGTCATTTAGTGTTTCAAAATTTATCTTATTTCAAAAAAGTAATGCAGTTTTAAATAATAGGGAAATAGATTTTTTTACCTGTTTGACCCATTTGTATGTTTTGTACATCACTAGACATATTAGGGCATCAATGAGTATGATTAGTGCATCGTTGGACACATTAAGGCATCAACGTGTATGTTTAGTGCATCTATTTGTACAATTCAGATGATTCTTTTTTTTTATGTGTTTTGCTTGAGTCTACGGTTTTTTTGGTTGATTCTGATTTTAATGCAGCAACATTTCTGGCAGGTTCTAATTCAATATACGAAAACAAAATTGATGATACTAGAAGATCGGAAAAGTTGAGACATTACGTAGGTGGATGGATGAAGAAATTGGTGATGATTTCCTCATGCCATCTGACTTTGGAAATAATTAGAATGCGCCCGAAAGGGAAATAAAGATAAAAACCCAAGTGTCAAGTTTGTCACATCATAAAGATGGACATCATAAAGTTGCAAAATGTGTGAGTCATGCTGGTTTGAGTAAACGGGTCAGAATTGGTCCATGGTCCAAATTTTCAACATCATAAATATGCCATCAAAAAGATCTGGAGGTGGTTGAGGCCCAAACAACCACAGGTTTCACCGTGCCACTGATCCTTTCGAGCGAAGAAACATTGAGGTTGATGTATCTGATCGATCTATTCCTCTTTTGGTTTCCCTTAAAAACTTGCTACCTCTATGCTGATCAGTTTTGTATTCACTGGCCTTTGGCCTAACAAGGAGTATTCATAATATCCTAACAAGGGTAAATTTGTTCTATTTGCTCTGACGTTTTTTTATCAATAGGATGCCTAACAAGGAATGGCATTATTAGATATTATTACACTTTTAGTTCATAAGTTATACAACAGCAAGTATACCTTTGTAAACTGTACAAATACCAGTATACCACATACAATATACACACTGATGTGCAATCCTATCAGTTCAGTTATAACGATTGAAATTTTTAGTTTTAGTATCATCTAATTGAGTTTTGACTAGAGACATGATGTCTTGTGTTGTTGGACACTGTTTGTAGATGTTATGGTATCATCAAAGTATCACTCAGCAGTGATAAATTTTGTTGTCCAAATTCAACATAAAATTATCTGTTGCAGATACAAATACCCCGAGTCAATACTAGTATCACATTTGTGATAATGAAATGTAATTACACGATG
Source organism: Chrysanthemum lavandulifolium (assembly GCA_022545495.1). Classification (NCBI taxonomy): domain Eukaryota; kingdom Viridiplantae; phylum Streptophyta; class Magnoliopsida; order Asterales; family Asteraceae; genus Chrysanthemum; species Chrysanthemum lavandulifolium. The sequence continues at coordinate 285,259,706 of CM040241.1, forward strand.
CAATTCTAAAAAAAACATGAATGGTCATTAAAAAAAGCATAACCTATAACTGATTTTTTAATTTGTTCTTACAAAAAAATGATAATCTCAAACATTGTTATGTGGGTTTCTAAAAAATCCATATAGCATCCTAAGAATTGGATAAAATACAACAAAACAAAAAGTCAAAGGGAGTGTCAAGTCGACACTCCATTTGTTTTTTGCTAGGGGTCTTCCTTTCCCTGCTTTTTCTCGATTGACTCTAACGTCTGTTAAACCCCAGGTACAATATTTTGCTTCCAAGTCGAAAGATTCAAGCCTTAAAACTCAGTCACGCTCAGAGGATGATGTGGCATCATATTCGAATGGTGTCATGTATCTTAGATACACAAAACGATCTTCGAATCTTTCAAGATTTCTGGAATTCCTACGACCCTCTTAAGTCGGGGTGAGGATACCTATCAAACAAGAGAAAAAACTTAAAATATAATTCATTTGTTTATACACAATATTATTTTCTTGTTTTCTCTTTTTATTTTGTGGGACTCGTCTTCTTATACAATCCCAGTGAGTAAATGAGACTCAAAAATACATCCTCGGGTCTCTAAAACAATCGTTTGTTCATTGTTCAATCCAGTTTGTTTGGATCTGTCTCAAACACTTACCTGTTTTGACACGTTGCCCAACCTGCCCGACCCACCCATTTTGTAACCTATAGATATCATAATATGAAGGGGAAGTACCTCGAGTGACATATCAGCAGGAATAGACCCAGCAATCTCAGCCTCATTCAGATGCTCTTGGTATGCTTTTGAGAAAGCTTCAATATCCTTCATATCAAGAGAACCGGACCTCCAAAACATTATTAAGTTATTTAATATGCACAAAAGACAAGTTTCATATTGTGGTAAAAGTTAAAGTGAAGTACATAATACTTTTTCCGGAAAATAAAAGACGAGAGAAAAATTATCATATTGATTGTTGTTGCTAACGCTTATGGTGTGTTTTGATTTTTCTTTTTAACTCATCAGTTTCTAGAATATTAATTTGGCTAAAAAATAGAATAAAAAGGTTTTCCAACTTTTGTCCAATTTCTAATGTAGATAAACCATCAAAAAATTCAAAATAGACATTTAGTTAAAACTATTAAAAATTTCGACTTAAGGTAATTTGATACGGTTAATAGCATGATGTGGCAGCTTCGTTCTTTGTTAGAATAGTCAAAGAATATTAAATGTGTCAGCTTCTTTTTTTTCCTTGTCAACAATCATTTGTATTCCACTGCTAAAGAATGAAAAGAAGAATATAAAATTTTGCATATAATCATAAGATACAAGTAACTTATAACTCAACTAATATAAGTGAATCATAATGTATAATTCAGGGCATCCGTTTATTAACAACTAGTGCATAACTGTTATATAAGTCGGTGCATATCAATATCAACATAAACTTACAAAATCAGTAACAACATTATATTGAACCATTCAACAAGTCAATGATGGAAAAATTGGTGCATCACAAAGCATTTTATCAAACATAAAAAGCCCATTCTACTAAAAGTTGACCAAAATAATTTGATAAACAATTGGTGCATCACAGTTATAAAAATATCATTTAGGCATTTTATCAAACACCTTGCATGTAGTTTTTGTAAACTTGTTTCTAATTATTTTTTTTCTAAAATCAGCTTCAAATAATTAATCTATACAGTGCATTATGTCACAAAACTCAATTGATAAATCTGTGAACAAACATGCTGATTATCAAAAAAAAAGTCAGTCATAATGAACATAAATCGGTACATATAAACAATACCAAACACATATAGAAGCTTTATTTCCGATTTTAAAAAGAAAAACGAACAAAATGATAAACAAAATCAATTATAAGACTTACTTTGATCTTCGATTAGAGACATCATGAGGAGAGAATCAAGTGCATCTGATAATAGATCGAGTTTATTGATAATAGATCGTGTTTATTGATAATCAAGTGCATCAAAAATCTGGAGCATGTAATGAGAGAAAAAAGAAGAGAGTTAAATGAAAAAAATACGCATTAAATATGAAAAGAAGGATTTGGTTGAAAAGTTACATAAATAGCCCCTGAAAATAAAGTGATGTAACAAATGGACCCTATAGTTAGCAGGTAAAAAAGGTGAGGAGGAGGGGTGATCTATTGGTTGAGATCACTTTTCTCACTTTTCCATCAAGATCAACTTTTAAACAAACCAATTTCTATATATATATATATATATATATATATATATATATATATATATATATATATATATATATATATATATATATATATATATATATATATATATATATATATATTTATAGGTAAGGTTAAAATAAAAGACAAATATCCGTAAATAGAATAAAAAGATTTTTTTTTAAATTCTCCAAAAATTCCAAAAACATTCCACAAGATCGGGTGAAACCACCAAATAAGGTTCAGATATTTCCTAACTTAATTCATAAATAACTAATAAATCAAAATACTACTACTATACAACTTGTTATCTTGTTGTTTGACACAACACTCAATAATCTAATTATAAAATATATAAAAGATTTTCTAACCAAGAACATATCTAGAACCTGATGTTAAAAAAAAAAATACAATCCAAAAAGAACTTTTTATAAACAGAAAACAAACATACATTAAAAAAATAAGATAACAATCTCCATTACTAGATGCATCAAAATGGCAAATCATTTAGCAGCAGATCACGTTCATTCTCAAAAGCACGTCTTGCCATTGAAGGCTCATAATGATATTTATAAAAACCATTTTCCATTAAAAAAAAACTCTACTCAAAAAATAAATAAATCATTTAAATCTTTAATTCACAAAGCAACAAGCAAAAGCAACTCACAAAAATTAGACCAATTATAGCAATTCACAAAAATTCACAAACTGACAATCTAAAAACTATTTTGAGAGAACCAAGTTTGTTGTAACAGGCATAAGACCAAATAAAGAAATCAAAACATATCATTATTTTTATACAATGCGTGAGATTGATCTCTAGAAAATGCATGAAAAGATATTAGAATAAAGAAACAACAATGATTAAGAGTTTAGTATATTATCATAAAATAACATACCAACAAGATAGATATCAAAAAAATTATGCCTGGTATTTCCAATCGTCTTCAGATCCATACAACAATCTTCCCTTACTATCCAACTAGTTGTACTGACGCTGCACTCCGAAAATTGTGATCGAATATGTAGCTGTTCTTCATAATCACTTTTTTCATATCGAAACCGAATTTGTACACCTCTTAAATCCAAAAAACACAATTGAGTATTATCATACTGAAAAATTATTTTTTGTTTTACATCTATTAAAACTAAAAACATAATCATTAAAAAAACTTACAACAAATTGTGGAAAACAATAATAGCCATAGAAACCCAACTATACAGAAAGATGACCACGAAAGAGACCACGAAACAACCAAGACCTAAACCGTGATGAAGGCTTTAAACGATGGGATACTACCCGTGACTGAATACCAGAAGCAAAAGAGGGGGCGGATTTTTTTAGTAGACACAAAGCAAAGAGAGAGTCGCTAGGGTTCTTGAGAGGAGATCAAAAGTGAAAGAGATATAGATCCGAAAGAGAGGAAGCAGTTTTGGTATATAATCATTTTTATGGAAGAATTCAATTCCCATTTTGCCTCTAATTTAATTTTTTCAATCAAATTAAGTTACATATATTTTCAAAAGGCCATTATGCATTGACATGATGTACATTATGTATTACTAGGAGTAAAAAGGGGTTCTCGCAGATTCACACTCTAACGTGGGTCTCAAAATAAATTTACACTATATATATATATATATATATATATATATATATATATATATATATATATATATATATATATATATATATATATAGGGTAGGGTTCTTTTCGAACTAAGAAAAATCAAGAACCGCAAGAACCGCATCAACCAATCAATTTTTGGATAGTTATTTTTATTATTTAATTCAAAAGGGTATAATGGTAAAATTACATTTTCTATTTTCTTTTTAATTTTTGTTAATAAAAAACGTTTTTGTAATTCCTAAAAAGTGTTAAATTATGACTTTGTTTTTAAACAAGGTAAAATAGTAAGGTGAACATTTAATATAAGAAAGAAAGATTGTTAAACATGAGACCTTACAAATAGATTAATCTTGTCATCTGTAAAAAATTGGTTATCATAAACACAAAAATGACAAGTAGTATGGATCGAATAGTGTAAGAGTTAGAGAGAGAAAGTTAGAGAGTTGGGAACTTAGTGAGAATAATGAAAGTCGTATGATTAGAAGCTCCACCCTCTCCCTTGGTGGGAGAGGGCTTATATAGTGTCTTACAAAACGCCGTATGTCGGGCTGTAGATCAGGTGTACAGTGGGTAAAGAACTGTTCGTCCTCCACGATGTTACTTAACTAACTATTAAACGTTTAAGACTACGAACTTTCTAATACTAGCCAATACCCGGGGTGACCGAATCTTTAATCATGGATTTACTAAATCCTAACAATCTCCCCCTAAGGGAGGTCACCCAATAAAATACAAAATGAATTTCAACATTCTATTACATGTCTTTGATCGTCTGGTTCGTAGTCTTTGATCCTTCAAGGTCCGAAATCTTTGTAATTCAGTGGTGATCTTTGAATGTTCCTTGACTTGGTGATCTTTGAGCTTTCTTCGAGATCATCAACCGCAGTAAATCTCCATCTCTTCTTTATTTGTATCGCCTCCATGTGATGTTGTGAGTTTTGGACCGACTGCTCACACTTTTCTGGATCATGATATTTTGCATCAGAGGATCATAATGTCTTTGATTGGGAGTGTGTAGTGTGAGCATGTGGTTATGAATTGACACCTCATTAGCTATTAGTTGCAACTGTCGGGTGTTCCTGCAAACAACAATTAGCAATAAACATACGAGAGTGTCTTTGTTCACTTTCGTTGAATAGGGTTGCAAGAACCACGGTTCCCGTTATCGATGATCATCGACCTATGATCGGTAGAATTTCAAGAATCTTCTTGACAAGGTTTCGTAGCTTGAACTAGCCGTTCTCAAACCGGAGCGTCTCAAAGTAGACAACACGGAGTGAGTGAACCGGTAATTGAGATTCAGCGATTGATGAGAAATTGATTTGAAACACAACCGTATTCTTTGAATAAAGAGTTTTGCAATCTGACGAAAGTTTTAAGAGCAAAATCAAGTTTCAATCACAAATACTTTTCTTTGAAAAATTTATGCGCGGTCGATGTGCTAGAAAACTATTGTTGAGCACATTGAAAGGTTTTCCCAAAAGTATCGTCAATCCCATAAAGGTTCCGATTCGAGCGATAGCCCATACGGGAGGCGAGAACATCTTGATCGAAAGCTCCACGCTCGAATAGTGAAAGACTTTTCAAATTGGATCAAATCGATCGATCATTTTGAATATCTTAGGTGGGCCAACCGACCGACCGAAGTGGTCAAGCGCCCATGTCAAAGAACCTTTCTCTAGCCAAGAATCCCATTATTGATCGAATCGAGGCGGATCCAATTCATTGGCAAATGAAAAATCTACCGCTTTCACACTCGGAAAAACCTAGAAAAGAGGAAGAGTCACTAAGAAAAGAGCTAGGTAAGCAAGCAAGAAGAAGAGGCTAGAAAAGCGGGGGCTCTCCATCTCTAGAACATTTTGTTCGGGATCCGTAATCTAAAGCCTTGCTTCTTCCGGGTCGGCTCGTATTAGCTGTGCTTTAGTACAAGTAGTCATTCTCCGTTCCTTTAGTCTTTTCAACGGTACTTGAATCTTAAGTCGCGGTAGTGACCGGTTCCATGTTTTCCCAATTTCATCGCCGGGCTCAGTGCCATTCATCCATCTTCATTCCAAAGCGAGCATATCCATTGGTGACTATAATCGCTATCGTTTACGATAAATAGTTCTTAACCAACTTTAGAGCTTTATAAAGCTTTAAAGAGAATAGGAGTAAGGGGACCTTCGCTTCATTAGAAATTGGACCCAAACCTTCTTTCTTCTTCTGCGGAGCCACGATAAAGTAATCGCGAGTGTTAGCAGTTATCCCGCTATGGATTTTTCCTCATGATGATTCAGAGCCTTCTTCTTTAGTCTAGGATTCTAATAAAAAATATAAGAAAGGTTTGTTACGGGAACCAGCGGTGAAGAAGGTTACTTACTTTCGGTGGGCGTAGAGCCAACGAGTTCGGTCGAACAAAGTAATGAGTCTAAGGTTCTGAGCGTTCGCGAACTTTGATAGGCATAGCATTGCAAGAAAATAAAGTAGAGCTTACCTTTCTTTCTATTAGAGTCGTGAGCTTGTTGTAGTCGGTCCTAAAGGAGAACCTTTCGCTTACTTGCTATATCCCCGCGTCCTGCACGGTTCATTCTTCGCTTCCCCTCTCCCCAGGCCATATGGAGTATAGCCAGTGGTAAGGCATCGGTTTTGGTACCCGGCATGCAAAGGTTGAATCCTTTTACTCAAGATTCTCAACAGATCAAACAAGCTAAAGAGAAAGAAAGCAATAGAAAAGAGAAGGAAAAGTTCAATAGCTAAAGATCTTGCTAAAGCTATAGCTAAAGAAAGAGCTAATTAAGGATGATATAGCTCAGATGTCGATGACTTGAGCACGAGAGAGATGGGAAAGCTATCCTTACAACCAAGGTCAAAGCAATAGAAGGAAAGTAAAGCTATAGCTAAAGAGAGAAGGCAAAGCGAAGGGAAAGATTGAAGGAAAGCTATCCTTCGTCAAAGCAATAGAGAAGGAAAGTGATCCTTCCGGAAAGACTGCAGTCAAAGAGCCTAAAGCACGAGAGAGATGGGAAAGGCTGTTGTCCCTGATCCTAAAGCCATAGCACGAGAGAGAAGGAGACGTCAGAAAGCAATCCTTCCGAGTTGAAATATGCCAAATTGGAGCCCTCTTTAGCTATGAGATGAGGCGATCAAAATGGTACTCGAATCCATTTACGATCTCGAGTTTCCAGACACATCGCACTTATGCTCGGTCGAGGCCGCCACTCGACCCTAAGGCGAATCAAGAAGAGTGGGAACCTCTCATTGGTTTTGGAATTCGACATCGAAGTGTTTTCACACCATCGACCGACATCGACTCATCCCCATCTTTAAGGAAGACATCGCGACCCCAAGTCCTTTACCCCATTCGAAAGTCTTTTCACGGACGACTCATAGGGGCGGATAAGGGCCTCACTCCGTCCGCACAATGTATTACTATCGGCCCTACTGGACAACATCTACCTACACAAGCTCGATAAGGAGATGGGAGGATCCAATGTATACGAAATTCGATTGTTCGAGAGAATAAGATCGGTTCTATTAAGCACAGTCGTATTGATGACCAAGAAGACTCGGAGAAGAAGCAAGCTTCAACCCTCAACCCTATACCCTAAACCCTATCACTTGGATGTTATGGCAATACCACAAGGATAATGCGTAGGACTCTTAATGTGTATTTTCTTACTTTTCATAGTATATGAAACAGTAAGCATATTGACAGTGTATCCTAATGAGATTTATTGATGATCTCTTGGCTCTAGACTCAATAGTGCACATTAGTTTTCCTATGCGGAGACTAGGGAGAGGGTCTCCTTTTTCAATATCAAACATCTCTAAGAGAAAGTTGATAGATTCCATTGGTTACCCGTGAGAATGAAACAAGTCCTTTTAAGAGAACTTGAGTAGCTGGGAAGTTTAATGCAGTGCGTCACTGGGTCCATGACATCTTGTCTTCAATACTGGCGTTACCTTGGTAACTACCAGTAACATATGTATTGAACCCGGTTTCTGCCCTAAGGTTGAATATTTGGAGGGCTATTTCTTTTCACCCTTTATCTTTATATTATCTTTTTCATTCTTCAACCCTCGGCGTTTACCGAGACTTCATTACTAGAACCTTGTTGGGTTTGTTCCAAGATTAGCTCCTTCTCGGTCGGCACTCTTCCCTTATTCTCACTTTTCTCCTTTTTTAATCATACCTAAGGACTTCTACAATATCTAGTGGATTGTCCCTGGGTAGATCCCTTCGGCTCTGGCGGGGTCGTGGGAACTAATACCTAACCTTACCATCCTTATAACTCGAATAAAGTAAATGCAAGGTCGGTCTTTGGTGTTCCTCCACAATTGCCATTGAAAACCAATTAAAAATCCAATCAAGGTACTTGTGATAGAATATCAAAGCATTTGTAACTCAATTGTTTTTGATCTTTTATAAATGCTCCCCTCAACATAATGCATCGGTTCTTGAAATCGTTTAGCACATGGTGGTAGGAGTGCCTGTTTGAGTCTTAAACAATCACATTTTTATCAGTTTTAATATTTAAATCACATTCTCTCCCCCGATCAAAAATTTTAAACCTTTTGAGATTTGTGATCTCAATTGATTTAAATAAGTTCGAAAATTTGGGAGAAAATGTGGTCTGTTTTAATACATACTGATAAAGGAACATTATACCGCTCCCCCTCAATCTATGAGGGAGAGTGTTAGTGTCAGGTATGAAAATTTTGAGAGATATTTGAATAAAAGAAAATTTTCATTTTTTGAAAGATCTTTGATTATAAGAAAGATCATACACTGACACATAACACCAAATCTTTATTCACCACTTATAACGTACAAATAGACTCGTTTGATGATTTATCGTTTGAAAATATGAAATTTGAAATCATTCTCCCCCTCAATCGATGACCCAAGTCATTGATTGAGTGACAAATTTTATGACAAAATGGAGTCCGTTTGATTTTCAAAAATTTGAATCCGATTTATTTTCAAACAGTATGTTAGCACCATGTGAAATACAAATATTTTTCTGAAAAATCATAGAAGGAAAAAAAATTTGTATAGGAACAGCCGTCTTTTTGGTGACGTGCTTTCCTCATTTTGTTTTTAGGATATGTGCTCGATATTTATGAAAATCAATTTTGTGCATCACTTTCCTGTCTTGAAAAACGGGTTGCATATATGAAATAATAGCAAACCATGTTTAGGCATGTTTTGAAACACATTTGGAACTTCTGCTCAAGCTTCATCTAAACTCCCGTGTCATTATTGAATGACATTTCTAGGACCGTAGATGTTATCGATACCAGAAGACATGTCTTGAGAAAAATATTTTTGGTATTTTATGATTTTTATGGGTTTTTGATGGTTTTATATTTTTGTATTTTGATTTTTTGATAGATATATACAAAAGAGATGTGAAACAACTCCATTACTCCTCATTCTCTTCCTGAAGTCGTTTGAGTGTTTTTGGCTGCAGACTCTTCATGCCGAGTCGCGGGAGGATAAATTGAAACCGGTCTCTTGGAAGAGCTTTGGTGAAGATGTCTGCCAACTGGTACTCAGTCCTTACAAACTAGAGTTCAACCACACCGTTCTCAACTTTTTCCCTGATGAAGTGATGTCAGATGTCGATGTGCTTTGACCGTGAGTGTTGGACATTGTTGCAGTAGAGAGCGATGGCACTTTTGTTGTCACAGTACATAGGAATCTTGTTGAATACAAAGCCATAGTCAAATAGTTGGGATCTCATCCATAAGATTTGAGGACAACATGCTGACCTGGCAATGTACTCAAACTCTGTGGAAGATATAGAGGTACTCATTTGCTTCTTTGAAGACCAACTCACTAATTTGTCACCCAAAAATTGAGCACCTATGGACGTGCTTCGACGTGTATCTTGACACCCTGCATGGTCAGCATTTGCATAGGCTGTTAGTGCCATAGTGCCATGGTTCTTTGGAGACACCGAAAGACACGTTTAACCGCTTCAAGGTGCTTCTTGGTAGGCTTAGCCTGATACCGAGCACACACGCATACAGCGAACATAATATCTGGTCTACTGGCAGTGAGATACATCAAGGATCCAATTATACTATGATACTCTCTTGTGCCTGCATCAGCAACATCTTATCCTTGAAGTAGTCAGCATTTTGTGGATGCTTTGGTTGGGTGCAGTTCCTCGCAATATGTCCCACACAACCACAGTTGTAGCACTTAATCTGTTTGCCTGGACCTTGAACCACTATCCCTCCTCTATTCTGAGCCCCCATATAACCAGCTGCACCATTTCCCCGTGCAACATTCCTTTGGTTCACATTTTGTCGACCTTGCACATTCTGTACCACAACCCTTCCATCCTCCATCGTAGCTTGATTGTGTAGGTTAGATGAAGTTCTAACTTGGTTGTTGGTTTGAGGAAGTGAGGTTCTAAATCCAATAGTGCAACCTGGTTTGAGAGGTTTTCAATCATCTTGTCTGTTTGTGTATATCCTGAGTCTGGTTGAATGACCTGATTCTGAGAATATGAGGAGTACTGATAACCTTGAGCATGTGATGATTGAGTGAGCGGCTATACGTTAGAAATAAATGCAAGTGAATCATTTGTTGTTGTAGTTGTCGTTGTTGGATTGAGTTTCTCCATGATCCGGCGGTCATGTGCAACATGTTTCTCATGTTGTAGTAAATAAGCGTACAACTGCTCATAGTTAGTTTGTCTCAATCCTTTGTTCAGCTTCACCGCAGTAACAAACTTGTTCCACTCAGGTGTCATGTTGTTTACAATCTTGGAATTGAGTTGAATGTTTGGCATAATCATCTTGATATTCCTCATATCATTCACAAGTTTGTGAAACCTCACATAGTATTATGCAAAACTCTCCCCCGAGTTCATCTTGAAGTTCTCAAAATCATCGTACAGCTATGACTCGATCTTCTTTAGTCAATTCTGAGCCATTAGAAAGCATTTTGACATTGTCCTAAACTGCTTTGGCTTGGGTGTTGTGATTGATCAGCTTGTAGATATCTTTGGGTAGACCTTGAAGGATGATGTTGGAAGCTCTGATGTCAGCATCATATCTCTTCTTCTCAGTCTTATTGAGATCATTGTAAGTCCTTGGTCTATCCATTCCTAGAGTGACACCTCCATCTTCACCAATTTCTATTTCATCTATGGTGGTGCCCATCTGGTATGGTCCTTCATCAATTGATTGAATAATGTTAACACCATTCTCTTTACCCAAGCAATACAATCGGATTCTCTTTGCCCAAGAGTCATAATTCGTCCTATCAAGCATAAGGGGCGGGTATCGGACCCATCAGCTTGAACATCGTCGGATACAGTACACATAATGTTCAAATATACGGGATTTTACAAATCTTTGATTTAAACCGTGAAACCGAATCTTTCGCGGGATTTTACAAAATCAAGAAGACACCGTGGCACAAGATTTAGGAAGCACAACGTTGTGTATGACTTTAAAAATGGTCTTCAAAAGTCAAAACGCAACCCCAAGTCGCAATCAAACTCAAACCGCGGAGCACAAACCTCAAGTCTCAAATCGCAGGTCTCAAATCGCAACTTGAACAAAATGCAAAGACTTCAAGTCGCAATATTCAAATCGCAGCTTGATCAAAACGCAGACATCTCAAACCGTAATTCTTCAAACCCCAAGTCTCAAAACGAAGCTCTCAAATCACAACTTGAACAAAACGCAAAGACTTCAAGTCGCAATACTTAAATCACAACTTGATCAAAACGTAGAGACCTCAAACCACAATTCTTCAGAACACAAAATAACAAACCGCAGTCTTGGTCAAATCGCAGAACAAAAAGACAAATCGCAAGTCACTATCGTGCAAGTACAAATGTCCCTTTCGTCCAGTTTTGTCTTTTTATCTTTTTTTGGCCAAAGGTCAAACCGCAACTTTGTCTTATTCTCAAACCACAATTGTCTTAATCTTAAATTACTCAAACCGCAACTAATAACTTGTCAAGTCGCAGCTTTGATTATGTCAACTCGCAACCAGGAACTATCAAACCGCAGTTTAGAATATGTCAACTCGCAACTTAGAACCCAATATCCAAACTCACGTTTACAATCAAAACATCCACAAACACGATGAAACAAGCTTTCCAAACACAAAACTAAGCTAATATAGTAATCCTAACCAAGAAAGTACAAACAACGAACGATTTTAACCACAACTAAAGATCAAACTAGTATATTTCTAACAAACCTATTCGAACCAAGCTAAAACCCAAGAACCAATCTTTAAAATTCGAGCTCACACAAGGTAGATGATCAAACCTGGCTCTAATACCAATTGTAAGAGATTGGTTATCATAAACACACAAATCACAAGTAGTATGAATCGAATAGTGTAAGAGTTAGAGAGAGAAAGTTAGAGAGTTGGGAACTTAGTGAGAGAAATAAAAGTCATATGATTAGAAGCTCCACCCTCTCCTTTGGTGGGAGATGGCTTATATAGTGTCTTACAAAACACCTCTGTCAATCTGTGGATCGCATGTACAGTGGGTAAAGACCCGTCCGTCCTCCACGATGTTACTTAACTAACTATTAAACGTTTAAGACTATGAACTTTCTAATACTAGCCAATACCTGAGATCACCGAGTCTTTAATCTTGGATTTACTAAATCCTAACATCATCCTACATTCAGATATTTCTATCATGCGATTACATGACTAATGTAAAGAAATAAATTTGATATTTTTGTCTTCGGTATTAAACATGAGACTTAATTCACATGTATATATTCTTGTCTTCTTACGAATATTGAATAAACATTTCAAAGCTTCACCACTTTTTAATGTGTGTTTTGGTGGTAGTATGTTTATGGCTTATTAGGTCAATTACTGGCAACCCAAATCAACTCATAACTGACAATCAACTCTATAAATCTACTTGCAAAATAACCATTTACTAGTACCATTTTGTAATATATGTCATGTATCCTATAATTTATATATGCTTGTTAAAATTTAGATCTTAACAATACCACTAGAATTTAGAAATTCGAATACTTGAATTATAAACATAATCCTTTACCAGTTTATTTTCACATTCCTAATTTATATTTCTTAGAAACTAAATTCAACTTACATTTGATCTAACTAGGCGAGTACCCGCGCCTAGCGGCAGCGGTTTCTAACGGCAGACAATTAACGAAATATGATATTGTGGTAAGTGTTTCGTATAACGTGAAAAGATCAAAATGTAATTGCAAACAGTAGTAACATGTGGTAATTCAACTCTAGCTAAAAATTTTAATATGTATCAAACGACATATAAAAATATTTAGTGAGACTGGAAAAAAAAACATTACATCAATTATGATATACTAACTAACAATGCACGTTACTCGTCACGTAAAACTTCTTGATAAATAACATTTGAGGTGTAGACTCCTCTTTGTATTTCCCACCTACAAACGGAAAAACCAAGAAAGAAAGTCAATTATGCTTTCATCAGCAAATTAATTTCAAAGTATCAATATTAAGAGTTCATTCTCATGATATTGTCACATGAACTTCATCGAGGCTATAAACCATATATTACTATATCAAAATAAAATTTGAATGTATAATGTGAGTCCCTAGAAATATTTAGGACATTTCACTTTTGTTGACTTTAAGATTCAAGAGGAAGAGCTTTGACTTATGTTGGATTTCTTTTTTAGTCAAAGACACACGTAAATAAGGTTAAATTTACTATTTATTAACATAGTGATACCCTTCATGAACCATCTTTGCATATCATAACAATTTTGCATAGAAAAACACCACTATGAGAGAATGAATGAAATAGTACAGTTTCCTATAGCTTTATTGAATGGCGCATGATTTTTTTTTAGAATTTTCATAAAAACTTCAGTCGGTTTGCAACAATAATCCAAATTCAATGATTCAATTATTCTTTATAGACAGAAAGTAATCTCACCATTTGATCCCCATGGAATCAAGCACCTAGAGCAGTGGGCCATGTCAAAAGCTTTAGACGGAAATGGCATTTCTATTGAGCCAAGAACACCAACAATCGCAGGTACACCCCTTTCAAGAGCAAACAGGACATGTGCTTCATGATTATCTCTAGGTGCAAATGACATAGTCACAACATTTCTCTTCCAAAGGTATGCACCCCAACTTGCAACCTATAAAAATATAAATAGAAAACAATTATTAGAAAATTACAATTTTAACTATCTTACGGAAAAATACTTTAAATAACTTTGGCAATAACTTTGCAACAAGAAGCAAAGGACGATCATCTAAGAAGTTAACCATTTATTAAGAAATATTTAAAAAATCAATATACCTCATAACAAGTATCCAAAGCAGTTCTTATGGTCCCATTATCAATCAGGATAATGGCAGCAAGTTGATCAATATAAGCATCGGGTCCTTGAGGAAACTGTGTCCCCCACCTGGGAACCTAAATACGTCACCCTCATACTGGATCCAATTTTGGATAGCCTTTTCAACTGTCAAGGCTTTATACGGTCTTAGCAAAAGGAACATAATCCCTACTCTTAGGCCATGAAAATGGGGTTACATAGCCTTTAGGGGCTGGAATCAGACACTTCAATTTTTGTTCCTGAGGAGGACAATGTCTTTCTCTATAAATCATATCATTTCTTGGGAAAGTCATTGCTCATTTTTATCAACTTCCATCATGTATTTCCCAGCTACACACGGAAAAACCAAGAAAGAAAGTCAATTAAGCTTTCATCAGCAACTTAATTTCAAAGTATCAATATTAAGAGTTCATTCTCATGACTGGCATACACGATCTCAACCGTTCCCTAAACAAAAAACAAATTTTCAGAGAAGGTACATACATTTACATCGATATGCAGCACAAGTACCCCATACATTAAAAAAGTACCTTTGATCTCCCGCTTATATCATAATGTATAGAATACTTCTTCAGATCACCAACTTCTGCAAAGAGCTCCTGCACAGATTGAATTTAGCCATCCATGTATAATCATCCAATTTATCTCACTCATACCGTAAATCTTGCAAATTAAATCTGATACATTTAACTCATACTTTCTCATAACTTCAATTTTCGTATCATTTAACTGATCTTTGCACACGAACTATTAATCAATTTATATAAAAAATAGGAACATGGACACATCGAACCGACCACCTGACCCGTCCTGAAGCCACAATTTGAATGTACAGTATCAATAGTTTCACTTGCTTAATTGTACAACTTAAGGTTAATAAAGACATCCGTACTGTCTTGATGTTGTTCTGTCACTTCGTAAATGTCTTAATACATATTCCTTTCTTTCTTAGGTTATTATTTTCTTTGGTTAGTAGTACAACTCTCTATATTAGAGAATTGTGAATCTGTGGCAATGGCAGTTTGTCCCCTAAGATTATGTATAGCTCTTTATATACCTTCAACAAACATTGCTTTTTAAGATTCACTTATCCTTCCAACAAAGCTTTGAACCATTGTCTCATTAACTTATTTCACCTTTTAACTAACTTAAGGGTGTCTAACTAAACTTATTTTTTGGCTTGAGCTTATTATACATAAGCTATGGCATATAATTAATAAGCGTATAAGATTTTGCTATGCGTTTAAATTAGCTCATTTAAAAAAAACAAATGTGAAATAAGAGCTTATCAAAATCCCCTAAACATGCTCATAAGCCTAAACAAAAAAGTTAATCCAAACACTAAAATAAGCTTAATTTTTGCTAGAAGCTAGTACGCCAAAAATACACTAAAAAAACAGACCGCCAAAAAGCAAAAAGCTTTCAACATTCACTCAATTACATCAACCAAACCATTACATCTAAATTTTACATGTCAAGCATGTAAACAAACTAAAAAACTACCTTAATATCCTCATTCGAAACTTCGTAAGATGTCAGCGACGGCAGCGACTGTTCTACAAAAAAATGTGAAGAATGTTATAACTCAAATCTTTATATTAAAATTACAGATTAAATAAAATATAAAATAAATAAAAAAATAACCTTCAATACTTCAAAATATATAGATCGTAAAAAAACCTTCAAAACATGAAGAATTAAAAAAAGTCTTCAAAAAGAAAACATCAAAACTTGAAAAACCTCAAGAAATGTAGGGTGGTGGTGGGTCTCGGTCATGTGGTTTTTGGCGAGACAGCCGCGACAACAATTAATTACGGCGGTAGCAGATATTTCCGGCGACCACAACGGCGGCATAAACTATTTCCGGTGGCTATGGAGAGCCGAAACAACTAATAACAACAAAAACCCAGCCCCGACTACCTGAAACTACCTAAACCATCGAAAGATGGTGGCAATTTCGGCAGATGGTGGCTGAGATAAGGTTATGATGGCGGCGGCGGCTGTTGGTTTAGTGAGAGAGATGTGTGATGTGTTTTAGGTTAGTGAGAGAGATGAAAGAGATGTGGTTTTTTTTTAGGTTACAGAATGAATATACGGTGTTTGTTGATTTGTGTGTTTGTTTTTTTCTCTTTTGTTGATTTGTGTGTTTGTTTTTTTCTCTCTCATTTGACCATTTTCATTTTTCACTTTTTCAACTTTGACTGTTTTTCTATTATATGTATTATAGATAATAGATTATAGATAATAGTCCGCTCGCAATGTCGAGTCAGAACCAAGGTAAAAATAAATAAATAAATAAATATAAAATAGTATGCAAAGCCAAACATTTTTCTTCTTACCGTCAAATTAAGAGTTAATAGCATTTAATAGCAACAAACTTTCTCAAATGTTTACATATCAGTAATATAATGTACCCAATAATATATCATGAGACTCATCAAACTCTTAAATTTAAGTTCAATATCATACGTTCTAGAGTCATCTCTTTGCATTGTTTGTCCTTTTTGAGTCAATTACAAACGACCGTTAGCCAAAAGTACTACCGATGCAAAGAGATGACTATAAAATACAAAATATTGAACTAAAATTTGAAAGTTTGATAGGTATTCTGATATTTTATTAGATACCTTAATGATAAGTAAACATTTGAGAAAGTTAGTTGCTATTAGATGTCATTAACTTTTAAATTAATTGATAAAGCTTGTATTAGGTTGATTTCACGTACTGATAAGAAGAAAAGTCATCTTACATAGATTTATTAGGGAAGGAAATCAAACTACTAAATTATTAAAGAGGGGTAAATTAGGAACACAAAATGAATATTGGTTTAAACTCTAAACTCAAAACATGTGTAACCAATCAAAATTGTAGGTTTAAAATAACTATCATTTTTCTTATTAAAAAGTCACCAGTTGAGCCATGCAATGACTATTTTTGCAGTTTCTCAAAAATCTATTTGCATGTGAATAACTAAAAACCAAAACCGAAACCCTAACGGTAAATTATCGTTCTAATATGATGTCTGAAGGTTCGAAAATGAAGGATGTTGCTGATGAGCGTAAAAGGAAATTTGACGAAGCTGGCAATGTTGTTAAAGATGATGATGATAAGAAGAAGAAGGAGGATGAAATTATCAAAGAATATGATGAGAAGAAGAAGGATGTTGCCGCTGCTAATGGTGAAAAGCCACAACAAAAGAAATCTTATAAAAAATTTGGCCAACATCGCTGGTCTGATGCAAATAGGGCAAGAGATTTATGGTTTGATATGTGCACTAGAAAAGGCAAAAATTTCACTAGTTACATAATCAAAGACCCAGTTCAAGATTATCCGAATATGAATGTTACTGAAATAGACATGGGTCGCTTATGGAGGAAGGCTCAAGCGGCTAAAGGCTTGTCCACCGAACCTGGAACAATCGTAACATCAACTTTAGCTAATCCATGAAGCAAAGCTTGCTAGTATTAATTTTCTGTCTCATCCATCTCTCTTAAGTTGAACCACCTCAATGACTTGTCTTGTAATAACAGATCGATATATTTGCCAAATTATTTTTTTGTTGTTACTATTTAATTTATGTTGTTTATTACTCAGCGCGACTTGTTGGTTTGCACATTATTATGCCAATAATTTGCCTTGTAACTGAAACACACATGATCACTAGCTTAATTACCTCTTCCTCACACTTCACTTATACTAATTGGCACTTATTACAGCAACAACCTCGGGCATGTTTGGCACGCGAGCTTACGAGAGCTTATCGAAGCATGAGCTTATTTTTCTTTCAAAAGTACGCTAACCTTAAAAATAAGTCCCGTTTGATTGACATAACTTGAAAGAGCATGTAAAAAGAATAAGTTACTAAATGGAACGTATGTATTGTACTAGGTTTGTTGTGTCGGAAGCTAACGGTGTAAAGTTGGTTGAGAGCAACGATAACTAGGAACGGGGGTGGTTGTGGGGAGATCGTCGATGCTTAAGCATCGACTAGTGACTGCCTCGACTATTAAGGATGGTAAGGTGTACATTAATCATGCAATTGGAATGAGGGGTAAAGTTAAAATAAATACACAAATTTTCGTAAAAAAGATAAAAAGAAATTTTTTAAAAAAAAGTTCTCAAAAAATTTCAAAAATATTCCACAACATCGGGTATGTTAGTGCATAAAAATTGTTTTGAAGGAAGTTTTCTAAAGTTGAGAGTTTTTCCGAAAAAAATTATGAATAAAAACGTTTGTGTATTTTATCTTTTTTTGTGCATCAAAAATTTAATTTTTGACCCAACTTCCTTTGATTTTCTGCATCAAAATTTGCTTGACCATCGCACTATAACAAGTTAAAAATTTTGTGAGTCAAATCTTTTTGTGCATCAAATTTTATTTATTTATTTAACTACTCAATGGTTGCCTAGTGGCAAAAGTGATTGTGACTATTACTATAAAATGTGTGATGTCTCAAGTTTAATTTCTGCTTGGTGAAATGGGTTCAAACCCAGTGGATTAGTCGGCTAAAATGTCAGAAACCATGATCACCAAAAAAATATCGTTTTTTGTGCATTAAAAAAATGTTTAAAAACAAAAAAATTAGAAAAACTTTCTTCACGACTTTTTTATGCACCAAAATACCCGATCTTGTGGAATTTTTCAAAAAAATTTTTTAACTTTTTTTTCATTTTTATTCTTTTTATGAATGGTTTGATCTCTTTCCTTATAACGGGGTTCCCTAAAAGAAAACGTATACTTGTTGAAGCTAATTTTACATAGTTCAATTGATTTAAATAAACATCAAGTGTCAAACCCAGAATCACATCAAATATAGTAACGGTTTCTTTATTCTTCATGCTTTATATGTAGGGTTTTAATTTGCTAATGATAGGACACGTGTTAACGTATAGTTAATGCACTGAAACTTTGCTTACCAAACCGTGACCAAAAAACTTATCGTATGAGAAACACTCTCACCTTTTAAAAGACTAATTAACTATCAAATTTAAAAGATAATCTCATTAAGTTAAACATGGATTATATTATGAGTTATCCAATGGCTGAAGATGTGGTTTCCTAAAGGTATACTACTACGTTAGATAATTACACTGTACAAATCCCTATATATACAATAATATTCAATCTTCTTCATAGACGACGAATAACAAAAAGGTTTCGGTTTCTTTTTGTTAACAGGCGAACATGCCTGCTTATAATGGATACCCTTTCCGATCCACCTCACGATCTTGTCTACCTCCCTAATGTTGAAAATCTCAAGCCTATTGATGGAACAACTGACATGCCTGTTCGTTTTTATACATGTAGCCTTGGGAAAATTGATGATCCAGAGAAATATGTTGAGTTGAGGCGAGAACTCGATCCTCTCCCATATCCATTAATATGGTATGTTCATAACCACCAAGTAGTTATTGTTAACGGTTTGATCTTGCCGCCACCGATCCTACAATGGATTGCCAGGAGTACTCCCGAATGAGTTTAAATTTCGATTTTCTCCTTATGATGAGCTCTATCCCTATAGGTCTCCCAATCGGGATCTAAACCCCCGTTGCTACATGACTAAAGAAGAATCACTCGGCCATGCACTGAAGATGTTGATCGCCACCAAGAGTAAGATCATATCCAATGATTTAGAATACTGGCTAACCAATGTCACTTGGTATAGTAAGAAGGAAGGTGAAGAAGTTTGCGCCATATGTCTAAAGGATTTCAAATTAAAAGATGATTTAAGAGTGCTTAATTGTGAACATTATTATCACGTGAGTTGCATCAAGGAATGGCTGACATGGAAAAATCAATGCCCTCTTTGTAGAAAACCAGGCTATATCCTCTGGGAGTGGTGTAGCTACATGGAGGCCTTGGTAGGCCATGTCCCATTCAGTAAGGACGACTATCATTTGTACTGGGCTCCGCTCAAAAAATTTGGTATGCTGATTGATTATATATATCTACATACTTGCTAGTCATTATCTACTTTTCTTTTCTTTGTATGGTGGATGATTAATTTTCGTGAATCAATAAGCCTTTTTAGTTACATATTTTGCTTGTGTCTAATAGCCATAGTTGTAGTTTCGCCAGATTTAGGTTATTGCCATGCATGCTTTTGCATGTTCGCTATACCCTCTTTTATTCTTTTTATACATCCGATTGTGGAAGATGAGGTTCCCAGCAAAAAAAGTCTGAGGTTCTCGGAAAGCATCCTCTCTACCTTCGGTACGACTTGTTGGAGTTTAGCATATTAACACATTAATATAAATACAAAATTACAAGTATGCATTAGATTAAAGATCACATAGTGCAAGTAATTAACCTAATCTAATTACCTTGTTTACCTTTGATTGTATGTCGGATCAGATCGAGAACCTGGTACTAATTTCCCAAATTGGTAATCGACCAAAAACCCCAATTAGGGTTTGTGTTTGGATCGATGGGTTAAACCACCAAGAATCAAAGATTGATTCCTCTACATTCTCATACACACGTTTTACTAACGATTCAATGTTTGATCGGTTTCAAGAAGAGGGAGAGAGAAGAGAAAATTTGTCTAGCTTAGGGTTTCCAAATGATACAAAATAATGAACCTAAAGGTTTATTATCTAGGTTTATTAAACTCTCGGAACAAGCTATCCAAATTCTACACAAAAACCCCTAAGGGGCCGGCCACTATGAGGAGGGGGGATTCTAGATCCTTCCCTTCCTAGATTTACAATCGAGTCCCTTTATTTATTGTTTAACGAGCGTTAGTTAACTATTGTTAAGTAACTAACTTAATTAACAGTTGTTAAGTACTTTTCATGAAAAAATAATTAATATACTACTCTAATATATTAATTATATTAATTAAATGCAAATGTAACGCGCACGATCTCTTAGGCTCAAGTACTTTTCACTTTTCAGTACATACGTTTAATAAATATATTCACATATTATTAATTCATAGACTTTTTAATGTTATAAATTTATTTTCACTATGATCAAAATATGTTATAATTTTATAAATTTTCCACATCACACATGCATTAATTATATTGAGTTTCTGAATAAGTTCAAAATTTAAGACATTTTCATGACACATAGATATGAAATGAATTTTCACTATCATTGAAATAGAATAAAAACCTTTTGAAGTATTTGAAACATTAATAACTATGCTAATATTCAAAACTTTAAACAATATAATCTTACTTACATCTATCGGATTGTGAAGACTGTTTTTATACATGTTGATGATGTATAATATAAAAACTTCAATGGCGTAACAAGTCATTAGTTTTTTGGAAAAAAGCTATACATGCTTAACATACTTTCCAAAAAACTCATTATGATTTCTCTACTAATTTTAATGTCATTTTACTTTATTATGTTCTATCAAATTTTATTGTGCTACTATTTTTGCCTCGTTTTTATTTTTTATGCCATGTGTATAAACAAAATGCTTATGTGTTATTAATGAGATGACATTATTAATGAGATGGCATTATAAGTAGTTGACATAAACTCTTACACTTATCATTTCCCGCTCAATAAAAACACTCACAAAACCCTAATTTTCATATGATGTAAATCTGTCAAAATTGGCTTCGATTACTTAAAGGTATGTTAATATAAACATGTATTTATCATTTTATGGTTGTTAATTTGTCTTGTAAATGCTCAATTTTAAACCCTAATTTCTATCTCGAAACCTTAATTTTGCGATTTGGTGAAAGATGACTAATTTCACCATCAACCTTTATTATGATGGTTTTTCGTGAGTAACCCACTTGAAGATCCGGAAGGGGATCATCGTGTAGTTGAAGACATTGCTTTTGAAGGGCTAATATTTAATGAGTTTTTTAAATTTATGCGCACACTAGTTCGTCTTACACCTCAGTCCTTTTACTACATTAAAACTGGTGTCCCAATAAATATAGGTTTGAAAGAGCTTAAAACAGATGAACATTTAAATGAGTTTGTTAAGGCAACCTTTGAAAATGATTGTAAGATGGACATATATACTGAGAATAGTGGTTATAATGTTATGGAAATGGTCAAAGATGATAATTTGTGCATCCGAGATAATGATAGTGACTTCTCCGATAATGACAATCAAAAACCTAGATGATGTTAAGGAAGTTGTGGATTTTCAAGCAGAGGTGAGGAAAATGTCAAAATACCAAAAATTTCTCTTGATGATCCTTGGTTGAATAAATTAGTTGGGAATGGTAAATTCATTAGTTATATGGATGATCCAATACCTAATTTAAATAGTAGGTATATGCTAGAGATTGATGACCCTGAGGATGATATAATAAAGAATAAGTATAAGGCCAAAAAGGGTGTTCAATATCATGCTTTTGACCCACAGACCACTTGGAATGAATGTAAACCTTTTTTAGGTATGAGGTTTGAGTCTCCCACTCAACTTAAGAAATGCTTAGCAAATTATGGTGTTGCAAGTGGATACCAGCTTTGGTACATGCAAAATGACATCCATAAATTGCTTGTGTATTGTGGTATGGATGTAAGTCTAGGTAAATATGCTGGTAAAAGGGGAAAATAAAGACTGAGAATGAGGCTGAGAGTAGTAAAGTTACAAAGAAGAATGTGACTAAGGTTGAGAGTAGTAATGTTACTAAGTCAGAACCTAGTAATATTAGCAAGGCAACCAAGAGAGATGGGCCAAAAGAAAAGGAAGAGAAAGAAAGGATTGGAAACCGGGGATTGCACATTCGGACTATGGGCTAGTTGGATGAGTACCGAGAAGTCTTTCCAAATTAAGACTTTGTATCTTGATCATAAATGTTGTAGAAATTATAACTTGGGTTCTCTGGTGACTTATAAGTGGATAGCTCATCATTATGCAAGGAGATAATAGACAATCCATGGTTAACTTACAAGTTTATGCAAAATTCAATCATGGAGAAATTTAAGATAGATGTCGGTCTAGGACAATGTAAAGAGCAAAACAGTGTGGCTTGTTTGATCATGAAGGAGGTCTAGTTGAACACTACATGGGTTGTGGGAATATAGACAAGCAATACTAGACTCTAAGGTGCCACTTGCCACTTGGATTTAGAAGAAAAGATGATGGTCTCATGTACTTTAAAAGAATGTATGTTTGTTTCTTGGGTCTAAAGGCGGGTTGGAAAGAAGGATGTAGGAGAGTAATTGGTTTGGATGGGTGTTTCTTAACCCATACCGTAAAGGCGATTATTTACAAACAATGGCCAAAGATGCTAACAATCAAATGTTTCGATAGCATGGGTTGTTGGTGGTGTAGAAAACAAAAATAACTGGTGCTGGTTCCTTTCTTTGTTGCATGATGATTTAGATTTTGGTTCTGGAAGTGGTATAACTATCATATCTGATGCACATAAGGTCAGCATATTTACACATATTTTTATTAACTTTTGAAGCATGTTCTTGAAATAAATATCATATCTGATGCACTAATGTTTACAAGGATTAATAGAAGCTGTAAGCACTTGGTTACCTGATTCAGAACATATGCAATGCACTAGGCATATCTATGCTAATTTTAAGAAGAACTGGATTGGACTTCAATACAAAAGACTCTTCTGGTCAGCAGCTTCTTGTACAATCAAAGAATAGTTTATGCAGATTATGGAGCAGATAAAGATGTTGGATGAGGTTGCTCATAATTGGTTAGTTGAAAGGAACCCAAATACTTGGTGCAAGGCTTTTTTTGAAATGGACAGAGGAACTGCAGCCTTTGAAAATGACATATCATAATCTTTCAATGCAAGGATTTTAAGTGCAAGAGGGAAACCTATAATCACCATGCTAGAGGACATCAGGATTTACCTCATGCAAAGGGTACGGTCCATGAACAAAAAAGCTATGCAATTGGAAGATACAATAACTCCAAGTGTGAGGAGGCATCTGTAACACATGAAAGATACCCAAAGGTATGTTTTTAGCACTTTGATTTTTTTGTACATTATTAATGGTTCTTGTACTTATATAGAATTTTTATTCATTTTATAGATTTTGGACAGTTTATGCTAGTGGTTTTAGAGAGGTTGAGGTTAGGAAGGGAGATGAGGCATACTGTGTAAATTTGCATACAAAGAAATGTGTTTGTAGAATGTGGAATTGAGTGGGATACAATGTGTGCATGCTATGGCAACTTATCGCATATGAAAATGGAACTAGAGTTAGGTGTTAGTGACTCTCAAAGTAAATGGTTTGAGGCTTACCAATATTCTATTATACATTCTTGGCTCTAAGTATTGGAAGCCTTCTAACTTGCCTAAACCATTACCACCAGTTGAGAAAAAAGTGCCTGGTAGGCCAAGAAAAAGAAGGATAAGACACCCCACTGAGAATGATCATGAAATAAGCAAAGTAGGGAGGATAACGCACTGTCACAAGTGTTGGCAGGCTGGTCACAACAAGAAAACCTGCACTAATCTAGCAAGACCAAAACCTGATAACTTCTATGGAGAGTCTTCTAACACAGGAAATCAGGAACAAGAATCAAACCAAGACAACACAAATGCTCAACCTGAAAACTTTACTGAACAGATGCCTTCTTACACTTTTGACCCTGTTTTACCAAAGCACCACCCAACACCAAAACATGGTAACAAAGGAAAGAGGGGAGTACTTCAGGTAACAAGAAAGAATATGAGAAATCAAGGTTTGCAGGTTCAACAAGCAATAAAGAGTGTTATATCTCTCCAGAGGTAACTTAAATTAAATTTGTTAAGTATATTTGTAATTTTATTGAAACAGTTAATTTGTTAACCCATGTTGTATTTGTTGTATTTAATTCAAATAGGAACATGCATACAATATGGATCTACAAGCTTTAATGGAGCAAGAGAATGTTGACATGAATGATGAGAAAGAACATGGAAAATTAAGGCAAGTATCTGAGTTATATACTTCTGTAGCAGAAGCAGTTCCACCAGTCAACACAGTTGCAGATCAAGTTCCAATTATTCCTACCCAAAACAGTCAAGTTACAGACCAAGTTCCACATCAAGTTTTAGTTGCAGAAAATCCAAATAACAAGGGAAAACAACTTGCAGTCATACCTGATGCACCAGAAGATGGACAGAAGTACAAAGGTAAAAAATGGGTAGAAAACCAAAAGCTGAAACACCATCCTATGGAAGAATCTACCACAAGAACAGAGGTAGATCTGAGAGAATTGCCAACCAGTACAAGAAATTTAAATTTGATGAGTTTGGCACTGGTTCAACACCAGACAAGGCATTCTCTTTTATTAATGCTTTTAGTTTTAGGTTAATATGAATGATTCTGCTGTAACTTAAGTAGTATTTGAAACCTTTGCTTTTGTAATAGGATGTGATAAGGTTTATGTGGATGGGTGTGCCTTAGCTAAATAGGTACATATTTTGTAAACAATGCATTTGGACATATCCCTTACTTTATCCTTATTAATGCATAATCTTTCCATTATTCAATGCATTGGTATGTCTTTCCTTTATTTACTCCTTTATTCATTGCTTTCTGTCATTGTTTATTTAATGCATTGGTCTCTCTTTCCTTTGACACCTTTTGACCCATTTTAGTTTGATCAATGCATTGGTCTGTCTTCCTTATTGCATTTTTTTTAACACATTTTGACCCATGTTAGTGGAGACCACTTTCATCCATGTTAGTGGAGACCACATTGAAATCATTACAACAAGATACCAAGTGCAAATACAAACTGCACTTTCATTTTTAACACAATTTGACCCATGTTAGATGTCTGCAAATACCAACTGCAAATACAAACTACAAATACAAACTACAAACTGCACTTTCATTGCAACAAGATAGATTACACCATCAACCATGTTCTTACAAAACACAAAATACTGCAGTTCATCTAAACACATAACCTAGGAATAGACTTTTTCCATTACAACCTAAGAACTACTAGTCTAAAACATTACATGAAACACAAACAAGATAACCAAGTTTTTTTCTTGCTTTTGATAAGTTCCAACTTCAAGTTTTGTATTTGCAACTCCATGTCATTCTGATAAACTTCAAATTCATGTTCCAAACTCTCAAGTTGATCCTGAACATTTATTTGATCAGCATAATTTGCCCTTTCATCAGGATGCAAACTTTGGTAAAGCTCAAACAACTGAGCTTTGTACCATGAATTGTTTAACTCTGGATCAATCCAATAAAAGGCATTGCAATTCCTTTGACCAGGGATCTGGAAAAATTAAAACCCTAATTAACAAAACTTAAGAACCCTAATTTGGGGAAAAGTTAATTATTTCATAAGACATCAAAACTTACGTTTGAAAAACGACAATTAAGAAATCTTCGACCTGGATTATTGGGAGTCCAAGCAGTTCATCTGGCAAGTGGTTTTTTGCAGTTACAGTGAGTGGGTAGCACACGACGTTTGTGAAGAGATGTTGACATTGTGATGGTATTTGATATGGATTTGGATTATTGTGATGGTATTTGATAGGGATTTGGATTATTGTGACGGTTTTTTAGAATTAGAGTTTTGTTTTGGGGAAAAGGGGATCAGTGTTATGGGTTTAATAGGGGATTTGGGTACACGCTGGAAATCCATATGGGATAATAAGGGACACACTGGAAATCCACGTCACAGATAACCAATTAAAATGAAAATGGTTATGTATAATGACAATAATTGAAGTAAATAGAGCATAAAGAGTTTTTGGAAAAGTCGTTAAATATTTATAGCTTTTTCCTAGTTTTTTTTTAGAAGGATTCGCTATTGAACCATCTATTAAAACACCTCGTTCTTTGCTAATTTCTCATTCACACGTGGAATTTTTTTTAATTAAAACAAGTTAATTTTTTTTTAAAATATACATATTTGGGAGGGATGAAGACATTTTTAGTGACTCTTTGAGTAACAAATTAATCCGGGTTTTAGTAACACTTTACCAAACATGCACGTGGTAAACCCCCTTGCTACATGACTAAAGAAGAATCACTTGACCATGCATTGAAGATGTTGATCGCCAAGAGTGAGATCATATCCAATGATTTAGAATCTTGGCTATCAATATCACTTGGTATAGTAAGAAAGAAGGTGAAGAAGTTTGCGCCATACGTCTAAAGGATTTCAAATTAAAGAGGTGTTAAGCGAGCTTACATGTAAATATTACTATCACGGAGTTGTATTAAGGAATGGCTAACATGGAAAAATCGGTGTCCTCTTTGTAGAAAACCAGGCTATATCCTCGGAGAGTGGTGTACCTACAAGGACGCTTTGGTGGGGCATGATCTCCCAATAACCAGGCTATATCCTCCGGAAGTGGCCTAGCTACAAGGAGGCCTTGGTATGCCATGACCCATTCAATAACGACTATTATAGCGAAAACATAATGAGTTTGAGTAACTTTAAAAAAAAGTGATGAATAATATCAAACTAATTCATATAAAAACAATTGAAAGTGGCGTGATTTTGCGTCGCGGTAGTCAATAATGTTATGGGGTTATGGTCAATTAGTTGATAGTGGTCCGTAGTCACAAGTAAGTAGAAACATTTCTTTATGAAATATATATATGTAATAATCAACACCTCGTAATAAGTAAATAAAATATATTTTTGAACGTGTTTGTATCATTAATATTGTTTATTATACTTGTCTCATATAGATAAAATATATAAAAGAGAGCAGATAATGTTTACATCTTGTAAAGTATATATTTATGAAAATGTTTTTATCATTAATATTGTTTATAACACTTGTCCCACATAGATAGAAGATATAAATAAAAGAATGTTTATAATGTAAAAAAACTTACATTTTCAAGCAATCATTTAGAGTTATCCATTAAAAGTATAATAATTAATATTCTAATATATTAATCATTGAATTAGCACTTAACACTTTGCACATTTGCATCATTTGTCTTAAAAAATTGTCCCGATTATTACAAAAATCCATTTTTTACTTTTGTGGTTAAGTTTATTTAAAATAATTCAAAATTTATTTAGATTGGTTCTCGAAACACTCTTACGATATAATAATAGTTTTGGAACTTTATAGTTTTGCATGCATTTTAAATCATATTCATTTATATGTGCATTTTTGCATTAAAACTAAGGAAGAGATCTAGTGAGAAGAGAAAATAAAATGAGAAGAGTGAGAAATATTCTTGGCCACACATTTCAAATTAAAAAAAAAAATTAAGAGGAGATGCATATATTTTTGTGGGTGCATCTAAAATGTCTTGATTGTGGTTTCTTCTCATCCTTCTCATTGTAATTTTATTTTCATTTGATCCTTACTCTTAAAACTATACTAATTCAAAAGAAATAATAAATGAAGTATTAAAATGTTGTGAAAGATAAATTAGTAAAAGCTATGTATTGTGTACATTATGCATTGAAAGTTGTAATGCTTAAAAAACACATTAATGACATCTTAAAAAAAATTTAGGAGAGAGGGTGCTAAATACTTTATAAGTTGTATAGATATGTGTAATATGTATAAAAATCAAATAAATTATCACTTGTGAATTTACATCTTTGCATCATTTGTCTTCAAAAAATTGTCTCGATTTTTACAAAAAACCGTTTTTTACTTTTGTGGTTAATTTTATTTAGAGTAAACTGCAAAAATCATCCATGTGGTTTGTGTATTTTCGCAAGAATCATCCCTAACTCAAACCTTTAGTATTAAACATCCCCAAGTACACAAACCTTTGGCATTAATCATCCCTAAGCACTAACGTCGTTAGTTTTACCCGTTAAGTATTAAATAATATTTTCCCGTTAGTCCCTCCGTTAATATTTTTTGCACCGTTAGTCCTCATTTTACGTTTTCGTTCGTTTTTTAAGTTTTTGTCCGTTTTTACTCGTTTTCGTCTGTTTTTATATGTTTCGTCCGCTTTTTATCCGATTTTATTTGTTTTTTATATGTATTCGTCAATTTCTTTTTACGTTTTTTACGTTTTCGTCCGTTTTTATACGTATTCGTCCGTTTTTTTACGTTTTTTACATTCTCGTCCGTTTTTACGTTTTCGCCTGTTTTTTACGTTTTCGTAGGATTTTTTACGTTTTTTCGTTTTCTTGGTTTTCGTTCGTTTTTATATGTTTCGTCAGCTTTTTATTCGTTTTTTTACGTTGTCGTCCGTTTTTTGCGTTTTCGTCCCTTTATATACATTTTTGTCTGTTTTTTACGTTTTTGTTCATTTTTTACCTTCTCATCCGTTTTTTTTACGTTTTCGTACGTTTTTTTTACTTTTTTGTCTGTTTTTTACGTTCTCGTCCGTTTTTTTATGTTTTCGTCTGTTTTTTTACGTTTTGTCCGTTTTTATATGTTTCGTCCGCTTATTATCTGTTTCCGTCCGTTTTTTATAAGTATTCGTCCTTTTGTTTTATGTTTTTTACGTTCTCGTCCATTTTTTTTTACGTTTACGTCCGTATTTTTATGTTTTCGTCTGTTTTTTACATTTTTGTCCTTTTATTCGTTTTTTCGTTTTTTACTCGTTTTCTTCCGTTTTATATGTTTCGTCCGCTTTTATCCGTTTTTATATGTTTAACGTTTTAAACGTTTCGTTTATATGTAAAACGTAAAAACGGACAAAACGACGAATACATATAAAAAAGATGAAAAGCGGTCGAAACATTTTAAAACGGACGAAACAAGTAAAACGGGCAAAACTTAATAGAAGGATAAAACGTAAAATATGGACGAAACATAAAAAACGGACGAAAATATAAAAATTGGACAAAACGTAAAAAGCGGACGAGCTTAAAACTTAAAAAGCGGACGAATACATATAAAAACGGACGAAAACAGATAAAAGCGGACGAAACATATAAAACGGATGAAAACATAAAAACGGACAAACGTAAAAAACATATGAAAACGTAAAAACGGAAGAGAACGTAAAAGCGGACGAACGTAAAAAGCGGACGAGCGTAAAACATTAAAAATGGACGAAACGTAAAACGGACGAACGTAAAAACGGAAAAAATCGGACGAATACATATAAAAGCGGACAAAAACGGATACAAAAGCGGACGAAACATATAAAAACGGACGAAAACATAAAATGAGGACTAACGGTGCAAAAAATATTAGCGGAGGGACTAACGGGCAAATATTATTTAACAATTAACGGGTAAAACTAACGACGTTAGTGCTCAGGGTTAATTAATGCCAAAGGTTTGTGGACTTGGGGATGTTTAATGCTAAAGGTTTGAGATAGGGATGATTCTTGCGAAAATACATAAACCATAAGGATGATTTTTGCAGTTTACTCTTTTAATTAAAATAATTCAAAATTTATTTAGATTGATTCTCGAAACACTCTTACGATATAATAATAGTATTGGAACTTTGTAATTTTGCATGTATTTTAAAATCATATTCATTTATATATGCATTTTTGCATTAAAACTATACTAATTGAAAAATAAATAATAAATGAAGCATTAAAATGTTGTGGAACATAAATTAGTAAAAGCTATGTATTGTGTACATTATGCATTAAAAGTTTTAGGCGAGAGGATGCTAAAATTGTAATGCTTAAAAACACATTAATGAAATCTTACCCAAAAAAGTTTTAGGCGAGAGGATGCTAAATATTTATAAGTAGTATAGACTAAATGGGCAACATGTGTAACTAAAATGTAATATGTATAAAAATCAAATAAATTATCACTTGTGAATTTACATCTTTGCATCATTTGTCTTCAAAAAATTGTCCCGATTATTACAAAAATCCGTTTTTTACTTTTGTGGTTAATTTTATTTAAAATAATTCAAAATTTATTTAGATTGGTTCTCGAAACACTCTTACGATATAATAATAGTTTTGGAACTTTATAGTTTTGCATTTTAAATCATATTCATTTATATGTGCATTTTTGTACTAAAACTATACTAATTCAAAAAGAAATAATAAATGAAGCCTTAAAATGTTGTGGAAGATAAATTAGTAAAAGCTATGTATTGTGTACATTATGCATTAAAAGTTGTAATGCCTAAAAACACATTAATGACATCTTAAAAATTTTAGAGAGAGGTTGCTAAATGCTTTATAAGTAGTATAGATGTGTATAATATGTATAAAATCAAATAAATTATCACTTTTGAATTTACATCTTTGCATCATTTGTCTTCAAACAATGGTCATAATTTTAACAAACAACCGCTTTTTACTTTTGTGGTTAATTTTATTTAAAATAAATCA
This sequence comes from Chrysanthemum lavandulifolium, assembly GCA_022545495.1. Classification (NCBI taxonomy): domain Eukaryota; kingdom Viridiplantae; phylum Streptophyta; class Magnoliopsida; order Asterales; family Asteraceae; genus Chrysanthemum; species Chrysanthemum lavandulifolium. The sequence goes on from CM040241.1 coordinate 285,291,056, forward strand.
AAATTTATTTAAATTGGTTCTCGAAACACTCTTACGATATAATAATAGTTTTGGAACTTTCTGTTGGGTTCAGTAAATACCCAAACCCCTTAATCTAGCATTTGAATAGAAAATAGCCCAAGTGTTTAGTCCGTTAAACACTAACAGGTCACTGAGTGCATAGTCTCTCAGTGAATCATCTTAAGGATACTCAGTACGAGGCGAAGTAGAAGTCTCTCCACTCAATATGGCGGAACTTATGGGTGAAGATCGAGTCAAGAAGAAGATGGTGGATTCGGTGAGTGATGACAATAACTCTTTGAATCCCTAAGACTCTCTCCAACTACTTACATCAAGACAAATCAAGTAGAAGACTCAAGGATGTAAAGATCGAAGAAAGAGCGGGACAAGGCGGAGAAGTTTGAATCGACAAGGCGAAGTCCTTATCAACCAAAGTCAACTTTCCACGAATGGCAAAGATCGGGCTCGGTGTCATCACCGAACTTAGGAAAGTAGTCTTGTCTCTTACCTAGAATAGTCTTTATGTGAGACAAAATACATCAGTATTTTGTCTTACGATGATGTCGGTTGTCACTTAGGAAAGAGTCAAAATCATACATGTATAAATAGCATAAGAGATGGAGTGAAAAGGTTAAGCTTGTGAATTGTAAAACACACATACATGAGCCATCTTTTCACTCCTCCAAATACAACTTAGTTCACGAGATAGCTCGGTGAGCTCTAAGAGTTGTGCTCGGACTTAGCCCGAGCTTAGAGGAGTCACCAAACTTTGTCATTTCAATCCCAAGTACTATTCCAAGTACTTGGGTAACGTATTCTTGTTGATTTATTTCTAATAAGAATATGATGTTGAAAATTACTTTGTGTGTTTTACTTATGTTAATTTCAGTCATAGTTCACTATTAACTTGTTTTATATACTTAAAATGTTTTAAACGATAGTGAACGGGGAACTGTAGGATCGTAATATTTATTGTGTTGATGATTCGGGTGGTCTTGGATGATCAAAATACATGTTTAACATTTTAGAGAGAGAAAGTAGAGAGAGAGGGTGTTCTTGCTAGAGGTTTACACAAAGGAAATGTTAGATTGAAAATGAGCACCACCCTTCCATGGATGGAAGGGGTATTTATAGTTCTGATACACCGACCTCCTATCGGCTCGTGGATCGGTATCTGATGGGTAAAGACCCGTCCTTCCTCCACGGTGTTACGCTACGCTAAACTAAACTAATAACTAACTAATAAACCGATAAATAACGTAAATACCGACACGTCTACGAGCTAACATATGCTAGACCTTAATTGGGGTGACCATTTGTTAGCCTCGCTTTTCTAAAGATAACGTCACATACGTGAAATGGACTAGATCGTTGTATACTTTGCCCTTAGGGACTAGTATCGTGTAAGTGGCAAAGATAGAGTTTATAAATACCCTCATGACTCTCCATGAGGGTGAGGAAGCATTTGGTGTATTGTATTGTTTTCTTTTATTCAAGTTTCCATTGTTTTCTCCTCCCTCTCTCTAGTTTCTCTCACTAAAAAGAATGAAGATCTTCATCTTCTTCCACCAACCTAGACCTCCAAACCACATAAATCATATGTTTTTCGATCATGACAAGTGGTATAACGAGCCAAGGTTATCTTTTGATGATTTATGTTGGTTTTGTACATGAGTTGAGGCTGTTTTAACCATTTTTTTTTGTCGGAAAATTTTTTTCTCCTATTATTTTGGTTACCGTCTTTAAACTTTTTGTGTATCTTTATTTGGTCAAAAACTATGTCATCTGGTTTATTATTGTGACTTATCTGCTTTTGTGTCTTTATTGGTCCAAGATGATTTTGTCTCATCTTTTCATGACTTTTTGTACCAAATAACGTGAAACAAAAGTGGTCAACCGTCCGTTTGTGGTCAAATGGGTCAAAGCAAGCGGTTTTATGCTTTTCTCGGGTTTTATGAAGACCGAACGAATAACATGGTCGGAAAATCTCGCGGAAAAGTCAAAGGGTCAAAACCCTAAACTTACGCGTAAGAAGAATCTCTGATGGAGTTACGCGTGAATGTGAAGTTACGCCAGAAAAAGTTACGCATATGCTCTTACGCATAAGCCTTGGCTTCAGTAAGAATGGGCTACGATAAGCATGTTACGCTGTATGCCTACGCATAAGCAAGAAGTTACGCGTAAGAAATTTATGAGCAGAAAAAGAAAAGAGTTACGCGTAATCTTTACCAAAAATGACCATGACCACAACCGTATACCATTTACCAAAAGAAAGACTCTCGACCTCAGCTACTAACATCCATCATCAGTCCGAGACAATCAAATCCAATCCGAAACTACCCTAAACTCATCTAGACTCAACCCAAGACCCTCACATCCACTCATCAACTCTCACTCAATCATTAAACTTAAAATGAAAAGATCTCTGAATCGAATTCAATATTTTTTGTAATCTTTTTTAGATTATTTCAATTGAATCATCTTCGTCATCAATCTTACTTTGATTCTATCCAATTCAAAGAAAGAAAATAACAATTATGCTATCTTCTTTTCTTTATCTCGCTCATGACAAGAAAAGAAATTGCAATTACATCAAGAATAAACCTACCCGAGACCATTGTTGAAAATGATCTTGAAGACTTCGTTTGTGCTCGAATGGCTTATAAAGATAAGGCGAAATGGTTTACTTCGTTTGTGTGATGTGTGATTTGGAAAGAGCGTGATTGTTTGCTATGATGTGATAAAGCGATATGTTTTGTGAGAGGCGATTTGGTATGAGTTGGAGAGGAGGGGCGGACTTATCTGTGAGAAATATTAGGTTTAGGTCAAGTGAAGTGAATAGCACCAAAGTTTTATAACCGGATATCAATGAGAAGTGTGGATCGGGTAGTGTTTTTTGATTGGATCGGATATATGGATTTGTGTATGCACCGGGCCACTAATTGTCATATGTTGTAGTTGGGCTTTGGATATAACTCATTCTTGGGCTGGCATTCATTTGGTTCGTGGCCTTGGAGGTTGAGCTGAGCTCTTTTAATCGCTAGTACATCTATCAAAGTGTCATCCGACTTTTGATACACTTTTGATGTATTGCTTAAAAGTAGTATTATTGGTATGGTATTAATTTTCACGGAGGATACAATATTCACGGCTTGAACGATAATTGAAAAAATGGCTACGGAGTTTTGTGCGGTATTATTGATGCGAAATTGAAGTGACATTTCACGGTGGACTTCTTTATCTCTCGAGGCGATGGTTGGTTGGATGCATGTCTCAAGATAACTTGTTGGAGCACATTATGAAATTTGAAAATCGGTTATAATCGGAAAGGAGTTACGTTGTAGTGCTCACATGTGTAACCATCACTTTAAGGAGTTACGTTGTTGTGCTCGATCACACGGCGTTGTGGATTGTTCAAAATTTAGAACAAGCAACAAGTTACAAAGTTGGGATGTTTACTTCCTTTTCAAGTCGGTCGTATCGGGTTTCCTCCATATGTGGTCATTACTATTAGCGGTGAATTCAAAGGAGGTTCGATAAAAGGTTGGTTTGAGAGAAGTTTATTGAGAGTATTTTTGCGACATATTCTCACGGAAATTATGATCAAGCTATGATGTTTGAAAATTGCATCAAGAAGGTAATATTGCATGTACCCAACATTATGATGATTCCGATAGCTCGCAACCATCGGGAGGAGAAGTTGGTATTTCATCTTACGTGATTGGATTACGAAGGATTTTACTTATGGTGAAGAAGGAGAAATAGTGTGGTGTACATCGGGGTTTTTACCAACTTGGATGCAATACTAAGTGAGTTATGTCGATGTTCCCGAGCGACAACCATTGTGCTTCAAGAGTTTACTTTCTCCGCTGCGTGTCGAAGATTAAAGACGTGTTGGAAGAGTGTTGTCGGTTCGAGAGGAGCAAAGAAAGAAAAAGGCTCACTAGTTAGGAGGAGTAATAACCTAACTAGACCATTACAGTTGAAGTTCGAGCTACAAGATGATCATTTGCCGAGGTCATCGGAAGGGAGAACATGGAATTTTCTAATTCTTATAGTAATCTAACAATCTCCCCTAAGGAGGTCACCCCATGTTTTACATTTTGAATCCTAGCATTCTATTCTTGTCTTTGTTCTTAAGCTAGTAGACTTCAATTCTTCAATTCCGCAATCTTTGAGCTTAGCGGTGACACTTCATAGTCCGCATATTTTGTACTTTTAGTGGAGGCCTTTAAGCGATCCACATCTTTGATGATCTTTGAGCTTTCATTGAGATCATCACCACATTAAATCTCTGGATCACCCTTTATTGTGTTGCCATCATGTGAAGTTGTGACTTTTGGACCGACATGCTCACACTTTTGAATCATGACATCTTTCCATCGAGTAGCGGAAGCCTTCATCGGTTCATGATATTTGCGGCGTGGCGAAACATAGTATAAAAATATCGAGAACCGGGTTATGTAGATATGCACCGGTCATGATTTCTTCAATTAAGTGTGGTTGTTGTGAACATGCGGCTTTGGATTGACTCCTCAATTCGATCACCGCAATCGTCCGGGTGTACCGCATCTGACGATTAGCAATAAAAACACGAAAGTGTCTTTGATCACTTTCATTGAATTGAGGTACATGGCCCACGGTTCCCGTTGATCAATACAAGCACCGCTGTGATCGGTGGGATTCCTAAGAATCTCCTTGACAGGTTTCGCATGTTGTTCTAGTTGTTCTCAAACCGAACGTCTCAAAGAAGACAACACGGAGTGAGTGAACCAACAAATTGAGATTCACCGATTGATGAAAATGATTTGAAAACAATCGCGTATTGCTTGAAGAAAGAGTTTTGCAATACAACGAAGGTTTTATGAGAAAGATCAATTTTCAAACAAAATACTTTTGTATTAGAGAATGAGTACACATTCGACGTGCTAGTGAAAAGAAGAGATTCGCACATCGAGCGGTTTTCTAAAAGTATTTTTCAATCGAGATACTTTTTGAATTTTGAAAAATAAGTACACATTCGACGTGCTAGAGAAAAGAAGATTTGCACATCGAGCGGTTTTTCCAAAAGTATTCGTCAATTCATTTCTGGACCAAGGTTGATTCAAGATTGAATCTCCCATCGTTTCTATCCGGTTGTCACAAGTTTGATCTTACGAGAAGATCTCACATGTCACCCACCAAGAGCTTGTTTGATGAAGGCTCTAGAAGGATTTCCATCTTCATTGTGAATATTTTACATATCACTCGAATGTTCGGCAATACCACAAGGATAATGCGTAGGACTCTTAATATATACTTACTTTCCACATTGTGTGAAAAGCAAGTCTTCAAGAATTTAGTGTCCTAACGAGATATTGTGGATGATCTCTTGGCTCTAGACTCAATAGTGCACATTTGGTTCTGTCTTGGGAGACTAGGGAGAGGTCTCCTACTTCAATATCAACCATCTCTAAGAGAAAGTCGATAGATTATGTCGGTTCCCGTGAGAATGAAACAAGCCCTTTTAAGAGGAACTTGAGTGGCTTGGGAAGTTTTAGTGTAGTGCATCATTTGGGTCCATGACGTCTTGTCCTCAATACCAATGTTACCTTAGTAACCACCGGTAGCATATGTATTGAACTCGGTTTACGCCTAAGGTTGAATTGATGGAGGCTATTTCTTTTCACCCTTTTTCATTCAATTCTTTTTCATTCTTCAACCCTTGGTGCTTACCGAGACTTCATAACTAGAACCTTGTTGGGTTTATTCCGAAGACTAGCTCGGTCTCGATCCGCACTCTTCCCATATCTCACTTTTCTCCTTTTTTCAATATACCTAAGGACTCTACACTATCTAGTGGATTGTCTCGGTAGATCCCTCCGGCTCGGCGGATCGTGGGAACGAATACCTAACCTCACCATCCTTATAACTCCATACATAAAGTAAAATGGTTGGTCTTTTGGTATTGTTCATTCCTCCTTAAAACCAATTGAAAAATCATTTGGAAAAACAATCAAGGTACTTGTGATACGAGATCAAAGCATTTTGTACCTTAATAGTTTTGATCATTTAGAAAACCTCCCCCTCAACATGTGCATATGATTTAGAAATTGTTTAGCACATGGAGGCAAGAGGACTTTGAAATATTTTCTTTGATCACAATTTTCATACGAAAAAGCCATTTGATTTTCATGGTAAAATTCTCCCCCTCAATATGTGCATAGGATAAGTGAAATCATTTTATCACATAGAGGAAAGAGTTCTTTTGAAGCACATCCACGATCACAAAATCCATTAAAAAAAAACCATTTGAAAACTCAATCAAGGTACTTTATGTTAAAACATAAAAGCATTTGCACCTTGATAGTTTCTTTTCTTTAAAATGCTCCTCAATATATGCTTCGAGATTCGAAAGCGTTTAGCACATATGAGAGAGCGACTGCACAACCGAATCAAAACGATCAACTTTTATCAAATTTCATTATTAAATCACAAATTCTCCCCGATCAAAATATCAAACCCTTTGAGATTTTGGATCCCAAGTGATTTAATTCGGTTTAGAAAACATGGGAGAAAATGTGGCCTTGTTTAAATACTCATCTTGTTTTTGGATAAATCCTCCTCCTCAACATGTGCATTATGTATATTGAAATCTTTTGGCACATGGAGGCAGGAGTGCCTTTAAAGGACTAAAACCAATTCCATTTAAACAAATTTGAGATTTAAAACACGATCTCTCACCCGATCAAAATATCAAACCATTTGAGATTTGTGATCCCAAAAGATTTAAATCATTTAGAAAAATTTGGGGAAAGGCGTGGCAAGATTCAATTTTGAAAGATGAGATAAGGACCATTTTAAGACATTAAAGATTGTTAGTGTCGGTATGAAAGTTTTAAGAGATCTTTAAGTAAAATAAAACAATTTCACAATCAAACAAGAATGAAAAAATTTCATTTTGAAAGACCTTGATTCTAAAGAAAAATCATACCATGACATAACATTAAATCTTTAGATCACCACTTATATTTGTACAATCCGGACTTTTATGAAGCAATATTGATTGAAAATAATTTATTTTAAATCACTCTCCCCTCAATCGATGACCAAAGTCGATAATTGAGTGACTTAAGTTTTGATAAAATGAAGTCCGGTGATTTTCAAAATTTAGTCCAATATATTTTCAAACCAACATTTTTCCATTTTCAAAACAATTTAATTCAATTTACTCAAAATTGTTTTAAAATGGTATCCTGCACAAAGATTCGTTAGGTGGTTGAGCCGCTTTTGTTGTTGTTCTTTGTAGGGTTTGGAAGAAAACCGTCCTGCAGATGCGATGAGACTTCTTCTTACGTTGCATTTTGAATGCCAAGCGAGGTCAAATTAAGCTCCGTTTCTTCAATCACTTAGAAGAAAACCATCTGGCGATGCGGTGAGACCTCTTACGTTGCATTTATGCCAACTCTCCATAGAAGTCCAATTAAGCTCCGTTTCTTCATTTGTCAACCCAAGAAATAGTTGCCCTTTCCTTTTGGCATCCAATCTTCTTCAATAGTGGGATCCGGATCGGAACATTCTTATATACCAATATACCGCATCGTTAGTGAACACACATACAAATATATGGTGGTCGACATCACCCAAACAACAATCGACTAATAAAAGTCAATGCAACATATCAATCAGATCATATAAATGTATGGGAATAATGTGTTCATCAAACTCTAATCATCTAATCCTAGCAATCATATCCTAGGCACCTAGTCCTTCAACATAGGTTAACATCATTTTTAATTAAGCATATTAGGATAATTAAGAAAGCCCGTTAGATGATGTAGATTTGAAAAACATTATCCCCCTCAATCCATGACTCATTTTATGAAAAGTTTAAAAGCGTTGAAGTCATTGATTGAGTTATCAATATATTTCGAAAACTCTGAATTAGATTGATTTTCAAGCAACTCATTTACCACCATTTTAGAAAACACCAAATATTTTTCGAAGAATTTTAGACGGAAAAACATTTGTGTAGGAAGCAAGCGATCCTTCGACATACTTTCCTTGTTTTGTTATTAGGATAAGTGCACGAAATATTTTGAAAATAGGTTTAGCGCAACACTTTCCTTTCTTTGAAGAAGCGGGTTGCTATCTCGAAATAATAGCAAACCATAGTTTTAAGTCACACGGGTCGCAAGCCATAGTTTTAAGCGGGTTAAGCCTGAATTATTTGAAGCCATTATTTGAAGCTTGGGTTCTGATCGAAATAATCGTAAGCCATAGATTTGTGACATGTTTAGAAAGAAATATTTACACCTCCCGCTCGAACTTCATCTAAAGTCCGTGCCATTATTGAATGACATTTCTAAGACCGTAGATGTTATCGATACCGAAGACATGTCTAGAGAAAACATATTTTGGTCTTTTTCAAATTTTCGATTTTTATGGGTTTTGAAGGTTTTATATTTTTCTATTTTCTTTTGTTGGTTTTATATTTTTGTATTTTGTTTTTGGATAAATATATACAAAGATAGAAAGATGATATAGTTAAGAAGATAATGATACGAGTACCGAGATAAGGATATCAAGCAACCCGTTGTAGAAGATAGAAGTCATCATCTCTTAAACGTCCACCACCAAAGCTTCAAGGGCTCTTGAATTGAAGATTGAACATGAGCCTTTGAGAAAGTGAGACTTTGGCGACTTCCCCAAACCGAAAATCCTTATGTTGAGCGATTCAAGCTCTATTTCAAGCTTGCTTTAGCCAGTGCACAAGGAAGCACACCATTATCATAAATCCATTGCTCCATTTAAGAACGATAATCGAGGATCTCCATTCGGGTAATATCATCCAATAGAAGAACAACAACGTTTCATCCCACTTAAATAATCTTCTCAAATTCCTTTTCCATCAAGTCCGAGGCAATCCATTCCAAAAGGTGTCAAGAGACCACTTCCCCAGTAGTTGAATTGATGCGGTCAATCTCTTAGACTAGAGCTCACGAACCCGAATACACATACCAAGACAAAGAAACTTATACCATCAAGTAGCTAAGTACATTAAGTCCAATAGCCAAAGAATAACCCCGATGTATACTTTTCTTCCACGAAGAAAGTGTATGAAGCTCAAGAACCGAAGTATACCAATGCCCAAAGATAGAATAACCGATAACATTGAAGAAGCGGGCCAATCATCGATTATCTCTGCGGATGACAATCTGCGGATGTCAACACCGAATAAGTGATTAAATCTACGAATCACCGATTAAGCCCTCGGGTAAAACAGTGAGCATCCCCAATGTACACAATCTTTATCCCCGATGATTGTGATAAAATCAAAATCATCACACACTAGTGTACCTCTTTCATCTTCGTAAACGAACTCTTCCATCTCTTCCCCACGTTGTTGGAATAATAACACAAAAGCCTTGATGAGTAAAACCTTGAGTTTCTCTGCGGTCATGACATTTGTTTTCCGGGATATCTTCAATCACTTAGAAGAGTTAAGTTCATCAAGTTTACTCGCCATGAGTCAAACCTTGAGTTTCTCTGCGGTAATAACATTTGTCTTCCGGGATATCTTCAATCACTTAGAAGAATTAAGTTCATCAAGTTTACTCGCTTTGGTTTATATGTGAGTCTCCTTTCTCCTTTTGGTTTTGACACTTGAATCAAGAACTCATTGAATGCCCGTATACTAGAAATTTGTTGAGAAGAACACTTGAACTCTTGTGAGAATCAACTTGTTGAAGTACATTGTGAGCAAATCTAATTGGGGATTAAATCGACATATCACTTTCCCCAATTAGTGCTCTCCCTAACCGACAATCGATAAATGTCCGGATATGAAGAAGTCTTTGGATAATCAAATACAACTCGTCTTTAGTCTTCTAACATATAGTGAAAATGTAGAACATATCGTAGACTCGACCTTCTTCAATATTGTCCAGTTGGGAATAGATAATTAACATCTTCAACTCACACAAAAAGCATCCCACCAAAAAGCATCCCAATTAACTTACATCTTGCAAATCCCTTAACTAAAATCCTCCCAATCAAACAAGAATAGAAAGATGTTCATTAAGGAAATCAACAATCAGCCACAACGAACACACAAGATGGTAACACCAAACAACCAATCACATCAAACAAGAACGAGAGATTGTTCGAATCATCATGTTGATGTATACGTGAAGCATTAACCGGAAGCACTTTGTCGATAAACTCATCAATCCGAGTGAAGATGTCAACCAACGGCTCTTAGAAGAAAAACTCCATGTAAAGATGACCCGATAATAAGAAGCTCGGTTCTTACATGAGTTTAGAGCCGTATGACCATTTAAATTCTCAAATATCAATCAATCATGCAAAAATTCACACTTCTTCTCCCTCAAGAATTGCATACGGAGATGCCATTCTTGACTAAATAAGTGAAAATCATCCGAATGTTCTATTCACACTTCTCTCCCATAAAATAAGCACATGATGTCGCCATCTTCATTATAATCGAGAAAGTGGAATGAGAAAACAATCAATGGTAGCCGGTTCACTTGATGACCAAGCGCATGGAAAAAGTATGAAGCATGTTGATGAGAATGGTCATAATAAGAAGATTTCTCTTCTTAAGATAAAGAACGCATACATTTCTTTTCTTTAGAGTACGATAAGCAGACGTCATAAGAAGATTTCTCTTCTTGAAGATAATGCGACCAAACGTACATTTCTTTTCTTTAGAGTACGAGGCATGAACCGATGTGTTCATACGTCATAAGAAGATTTCTCTTCTTTGGAAGATAAAGCGCATCGAGACGTACACATTTCTTTTCTTTGAGTACGAGGCATGAGCGATGTGTTCAGACGTCATAATCTCTCTTTCAACTCTCTTAGCAAAACATGCAATCATCCCCATTATCATTCAGAGGCTCTTTGTTGTGACAACCGATGGAGAAAACCCAATATGATGAATTTGACTCAAGTAAGCTAACCCGAACTCGTGACTTAAACTTGCACATATGTAACAAAGAGCGGTGCGAGACTTCATGCTCCATTGAATCTCTAAGTACTCTATACTCTTCATCCAACCAACCATCAAGTATAAGGCGTACATCACCTCTTGAAAATCCACAATTGAATGTGACATTGAGCACTACAACGTAACTCCTTTAAGTGATAGTTATTTTGAGGTGATAAGAGCCCAATTCCCAGTGGTAAAAGAAAAGGTAAAAGACACCCAATAATAACTAGATTTCCAAGTCTTCATTTTTGATAATAAGTTCGAACAAGGATCATGAAGAATCTTCATCCATCCATCCCCGATACCTTGGATACTAAGTACACTCGCCGTGATATTTCACTTCAACCTCAAATAAATAATATTGAATTAACGCCGTTGTCACATCTTCTAGAATCGCTCAAATCTAGCCTTCTTTGACATTTAAATGAACTTTGATAATGGTTTCATCCCGACCATGGTTAGTAGCACATAACCCCGTAAGACCATGTAATAACCAAACCGCCATGACGAATATCCAAACACACATCCAATATATGAAGTACATCCTTTTATCCTTCTTCAAACAGAACCCGTAACACCAAAGATCGAAGACCACGAAATACGCTTTCCTTTCTCCAAGATGGTTCCATCATCACGGATTTTACAATTCTATAGTTTAAACCGAGAAATAGTTTCTTTCGCGGGATTTTACAAAACCAAGAATAAACCGTATGATAGTTCCGGAAATGCACTTTACAATTGCCAGGATGTTTCCATTGTCACGGGATTTTACAGGTCTATGATTTAAACCGAGAAATAGGTTCTTTCGCGGGATTTTACAAAATCAAGACAAAACCGTAAACAATATCATCTTGAACATGTTATGACAATTTGGGTTTCGGTGAATATCGGTTTTAAGGGAACATGTAGCGGGTCATCAACTGTTTATTATCTAACATCATCAATAACATCAACCATCCAATCCGCACATTGGTAAACACATCATTCACGCATTCTGTCGGCTATTGTAGTGACCACACGGAGAAGTAAACCCGATATACCAAACTTGATCATGAAGTAGAATTCCCTAGATATGTTACTTAAGCTTGTACTATACCTTGTGAAGAAGAAACGGTGTACCCAATGTACAAAACCTCTTGACATTCTCAACTGAGTGAGACACCGAAGTGATAGTTACGTTGTGGGTTAAACGAGAAAGAATCACAACCGTAATTAAATAGCCAAGTCTTTATCACTCTCAATAAACGCTCAAACAAGTCATCTTCGCGGAAGGGTAGAAAGAAAGATGATGAAATAAGCAATCGCGCCTGGAAAAACTCACATCAAATCCAAATAAGAAATACCGTCTGACCAAGCCCGTAGTCAACATTTTCTAATAAACACTTCAAGCCGTGACATAAAAAATTATTCGTGAAGATGTTTAAACCAAAGTACCAAACCTCATACCACATCAAATGTCATTATCAAATCGCTTCAACAGGTCTCATTAAACCAAATCTCATAAATCCAATCTCATATTGAGAGGCCCATCTGACCGTCGTCTACTTCAATAATCCTTTACTCAAATAATAAGTTCAAGACGTGAATATGTATCCATCCGTGAGATTTCACCATACAATAATACCACTCATTTAAACCAATTAACAAAAATTTGTACCAAATTTTTTTTTAAAACATCGGGTAACACATTTTTATTCCTACTGTCCGATTATATCCAAACTATTATGTCAAGTCCATCAAATTCAGCCCAAATCAGAACTTGACAGCCCACTCCTCATGAAATGACTACCCGGGCCCATTTGAAGTTGTTACACCATATCCATACACAATTTGTTAACCGGGTTATAAAGGATTGGAACCCTAAATATTAGGTCATTTCACAAACCCTAAACACACATAATTCGCCTCCAACATAACATCTGCTCTCACCAACCCATCAAACCAAGCGATTCTCTCCTCCAAATAACCAAAAAAAATATCTCAATCATTTCAATAAACCGATTATCAATCTCATTCGTACAAGACAATATCACAAACTCAAACACAATCTAACAATTGTTGTTTCATTTTCAGTACCAAACGAATCAAGAGAGCGACAATAAGGTTTCAAGATCCTTTCAAGAAGGGGTCTCGGGTAGGTGATAATGTTTTTGTTGTTCGTGTTTTGCTTTTGGTCTTGTTTTGTTTTAAAGCGAACGAGGAAAGAGAATAACTTGATTGTTATATTTCTTATCTTATGATTCGGATATTGATTGAGCGAGGCTTCACAAACCGATCTGTGATGATTATTCTTTCTTTTGTTAGACCTTGAATGGTCATGATATAACATTGAGTAACCATGAAAGAATTAACTGAGATCGAATAATAATTAGCCTTTACCGTTTTGAGTTATTGTTTTGATGAAGTGTTGGAGTTGGGATTAGAATATATTGGATAGACAAGGATTGAATGATGATTTTGAAGTGGTTTATATTTGATAGGGCTGAAGTTGCTTTCTTCTTTTCATCATATTCAGTTGGAAACAATTTTTTTACATAGGACAGATGAAGGTTTAACAACCTGAGGTCGTGAGTCGAATGTATTTGGTATTGGTCAAGTGGTCGAACAGTCAAAACACTTCTTCTTCATTTCTGTCAAGTCAAGTCGCTAGTAGGCATATGACAAGTCGCTAGCACTAAGTCGCTAGACCAAGTTGCTACCATGAGTAAAGACTCACGGCCAAGTCGCCACGGCTTGTAAAGACAAGTCGCTATAAAAAATACAAAGCATCTGGCCAGTTTTGTGCCAAGTCGCTAGCAAGAATTTTTATGTTTTCCGACCAATATTTCCGTTCAGCTTCAAACACCCAGGAATAGTGACATAAAAATGCATTCTTTTAGACCCGTTTTGACCATAAGAATCTTGGCAAGAAAAAGAACCCAGAAGAGCAGCATAAAGACATCAAGAAATACCGGTTTTGACCATGTTAAACCTTCACAGAATGGAACCAAAGGACTCAAAAAGTTATTATACAAAAAAATAGTTTGGACATAAAGATGACACTAGAGGCAAATGTATAACATCGATTCTTTTGAATTTGATACCAAACAAAACTTTTGACCATTTGATACCAATCATGTAAAGAGATGTTAACAAAAGATAAAACAAAAGTTTACGTCCGAAAATATGTTAAAACAACTCAAAAAAATATGTTAAAACAACCTTGGCTTACCAAAACATGATACTAAACCACATAAATCAACAACACACAACAACCTTGGCTCGTGTATCTGATGGGTACCAATTGTAGGATCGAACAACAAGTGGTATCGAGCAAGGCTAATTATAAAACTCGTTTTAGGCCGCTCTAAAAGTTTTAAATTAGGATCCTAAATGGTGAAATTGATGTACCCCAACTAGTCGATAAAAGGGTGGAGCTTATTAAATTGTTGCCCTAGACTTGAAGTTGGCAAATTCAACAAATGGAAAAAGCGAATGCTTTGCTATTTGATTGGGATGGAACCTTATTATATCAAGTGTATAAATGAAGGTCCATTTGTCCCAAAGCTGCTTTGAAGGGTTGCCCAAACACAAGCTCGGTGGACCAGGATGAAAGGAGAGTGGTCAACGGGACCAAAGACTCAAAAGTATCATAATATCTTGTCTTCTAACGATATTATGGAGTTCATTATAAGTCGTAGTCTTGCTAAGCAAACACAGGATGACCTAGTTCATAGTCATGAAGGACCATCGATACCAAGGAAAGCAGGATAATGGACACGAAACTTGAGTATAACACCTTGTGGCTAAGGACTCGAAACTCTCTCTCAAACTTACACCATATACAAAACTCTTTTAAATGAACTTTCAAATGATGGTGTTAAGTTGTCCAAGCATGAAATCAATGTTGGTTTTGTAGCAGATCTCCACGAGAAGTGGTTGAATTTCTCTCGGGGACTTAGGAATGCTAATCATATCCAAAATCTTGAGCTTCACGAAATTTATGGGAAATTTGTCTATGAGGAAAATCTCATCAGCAGACGATACCGACTTAAAGAAGTCTCGGGAAGTCAAGAAGTCCCGACCACCACCTCATCACCAATATCAAGCGCTTTCTATTCTAACAATGTTGTTCAAGATTTTCGTGAAAATTCGGATGATGAGCTTGATGAGAGATCAAGTGAGGAGTACCTAAATGACACGAACACTTGAATTTCAAGAAAGGGCACTCCTTGCTAACTCTCGAAGGTTTATAAAAGAAACAAAAGTTTTCGAATGCCAAAGCAAATGAGGACCTTTGAATGCTTTAAGTGTCACAAAAGAGGTCATTTTGCAAAAAGCATTTTTCAAAACAATTTCGAACCCTCTTATAAACCATCGTGGTCAAATCGGTCCTCGGGCTTTAGCAAATTTCAACCAAAATCTATCGGTCTCATCAAAATTTTCAAAACAAATCGATCAAAACAAACTGTTGACTTTGAAGCTAAGTATAAGAAAGTCAAAGCTAAGCTTGCATTGCTCGAGGCAGTCCCTCGAAACAACAAAAGTGTTCAATGCATGCGGGGTAAAAACAAAGGCCTTGTTCTTTGAGACCTTATTGGGATGAAGAGCCGGTGTCATCAGATGATGAAATGGTGCATGTCGGTGCAGCGATGGCCCTCTCGAAGAGGACAAGCTAGCAGTTGGAAAGAATCATGCGAGAGCGGGAATGGGTCAACATCACTATGAAGGAGGTAAACATCTTACTATCTATGGATGATGACTCGATTGGCATTCTTATATGAATTATCTTAATGTTGACCTTAAGTTCATAGAAGAGCAAAGATTAAATCTCTTTTCAAAATACAACAAGCTAAGTTTTGAATTAAACAAGTGTAGAGATGAGCGCTTATTTTAAAACAAGCCAAGCTTGAGGAAGTCACTTTGCAAATTCAAAACACCGAACTAGTTAAGAGAAATCGGGCTCTTCAAGATGAACTTAAAAGGAACAAGATATTCTTGATAGTTGGATTGCTAAGAATCCTGTGGTCTTTGATCTTGTGGGTGCCCCAGTAGCAAAAAGAGATTCATAGGTGAAGATCATCTCACGACTCGCAACAAAGACCAAAGTTCAAAACCATTTGTGTCCGGTGGTATGATTACCAACATGTTGACAACTCAAATTCCGGTGATTGGATTGAGCGGGTTAATCACGAGAGTAAGCTTCCAAACTTTGATTACGGAAGGATTCTAGAGCACGAAAGTCAAGCTCTAAAGAGCATGCTTGGACTCACGATGTGCCCGGTAGTCTTGAACATATCTACGAGTCTAAGCAGAATCTCAAACACCGCCCACTGCTGAAACCTCTTCGTGGTCTTGCTCCAAGCTCCGAGCTTACTCCACTACAATTCAATCCTCACTCACCAAAGGAAAGGTCCGGACTTGGTAGAACCATCCTTCAAAGACAAGCAAAACTAATCCAACAAGAGTCTACTCCTCACGAGACTTCAACATCCTCTGTCCCCCAAGGCGACCAAATTCGAAGAATCGATCGAACTTGTGAGGAAGCTTCTTGAAAAATGGAATCCATTCAAAAGGTCCCTGAACCAATCAAGGAGATAAAGTCGACTTCATCTAGTTCCTCAAAGTCTAAGTCAACCTCCAAAACAAACAAAAGTGTGAGCGTGTCATTACACTAGTCATACCACCGAAAAGCGCTATAGAATCCTTTTTGCATGATGCGCAAAAGGATGATCACTGAGCGCAGATCATCTATGTATGTCGATCAAGCAAACTATACCAAAGTTGGTCATCGGTATGCTTCATCCTCCAAAACTGCTCTCAAGAATAGAGCAAAACCTTTTCCTCTTTGCCCTCACTTTGTGGGTTTAATGATCATCATCGGGATGATTGTCTCATGAATACATGCCGTGATATATGCGGTAATCCGACTCATGAGACATCCCAACATGACGGTATCATTCATGCAAGGAGAAATTCCAAACAATCCAAAGTCACCGAGTCATCCTCGACCTCTAAATGCAAAACACTGTGGTAGCACCATGAACACAACTACCGACCATGAGTCGATTGCAAATTTCAAAGAGACCTTGAGATCCAAGCCCACTAGTAAGTGGGTCACTAAGAGAAACTAATTCGGTTTACTACTTGTGTAGAGACATGCCGGGGAGCCTATTTGGCATCTAGGCGGTGGATGCTCAAGCATGTGGTGAAGCATGCACAAGTATGTGTGAAGGAATATCTTGTAAGATATTAGTTTTCACATACACATCAAACCATAACAACAAGGTGGCGTATAAGTGGAATTCTAGAGAGAAAGTTAGAGGTTTAGGGAACTTAGTGAGAGAAAGTGAAAGATATTATTATGAGCTCCAACTCTCTACCTTAGAAGGTAGAGTATTTATAGTCTTACATAAATCGCCACACATCGGGTGTGGATCGGGCATACGGTGGGTAAAGACCCGTCCGTCCTCCACGGTGTTACTAAACTAATTACTACTTAACATAAAGAACTACGACCACGAGCTTTCTAACGATTACATATACTTGAGGTGACCGACTCTTTAATACCGGAATTTCTAATTCCTAACAATCTCCCAAGGAGGTCACCTCAATCATGTACCAAAATTACATTGAATACAACTAGATAATACATTAACAATTTATCTTGCATTCTTGATGTAGTCCTTTGCTCCTAAGCTCGTAGTCATTGATTCTTCACATTGCATGTATGGTTACTTCAAGTGGAGGTCTTTCTTGATCCACGTGATAACAAATTTGAGCCATCTTTTGAGATCATCGACTATCAAAAATCTCGAGACATCCTTTGTGGTGTTGGTATTATGTGATGTTGTGACTTTAGGACCGACATGCTCACATTACGGATCATGATATCTTCTCATCGAGTAGCGGAAGCTTTGTTGAATCATGATATTGGCATCGCGTAGCGAAGCATGGAGTGAAAATATCGAGTCATTGATGCACTAATCATGATTTCTTTTGAGATGAATGTGATGAGTGAGCATGCGGCTATGGATTGACCGCTTCATTCTAATCACCGCAAACGTCGGGTGTACTGCATACAGCGATTAGCAATAAATCGCACGAAAGTGTCTTTAATCACTTCGTTGAATTGAGGTACACGACCCACGGTTCCCGTTGATCGATACAATGTCTTTGTGATCGGTATAATTCGAAGAATTTCCTTGACGGGGTTTCGCAATGTTCTAGTCGTTCTCAAACCGAACGTCTCAAAGAAGACAACACGGAGTGAGTGAACCGGTAATTTTAAGTCCAGCGATTGATGAAAAGAGATTTGAAAAACAATCGTGTATTGCTCAATAGAAATTGTTTTTGCAATACAACGAAGGTTTTATTGAAAATCAATTATCAATCATAAAAACACCTTTGGTTTGAAAAATGAGTACACGGTCGATGTGCTAAAGAAAAGAGTTTTTATGCACAAAGACCGGTTTTCAAAGGTATCCGTCAATCCATAACTGAACGAGGATTGATTCAAGAGATTGAATCGCCCCATTGTTTACATTCGGTTGTCACATGGTTGATCTATATAATAGATCTCACATGCCACCTACCAGAGCTTGTTTGATGTTGGCTCGAAGGCTTTCCATCTTCATTGTGAATATGTAAACACATCACTCGGATGTTACGGCAATACCACAAGGATAATCGTGGGACTCAAGATATAATCTCTCTTTCCACATTGTGTGAAGCAGAGAGTCTTCATTGAAAGTGTCCTAATGAGATTTATTGGCGATCTCGTGGCTCTAGACTCAATTTGTGCATATTTGGATCTGTCTGGGAGACTAGGGAGAGGGTCTCCTTCTTCAATATCAACAATCTCTAAGAGAAAGTCGATAGATAATGTCGGTTCCCGTGAGAATGAAACAAGCCCTTTTAAGAGGAACTTGAGTGGTTTGGAAAGTTGAAGTGCGGTCGTCCTTTGGGTCCATGACGTCTTGTCTTCAATCCGATGTTACCATCGGTAGCATATGAATTGAACCGGTTTACGCCCTAAGGTTGAATAAATGGAGGGCTATTTGTTTTCACCCTTTCCTCATTCAATTCTTTTAATTCTTCAACCCTTGATTGCTTACCGAGACTTCATAGCTAGAACCTTGTTGGGTTTATTCGGTACTAGCTCGGTCTTAGTCCGCACTCTTCCCATATCTCATTTTTCTCCTTTTATCATCATACCTAAGGACTTCTACACTAACTAGTGGATTGTCCACAGGTAGATCCCTCCGGTTACGGCGGATCATGGGAACACATACCTAACCTTATCATCCTTATATCACCGTACATAAAGTAGAGTTGGTCGGTCTATTTGGTATTGTTCATCCGCCATTGGAACCAATTGAAAACCATTTGAAAATCAATTCGGATACTTGTGATATATTATCAAAGCATTTTGTACTGAATTGTTTTGATATTTTAGAACGAGAACTCCCCTCAACATGTGCATCAAGTATTTGAAAATGTTTTGCACACGGAGGCAAGAGAAAGAATTAACTTCTTTGATTACCATTTTCTAAAGATATCAACATCACTTCCCACATCAAATCAAGTAGATATAGCATTTACGGAAGGATGAGGTTTCCATAAATTGCTCCCCTTCAATATGTGCCTCGAGGTTTGAAAAGAGTTTTGCACATACTAGAGGAACTTGCACATTGGGATGAATGATCACGTTTCAAATCAAAGGTTTAAGATAGATGCTCCCCCTCAACATGTGCATTGAAAATTTGAAATCGTTTGTCACATGTGGAAAGGACAGCATGTACATTCTTATAAAACCATTTACCTAATTATCAGTTTAAATCCAGTTTAAATCACACATTCTCCCCCGATCACAATTATCAAATCATTTGAGATTTGTGATCTCTTATTGATTTAAATTGATTTTGAAAGCTTTTAAGGGGAATTGTGACTTGATTATGAAAGCGTTTGAACTGATAAGGATCGGATTTTAAGACTTTAGACTCCATTGATAAAACATGCATGTACATCTTTTGAAAACAATTTAATGCCAAATAACTTTTTAATTTAATTGAAATCATTCGAGATAGAGATTTTGACAAATAAGTCCTGATGATTATCAAAAATAGAGATCGAGTTATTTTTCAAAGCATTTAGTTTTCAAAGAGATATATGTTTATAGAATCGAGCATGGAATTTTGAAAACATGATAAAACATGGCTCTGTTCTTTCTTTTAAAACAGGGTTATTGCTCCCGAAAAAGACAATAAACCATTTTTTCACTTTATATTTTTTTTTTTTTTTTTTTTTTTTTTTTAAATTGAACAACATCTAAAGTCCCGTGTCATTCTTTGAATGACAACACAAAGACCGTAGATATTATCGAATCGAGAAAAACATGACAAAATGACAATATATATATATATATATTTTTGAAGATTTTTCAATTTTTGATTTTTATGGATTTTGAAAGTTTTATAATTTTCTATTTGATTTTTGAGAGTTTTATAATTTTGTATTTTGTTTTTCGAATAAATATTTACAAGAGATAGATGAAGATAGACCTTTACTCCTCGTCTTCCTCACGAAGGCGTTTGAGAGTTACGGTTGAAGGCTTTTCAAACCAAGGCGTGGAAGAATAAACTCAAAACGTTCTCTTGGAAGAGCTTTGGTGAAGATGTCCGCTAAGCGATATTCGGACCTCACAAAATATAGTTCCACCACACCTTTTTCCACTTGTTCCACGATGAAATGATGTCGAATGTCGATATGCTTTGCTCTTGAGTGTTGAGCGTTGTTGCATGAGAGCAATAGCACTTTATTATCACGAGACGAGAGGATTTTGTTGAATTCAAAGCCATAGTCGATAATTGAGATCTCATCCATAAGATTTGAGCACAACAAGATGACATGGCTATGTATTCACCTCTAGAGGAAATAGAAGTACTCATTTGCTTCTTTGAAGACCACTCACAAGCTTATCACCCAAAAACCGAGCACCTCGGACGTACTTCGACGAGTATCTTGACAACTGCATGATCAACATACGCATAGGCCGTTAGTGACATACCGGTGTCCTTGGTACCATAGTCCCATATTGATGGTTCCTTGGAGATACCGAAGACCCGCTTAATCGCTTCAAGGTGCTTTTTAGTAGGCTTAGCACGGTATCTAGCACACATGCAAACAATGAACAAGATGTCGGTCTACTAGGCGTGAGGTACATCGAGGATCCAATCATACTACGATATTTTGTTTGGTCAATCATGATCCCCGAGTGGTCCTCATCTAGTTTGGTTCGATCAATCATGGGGTGTCAACAGGTCACTTGAATCAAATCCAAATTTCTTTAAGATCTCAATTGCATATTTAGATTGATTTATGAAAATGCCTCCGGGACTTTGAAATTTGTAATCCCAAGAAAATGACATTTGTCCCATCATTGACATTTGAAACTTTGAACTCATTTCATTTGAAAACGATCACATTCCATTGGGTGCATCGAGGCAAAATAATATCATCAACATAAATTTGAACATGAGTTAAATGTTTGCACGACTTCCTTGTGAACAATGTAGGATCAAGCTGCTCCTTTGTTGAATCCGGTTGATAGAAGAAACTTTGTGATGTATCATACCATGCCCTTGGAGCTTGCTTTAAACCGTAAAGAGCCTTCTTCGGACGATAAGCGTGAGTAGGATGCTCTTGATTCACAAATCCTTCAAGTTGGTCGGCGTGAGCGACTTCTTTAAGATCTCCGTTCGAAATGCCGTCTTCACATCCATCGATAGACTACCATGTTCTTACTAGCAAGATTAGCCGAAAGATTACGATTGCCTCGATTCGAGCAACAGAGCAAAAGATTCTTCAAAATCAATACCTCCTCTTGGCGGTATCCTTTAGCAACTAATCGAGCCTTGTTCTTCAACACATCACCATGCTCATCAAGTTTCACTTTGAAGATCCATTTAAGAGCTATAATCATAGCACGGTGTGGGCGGTACTAACTCCCATACATCAAGGCGATCAAACTCATGAATTTCATCTTGCATGGCATTGAACCGACTATCTTCATTCATGGCGGTTTTAACATCTTTTGGTTCGATCTTAGATAGTACGGAGTTGAAGAAACACCATAAGGCATCGGTTGCAAGTTGTTTCGGGTTGATCTGGGACGAGAGGATTTCCAATGATGTTGTCTAATGGATGATCGTGAGTCCATTTTACGAGGTGTTCATGTGGCGGTTGTTGAGGCGAGGTAGGCGAGTTGATGTCTCACGAAGAAGATGGTTTCGATGATGATTCGGGAGTAGCAAATATGTTTTCAAATGGAGCATCTTGAGAGTAGCAAAGGGATTAACTTCATCATTGATGCGAAACATTTCCATGATGTATATTTGAAGAATGATGATTTGTTGATGAGGCGAAGGATCGTGACGGTGCTTCTTGACTTAAAGATATTGAGGCGAGGATTGACTTCATTCAACGGAATATGAGCATCCTCTGTTGTAGGGATCAACACCTCATTAGTAATTGAATCATACAGTTCATCAAACATAGGATCAAACAATTTCTTTACATCATCTTGGATGGAGGTACATATGGAGTTTCTTGAGAGGAGTTTGGAACAAGGGATGAACCAATGGGACTTATTTTGAAGAAGCGGGTCTGGTGGAGTGTCCAGAGCCATTTGACCGGTCGACTCATCAAGCGTAACGTGAATTGTTTCCATGATATTTCGGGTTCTTTTGTTGTAGATTCGGTATCCCTTTTGTTTGATGCATATCCTACAAATACTCCAATGTCGACTTTGGCCCTAAGTTTGCCTAAGTCTTGACCTCATTAGTTGGATAGCACAATGCACCAAACACACGAAGGAAATATAGATTAGGTTTTCATTGTGGACAAGTTCATATGGAGTTTTCCATGAATAGTGTGAATCGGGAATGATTTTGTGTGTAGCATGCGGTGGCAATTGCTTGACCCGGAGAAACATTGGAACCTTTGAGTAGATCGGCATTGTTCTAGCGGCTTCAACAAGAGTACGATTTAGTCTTTCAACTACACCGTTACGTTGAGGGGTTCGTGGAACACTTCTTTGATGGTCGATTCCAACGCTTTCATAGAATTCACTAAGTTGTTTGTTGACAAACTCAATTCCATTATCATTACGATAATTATGCGGTTTTGATTAGTCGAACTGCATTTGTTTGATGAGTTTGATGATGATATCGAGTTTCATCCTTTGTCCTTAAGAACTTGACCCGGTGAATCTAGGTAATCATCAACCACAACTAACACATATTTCTTCCCAAAGATATTCTCGCACCCTCATTGGTCCACATAAATCCATATGAATCATATGAAGAACTTACGTGACGAGTTAGTAGGTTTGGGTTTATGGGCATACTTCTTGCTTTTTCCCAATTGACATCTTGAACAAAGATGATCCTTTTCATACTTTAGTCTAGGTAAACCTACAACTAAGTCCTTTACGGAAAGATCGTTGATGGTGCGAAGTTCAAGTGATTGAGGCGACGATGCCATAACCATGACTTTGTTTTGAAGCCTTTGATAACAAGCGATTGAGAGGCCCTCATCATGTCATCGATAGAGATGGTGTAAAGATTTGAGCCACGAGTTCCTTTTAACAGTTCCTTACCATTAAGATCTCTAACAAAGCGGTATGTTTTCGAAGGCTACTTCTAGATCGAGAATCACGAATTGACCAACAGAGAACATATTATGACCTAAACCTTCCACATAGTAAACTCTAGAGATGACACTATCACCAACAACATAATCTCCATAACCCATAATAACACGAAATGATCATTACCAAATCTAACGGTCCGATGAATTTGCTCACGAAGTTCATGAGAGCGACCGGTCTCGGTCATATGCTTGGAGCGACTGAGTCCGGTACCACGAGCGATTTGAGCGATCTGCGGTTGAACACAGACAAGAATGGATAAGCGGATAATTGGGATCCCCATGCAAGAATGGGTTCCATTTGGTTAGTTACAATGGTTGGAACACCCACATCGAAATAGAAGCATTCATATCGAAAGTGAGGCAATGGAATCATTGTGAATAGATGCGATACTAGTGTCTCGTATTAGCCACATTCACGGTGTGATCACTTCTTAAAGGAATAGTTCTACCGGTGAGGCATCCATTTTCTAGTGGGCATTATCGATTAGTCTTATGACCAACATGTATCCAATAGAAGCCTATTTTCTTGAATGTTCTTCTGTGGGTTTCCATTGTTTTCTAACTTTCTTTCGTTTTGCCTTTTAGCCTTCTTAGCATGAATTTTAGCATTAACAATATTAAGCTGGACAATTAACATCATTAGGCGAACATTAACACCACATTCATGATTAGAAAGCGAATTCAAGCGGACATCGGTACAAGGTTTGCAAATAGTATCGAATTGAATTAATTACGATGCGCCTATGGCTAATACTAGAATCAACACGATTCGTTTTATTCGATTCAAACTTAAAGTTCCTAGATTGTTCTTCTACTCTTTTCCGGTGCACATTCTTAGCTTGCGAGGTCCTATCATTCCTTGTATTGTCTTGAGACTTTGACTGCTCCCTTTAATGTCACCGATTACTCTGTAGAGGAATGGGAACATTAGTTGGTTTTACTACTCTTTGCATCACTGTTTAGATGTCTTTGGGATCGAACTACATGCAGTGCACTAAGGTTTACTTTCTTAAAACTAGAGTACTGAGATTAGTACTCCTAGAAGGCACACTTGAGTTCTCTTTCTTAGCATTGCGGATCTAGAATCGAACTACTCAAGGCACACTACGGTTCACATTCAAAACATTGGGAATCGAGTGCATATCATATTTGGCATTAGGCATCGAGCATGGAATCAAAGGGTTAACTCTCTCACCTAATGTCTTTGGGCATATTGTGATCAAGCATTCTAAGATTTCTTGAGATCGTTTGGCATATAAGCATGCATGTCCAATTGCATTATCATGAGGTTTCTCTAGCTTATCCTCTTCAACAATCTCACGCAAGCATTCTAAGCAATCCTTAAGAGATGAGAAATATGTTTGAATAGCTAGTTTGTTGTTTCTTAGATGAGGAGGGACATATGTCACAGACAAAACATATTTATTACAAGAGTGAACCTTTGATACACCATTCTCCCCATTGGTCATTGGCATTTTCCTTTTACGACTCTTGATTCTCAATTTCCTTTTGCAATGAAGCTATTTGTTCGTTGTTTTTGTTCTGAGTGACTTTAATTGATTCAAATAACTCATTGAAATGACGTTTAACCTTTTCATTTTCTTCTAGAAAACTTTCGTTTTCCTTTTGTAAAGCATTTACTAGGTTTTGAAGATGAAACGTTTGAGAATTTCGAGAATCTAAAGGAGGAGGCATTTGGGAGCTGTCATATTGTTTGTTTGACCCTTTAATTGAGAGATTTGGGCTTTCAACTTTTCGATCGTGTTGCACCGAGCTTGAATCATTCATCACGTTTATTAATTTGAAAAGCGCATCAAACTCGGAGCATCGAAGATGTCTTGACATTTGAAGTTTTGACATTTTCTTTAAGATGTTGATATTTTAGTTGTAAATTAAAATGCTCAACTTCTAGTTTAGAAAAATGTTTAACGAAATTGTCGTGATCATCGATTCAATTTTCTCGTTTAGTTTAGAATTAGTTTTTTCAAGCTCAATGACACGATCATGGGAGACTTTCAGGGCAACAGATAGTTCATGAAATTTTGAAGCATTAATAGAGCAATTTGAAGCAGTGAAAAAAATATCTTGAGCAACACATTCAGTAATAAGAGTCTCATTTAAGGTATGCAAGTTCTTCCTCTCAATCTCATTATATTTTAGTGCTCGCTCATAATCACTAACTTCAACTACCATTGCATCAAATTCCTTTTCCATTCCCTTGATATCAGTTTCTATCCCCTTTTTAAGACTCTCAAAGTGATCTTTCAGAAGTTTAAAGAAAGGCATGACCTCAGTTAGATAACATTCTTTCATTTGCTCAAAACCCCTTTCTCCTTCCGTTATACCTGTGGGTGTGATCCTTTTCTTGCAAGTTTTCTCAAAATCAACAAATAGTTGAAATATAACATATTGGCTAATTAAGGTCTTGCTTTTAGTGGCAATTGTTCTAGGTACAAGATGCATTGGTGTATTAGGAGGATACACGATCGCTCTAGGCATTTTCCAAAGGGAGGTTTGTTTCAACAATATTTTCCGCTTTACGCTTATCTAAATCCTTTTTCCGAAGACTTGTTCGGGAGTCAACAATGTCGAGGCTTAAACTTGTTCAAGGAAATCCAGTTTTCCTTCTTGTAGTCATGAGGGTGATAATTATTTTTTCTCTTTGCATTTGGGATCATTTTGTTTCTTATTCATCTTTTCCTAGTGATTTCATTTGATTTCTTATCTTCCTCGGTGCACTCAACGCAACTAGGTTTACGCCTAGGCTTAAGGATTTCATTACCATCATAAAGCACCTTATGAGCATTTCTAGCCTTTTAATTACCTCGGGTTTGGTTCCTCAACAAGGGAATGCTATGCTTATCGCTTAAGACTCGATGTTTAGTGACCATGTGAGCGATCGAATGGTGTTTCCTTGTATGTACAACTTGTTTTCAAGTTTTTTCAAAGTTTTCGATTAGAAAAATCTCTCAAGAGTTTTGATTCCTTTGCATTAAATTCTTGCTTAAGCATTTTCACATTTTCTTGAAGTTCTTGTTTTGCTTATTTGTTTTAGAAAGTTTTTCTTGCAAGGAATTTAATTCTTGTTTCAATACTTCTTCTCTAAACTTACTTTTCTAATCTTTGTACTCACTTGGTCATCCATTTCACGCTCACGAGTGGTCAACTCAAATTTAGCACGTTGTTCATAAATAGCAACACGTTCTTTATAGGCATTTAGTTCGAAATTACGAGAATCATCGAGGCGCATGCGGTGTATTCGTCAAAAACATAGTCATTGTTGATCGCAGAAGATGCATCACTTGGTACAACTTCACTTTCACTGTTTCACATATTGATCATATGGGACAATATCGATATTACCCATATTTTCAATATTTGATTCAATAGTTCGATTGATTGTACTTTGTCATGCATCTGTTGCACATCGACATCATCGTATAGTTTTAATACCTCGAGATGAGCTTGTCATGGGATGGGCCGACTAGTGGTGAAGAAGAGACCTTGGGAGAGACCATTGGAGAAATGCTAGCCATAAAAATTGTGTGCCGTAGGTCCATCATCCACATCAGTCGTATGCATCACGGTCGGTGACTTGAAAGGCATTCGATGATTGTGACCTATCTCTGAATAAATTGCTCATCCACATCGCATCATAGGTCTTGGCATTGCCCTCGGAAGAAACAACAATTCCTCTTCATCCAAAGCGGCACCATTGTCACGAGCTTGTGCAGTGACATCTTATCTCTCAAGTAATCGGCGATACGTGGGCGCTTTGGAGATGTGCGGTTCCTTGCAATGTGTCCTTCACCACCACAGTTATAACATTTGATTGGCTTAGCTTGACCTTGGTTAGCATTTCTTCCTCGATTACGGTTGCCAACATAACCTCTCCCGACTCCACCTCTTCCCCGATCATCTTGTCTTTCTGAATGGTTGCACCACGATCCTTCCATCTTTAACGATGGCTTGATTGTGTGGGTTAGATCTTCGCTCGAGGTTGTTGTTGGTTTGTGGGAGAGAATTCATGTTTTGACTAATGAGAAGAGCTAGTTGATTAATGAAGTTACCAGCGTGAGCATCGGCATCGACTTGTTTGAACATAGGATCGGGAATGAGTTTGTGATTACCATTACCCAAGGGTATGACTTGTGATGCTTTGGTTGTGATTCCGATGTTTGAGTAAAAGTTGTTGAGTCATTAGGCGAGCTTGTCTCTCCCTGGTTGGTTTTGAAGCGATTGAGAATCAATTTTTCAAACATAGCATGTCTCTCATTACGAAGGAGGAAGGCATAGAGTTGCTCATAGTTTGTATTCTTCAATCCTTTAGTGAGCTTCACGGTGACAAACTTGTGCCATTCGGGATTCATGTTGTTCACAAATTTTGAGTTCGGTGAATGTTAGGCATAGTCATTCGATGTTCCTCATGTCATTCACTAACTTATAAAATCTCACATAGTACTCATAGACATTCTCATCGGTTTCATCTTGAAGTGCTCAAATTAAGTCATAGAGTTGGGATTCTCTGTCTTCCATAGTTAATTACGAACACGAGAGAAGCATCTTAACATTATCCCAAAGCGCCTTTGCATCGGTGTTATGATTGATCGACTTGTAGATGTCTTTAGGAAGACCTTGAAGAACAATGTTTGAAGCCACGATATCGCATCGAATCTCTTTTATCCTTA
This sequence comes from Chrysanthemum lavandulifolium, assembly GCA_022545495.1. Classification (NCBI taxonomy): domain Eukaryota; kingdom Viridiplantae; phylum Streptophyta; class Magnoliopsida; order Asterales; family Asteraceae; genus Chrysanthemum; species Chrysanthemum lavandulifolium. Next base: position 285,319,430 of record CM040241.1, read on the forward strand.
TCATCAAGCTCATCATACATCTTAGGTGCGTCCATTCCGTAAAGCAGAGTACCATCTTCATTAGTATCAAGCATGTCTCTAGTCGTCTCAACTCGATATGGTCCTTCATCAATGGATTTGAGAATGTTGACACCATTTTCCTTTCAAGGCAATACAATCGATTCGTTGAGCCCAAGAATCGTAGTCGATTATGTCAAGCATGGGTGGGCGAGTATCACGAGCCGGTGCTTGTACATCCTCGACAGCGATGGAGATGATAGTAGGAGCGTTGGTAGACATGTTAACATTATACGGATTTTATAACTCTATGATTAAACGGAAATAGATTCTTTCACGGATTTTACTAAATCAAGAGAAAACCGTAAACAATCACTCAGTCGCTGAAGACAATGCACTAAGTCGCTAGAAGATAATGCACTAAGTCGCTGAAGATAATGCACTAAGTCGCTAACACTTAATTCGCTACTCCACTAAGTCGCTAGAGTCCCAAGTCGCTAGACAAAAGCAAGTCGCTAAGTAGTAACTCGCTAAGCCTCAAGTCGCTAGCAAAATTTTGGCGACGATTAAGCTACTCAGTCGCTAAAGATACAAGTCGCTAAAGAGCAACTCGCTCTGGACCAAGTCGCTATCACAAGTCGCTACCGTAGTGGAGAGTCCACTACTTGTCTTGTAAATCTCTAGATCTAAGTCGCTAGGTTTAGGCGTAACTCGCTACAAATTTGTAAAGCAAGTCGCTACGAAGAAACTAATCCGTGAGTTAAGTCGCTAGCATGAAAAACCACATAAACATCACTTTTCAATCCAAAACAACCCAACCAAGATGATTTAAGCTTACCAAATGATAACCTACACACTTGTGATGATTCTAAACATAAAAGTACTAACAAAATCCAAACTTTAACCCGAGAAATCAACCAAATGATGCAAAACCACTAAACTTTTCAAACTCAAAACCACCTAAAACCACTAGAAATCCAAAGATGTGCAAGATATGATCTAACCATGGCTCTTGATACCAATTGTAAGATATTAGTTTTCACATACACATCAAACCATAACAACAAGGTGGCGTATAAGTGGAATTCTAGAGAGAAAGTTAGAGGTTTAGGGAACTTAGTGAGAGAAAGTGAAAGATATTATTATGAGCTCCAACTCTACCTTGGAAGGTAGAGAGTATTTATAGTCTTACATAAATCGCCACACATCGGGTCGTGGATCGGGCATACAGTGGGTAAAGACCGTCCGTCCTCCACGGTGTTACTAAACTAATTACTACTTAACATAAAAGAACTACGACCACGAACTTTCTAACGATTACATATACTTGAGGTGACCGACTCTTTAATACTTGGAATTTCTAATTCCTAACATATCTGCACAAGTATGTAAAGGAACCAGGCCCAAGGTAGTATTTGGTGATAACTCATCATGTCCCAGCTGAAGGTTATGGTTCGATGGCGCAATGGAATAGTTTTCTCTAGAATAGCCTATGTCAGCGGTCTCAAATAAAATCTCATCGATGTCGGTCAACTATGTGATGCTAAATACATTGTACAATTCAATGATAAACAAGGTACCATTTTAATGCCAACAAGGAAGTTGTGTTGATAGGTCCTAGGAGAGATGATGTTTATGTGCTTGACATGTCAACACTCTCCCAAGATGGAGCGTGTCTCTTTGCTAAAGCCTTTGAAACTATCAATTGGGCAGTAGCATAAGAGACTTTCACACTTAAACTTCAAAAACCTCAACAACTTGGCAAAACAAAACAAGGTCCTTGGCTTACCATCTTGGTTTTGCAAAGACAAACCTTGCTCGCTCGTGAAAAGGGTAAACACCACGAGCATCATTCAAAACCAAACAAAATTTCTCCATCAAAGCGCCTTCACCTCCTCGCACATGGATCTCTTTGGACTGTCGGTCCCGGATCAATCCGGCATGAGAAGTATACACTTGTCATTGTTGATGAGTTCTCAAGATACACTTGGGTATACTTTCTTTCCAAAAGAGTCGAGCGGTGATACAATAATGTCATTCATCGGGAAGATTGAAAACCGAATGACATTCTTGTTAAACAAATCGAAGCCGACAATGGTGCGAGTTTATAAATCAAGAGCTTGAGAGTTTTCGTGATAAAAAGGAATTTCTCAAAATTTCTCGTCTCCATATACCCCGAACAAAATGGGGTTCTTTGAAAGGAAAAACATAACTCTCATTGAGGTTGCTAGAACCATGTTAAATGGCTCGACCCTCTCAAAGCATTTACGATCAAGCGGTCAAGCGCTGTTACACTCAAAAGCAGGTCAATCATTGTCAAAAGACATAATAAAACCCCATATGAGATCTTCAAGGTAGACTTCGACATCGCTATTTTCATGTATTTGGATGTCTGTGTTCATTCATAACCACAAGGATCATCTAGGAAAGTTTGATGCAAAAGGCGATGATGGATACTTCTTAGGCTACTCATTGATCTCTAAAGCCTTCGTGGTTTTTAACACAAAGAGACAACAAGTTGAGGAAACCTTTCATGTCACCTTTGATGAAAGTCTTTGAAAGCATCGGGTTCACCAACACCTCGATGGAGGAAATAGGAATTGATAACTCATCAAGATATCCTCCGATGAGTACAACACCGAACTCAATTCCTCATATCAGTCGATGTCGACATCTCATATTATGTCTTACCTCACAACCTACCTCAACCAACCATCAATGAGTTCATTGATAATCGATCCGTCCTATTTGGGATAAGTAACAATGATCCAAATGATCGGGAACACGTAACTCATGATCCTCAACTCGATCAAGACATCTCTGGATGTTCTAAATAATTTTGTGGCTCTTGCACCGAACTCACATCCGAACTCCCGGTGACATCTTCAAGCTCGGATCCCGACCACAAAGTAAGTGGACAAGATCTCGGGACATTGAGCTTGTAAACATCATTGGTGAACCCAGCGAGGGCATGCTCACTAGAAGCATGGCGCTAGTCTAACTGCGACTTGACCAATGAATGTCTATATCTTCGATTACCTATCGGACATAGAACCCAAAAGTGTCATTGAAGCTCTAAAATACCCAAGCCGGGTTCAAAGCTATGCAAGAAGAATTGCAACAGTTTGATAAAAACAAGGTCATGACCTTGATCAAATGTCCTCGGGATGTAGTAGTCATAGGAATGAAGTGGGGTTTCATAAACAAAGCGATGAAAATGGCATCGTCATTAAAAACAAAGCCGGACTTGTAGCCAAAGGTTCTGATCAACAAGAAGGCATTGACTATGATGAGACATTTGCTCATGTTGCAAGAATGGAAGCCATCGGGATCTTCCTTGCATATGCAACATACATGAACTTCAAGGTCTACCAAATGGATGTTAAAAGTGCATTCTTAAATGGTGATCTCAAGGAAGATGTGTATGTTCAAGAACCTCCGGGCTTTGAGAGTAGTGAATTCACGACTATGTCGCAAGCTTGACAAAGCCCTTTATGGACTTAAACAAGCTCCCGGGCATGGTATGAAACTCTCTCGGCCTTCACGATACAAAACAAGTTTGTTAGAGGAAAGATAGACAACACCTTTGTTTGTCTATAGAACCCAACAGGATGTGATACTAGTCCAAGTGTATGTTGATGATATCATCTTTGGCTCAACAAACTACAAACTTTGCAAGCAGTTTGAAAAACTAATGACAAAGAAGTTTGAAATGAGCATGATGGGGAACTTACGTACTTTCTTGGACTACAAATCGTGTAAACCGATAAAGGAATATCCATCGGTCAAGAGAAATACACGAAATCTCTTGAAGAAATATGAGATATCGATCGTGCCTTAGTAAAGACACCAATGGTCCCACCTAACAACCTTGGACCCGATCTCACCGGAAAATCGGTCAATCAAACCCATTTCGGAGGGATTGTTGGCTCATCGATGTATCTAACCGCTACTAGACCGGACATATAATTTTCGATCTGTCTAATAGCAAGATATCGATCAATCCCAAAGAATCTCACCTCACTGCAGCCAAAAGAATACTCGGTATCGAAAGGAACCCCAAACCTTGGACTCTATTATCCAATATGCTGTGGTTTGATCTCAAGGGTTACTCGATTACGATTATCTTGGTCGCAACATGGACAGAAAAAGTACCTCGGGGTCTGTCAATTTCTTGGAGGAAAAGCGGTGTGTTGGAGTGCAAAGAAGCAACAATCGGTGGCTATGTCCTCGGTGAAGTCGAATATGTAGGCAGCAGGATGTTGTGCCAATGTATTATGGATGAAAAGTTAACTCGGTGACTATGACGTCCATTACAAAATGGTGCCCATCTTACGTGATAACACTAGTGCAATTGCAATCTCCAACAACCCTGTCCTCCACCAAAGAACCAAACACATTGATATCGATATCACTTCATTAGGGATCACATAATGAAAGGAGATATTGAACTTCATTTCATCCCTATCGAATATCAACTAGGCGATATCTTCACCAAACCCTTGGATGAACCTACCTTCAGGAGACTGAAAGTTGAATTGGGAATGCTTGACATTGAAAGTCAAGTATCTGAAAACCAATCTCAGTGAGTTCTCTGAAATGGTTCATCCTCCCTGAATATCCAAAACCAACCTCTCATTGAATGAGTAACACTCATTCAGGGTCCCTGACACTTGACAAAGAGCAATGAATGAGTAACTAAATGATCTAAACATCAGTTACTTAAATGTCCTAGATTGGTAACTTTATCAATTTAATAAAGGAATATATGTCTCTTTGTCTTACTGTCATCCCACTTGGCATTTAATGCCTCTCACAAAAATATCAAATTGATATTTTATCTCGCAAAGTGCACTTTTACTTGTGCATCGCAATCTATTCCTTGAAAACGAGTTTTTATGCGGGTAATGGGTGGTAGCATTAAATGTGGAAATTCAAACGTCTTTCAAAACCGACTCTTAATATTCCCATTTGTGCACAAAACACCCTCTTATCACTCTATAAATACCCTCTTCCAACACAAACAAACACACACAAATCTTTTACGCAACAAAACTACATCAAAATCATTTCAAAATTCAAAAACATTTGTGTGTGCTCAAAACTCTTAAAACCTCTTTTGGAAAACCCTTCTTGTAAACATTTACAAAAGTTTTTCATCACAAACTTGAAGAGATCTAAATACTTTGATTGTTCTAGTCAAAACATTTTTTTAAATCTTTGTTAATGGAAATAGCTAGAACACAATCTCTTGGTTTGCTTCTCGATGGTAGGGATCTTACTAATGTTGAATTTAAAACAAATAATGTCATAGGAAATTTTGAATATCCAAAGCGTCCAAACCTATAAAGACATTATAAATTTTTATTCAATTGCCCACTCAAAGCGCCTTTGTAAATGTCCTCCATTGTGTACCCAAACTACCTCGGGGAGTTTTGGGCTACAACTAGAGCCTTTGACCCGACACCTCTCATCGATGAGAATAACCTCGGACCTCTCGGGAGTATCTCATCGATTCGGTCTAAATGGGGAAACAATACACCTTGGATTACAAAACGTTTTGCAATACAACATGGTTAGATTATAACAAAGGTACTTATGTCGTCCATCACGAACCCTCCACGGTGAAGGATGGGTTAAACAAATCGTTTTAGATCCAACTTTTTGGACAAGACCCGATCACTAAAAGCTCATTTCCCATGGCTTGGAGGATCCTCTTCACTTTTGTGATTCGGGTCCTCGGCGGGAACCACTCATCCACCGAACAAGTTAACTCTATTCGCTTGATGATGGCATACCGCTTGATGAATGGGGTCTTTGTCGACATAGGAGAGATCATTTATAGTGATCTCGTAACGAAGCTCTGAGCAAAACTAGGAAGAAGCACGTTTCGTATCCTAGGTTTGTCTCTTGTGCTTTGCAATCGTTCTTGGGTTCAAATTATACTCGGGATGAAAAATTTGGAAATTTACGGCATCTGAGCCCTTCAAATTTTCAAAGGACCCATCCTCGTCACTCCCATTGAATTGACGGCCCACATGATTCTTGTAAACAATCAAAGTGGATCGATGTCTCAAACCCCGCTTCTAAAAGAAAAGGGAAGTCTCGGTGGGACTAAGACTAAACCAAAGTCTCGTGGCCCCGAGGCTTGAGGAGCCTGACCAAGAGGCACAAAAGCCCGAGACCAAAGACACCCACCGACCAAGCAACAACCACCCCGGTGATAACGAAGAACACTAATAAATCACGGTCGGTGCCCTTGGTCACACCTACTACTCCCAAGATCCATAGGAAACAAACAACCCACCGGTAGGGGGAGCCGCCCACCACGCCCAATGATGACATTAGCAAATCCAAGCCTTTGTGCGAGGGCTCACCGATCTCTCCCAAAGACTCGGGAGGAATCAAACAACCCACCGATAGGGATACAACTATCACCGACTCGCTAAAGGCTTTGGAAACGCCCACCGGTGTCTCGGGGTCAGCGGGGACAAAGACTCGGAGGAAAGGAACAACCCGCCGATACGGAACCCACAACCAATCGACTCCGGCGAAGACAATGGGAAACGCCCACCGGTGTCCGAGGGATCCACGGGGACAAAGACTCGGAGGAAAACATACCACCACCGATATGGAACCCACCACCAACCCCCCGTTAGCTGTTATTCGATGTCATTTGGGATATTATTCTCGAAGATGAGCTTCTTGAGGCGATGATGAAATCCTATCATTTGGAGAAGAAATGGACGCCGAGGTTCAATCGAACAAGAGCCTCGGCCTTATCCAAAGGAGCATCTTGAGTCACCCTTTCATCCGAAGATAATAACTCGACTCCTCCTCATCGGATCGTGGAATTTAACCGTTTGACAACATTCTTCCATCCACCGAAGGCGCTTGTTCGGTGGATCACTAAAGCCTCGAGGAGGTAGCACCTGGGGTTCTTGGACAATTTTGGGATCAACACACCGAAGCTGCTGACCCACTGGCGATCTTAGTTCGATGTGCTCACCTTCAATGAAAATGTTCATGAGCACGAGATCTCATGTACCAACACCTTATTAGACCGGATGAAAACTTGGTTAAGTTTCTCAAGCATCTTGGTCATGTGGAGTTACTATCGATGAAATCGGGGATTTGTTAAAGAGGACCCCGCAATCAACGCTAAATCTTGGAAGCCACCGAGGTGTATGTGAAAAATTCATCTCGGCTATCCGAATCGATTGAAATGCTCCAATCGCCAATGTTCGTGGTCTCAATCTTCGCCGGTCTCTTGAGACCTCGGTGGACTCATTGAACACCAGTGGCTGCTATGGCTCAGCCTCGTCTCTATGGCACGGAATCTTGGTCCCGGATGGCGCTGGAGCTTTCTCGGGCTAACTTGGACTCCAAGGTCACCGGTCTTCAGCGAGATACTTGAGTAGGGGTGAGCATTTGACCCGACGGACCGGACCGACCGGGACCGACATGGACCGAGACCGGACCGACCACATTCGGTCCGGTCCGCGATCTCGGCTTTTAGGTTAGTCGGTCCTCGGTCGGTCCGGACCAAACCGCGGTGGCCTTGTTGGACCGGACCGACCGAAGGACCGACGGACCGAGACCGGACCGACCACATTCGGTCCGGTCTCGGTCTAGGATTTTGCCGAACTCGGTGTCGGTCCGGTCCGGTCTTGGCGGTCGGTCCGGTTTCGAACCGTGCACACCCCTATCGGAGATAAAGGCTATGATCTCGAAATATATCAAGCCTTCAAGGTCAAGCGGCTCCGTCCCCTCAAGACCAACTCCAACTCTTGCCTCACCGAAGTTCGGCAGCAGTTGAGGGGAGAATATTCTTGAAGAAACTCCTTCTCACACCGAGGGGAGCTAACACCAACAACATCGGTGGCTCAAATCTCATCATCCCCACCGGTCTCAAGAACACCGATCTCATCAATCCCACCAACAACATCAACAACAACAACACCGACGGTAATCACTCCAATAACAACAACACCACCACCCTGGTAGCAACTTCATCTTCCTCGGGCCGGGACAAAGGAAAAGGCAAGATGGCAACTTCGAGCACGAGAAGATTCCCTATAAAATCGGTGACACCAATACTGCTCACACAAGAACAACGGTGAGTAAACACCTTGCTAAAGAAGAAAAAGGTTGAAACAAGGCGAGGAAGAAAAAAGAAGAAAAGCATCGAAAAGGTTGTCGTGAAGAAGGCGAGAACATGGGATTAGATCCAAGCAAACTTCAAAAGGGTCGAGGCGGGCAAAAGTTCAAGGAGGCTAAGGCGGCTCGGATGGTCGCAATGAAAAGCAGTTGGAAGAAAAGAAGAAGAAAAGCTGAAGCTCTCGGGCAAAGCATAATTGAGGAGTACAATCGGACAATGACAAGCCAAGGCTTCTCGAAAAATCACGGATGTCGAATCATCCCCAATACCAAACCACCGCCATGAGCGTCTATAGAGGGTTGATAAAAGACACTTGAGGTCCATGATCCTCAAATTCACCGACTTTGGGATCACCGAACTTGATGAGCTTGGTCCAATCATTGAAAAGAAGAAGAATGCGGTGGTTAAGGACACGATGAAAATGCTCGATAAAAGATATAAAAGGCGAGATTGTCCATTAACTAGGAATTCAGCCATTTAATCGCACCTCAAGGATCTCAACCACAATCATCCACTGGCAAAAGGAAGAGAGTTGAGTTCCAACACGAGATTAAAGTGCACGGACTGGAGTGTAACAGGAGCTGCTGAGGGGTTAAATTTGTGAACTGTCTAGTGATTGAGAAGCTCGAAGAGGGCTATTCCACATTGATGTCTATGGAAACCCCTTTTCAAAGATGGAGTGATATTGATCGGTGGTGTGGATGCAATCTTGAGCTACATACCGTGGCCTCTCAAATTCAAACCCCAGCAAACATCGGGTTACGCCAAGACCGAATGCCAAAATAAGAGACCATCCCGACAGAGAAACACTCATCACCAAAAGGTCAAGCTTGAAGCATTGGGAATCCATACGGATTGGCATCATTTTGTTTTATCTTTTGTACTAGTGATAGGAACTATGTGTCGATCAATAAGCGATGTATGTTTTATTCATTTACTCGGTGTTCCTTAGCATTCATTAGTACATTCGATGTAAGAAGAAGCCTCTTGCTCACTTACATCGATCAACCACTTAGGCTACTTGTATATCCAAATAGGGAGGCTGTTGGGTTCGATAAATACCCAAACCCTTAATCTAGGATTTGAATAGAAAATAGCCCAAGTGTTTAATCGTTAACACAAACAGTCTTTGAGTGCATAGTCTCTCGGTGAGTCGTCTTTAGGATACTCGATGAGGCGAAGAAGAAGTCTCTCCACTCGATAAGGCGGAACTTAAAGGGTGAAGGCGGGTCAAGAAGAAGATGATGGATTCGGTGGTGATGACAATAACTCACCGAATCCCTAAGATCTCTCCAACTTCTTACATCAAGACAAACTGAAGTAGAAGGCGAAGGATGTAAAGACTAAAGAAAGAGCGGGACAAGGCGGGAAAGGTTGAATCGAGATAAGATGAAGTCCTTATCAACCAAAGTCAACTTTCCCGAATGGCAAAGATCGTGCTCGGTGTCATCACCGAACTTAGGAAAGTAGTCTTGTCTCTTACCTAGAATAGTCTTTAAATGAGACAAAATACATCGATATTTTGTCTTACGCATGATGTCGGTTGTCACTTAGGAAAGAGTCAAATATCATACATGTATAAATAGCATAAGAGATGGAGTGAAAAGGTTAAGCTTGTGAATTGTAAAACACACACACGCAAGCCATCTTTTCACTCCTCCAAATACAACTTAGTTCTGAGATAGCTCGGTGAGCTCTAAGAGTTGTGCTCGGACTTAGCCCGAGCTTAGAGAGTAGTCACCAAACTTTGTCATTTCAATCCCAAGTACTATTCCGTAAGTACTTGGGTAACGATTCTTTGTGGATTTATTTCTAATAAGAATATGATGTTAAAAATTACTTAGTGTGCTTTTCTTATGTTAATTTGGTCATAGTTCACTATTAACTTGTTTTATAAACTTGAGCGGGAACAACACTTTGTAGTTTTGCATCCATTTTTAATTCGATAGTGTTTCTATGTGCATTTTTGCATTAAAACTCTAGTAATCAAAAAGAAATAATAAATGAAGCATTAAAATGTTGTGGAAGATAAATTAGTAAAAGTTATGTATTGTGTACATTATGCATTAAAAGTTGTAATGCTTAAAAAACACATTAATGACATCTTTAAAATATTTAGGAGAGAGGGTGTTAAATGATTTATAAGTAGTATAGATATGTGTAATATGTATAAAAATCAAATAAATTATCACTTTTGAATTTACATCTTTGCATCATTTGTCTTCAAAAAATTGTCCCGATGTTTACAAAAAACCATTTTTTACTTTTGTTGTTAATTTTATTTAAAATAATTCAAAATTTACTTAGATTGGTTTTTGAAACAATCTTACGATATAATAATAGTTTCGGAACTTTGTAGTTTTGCATGCATTTTAAAATCATATTCATTTACATGTGCATATTTGCATTAAAACTATACTAATTCAAAAAAAATAATAAATGAAGTATTAAAATATTGTGGAAGATAAATTAGTAAAATTATGTATTGTGTACATTTTGCATTAAACGTTGTAATGCTTAAAAAACACATTAATGACATCTTAAAAAAATTTAGGAGAGAGGGTGTTAAATGCTTTATAAGTAGTATAAATATAAATATGTGTAATATGAATAAAAATCAAATAAATTATCATCTGTGAATTTACAACTTTGCATTATTTGTCTTCAAAAAATTGTCCCAATTTTTACAAAAAACCGTTTTTTACTTTTGTGGTTAATTTTATTTAAAATAATTCAAAATTTATTTATATTGGTTCTCGAAACACTCTTACGATGTAATAATAGTTTTGGAACTTTGTAGTTTTGCATTCGTTTTAAAATCATATTCATTTATATATGCATTTTTGCATTAAAACTATACTAATTCAAAAAGAAATAAAAAATGAAGCATTAAAATGTTGTGGAACATAAATTAGTAAAAGCCTTGTGTACATTATGCATTAAAAGTTGTAATGCTTAAAAAACACATTAATGACTTTTTAAAAAAATTTAAGAGAGAGGGTGCTAAATATTTATAAGTAGTATAGACATGTGTAATATGTATAAAAATCAAATAAATTACCACCTGTGAATTTACATTTTTGCATCATTTGTCTTCAAAAATTGTCCCGATTATTACAAAAATCCGTTCTTTACTTTTGTGGTTAATTTTATTTAAAATAATTCAAAATTTATTTAGTTTGGTTCTCGAAACAGTCTTACGATATACTAATAGTTTTGGAAGTTTATAGTTTTGCATTCATTTTAAATCATATTCATTTATATGTGCATTTTTGCAATAAAACTATATTAATTCAAAAAGAAATAATAAATGAAGCATTAAAATGTTGTGGAAGATAAAATAGTAAAAGCTATGTATTGTGTACATTATGCATTAAAAGTTGTATTCTTTAAAAAATACATTAATGACATCTTAAAAAAATTTAGGAGAGAGGGTGTTAAATGCTTTATAAGTTGTATAGATATGTGTAATATGTATAAAAATCAAATAAATTATCAATTGTGAATTTACATCTTTGCATCATTTGTCTTCAAAAAATTGTCCCGATTTTTACAAAAAACCGTTTTTTACTCTTGTGGTTAATTTTATTTAGAGTAAACTGCAAAAATCATCCCTGTGGTTTGTGTATTTTCGCAAGAATCATCCCTATCTCAAACCTTTAGCATTAAGCATCACCAAGTCCACAAACCTTTGGCATTAATCATCCCTGAGCACTAATGTCGTTAGTTTTACCCGTTAAGTGTTAAATATGATTTTCCCGTTAGTCCATCCGTTAATATGTTTTGCACCGTTAGTCCTCATTTTACGTTTTCATTCATTTTTTACGTTTTTGTCCGTTTTTACTCGTTTTCGTCCGTTTTTATATGTTTCGTCCGTTTTTATCCGTTTTTGTCCATTTTTTATATGTATTCGTCCGTTTTTTTATGTTTTTTACGTTCTCGTTAGTTTTTTATGTTCTCGTTAGTTTTTTACGTTTTCGTCCGTTTTCGTACGTTTTTTTACGTTTTTGTACGTTTTACTCGCTTTTATCCATTTTTATATGTTTCGTCAACTTATTATCCGTTTTTGTCCGCTTTTTATCCGTTTTTGTCCGTTTTTTATATGTATTCGTCCGGGTTTTTTTACGTTTTTGCCTGTTTTTTTACGTTTTTGTATGATTTTTTACGTTTTTGTTAATTTTTACTGGTAAAAACACAATAATGACATCTTTGCATCATTTGTTTTTACTGGTAAAAACACATTAATGATATCTTAAAAATAGTTATCACCTGTGAAAGCTATGTATTGTGTATATTAAGAATTTACATCTTTGAATTTACAAGTTATCACCTGTGAAAGCTATGTATCACCTGTGAAAGCTATGTATTGTGTACATAGATTCACAGGTGATAACTGTTTTTGAGTTATCACCTGTAAAAACACATGATGCAAAAATAAATTAGTAAAAGCTATGTATTTTGTACATTATGCATTAAAAGTTGTAATGTTTAAAAAACACATTAATAACATCTTAAAAAAATATGAGAGAGGGTGCAAAATGCTTTATAAGTAGTATATATATGTGTAATATGTATAAAAAACAAAAAAATTATCACTTGTGAATTTAAATCTTTGCATCATTAGTCTTCAAAAAATTGTACCGATTTTTACATAAAACTGTTTTTTACTTTTGTGGTTAATTTTATTCAAAATAATTCAAATTTTATTTAGATTGGTTCTCGAAACACTCTTACGATATAATAATAGTTTTGGAACTTTGTAGTTTTCTATTCATTTTAAAATCATATTCATTTATATGTGCATATTTGCATTAAAACTATACTAATTCAAAAAGAAATAATAAATGAAGCATTCAAATGTTGTGGAAGATAAATTAGTGAAAGCTATGTACTGTGTACATTATGCATTAAAAGTTGTAATGCTTAAAAAACACATTAATGACATCTTAAAAAATTTTAAGAGAGAGGGTGCTAAATATTTATAAGTAGTATAGATATGTGTAATATGTATAAAAATCAAATAAAGTATCACTTGTGAATTTGCATCTTTGCATCATTTGTCTTCAAAAAGTTGTCCCGATTTTTAGAAAAACCATTTTTTACTTTTATGGTTAATTTTTTTTTTTAAATAATTCAAAATTTATTTAGATTGGTTCTCGAAACACTCTTACGATATAATAAGAGTTTTGGAACTTTGTAGTTTTGCATGCATTTTAAAATCATATTCATTTATATGTGTATTTTTACATTAAAACTATACTAATTCAAAAAGAAATAAAAAATGAAGCATTAAAATGTTGTGGAAGAGAAATTAGTAAAAGCTATGTATTGTGTACATTATGCATAAAAAGTTGTAATGCTTATAAAACACATCAATGACATCTTAAAAAACATTTAGGAGAGAGGGTGCTAAATATTTATAAGTAGTATAGATATGTGTAGTATGTATAAAAATCAAATAAATTATCACCTGTGAATTTACATCTTTGCATCATTTGTCTTCAAAAAGTTGTCCCGATTGTTACAAAAATCCGTTTTTTACTTTTGTGGTTAATTTTATTTCAAATAATTCAAAATTTATTTAGATTGGTTCTCGAAACACTCTTACGATATAATAATAGTTTTGAAACTTTAAAGTTTTGCATGCATTTTTAAATCTTATTCATTTATATGTGCATTTTTGCATTAAAACTATACTAATTCAAAAAGAAATAATAAATGAAGCATTAAAATGTTGTGGAAGATAAATTAGTAAAAGCTATGTATTGTGTACATTATTCATTGAAAGTTGCAATGCTTAAAAAACAAATTAATGACATTTTAAAAAAAATTTAGGAGAGAAGGTGTTAAATGCTTTATAAGTTGTATAGATTCAAAAAATTGTCCCGATTGTTACAAAAATCCATTTTTTATTTTTGTTGTTAATTTTATTTAAAATAATTCAAAATTTATTTAGATTGATTCTCGAAACACTATTACGATATAATAATAGTTTTGGAACTTTAAAGTTTTGCATGCATTTTAAAGTTTTGCATGCATTAAAAGTATACTAATTCAAAAAGAAATAATAAATGAAGCATTAAAATGTTGTGAAAGAAAAATTAGAAAAAGTTATGTATTGTGTACATTATGCATTAAAAGTTGTAATGCTTAAAAAACACATTAATGACATTTTAAAAAAAAATTAGGAGAGAGGGTGCTAAATACTTTATAAGTTGTATAAATATGTGTAATATGTATAAAAATCAAATAAATTATCACTTGTGAATTTACATCTAGGCATCATTTGTCTTCAAAAAATTGTCTCGATTTTTACAAAAAACCGTTTTGTACTTTTGTGGTTAATTTTATTTAGAGTAAACTGCAAAAATCATCCCTATGGTTTGTGTATTTTCGCAAGAATCATCCCTATCTCAAACCTTTAGCATTAAACATCCCCAAGTCCACAAACCTTTGGCATTAATCATCCATGAGCACTAACGTCGTTAGTTTACCAATAAGTGTTAAATAATATTTGCCCGTTAATCCCCCCGTTAATATTTTTTGCACCGTTAGTCCTCATTTTACGTTTTCGTCCGTTTTTTTACGTTTTTGTCCGTTTTAACTTGTTTTCGTCCGTTTTTATATGTTTCGTCCGCTTTTTATCCGTTCTTGTCCATTTTTATATGTATTCGTTCGTTTTTTTACATTTTTTACATTCTCATCCGTTTTTTACGTTTTCGCCAATTTTTTTACGTTTTTGTATGATTTTTTAAGTTTTAGTTCGTTTTTACTGGTAAAAACACAAAAATGACATCTTTGCATCATTTGTTTTTACTGGTAAAACACATTAATGACATCTTAAAAAAAGTTATCACCTGTGAAAGTTATGTATTGTGTAAATTATGAATTTACATCTTTGAATTTACAAGTTATCACCTGTGAAAGCTATGTATTGTGTACATAGCTTTCACAGGTGATAACTTTCTTTAAGTTATCACCTGTAAAAACACATGATGCAAAAATAAATTAGTAAAAGCTATGTATTGTGTACATTTTGCATTAAAAGTTGTAATGCTTAAAAAACACTTTAATGACATCTTAAAGAAAATAGGAGAGAGGGTGTCAAATGCTTTATAAGTAGTATAGATATGTGTAATATGTATAAAAAACAATTAAATTATCACTCGTGAATTTACATCTTTGCATCATTTGTCTTCAAAAAATTGTCCCGATTTTTACAATAAACTGTTTTTTACTTTTGTGGTTAATTTTATTTAAAATAATTCAAAATTTATTTAGATTGGTTCTCGAAACACTCTTATGATATAGTTTTGAATGCATTTTAAAACCATATTCATTTATATGTGCATTTTAAAAAATGAAGCATTAAAATGTTGTGGAAGATAAATAAGTAAAAGCTATGTATTTTGTACATGATGCATTAAAAGTTGTAATGCTTAAAAAACACATTAATGACATCTTAAAAAGTTTTAAGAGAGAGGGTGCTAAATATTTATAAGCAATATATATATGTGTAATATGTATAAAAATCTAATAAATTATCACTTGTGAATTTACATCGTTGCGTCATTTGTCTTAAAAAGATTGTCCCGATTTTCACAAAAAATTGGTTTTTACTTTTGTGGTTAATTTTATTTAAAATAATTCAAAATTTATTTAGATTGGTTTTCGAAACAATTTTACGATATAATAATAGTTTTGGAACTTTATAGTTGTTCATGCATTTTAAAATCATATTCATTTATATGTGTATTTTTGCATTAAAACTCTAGTAATTCAAAAAGAAATAATAAATGAAGCATTTAAATGTTGTGGAAGATAAATTAGTAAAAGTTATGTATTGCGTACAAAATGCATTAAAAGTGGTAATGCTTTAAAAACACATTAATTACATCTTAAAAATAATTAGGAGAGACGGTGTTAAATGCTATATAAATAGTATAGATTTGTGTAATATGTATAAAAATCAAATAAAGTATCACTTGTGAATTTACATCTTTGCATAATTTGTCTTCAGAAATTTGTTCCGATTTTTACAAAAAACCATTCTTTACTTTTGTGGTTAATTTTATTTAAAATAATTCAAAATTTATTTAGATTGGTTTTTGAAACACTCTTACGATATAATAATAGTTTCGGAACTTTGTAGTTTTGCATTCATTTTAAAATCATATTCATTTATATGTGCATATTTGCATTAAAACTAGGGTTTTATATCAGACAGGTTACCCAACTTTCCAACTTTATTCGCCTAAGTTACCAAACTTTATTTTTGTGCAAACAGGGTATTGGACTATCGTTACCGGACAAATTAGGGACCGATCTATTTTAACCTTTGATACCCAGTTGCTAGCCACTGGCTGGCTTGACTTTTATTTTATTAATTTAAAAATAATCTTTATATAAAGGGTTTTATACAAATAAGTTACTAAACTTTGAATTTGTTCACCTAAGTTACTAAAGTTTTCTTGTTCAATTAGGTTCTTGAACTATGCAACTTTGTTAATTTAGGTTATCTTTATCGGTCATCTGAAAACATCCTCACTCACTAAACACATCGACGCCACATCATAAATTAAAAATGTTACATAAATAATTAAAAGCGTAAACGTATGAAATTAAAACCTAAACATTCATAAACTATAAACCGTATTCATTCATTTAAATAAAAATGAGAATTCAACCACTAAAACCATAAGTCATGTATCCTTTATTTTTAATAATTTCCCATGAGTTAAACAATCGCGAGATCTTGTGATGTTATGAGCTACTTTTTCATTTTTAAGCATGAAGAACTAATCAAAACACAAAACCCTTTGAATCTTGAATAGTCATATTCTTGTATTTGGGAGTTTGAGTTTTTAATAAAATAAAAATTTTAATTTTATTGTAATAAATTAAAAAACTACTTTTTATTTTTTTAAATTTTATAAAAATCAAAAATTTTAATAAAACAAAAAAAAGTAATTTTAATTTTATTATAATTAATTTTTTTTAAAAAAGCGCTTATTCTTTTAAAATGTATGAAAGCGTATAAAAGCGGATGAAAGCGTGCAACAACTTGTGATTTTACAAGTTTCAAAGGGGTTTTGATTTGATTTAATTATAACTAGTAAAACGATAAATTAAACTATTCTATGAGTTTTGTGATCAAGCAAAGAGGAGAGTGCTAGCCATGTAAATAAATATATATTAGTAACCGAATTGAACAAAAAGAACTTGAGAACTTAGGCGAATAAAATCGCAAAGTTGAGTAACCTATCTGTTTAGTAATGGTAAGTGGATATCACGAGTTGGACAATGGGGCCCACAAAAGCTTACGTGGACACCATGATAACTCCAACTCCGGTTACTGTTTTTGGGTAACTGAATGAACACGTTTACGGTTTCGAGTAACCTAAATGTCAAACCCGTAAACTCAGTAACCCAATTGAACAAAAAATAGTTGGGTAACTTAGGCGAACAAAGTCGCAAAGTTGGGTAACCTAACTGTCATAAAACCCTTAAAACTATACAAATTCAAAAAGAAATAATAAATAAAGCATTAAAATGTTGTGGAAGATAAATTAGTGAAAGCTATGTACTGTGTACATTATGCATTAAAAGTTGTAATGCTTAAAAAACACATTAATGACATCTTAAAAAATTTTAAGAGAGAGGGTGCTAAATATTTATAAGTAGTATATATATGTGTAATATGTATAAAAATAAAATAAATTATCACTTGTGAATTTACATCTTTGCATCATTTGTCTTCAAAAAGTTGTCCCAATTTTTAGAAAAAATCGTTTTTTACTTTTATGGTTAATTTTTTTTTTAAATAATTCAAAATTTATTTAGATTGGTTCTCGAAACACTCTTACGATATAATAAGAGTTTTGGAACTTTGTAGTTTTGCATGCATTTTAAAATCATATTCATTTATATGTGCATTTTTACATTAAAACTATACTAATTCAAAAAGAAATAAAAAATGAAGCATTAAAATGTTGTGGAAGAGAAATTAGTAAAAGCTATGTATTGGGTACATTATGCATTAAAAGTTGTAATGCTTATAAAACACATTAATGACATCTTAAAAAACATTTAGGAGAGAGGGTGCTAAATATTTATAAGTAGTATAGATATGTGTAGTATGTATAAAAATCAAATAAATTATCACTTGTGAATTTACATCTTTGCATCATTTGTCTTCAAAAAGTTGTCCCGATTTTTAGAAAAAACCGTTTTTTACTTTTATGGTTAATTTTTTTTTTAAATAATTCAAAAAAAAATTTAAATAATTTCTCGAAACACTCTTACGATATAATAATAGTTTTGGAACATGCCTTTAAAAATCATATTCATTTATATGTGCATTTTTGCATTAAAACTATACTAATTCAAACAGAAATAATAAATTAAGCAATAAAATGTTGTGGAAGATAAATTAGTAAAAGCTATGTATTGTGTACATTATGCATTGAAAGTTGTAATGCTTAAAAAACATATTAATGAAATCATAAAAAAAATTTAAGAGAGAGGGTGCTAAATGCTTTATAAGTTGATAGATTCAAAAAATTGTCCAGATTGTTACAAAAACCCATTTTTTACTTTTGTGGTTAATTTTATTTAAAATAATTCAAAATTTATTTAGATTGGTTTTCGAAATACTCTTACGATATAATAATAGTTTTGGAACTTTAAAGTTTTGCATGCATTTTTAATCATATTCATTTATATGTGTATTTTTGCATTAAAACTATACTAATTCAAAAAGAAATAATAAATGAAGCATTAAAATGTTGTGAAAGATAAATTAGTAAAAGCTATGTATTGTGTACATTATGCATTAAAAGTTGTAATGCTTAAAAATCACATTAATGACATCTTAAAAAAAATTAGGAGAGAGAGTGCTAAATATTTATAAGTAGTATAGATTTGTGTAATATGTATAAAAATCAAATAAATTATCACATGTGAATTTACATCTTTGCATCATTTGTTTTTAAAAAATTGTCCCGATTATTACAAAAGTCCGTTTTTTACTTTTGTGGTTAATTTTATTTAAAATAATTCAAAATTTATTTAGATTGGTTCTAGAAACACTCTTATGATATAATAATAGTTTTGGAACTTTATAGTTTTGCATGCATTTTAAATCATATTCATTTATATGTGCATTTTTGCATTAAAACTATATTAATTCAAAAAGAAATAATAAATGAAGCATTAAAATGTAGTGGAAGAATTAGTTAAAGCTATGTATTGTGTACATTATGTATTAAAAGTTGTAATGCTTACAAAACACATTAATGACATATTAAAAAAATTTAGGAGAGAGGGTGCTAAATGATTTATAATTAGTATAGATATGTGTAATATGTATAAAAATCAAATAAATTATCACTTGTGAATTTACATCTTTGCATCATTTGTTTTCAAAACATTATCCCGATTTTTACAAAAAACCGTTTTTTACTTTTCTGGTTATCTTTATTTAGAGTAAACTGCAAAAATCATCCCTGTGGTTTGTGTATTTTTGCAAGAATCAACCCTATCTCAAACCTTTAGCATTAAACATCCCCAAGTCCACAAACCTTTGGCATTAATCATCCCTGAGCACTAACGTCGTTAGTTTTACCCGTTAAGTGTTAAATAATATTTTCCCGTTAGTCCCTCCGTTAATATTTTTTGCATCGTTAGTCCTATTTTTACGTTTTCGTCCGTTTTTTACGGTCTTGTCCGTTTTTACTCGTTTTCGTCCGTTTTTATAAGTTTCGTCCGCTTTTATCTGTTTTATATGTATTCATCCGTTTATTTTACATTTTTTACATTCTCGTCCGTTTTTTACGTTTTCGCCTATTTTTTTACGTTTTCATATGTTTTTTTACGTTTTTGTTCATTTTTACTGGTTAAAACACATTAATGACATCTTCGGATCATTTGTTTTTACTGGTAAAAACACAGTAATGACATCTTTAAAAAAGTTATCACCTGTGAAAGCTATGTTTTGTGTACATTATGAATTTACATCTTTGAATTTACAAGTTATCACCGTGAAAGCTATGTATTGTGTACATAGTTTTCACGGTGATAAATTTTAAGTTATCACAGTAAAACACATGATGCAAAAATAAATTTGTAAAAGCTATGTATTATGTACATTATGCATTAAAAGTTGTAATGCTTAAAAAAGAATTAATGACATCTTAAAAAAAATATAGGAGAGAGGGTGCTAAATGCTTTATAAGTAGTATAGATATGTGTAATATGTATAAAAATCAAATAAATTATCGATTGTGAATTTACATCTTTGCATCATTTGTCTTCAAAAAATTGTCCCGATTTTTACAAAAAACTGTTTTTTACTTTTGTGGTTAGTTTTATTTAAAATAATTCAAAATTTATTTAGATTGGTTCTCGAAACACTCTTACGATATAATAATAGTTTTGGAGCTTTGTAGTTTTGCATGCATTTTAAAATCATATTCATTTATATGTGCATTTTTGCATTAAAACTATACTAATTCAAAAAGAGTGTCTTTGTGATACGATTCGAAGCTTTGATTTTAGTGGTTTCACTAATAAGGACACCGCCCCTCAAACCCCAACAAACATTGGCGATTGCACTTTTAGTGAAATGGTCAAGGATATGGAAGTTAAATTAGACATGATTGTGAGATAAAAAGCGGTTTTGAGTGTCTACAAGTTCCACATGCCCGAGATTTTCTACTAGCTATCCCCATAGACAGGCTAGGTCAACATATGTCATCGGTGGAATATCGTACTATCCATAAGTATCGCCTTATGATTCCTTTATTTTTGGTTGATGAGACATGTCCGGTTTGTCGCAAGGCATGTTTGATTCTTTTGGGAACATGCGTTCATTGCAAAGAGCTCCCGGATTTAATTACATACGATATGGTTCTTTTTGGCGTTTGTAGGCGTATTGGGATCTCCGCCAAGAAAGAAGAACACTGAACTTTTGACCGACCCGTTGGATGGAAGATCCACACTCGACCGCAAATGTTTTGGTTTTGGATGGGTTGGAGGAAACATGCGTGCGTGGATCTAACTAGGGTTTCATCCGCGTGGGTTTGAGCAACCGGGTTTCTGATGGGCGGTCGCTGAAAGCCGACCGTACAAACCGCAAAACACGAGAAAGCGTGCATTGAAAATCAATATAATTTTATCCCTTTTGCGTTTGATACTTTTGGTTTCCTTACACCTGAGGCAGTGAAGTTCCTCAACAGAGTTCAACGGGTTATGCATAGTAATATTATGACACCTAGATCCATAGATGTAGTTTTCAAAAGGATTAGTTTTGATATTCAAAAGGGCTAGCGGCACGACTTGTTGCCCGTTGCCGTCCACCTCTTTGTAAATGTCATTATATAAATTCTTAGAAAAGTCTACATGTTTATAAGCCTCATATTCAATCGGAGGTAGTGTTTAGGCGTGCATCTCTTGTTTGAATTTATGTGACGAAAGTGTAAAAAAATGGTTTAAAAGCAATAAACAAATACTAAAAACAAAAGAAAAATTCATAAACAATTATCATAGAGGACAAAATTTACATAATCAATTATAAACTTCTTTAAGTTGGTTTATCAATTGCTCTTTTCTACCTACAAACTTCAAAAATTCTTTCATTTGCACTTAAAGTTCTCTAGTTATGTTGCAATCTTTGATAATTTCACCTCTTAATGAATATAATTAATTTAAAAATATGCATAAAACAAAATTCATAATACAAGATATACAATAATATGAGAAATCAAAAGACAGTCAACAAATGTAGGTCAAAGAATTATATCGCGTCACCACATCACAAACTCGATAAAATGTGGCGTAGTGGGTTGGTAATATGTTAGTTTATAGATAATCTTATATGCAACAAACTCTTAAATATAAATGGCTCGGTTTGATCACGTGCACACTACATACATGGTTGTGTGATAACATCAAATAGTCCTGAATATTAAGTGTCAATTTCCCCTGATAATGCTCGTATTTTATATCATTTATATAGATTTACGCTTTTTTTCCTTTATATTTCACTTTCAGGTAAATTACGAGCATTGAAGCTAATGAGACGCGGATCTGGAGATTTTCTTAAAGATTTATGATAGTATGCCCACTGTGAAGAAGCTATGGCGTAACTCCCACTCTCACATTACGCCGTAGCTAGCGCGTTGACTCAGAAGACCAACTTAACATCAATTACGGCATAACTCCCAACTAAAGTTACGCCGTAACCAACTAGGTCAAGAAATGTTTCACGCCGCCATCAGATACGCCGTAACTCCTTTCAATGATTACGGCGTAATCATACCAATTGTAACCTGTATTGAAGATACGGCGTAACCCTTTCCGTGTGTTACGCCGTAACCAGCTTACCGAGAGCATATTTGAGGAAATATTGAAGTTACGACGTAACTCTCAACTCAAGTTACGCCGTAACTAGATCGTGCCTATAAATACTAGCCCTAATTTCTGCATTTCACATCATTCACTTCATACCAAAAAGCAGAGAACGTCAAGAGGGGTCCAAAGGCAGATCTTAGAGAGCATACGGAGCCATCTCCAAGGGAGAAATCACTCCCTAACGATAAGCATTAGCAATTATTTTATCTTTTACTTTCATTATGTCAAACATTGAAACTTTGGTTTCTTTTTATAAGATCAGCTAAGAACCTTTGGTGTTAGCCTAGTTATGATTCCTTAATTGTTTTTTTACGTTTTCATGTTTTCGTATAATTGTTTCTAGTGTATGCATGCATAGTTCGATGGTAGTTACCCTAGCTTCGGTAGTTTTGAATGGCGATCGTATCTATTTGCTTAGGAGAATTGACTAATGACCCTAAGTAGTTAGGTTGAGTAGGGAGGTAAGAATTGACCAAGTGACGACCCTTCCTCACTTGTGCGAACCGACCAAATGATCACCGATCGTTTGGATAAACTTAAGTTAGGGATGAGTGTCTAAGATGCTAGCGCCCGGGCACTCATTATTTCGAATCTTGCATGTAGAGGTACTTAATGACTTAGCTTAGGGACTAAAAAACTCAACTTTCAAGGGTAGTAGCTTGATCTCGGGTGGAAGCCTTTGCTGATAGGTTAGGACGTACTGACCAAATCTTTGTCCTAGCGACTTAAACCCCACTTGAATCAATTGGAAGTAGTATAACGTGAACATCACATGATAGCATGAGTAACTAGGGTAGCACACTTTACCTCTATTGATCACATCTCTATCTTATTTACTTGCTTTTATTTCTTGTTTTCTAGTTAATTAATCATTTCAATCCTTAAATCAATTAAAACCAGTGACACCTAGACTTAAATAGAATCAGCTCACATAGCTCTTGGGACGACCTCGGTTTTACTGGTTACTACACTACACACGACCGGGTACACTGCCCGTGAGTGCTGCCCGTGAGTGCATAAGGTGGACCATAGGTAAACGAGACACTATAAATATTAATACCTGGTCAGAAATCTTGCATCAAGTTTTTGGCGCCGCTGCCGGGGAGTTATATTAGGATTTTTATTAAGTATGTTTTTATTTAATTTTCTTTTTCTTTTGAAATGTCGATTCAAAACCGAAGCTCCAAGCCATTTTGGCTACTCTATTTGACAATCCGGAAAAGCTGTTCGAACAAAAGGACTACTCACCTATTCCTATCCATAATATTTTCTCATTTTACAGTCCGATCAATCGATACAGAGCCGAAGTGATTGAGGAAGTTAATATTTAAGGGATAACTATGGAACGATATCTAGAGCAAACCGATGTAAAGCGTCAAAGAGCTTTCACATAAAACTCGAAATGGGGAATTCTCCATTCCACACCAGTTCATCTGGGATATACATAAGCTCCAGTTTTCATGAGACAAGAATGAAGATGTGCAAGATCATGTGGAAGAAGTGCTTTACTTGTCTTCTCTTTTTAGCATCCGAAATGTCTCTAGTTATTCTGTTACTGTAAAAAATTTCCCTATGAATCTTACGGGGACAACTAAAAGATGGTTTAATAGACTCCCTGCCGAGTGCAAGGGAACGTGGGATCGACTCAGGAGAGATTTTATTCAACAATTATGCCCTCCTTCGAAAATTGATAAGCGGGATGAAGAAATTGTCAATTCAGTTGAGACAGTTTCTATGGAGCCAACTACCTTCTCCGAGAAGGTCAAAACAAGGATCGACAAGGAGAAACTCCTACTTCATGATATTGGAGCTCTTCCGGTAAACATCCCTTTAATTAATTCCCTTAGAACTAATCCTAACAATGTTTTGCAGGAATTAAGTGATGAAAAGAATGATCTCGATGAGACGGTGTCAATTCGACTAAACGAAAGGTGTTCGAAAATTCTAAGAAATGAACTGCCACAAAAACAAAAAGATCCAGGTTGCTTTACTCTTCCTTGCCTTATTGGGAATCTTAACATCTGCAATGCCTTAGCTGATCTTGGGGCAAGCATTAACATAATACCTCATTCAATGTTCTTACGCATGGGGATCGAAAGTCTTAAACCGACAAAAATGAACATAGAAATGGTGGATAGATCCATGCAATCACCTTTGGGGATTGTAGAAAATGTATTAGTAAAAATTAACAAGTTCCTCTTCCCGTTGGACTTCGTTATCCTGGATATTCCTGACGATAATAGGATAACTATCATTCTAGGTAGGCCCATGCTCGCTACTATCCATACGAAAGTTGATGTCTTTGCTCAGAAGATGACGCTTGAAGCTAATGGGGAAATTGCTACATTCAGATCAAATGAACTTTTGTCCATCCCTAAAAAGGTTTGTGAAATAGACCCTAATGGCGATTTTGGTAATGCTTTGGAAGAATTTTTGAGTGAAGCTCCAAGGACCCCTTCAAATCCTAACGATATCGCTTTGGGAAAAGATTTTGATGTATTTGTTAACTTTGAAGAAGATGAGGAGAGTTTGGGAATCAGTTCCGATGATTTTTCCAGTGACATCGACATGGTCCCTTGGCACAACAATTATGAGGAGACTTTTTCACGATCAGACCAACTTATGTTTTATGAGATGGGAACTCGGATTCATCATCGGAACCCTTATAACCTGCAAGTTTCATGTAAGATAGGGTTCATCGACTTTCATCCCTTCATTGACATAAAGTCCCCGATAAACATCATATCAAAAAAATGTTACAACCAAGTAATGGTAAAAGAATTGGAGTATAAAGGGAACAATTTTATGGGGATTGCAACGAATGTTCATGTCTTTGTTGGAATACATACCTTCTTGGTCGATTTTGTGGAATTAGATGACACTAGCGAGTTCGTGGAGGACGAACTCTCCGGTGTAACTTTAGGAAAGCCCTTTCAGTAATTATCTAGGTTTGATGGGAATGAAAAGGAAGGGCTAGTGTGGTTGAAAATTGGAAACGATAAAACAGTTTTCAGAATACCAAGAACTGTGAAGAACTTTAAGAGTTGGACAAAGAAGCAATTAAGCCATGCTCGGCCACTACTTGACGTAAGTGATGAAGATAAAGCCAACGGGATTAACCACCAGTACCAAAAAATAAAAAAAATTCTATTTTGGGTGCTTAGAGCTTGGCACGGATTATAAGCGGGACAAGAATCTCATCAGTTTGATTCAGCGTGGAGATTGCCATATCCACGAAATGACAAACAAACATTTTTAGCCCCATGGCTTTGAGTCAAACTTAAAGACTCGGTAATAAAGAAAAGTGCTCTTTCGGGAGACAACCCGAATTATCCTTTTTATTTCTTTTATTTCAATTTTTGTTGGGTTTTGTGTTTCTAACATTTTTTGCAGGAAGTGGAGATGAATTCACAAGTGTCTCAAACGGGGACCAGATCTGTCCAACAGTTACGGCGTAACTCATCCCCATGATTACGCCGTAACATATCATCAGTAACGATTCTCTCCAAAGCATTACCCTTTACGGCGTAATCTCATCCCATGGTTACGCCGTAGCTATTCTCTAGTAGTGACTGCCAGGTTTTGCCACAATTACGGCGTAACTCCTTTATTGGGTTACGACGTAATCATCCTACAGTTCAAATTTTTCCTATAATAACACCATAACCTTGTATTAGTTTTAAAATGAACTTTGTGGGTATGTTCCCTGTAAGCCCTCACGAGACTATACTCGTCCACTTGGGACACCAAGTGGTTTAAAAGGCTTGTTGTATATGCTAAATTCAACCGTGATTCCTACAAAAGTGAGTTAGATTTCTTTTTTTTTTCTTTTTCTTTTTTAGAATTATGCTTGTTGGTTAGTGTGATTTCAGGGAATGAAGTTTGCTCGTGGATGCTTAAGTGAAGGCACGATTCTCTTCGTGGGCCTTCTTTCTTTTTAGGAGCGAATTTCAGGGAAGTTCTCGCTCTAATTCTACTTTCTCTTCATATTTATTTAACGCTTAGTACAAAAGGGACTTTGTACATTTCAAGTGGGGGGACGGGAGTAGAATTATTACTTGAACTTTATTGCCCTCGTTTTTCTAGTTTATTTTGAAAAATTATGCCATTTTTCAAATTTTGACATGTTTTTCTTAACCTAACTAGATTAGACTTTAGCCGAGCACATTATAACCCTTGATATTTTATGGTGAGATTAGCCTTATCCGTTTCTAATTATTAACTCAAATCATCAAATTATGAGCGTGTCGGTAGCTTGTAAACTTTAGAACTTGGCCTTTGCATCATTTCGAGACCATAGACGATGTAAGTTGAGTTCGCTTAATGTATATGGAATAATCAGTTTGAGACGACAATATTATAGGATTATCACCCAAACAGCCTATCCTTGTGTGTCTATCGACTAGTCACCTTAACTTTTCGACCCCCATGTTAAACTCTGTTGTTGCACTCACCTTTAGTGCAAGATACCCCTAGATACACCCGTATGAGTCATTCCTTTATTTTGTTCACCCAATATATATTGTTTTGTTACACCCATTCACCTTAGCTTACCGTGTAGTCTTAATTTGTGATCGGGAAGTCATTGTTTGCCTAAGTTTAAGGTTCAAGTAAAGAGGTTCGGAAATCACGCTTTCGTCAAAGACTTATATTTGAAGATCAATGAAGACCCCCCAGGTTCTCATATTATGTTCATCTCAAGCGGGGGGATGTTATGTTTAGTTATGATAAAAAAAAGATTCGAAAAAAAAAATAAAAAAAAAATAGTGTTAGTTTATTGTTTATTGTAAAGTGCAATGTTATAAGCACTATGATTGGAGATCATCAAATATTTAGCATTGAGGAGGCCACCTCGGTCACATTTGAATAATTGAGCTGGTAATTATTGCGCCAACAGTTGAAGAACAGGTAATGTGCCCATCATGACGTCCGCTAATGGCACATCTACTTGGTATATTATGATCCGGTTTCTTCACCTTAAAACTTGAACTTTGGATGAACGGTAAGTGGTGATGACTTGGTTATAGGTTTAGACTATTTGCTTTGTTATTTTTACTTTACACCAAATAAATCCCATGTCTTATCCTACCCTTAAGTCATGAAGCATGTCTAGGTGATGAAGCGAGCAATCATTGGTGTCTTGGCCATGGATTTGGTCATGTATCATTGATTTTGTCCACTTTTCCATGACATGTTAGTAATGACAATTCACCCTTAACCCATGTTGTGTCTACCCATATTGCCTTCAAGAATTGTTTAGTCCTTAACTCTAGTGGTGGATATTTGTGTAACCGCCAAGCTTATGATAGAATACATGCTATGACTGTGCTTTGAGTGATCACCCCGATATTGACACTTAGACTAGTTGAGAGAATTTGAGTATTTCATTCACATTTCGTGAGGTGTTCGGATTTGATTTACTATAGCATAAGGGATTTTTAAACTCATATTTTCCAGGTAATAGGAGATATCTTCTTAGAAATGTTTTTAATAAGGTCTACTTGAGGGAAATTAGAGTTCAAGTGGGAGGATATTTGATAATAACAAATAGTCCTGAATATTAAGTGTCAATTTCCTCCGATAATGCTCGTATTTTATATCATTTATATGGATTTACGCTTGTTTTCCTTTATATTTCACTTTCAGGTAAATTACGAGCATTGGAGCTAATGAGACGCGGATTTGGAGATTTTCTTAAAGATTTATGATAGTATGCCCACTGTGAAGAAGCTACGGCGTAACTCCCACTCTCACATTACGCCGTAGCTAGCGCGTTGACTCAGAAGACCAACTCAGCATCAATTACGGCATAACTCCCAACTAAAGTTACGCCGTAACCAACAAGGTCAAGAAATGTTTCATGCCGCCATCAGATACACCGTAACTCCTTTCAATGATTACCGCGTAATCATACCAATTGTAGCATGTATTGAAGATACGGCGTAACCCTTTCCATGTGTTACGCCGTAACCATCTTACCGAGAGCATATTTGAGGAAATATTGAAGTTACAGCGTAACTCTCAACTCAAGTTACGCCGTGACTAGATCGTGCCTATAAATACCAGCCTTAATTTCTGCATTTCACATCATTCACTTCACACCAAAAAGCAGAGAACGTCAAGAGGGGTCCAAAGGCAGATCTTAGAGAGCATACAGAGCCATCTCCAAGGGAGAAATCACCCCTTAACGATAAGCATTAACGATTATTTTATCTTTTACTTTCAATTAATGTATTTCACTATGTTAAACATTGAATCTTTGGTTTCTTTTAATATGATCGGCTAAGCACCTTTGGTGCTAGCCTAGTTATGATTCCTTAATTGTTTTTTTTTATGTTTTCATGCTTCCGTATAATTGTTTCTAGTGTATGCATGCATAGTTCGATAGTAGTTACCCTAGCTTCGGTAGTTTTGAACGGCGATCGTATCTAGTTGCTTAGGAGAATTGACCAACTGACCCTATGTAGTTAGGTTGAGTAGGGGAGGGTAAGAATTGACCAACTGACGACCCTTCCTCGCTTGTGCGAACTTACCAAATGATCACCGGTCGTTTGGATGAACTTAAGTTAGGGATGAGTGTCTAAGATGCTAGCGCCGGGCACTCATTATTTGAATCTTGCATGTAGAGGTACTTAATGACTTGGCTTAGGGGACTAAAAACAACTCGACTTTTAAGGGTAGTAGCTTGATCTCGGGTGGAAGCCTTTGCTAATAGGTTAGGAAGAACTGACCAAATGCTGTCCGAGCGACTTAAACCCCCACTTTAATCAATTGGAAGTAGTATAACGTGAACATCACATGATAGGATGAGTAACTAGGTTAGCACACTTTACCTCTATTGATCACATCTTTATCTTATTTACTTGCTTTTATTTCTTGTTTTCTAGTTAATTAATCATTTCAATCCTTAAATCAATTAAAACCAGTGACACCTAGACTTAAATAGAATCCGCTCACATAGCTCTTGGGACGACCTCGGCTTTACCGATTACTACACTACACACGACCGGGTACACTGCCCGTGAGTGCATAAGGTGGACCATCGGTAAACGAGACACTATAAATATTAAAACCTGGTCAGAAATCCTGCATCATTGTGATTACCTTCTAAACCCGTCGACTCTCCTGTAATTCTGTGTAAAATCATCATTGTTTGAACACGTGTGCCTACACATTGCAATTATTGATTTATAAATTTTCTAAACCAACAAGTTTTAGCTTCTTTTCATAGGTAACTAGGCACATATAAAAACACTAGTCATTGTTTTTTATATAATTAGTAACTAAGGCTGTCAAGATCGCGGGTAAATTCGTAAGATTGTATGATCTTACATGCTTACTAGATAAAATCGTGTAGGATTGACATATAATCGTATCTGGGGGAGGATTGTAAGTAAGATCGTGGAGTCGAACGTAAACTTGTAAGATCGCTAGTCGATTCCAGTTCACCTGAGCCCATATCTATTTAACATTTTTCTATATTTTTGCCCATCCATTTGTGCTTAGCCAAAAAATAAACGTGATAAGTAACTAACATATTATTTTCCTATATAATAGATTGATCAGTGATGGTTATGTATGAATCTTTTGGTATTATGTCTCATATATTTTGAGACGTTTATAACTCATGTTATGTAATCTTATTCCGCTAAATCGTTAGTGTAACGATTGATTATTTTTTCTTTTTTGTGTGTTTTATTACTTTGGTATTTGAAATTTGAACTCGGTATTGTCATGAGAATATTATATGAAATTATCTTTGGTATTGAGTAGAAACGTAAAATAGTTTGACTCTTTTATCCCTTGTTTACAAAACATGACAAATTGGTAGGATCGATCTCGATCCGATCTTACGTTCTCGATCTTGCAAAGACAAACACGATCTCAGTTGAAATCTCATAATTACTACTCGTATCTAAAAGATGTGTTTGGTTTGAAAATATGAGAGTTAAAAGCATATCCATTGGTAATTTTTTATGAGGGTTATTATTATTTTTAGAGTTAATTACATAAATTGTTCTTGTGGTTTGGCGATATTATAGATCCTGTCTTTGTGGTTTTAAGCGGGTCACGCCCCATGGTTCTCATTTTTACGGATCCTATCCAAATTTTGACCCACGTCCAAACGGCCGTTAAAAGGACCTTATTTGTAGGGATGAGCACGTGATCGGTCCCGCATCGATCTCGCATCAATTAGTGGTACCGATTTTTCCCGAGCATAAATTAGTGGTACCGTACCGCATCGAACGGATTAGGATATCGGTACCGGCATCGGAAATCGGATTTTCTCGCTTTTCGGAATTTCCGATTTGGTACCGGTCCTGCATCAATTAGTGGTCCCGATTTTTTTCACTTTATTTCGTAGTCCCTGCACTGCATCAGTATTTCAAAAATCGGTACCGTTTGCACGGTGGTACGGCACAGTTCGGTTCGGTTCCGGAATTCGGTTCGAAATGCTCATCCCTACTTATTTGTAAATTGTCCGCTAACTAAAGGGCTAACTTTTTTATTTTGGTTTTCCCTCTCATTTTTTAGGTTTTGGTGATTTTCCTCCTATTCTTTTCAATTTATAAAGACTTGCTCACACATTCACAAACACACAGTTACAAACAGAGAGTCACAAACACACAGCTACAAACACAAACACAAACAAGAACACTTAAGATTCCACACAATCACAAATAAGAACACATCATGGTTCATTGTCCTAGATTTCACGCTCCTTCGATTGTCCGCCCATCATGGACTCCTACTAATCCAGGGAGGAGGTTCTATTGTTGTTCAAAAGGTTTTGGGTTTACAGATTGGTTTGACCCAGAAATGTATCCAAGAGCCATTCAAATTATGCCCGGATTATTGCGATCTATGAATGATCTTCGAGCAACAGTGAATGAGCAAGCAAAACAAGCTAGAAGATTGAAGTTCATTTTAGGTGTTAGTTGGCTTGTTTTTGTGGTTTTTTTTCATGGATATAATTTGAAATGGTTAGGTTTTGGTTGTATACTATATGGTATGATTAGATTTTGCTTGCTTGTCTACAATATGGTATGGTATTTGCAAATGTGGTCATGTTTAGAAAAGGGAATGGTTATGTTTTGTTGTATCTTTTATTGTTAATGATAAAGGATAACTTCATTTTTATAATCTAACAAGCCTAGCACGTCACTAAGTTCATGAACATACAATTCATCAACATCAACCCAATCAAACCAGGTAAACTTACCATTCATGTAGCGTCTTCCGTAACCCATTGTAAAAAAACCGCCATGGTTTAGCTTCAAATGAAAATAGTAGGTTCTTAGTTCATGTTTAAATGTACAAAATATAAGAGTAAATCAATACATTCCATCCGGACAATCAACCAATGATCCAACAAACATAAAAAGAACATCAAATATGATAACCATAAAAACACATACCATATTCTTTAACAGGATCAAAAGCTGCTCCTAGTGGTCGCAGAGAACATTTGTTGGAATCGACCATCAAAGAGAGATTTGTGTATGTTGGAATGTAAAAGAGTTCGGGTTTTTTCAAAGTGATAAATTATGTGTGATCAAAAACAGGGGGGGTGTAGGTAATTTGGTGAGCATCGAATTGTGTGAGTTTTTATGACAGCGAAAACCCACAATACAACATTAGCCCTTTAGTTAGTGGATAATTTACAAATAAGGTTCCTTTTTAACGACCGTTTGGACGTGGGCCAAAATTTGGATAGGATCCGTAAAAATGAGAAACCATGGGGACGTGACCCGCTTAAAAAAACCACAGGGTCAAGATCCGTAGTATCAGCCAAACCACAAGGATGATTAATGTAATTAACTCTTATTATTATTTCATAATATACTCCATCCGTCTCAAAATTATTTCATAATATATTTCTTTTTTGGGATGTCTCAAAAGAATTGTCCACTTTCCATTTTAAGTAAAAACAAAAGAATTTAGTGGGGGGTATTCTATTTGAGTAGTTGAAAATTAAAGTGACCCCATTTTTATTAAACTTTGTGATTTTTGTCTCCTGACAATAACTTTAAAACGGAAGGAGTAATATCAATGTATATATTTTTCATTTTACAACCAATTGTCACTATCTTAAATACTTTAAAACTTAATAAATGACAGATGCATTATTTACATTAGATGTATACTCGCACAAAGTGATGATACATAATGGCAACAAATATATACTTGCAAAATCGTAATTTTAGTTCAATTTTTGATGCAAAACGTGT
Organism: Chrysanthemum lavandulifolium; assembly: GCA_022545495.1. Lineage (NCBI taxonomy): Eukaryota > Viridiplantae > Streptophyta > Magnoliopsida > Asterales > Asteraceae > Chrysanthemum > Chrysanthemum lavandulifolium. The sequence continues at coordinate 285,352,232 of CM040241.1, forward strand.
GTTTTTAAAATTATTATAGTGTTTTTGTAAATTTGTCAAGTTTAGAATTATCAAACTTAAAATTAATTTTAAGTTTTTATGATTTAGATTTCAAAATTTAAAGAAGAGGCACTTTATTTTGCATACTCAAAAATCCTTGTATACTAAGGGATAAATCCCCACATTTCATCTAGTTTGATTTAATAGTGATGATTAACATAAGATTTAATATGTCTAAACCTAAGTCCATGTTTTTTTCTTGTCTTTTTCTTTTCTTTTTATCTTTCTTATTTATTTTCTCATTATTTGTCTTTTTTTAATAACTTTTTTTAGTTTCACGTTTTTTTCCCGTTTTCGTCAGTTTGCATACGTTTTCTTACGTTTTCGTCTGTTTTCTTACGTTTTCGTCCGTTTTCATACGTTTTCGTCCGTTTTCATCTGTTTTCTTACGTTTTCGTCCGTTTCATACGCCGTCCGCTTTCATCTGCTTTCTTACGTTTTGTCCGTTTTGTTATGTTTTCGACCGCTTTCGTCGGTCTTGTTACGTTTAAATCATTTTCTTACGTTTCGTCCATTTTCTTACGTTTTGTCCGTTTTCACGTTTCGTCCGTTTACATACGTTTTCGACCGTTTTCTTACGTTTGCCTGCTTTTCTTACGTTTTCGTCCGTTTTCGTGCTTTCTTACATTTTCGTCCGCTTTCATACATTTTTGTCTGCTTTCTTACGTTTCGTTCGCTTTCTTACCTTTTCTTCGCTTTCTTATGTTTTTTGTGCATTTTCTTACGTTTTGTCTATTTTCATACGTTTTGTCCGCTTTCATACGTTTGCGTCCGCTTTTCACGTTTTCACTTGTTTTCTTACATTTTCGTCCCTTATCATATGTTTTCATTCGTTTTCTTACGTTTTTGTCCGTTTTCACGCTTTTGTCCGTTTCATACCTTATCGTCTCTTTTCTTACGTTTCGTCCGCTTTAACACGCTTTTGTCCGTTTTCATCGGTTTCATAGGTTTATATACGATTTCGTCCGTTTTTACGCCGTCATTTTTAGACGCTTTTGTCCATTTTCGAGACGTTTCGTCCGTTTTCATACGTGTTCGTCCATTTTCATCCGTTTTATCGTTTCGTCCATTTTCGACGATTTTTTTCCGTTTTCATACATATTTATATGCTTTTCAATCGTTTTTATACGTTTTCATCCGTTTTTTGCAGTTTTTATATGTTTTCGTCTATTTTCATACGTTTTCATGCTTATTATTAACCTTTATTATATTACATGTCTAATATCAATTGTGATATTTTATTAAAAAAAGTTAATGTCTAATATTACTTGTAATATTTCATAAACAAACAAGTATGTTTTTTAACCTTTAATATCACCAGGATATTTCATTGCTCGTATATTTTATATATTATCACCTATATGTTTTCTAATATTTTTATAATTTTCAATTACAAGATAGTTTTGTGCCCTTCATCGCAATTGACAAGCGCATATTTTTTTTTAATGCAACCAATGTTATCTATCACTTGTGATATTATACTTAGTAGAAATAAAAGGGTTAAAGTTTCTTTAGGTGAATTATTATTTTGTTCAAAAAGATGCTAATTTAGTGCAACAATTATTTGATTTTGAGAATACGTCAAGTCTCTTTATCAATTTTCATAGTTTGCTTCATTTTTATTCATTTTGATATTTTTAAGTGACACTTATTTATCTCTTGTGATATAACACTGTAAGAAAGATGAAGAGTATTACACTCTTTATCATGTATGTGTTATCAGTTGCGATACTCAACTAAGAATGTGAAATATTAAATTCATACCAAATGTGATAAGAATTTAGTATTTTACCAAGTATATATGAAAGAAATGATAATAAACATCACTTATTATATTCTTGTGTTGATTCGTTCATTTTTCTTATTTGTATTTTGAAAATATTTAGGAAGATTTTTGTGTTTATGATAATATGAAATATTAGAAAAGGTGTTTAACCGAAAACAAGAGATGTTATGAAACTTTTGTTAGACTTGTGGTCGATTTTTCTATTTAATGGATACATTGTGCATGTTTCGATAGGTTTTATAGCGGATTTAAAAATATCTATGGTTGAATCAAACTAAAGAATTTATGGTTGAAGAAAGCACACATCTTTATAAACAAACCGAGTAAGCTCAAACACCGTAATATCACATGATATCACGGTGATATCACTCACTTGTGATATCACGTGATATCACGGTGATATCACATGTGATATCACCGGTGATATCACAAGTGATTTAAACTATGATATCACACATGCTATCACTGGTAATATCACACATGATATCATAGGTGATATCACACACGATATCATGTGTGATATCACAAGTGAGGTGATATCACCGTGATATCACGGTGTTTGAGCTTCATCGCTTGTTTATAAAGATGTGTGCTATCTTCAACCATAGCTTATTTAGTTTGGCGATTCGACCATAGATATTTTCAAACCCGCCATAAAACCCATCGAAACATGCACAAAATGTATCCATTAAATAGAAAATCCCCACAAGTCTAACAAAAGTATTATAATAGCTCTTGTTTTAGTTGAACAACTTTTCTAATATTTCATAATATCATAAAACATAAAAATCTTCCTAAATATTTTCAAAACACAACTATCACATTCTTAGTTGAGTATCACAACCGATAACACATACATGATGAAGAATGTAATACTTTTCATCTTCCTTATAGTGTTATATCACAAGAGATAAATAAGTGCCACTTACAAATATTAAAATGAAAATGTCGAAACGGACAAAACGTATAAAATCAAATGAAAAAGTATAAAACGATAAAACCGGACAAAACGTATAAAACGGAAAACGATAAAGCGGATGAAAACGGACAAAACGATAAAACGGTTGAAAACGTTCAAAATGACGAAAACGTCTAAAATGGACGAAACGTAAAAACGAATGACAACGTATGAAACGTCAAAACGGTCGAAAATGTATAAAACGAACAAAAATACATGAAAACATAAAATATACGACGAAAACGTCTAAAACGGATGAAAATACATGAAAACCTAAAAATGCATACAAAACGTATGAAAATAGCCGAAAACGTAAGAAAAGGACGAAACGTAAGAAAATGATAAAACGATAAAGCGTAAAACACGTATGAAAACGTATGAAAATGGACGAAACGAAGAAAACGAACGAAACGTATGAAACGAACGAAAACGTAAGAAAATGGACAAAACGTATGAAACAAACGAAAACGTAAGAAAATGACGAAACGTATGAAACGGACGAAATGAGCGAAAACAGATGAAAACGATGAAAATGGACAAAATGTTCGAAAATGCGAAAACGATATAAACGTATGAAAACGCATAAACGTATGAAACGCATTTAAAACGCGTAAAACGGACGAAACGCATTTAAATGGATGAAGATGACGAAAACGTGCGAAATTAGACGAAACGTAAAAAATGACCAAAACATATGAACACGGACGAAACGTATGAATACGGATGAAAACGTGAAAGCGAAAATAAAACTTGAATAAAAAACGTGAATTTAAAATTAAAAAAGTTAAAAAAAAAATGAATTTAAAATAAAGGGGCATTTACATACATCCCCATCCAAACTTCAATAATTACATATTTCCCCAAATCATGCTTTAATAGCATTGTACATCATGCATTAAAAACTTGTGTTTTGGGGAAATATGTAATTTTTGAAGTTTCCTTGGGTATACATGAAATTCCCCCTAAAATAAAAACGTGAATTCCAAAAAAAAAAAAAAAAAAAAAAAAAAAAGAAAAAATGTTAATAAATAAGAAAAACAAAAGACAAAGAAAAAGGAGAAAAAAAAACATGGAGTTAGGTTTCCATATTAAATCTTAGGTTTATCCCCACCATTAGATCAAACTAGATGAATGGTGAGGATTTGTCCCTTGGTAAACACCAAAATAAGAGTAAACATTTCAAAATTTTTCAAGAAAAATAAAAATTCACTCTTTATAAATAGTATAGATATAGATGAGTTACATGTATTTTATTACCATAAAAATTCACTCTTTATATAGACTTTTTTTATAAACCCACCAGGTCACCATCGTAGATGCTTTATGGAATTAAGTGTAGTAAGCTTATAAATTTACCGAAAGATACCACATATGTTAGTTATTTAAAGTTATAAAAAGAAAAAGAACAAGTATTATTTATTAATAAAAAGTCACCAGCCATGCAAACCATGCAAAAAACCATTTGTGAAATAACTAAAAACCATAACCAAAACCTAAACGGTAAATTATCATTCAAATATGATGTCTGAAGGTTTGGAAATGAAGGATGTTGATGATGAGCGTAAAAGGAAATTTGAAAAAGAAGTAGGCGATGTTGATGATGTTACCAAGTATCCCAAGTTTCCGGAAGATGATGAGAAGAAGGATGATGAAGAAGTTATCAAAGAAGACGATGGGAAGAAAAAGAAGGATGTTGTGGTTGCTGATGGTGAGAAAAAGAAATCTCTCAAAAGTTTTGGCCAGCCTCGTTGGTCTGATGCAAAAAGGGCAAGACATTTGTGGTTTGATATGTGCGACGAAAATGACAAGAATTACACCAATTACATAATCAAAGACCCAGTTAAAGATTATCCGAATATGGATTATGATGAAATAGAATTGGATCGCTTATGGAGGAAGGTTCAAGCGGCTAAAGGCTTGTCCACCGAACCTGGAACAATCGTAACATCAACTTTAGCTAATCCATGAGTACTCTTTGTCTTTATTTTTAAATTAAACCACCTCAACTACTTGTCTTGTAATATCAGATCGCCGAATTATTTTTTTTCTTGTTACTATTTAATTTATGTTGTTTTGTTATCGGTTTGCACATTATTATTGGCACTTATTACAGCAACCTCGCCTCAAAATACTTTGCATCACATTAATTTTTGGGACATTCGATTTACAATCATAGTATATATGTTATTGCCTCTTGCGTTTTTTCTTGGTTATACATTAGAAAACCAATGTGTTTCCATTAGCAACATGTGATACAAAGCCAAATTTTGTTTCCTTGACCCTGAAATTCAGATTGTGCATATTACATGTTTTCCATAAACTAGTAACCAATTGGGCTATCTCACTTGGCCACCGAGGGTAACCTTGGGGAGGTATCTTTGGAGAGGTCTCAGTTTCGAGTCTCATCATGGACCTTCAGGGGAGGAAATTAATAAATAGAAACAAGAGTGGGGTTTATCCCCTAAGGCGAAGGTTCGAGGCTTGCATACTGCCTAATTGGATGTCACTATGGGCTCGAATCACTAACTACTAACATGCTGTTCAAAAAAAAAAAAAAAAAAAAAAAGCAACTTGTTCCATATGCAAGATGTTACACAAAGCTAAACAAGAACCAGTATCAGCTTCATAATCAAAATAAACAATGTTGACCCTAAGAGTCAAATGTTGGTTCTTGTCCGTATTGTAATAGGCTGATTTCTGAAAGGTCGAACTTGTAACTTTAAATTTCCAAATATCATTCTTTGTTAAACACACCTCAAATCAACGTCTTCCCGTCCACGACAATCGACATAAATCAAAATGTGTACAGAAATTTTGCTGATGAAGTCAAGAATCAAGACAGCTTAATGACTAAGACTTACGTTGTGGTCAAATATTGGTTGCAGTCAGAGGAGTAACGGTCGATACGAGGAGATACAGCTGATTTTTTGGTAGAACACAGCAAATGAACATGTGCCAAAGATAATATGCAAATTACCAGGTTGGTTCTCGGACAAGATTTTTGAACATAGGATTAATTTCATATCTCCCTTACTTTCATATTTAATTTCATATATACCCAAAGTATCTACAATGTTTTTAAAGTATGTTTTAACATATATATGAGATCATCGACTTACAAGTAGATAGACGCCACTGGAAATGAAAGTTCTAAAAATTATATACAATGGCCTCATTTGTGCGGAAATGAAAGTTCATTAATTTATTTTGGGCAAATAACCTATTAAAGCATCATACTTGTCACAAAAAGCAGTTCGACGTAGCGAAAAAAAAAATAACCCTTTTGGCCACTTATCTCGTCTATTTTGTCTTTATGATACATTAGTACCCACAATAGCAGGTAAAGTCCAAAGTAACCGGTTACAACTCCACATTTCACATAACCCAACAAAACAGTTTCTTCTCCATTTCACATAACCTGCTAGTGTCTTCTCCATTTCATACTTTTGGCATAAATCGTTATTACATAGTGTCTTCTCCATTTCACATTTTACCACTTATCATAACCACTTGCTATCATTGACTCTTGCCCATGTTAGCAGCCCAACGGTACATTCAATCCTTACCGAAATCCACAAACTCCAAAATACCCGCAACATCCAAAACCCATATTCAATATATGTCTAAACCCAGATTTAATAGAAACATGTCTCAATACCCATAACGGACGATCAATCCTAACCTCTAATAAAACATGTCAAAACCAGTTTAATAGATGCATTACTTAGATATGTAAACCCACCAAATTTAGCATCATCGAATTAATAACTCATCGCGAATATAATTATCGCGGAAATGAATAATTCCTATTACAAGATTTAATTCCATATTTCATGATTGTGAGTTTGTATAGCGTCGGTTGATGACGCCGTGGGTTTAGATTGTGGAGCTAGATCGATAAGAAACTCGATTATAATTCATGTTTTTGTGGGTAAATGAAACATGAACCGTGTGGAGGATGATGTTTTGTTTCGATGGGGACCGACGAAGGAACTATGAGGAGTCAAACTAACGATTATATTTCATTGATTTGTAATAATCATTTGGATTTTTGGGTGAGAATGTTAGGCGATAAGTTTTGATTCTTGATATGTAAATTGTTTTGGTTAGAGATTGAAACATGGCTTTTGATTTAGGAGTTAACTTTTTTGTTGGGTTATGTGAAATGGAGAAGACAGAGCAGGGATAACCGGATACCGGTTGTGTAAGTGGTAAAATGCTTATAAAGGACAAAATAGTCGGGTCAAATAGCCAAAAGGGGTATTTTTTTTGTTCGCTACGTCGAACTGCTTTTTGTGGCCCATTTATTTTAGGCAATTGATATGTACACATAACACTTTTTATTCATACACATAAAGTTATTCTCCATGGACTTATTTAGTTTTGACTTTTTATTCTACCCTAATACGACTTACTGTTTCTACATTTTCCTCTTTACGCCGTTACCAATCAACTCATGCGTCGCCCATGAATTCATCGCAGGTATGTATGCATTTGACTTGTTTAAATGTTTACATATGAACCAATAACCAGGTTTTAATCATAATCAATTGGTTGAGACATATAAAGCATTAAATGTGTTTTGTATGTTTGCTATGTTACGATCTCTCTAACTGTTAGACATTGATGAATTGTGTGATGATCTTCATGCATAACAATTTCTACATGCACCCTATTGAACTAAGTAATGATGCATGAACTATAATGTCTACACGAATATGATAAAACTAAAATATATATGACTTAGATTTATGAGCAAACTCATATGCATAGCAATATTATGTCTCTCTAAATATCCAACATATATTTAGGAAACGAATGAACTCATGGACTCGTCAAGTTCGATAACTCAAAAATGAAGAACTTTATCTTGGTAGTTCAACATTCGAATCATGTGACACTTTACTAAAGAGCGTGCGTGCCTTTTATTTTACACTAAAGGATATGGACAATCTATTTGCGATTCGAAAAGAGATGAGTATGTTGCTTTGCAATGTGACCAAGTGGTGCCTATCGAGATGTATGTAACGAAGTGGTGCCTATCGAGATGTACGCTCTATCTATTGGAGAAAAACAAAAGAAGCGCAACATCTCGTTTGATCGAATGCTCCTTCCACATTGTAGGTAAAAGGAACTCATGGTACTTTTATAGTGGTAAAGAAGATTGAAAATGGTGATTTTGGGTATGTTGAATAATTCTCTTATTGCAATGCAAACTCATACTTCTGTATAGTGCTTACTCACTACACCAAAATCATAGTTTGGGACGGACAAATTATTTGGGTCGACTTTGTCGTCCCAAATTGCAAGTAGGACCCACACATTTTCAACAAATCTGATCGACTAAGAACTTTTGACCCATATATTTGGGACGACAATGTCGTCCATTTTGTAATTATTTCATTTTTAGTATTTAAATAACTTTTCACGAAAATTAAATACATCCCGCCAAGATTTTTGGACATTAACACTTTGGGACGACATTGTCGTCCCAAATCTATAAATCAATTTTTAAACACCGCTTTTAGTTAAATTATTTATTTTAAATAATTTTATTTAATATAAAATTAAAATTAAATAGTTTATATTTATGATTAAATACTTTAATTTAAAATTAAATACATTTATAGAATTAAAAAAAAAATATTTACTGACCAATTGTTTCCGCCATTATTTTTACCGCCAATAGTTTCCGCCATTATTTTAATTAGTTTATTTAATTTTAAAAATTATTTTTATTTAATTTAAATAATTTTATTTAATATAGAATGAAAATTAAATAGTTTATATTTATAATCAAATACTTTAATTTAAAATTAAATACATTTTTCCGCCATTATTTTTCCCGCCATTATTTTTCCATAAAGTTTTCCTTATATATCCCGTCAAAACATAAATAACCACAAAACACACGTAATAATAAAATGGTGATTACACGGAAAAGAGTGGTCATTGGTTTTATCGTCCATATATCTTTTTACTCGAGTTCTTGATACGTATGGGTCAAAAATTTATGATGAATATGGTTCTTATAAGAACATAGACCCGTTTATGAGAGTCCGCATTCTGGAATGGTTAAGGAAAGAGCGATTCTACAGAGTGTATTTGGACAGTGGAGCTACTTCTGCATTATGGAATGGAGGAGCAAACCTACTGGAAGCTGAAGCAATGTGGGAGCAGTTCGTCAAGCAAAGGAAGAAAAAAGATGAAGCTGAAAAAAGCCCGTTCGATTACACATTTGTTATTTTGTAACATTTAAAGGTATTTTTTTTGTTAAAATTTGGTTTGTTAATTTAATTTCTTTAATTATGGTTTGATTAACTATGGTTTTATGTTGTGTTTGTGTTGGTTAGATGGTCCACCGCAGCAGCTCACCACCGTGAACCACCGCCGCAGCTCCACCACCAACAACCGCAGCAGCCGCAGCTCCACCACCACCACCTTTTGTGTTGGTAAGTGACTTTTATTTTTATTTTGTTAATGTGTTTTGGTACGACAATGTCGTGCCTTAAGTTTTTATTAATTAATTTGGTACGACAATGTGTTTTGGGACGACAATAGTTTGTTTAACTATGGTTTTATGTGTAGTGTTTGGGACAGCCGGGACCGTCGGGGTGTTTGGGACAGCCGGGACCGTGGACAGCCGAATGTTATTGAATTTTTCGAATGTTATCGTGGATTTATGTTAACTTTATAATTTTGAGACATGTTAGCTTTATAAGCTTGTGACTTGTTAGTTTGAGACATGTTATTTAGGAAATTTGCGCCTTGTATAGTTTAAGAGTAGTTTACTTTGTATCATATTTGTTGAATGGTATCGTGGAATTGTGGAATGTTATTCGATCCGTTTAGTAATTTGGTATTGTATCATATTGTCGAATTGGTATTGTGGATTGTGATTAATTACAGTTGTATTTGTTTTGGTAGATTTTTCCGGAAAAATCCGGAAAAATCTGGAAAACCGCATTTCTCGCATTTTTTTGCCCACCAGATTATTAGGGACGACAATGTCGTCCTAATATACAAAAGAATTGTCGTCCCATTTTGTATTCTGTATTCAAAATTACGTTTTATTATTATTTTAAAAGATAAATAAAAAATAAAATAAAATTTGTACGACATTGTCGTACCATTTTGCAAAAGTATGTCGTGCCTTTCAGTATTTTCGGTTGAATTCTTTTGGCCCCACACTTTTGTCGTCCCAAAATTTCAAAGGTTTTGTCATGCCTAATTTATTTGGGTCAACAAAACGAATTCGACCAAAAAAAGACGACATGTCGTCCCATTTTGGTTTGGGTCGACTTTCTTTGCATTTTTGCACGAGAAAGTAGTGCCAAATGTTATATTTTTTGTAGTGACTGTCTTTACAAGTGTGTTTAAAGTCATTGAACAACATCATGGACATTAATGATCATGTGTTACAGTTGCAATGGTTTCTATCAAAAAGCATTAGACTTGTTCTAAAAGATGAAAGATTCTAAAACAAAACCATATAGACATGATAAAATACTTTGCTACCAACGTTGATCGGTTTTTACGCCAAATATTCGAAAGTTGAAGAACTTGTGATAAGATCTTCAAGATACTGATAGAGAGACAAAAATGTCATGTTAAAAATGCTTGACAAATTCTAGCTTAAATATTGCAGATTTATACACAGCGATATAATACATATATGTATATAGAATTCAAGCTTTTAATCCATTATGGGCATCTTGTATATTGATTGAAGTCGTTAGAAATAGAGTCGTTCAAAGAGAAGTGACAGTTAATTGGAACTATAAAATTGATGATGTTGGTTACTGGAAACATGATAATAGACCATAAAATTGAGGCGAAGGAGGTGATGGAAGGCAACCAAACGACGGGCTTCCTGCAAGTTTTGAGGAGGAGGTTAAATTATAATTCTCCCAAGTTATAAATTAATATAAGGAAGGGTATTATAGTCAATTTACAAATGTTTTTATGTGTACAAATCAAATTTACATGTGTACATATCAATTGCCTTTATTTTACCAGGTGATATCATTTTATGGTAACTCCTTCCAATTACATACCTTGAACTTAAAAGATCCTTGTTACTTCAAAAGGTAAATATGAGAATGACCGAAAATTTGTGTGTTATATGTTAAAAGATCCTTGTGACTTGATGCTTTGGTTACTTAAACATTTCGTGTCCGTGATAAAGTAACCGTATTAGATATGTCCATAACAAAATTAAATGACAAGAAAAGGTACAAGAAAACAAATATAACGCTCAGGATGCATCAAGTAATCTAAATGTTAAAAGAAATATATGCATAATGACAAGTTCATAACTGTTCTAGTTACATTACAACTAACATACCTTATAAAGAGCAACTTCACCGCTTATGCTCTTACTAGGATGCTTTGTACAAAAATATGCAACATTCTTATGACCTGGGCAACAGAAGTAGAAGATGTACCCTAAATCAACGAGGCTAATTGGCTAGTTACTTGAATTTCTGAATGGGAATTATTTCATCAGTACTTCCAAGGGTACAGTTGCTGTTGGGATGGACCATGGGTCATTGGCTTCAAATGGTTGTCTTGGTGGTGCAAGTAGCTCAAGTCGAGCAGCCTCAAGCTTTTCTCCTTCTAAACCTCCCCTCATTCTCCCAGATGGCATTGCATCTTCACTTGGTTCGGGAAGCCTTGTTGGTGACACTGGTCTATTAATCGAAGCTGGAGTCAAAGACGGAGCTGGAGTTGGAGCAGGAACCGACTCAGAAAGAGTGGAGATTTTTCGTTGTTTCCTTCCTTTATTATGCTTCTTACCAAGGCCCTGTACAACACACATAGCAAAGAGGGCGACCTAAAAACTTGTACGAAGACGTATAAATGATGTAAACATGAATATGACCACATACATATATACAAGTATATCTAATATTTGAAAGTTATAGACGCAACATACTAAAATACATAATTTATCATTACTACTGAGTAATATTTTGAAATCATTCATCCATATTATCATCAAATATGAGTTAAATCTAGCTGCAGAAACGTATCAGATAACAATGGATAATATCAGATATCTTTACACCCTAAATTGTCGTGTGGTGTCTGATTACCTATTTGCAGCAATTTGTTCTATTTGCCAATTTTAAATCCAGATTACCTATTTGCAGCATATTACCAATCATTCGTTTTTATTGATATGTATCCATTATATTCTCTATAATGTTATTATTCAGCTGTGTCTTCAACACTTGCTACAACTCTAAGAAATTTACGTAAAAATGTGAAAACAACCAATGGAGCATAAGCAAATACATAAGCAATCCTAAACACCTTGTATCAATTCAAATTACTCAAAATTCAAGAAGATAGAATGAAGTACCTGCAGTGAATCATCAATAGTCTTGGGGACTGTATGAGGCACCGCCTTGGTTGAGGAATCGACTTGACATTGCTCCTTAGTGGCAAGAATAGAATGATACTCCACATTTATCACCGTCTCTGAAAGCGGGTTATCTTCATTAATGCTGTCTTTAGTAGCATTTGATCTCGACCCTTCCATTACAACTTTTGGCGGCATGTTATCTGATGTACTCGTTCTCTCTCCATTAGTAGTCGATTCTGATACATCCATCATAGTCTTATCCTCACTGTCGTGTCGTTGCACATCACTGTCACCCATCAACATGCCTTTCCTATTATTGAATTTATTATCTTGGTTGACTACCACTTTTGTATTCGAAAGTTCAGCCACACTTGTATCTCTGCTCTCACTTGGCGAAAGTACATTTTGCTCTTTGTCAGTATAAGACCCGTTCACTATATCCGCATGTACCACTCTCCTCTTTTTGACAGGAGGAAAGCGATACTCCACATTTCTTTCCCCCTGCAAATAATTCATTTTAGTATGCACGAAGTCATATGACTAATGCTTGCATTTTTTTTACTTCAGACATTCTCAAATTACAGAGTTCCTTAAGGAAATACGGAACCGCTAACAGCTGGTTAACATTCTATCCAGCATTTAACAACAATGAATAATAAAGATATAATCAAACATACCGGGAATCACCACCAAAACTTGAAAGATGACATTTTTCTAGGCAGGTTTCACTGACACTAACAAAGTATATAATAAAGGAATTTATACAAAATAACCACATAATTTACAAGGAAATCCCAAGACTTCCTAAGAACTTGAAATTCGGAAAAAAGTCAGTAAAGGGTACACCCGTCCCTCGTTTAAAAAGTACATGTTTTGTCAAGCTTCGTTTTGTGTTTGCGGCATTTGAGGTAATTTTTCAAAAAGAAGAAAATCTCATAACATAGCACATCCAAAATGTATCAGATTAGTAATAATTTCCCTGCTGCTAAAACAACCCAAAACAACATATGTATACGTCAATTAAAAAAAATCAAAAGTTTAGACTATGAACAATCTCAGGAAATGTTCGGGATGACTAGTCTAAATGCGTATCTGCTTATCAGTTCAACTCATTAGTAGTTCCTACTATGACAGGTGTTTGGGATTGCTAATTCTTCTATGCTATCTGCTTAAAAATTAGTAGAAAAACACTGTCTAGTTTTATTTCATCCAAACAGCTTCTGCACATGTCATATTACCTCTTTAATATAAAAACTTTTTACTCTTATATTTAACGAGAAACCTTTTTTAAATGAAATTAACAGAATTTTTTTATCGAATTATTATTTTATTCTGGCATTATTGCACTTTTTTTACAAATTAAGCGATTCCAAACACTATTTCAAGAAGTACTTATTTTTAAGCAGAAGCATAAGCAAATACATAAGCAATCCCAAACATGCATTTTTTAGCCATGAGCACCATAATACAGCCACATCGTCTTCCAAATGAGCATCAATTATGTAATTTAACATTGCATATCAAAGTCAAAGTCAACTTTCATGTTTTATGACAAATTCACAATTCATATTACTCAAAATTCAAGAAGATAAAATGAAGTACCAGTAAATCATGTATAGCCTCGAGGGCTGTTTGAGGTACCACGTTGGTCAAGAAATCGACTTCAGGTTGCTCCTTAGTAATAGTAGCAGGATCCTCTTCACGTGCACACAGTTTGCTCTCCAAGGCCTGGATCGCTGCGTCAAACTTGGAGACATACTCTTGCCTTAAACTCTTAACATATGCGACAGCTTGGGAGAGAAGTAATTTTGTACCATCTTGCTGCTTTTGTACCTTGGCAAGAATGTCGTCAACATAATTAGTTAATCTAGCCAAGTCATTGAGTGCATTCCCCACAAAGAGATTCTCGGACTCAGCCTTAGAGGTCAAATCTTCCATGGTTTGTTGTTGAACAAAGGAATCAGTCACTCGGGTTGAGGGGTGGGTCGGAATTTCCAATGTATCATGGGAAGAGGGATTAACTTGATCATCATCATTTTCGTCCTCATTATCATTATGATGATCATCATTATCAGAATCTTTATCATTATCAGAATCATTATCATTATCAGAATCAGCATCATCATCAGAATCAGAATCAACATCATCATCATCATCATCATCATCATCATCATCATCATCATCATCATCATCATCATCACCATCATCATCATCATCATCATCATCATCATCACCATCATCATCATCATCATCATCATCATCATCATCATCATCACCTTGTACCTGAATGGAAGGTTTAAGGTATTCCTCATTTTCTTTGTAAGCCGTTGCCCGTAGCAGGATTCTGGAAAACTTTTGACCCTAATTCCTTAACCGCTATGGTATGGCCAGTTGCACCAGTAAAGTCATCATTCAACCCGTGTTGGATCAACAAGCCAAGGATCCTGATATAAGGCACGCATTTACTTTTCTTCTTAGCGGATGCCTTAGATATCATGTCCCGAGTAAGGAGACTAGCATAATCTACGTCCCTACCAGTAAAAAGGGCATGGGCGATCTGTATTTCTAAGGCATTGGGTTGGTCAAAGCCACCGGACTTCATTCCTAAGCACTCACTAATGTGAGCAAAAAGATAGTTCCATATGCCTAGCATAAACTTTCTTTCAACTTTCTTGTTAAGTTTACCCGTATAACCAGTTCTAGATAGTAAAAGTTTTTAGCTTTCTCAAGACTAACAGGTTCTACAGTACCCTTACGTAACGTAAACATTTTCTAACCTCCTCCGCACTAAACAAAATCGTCTTAGAACCATTTAAAACAGTTCCACTCAATGAATTCTTCTCCTTTTTTTGCAGGTAGCCCAAAATTCAAAAATCATTTTTGCGTAAATAGCCTGGGGTACACCACCAAGGTGCGGTATATAGGATGATTTATTAGGAATTGAGTAATGTCATTGTATTGATTGTCATCTTGGCGGGCCCACTTAGGGACTTTAGTGTTTGGTATTTTAGGGTTTCTAATTTTAAGTGTTGTTGTTTTTGGACAATTAGATGAACGTTTTACCTTATTACCTTTAAGATACGTAGGAATCTCCTTATCCCGGGTAGGAGCAGGATGTTTTTTGGAAGAAGACAATGCCATGGGAATGATTCAAATTAGGGTTCTGTGATTTGGGGAATTCCTTCCGATTTGATGGATATAGATTTGGTAAACGAGTTCACTACAACTTTTGGGTGGTTTCCCGGGTATTTTATTATTAGGGTGTGTTTGTTGTGGAGGTTTAACTCTTGGGGTTAGGACTCAAAGTAGAAAGTAGAAAATGTGTGTTTGGTAGTAAGCCAATGTTTTATAACAAGTATGATAGAGTCCGGCCGCTGCAGGCTCATAGAGCTTCAATATAGTTGTCTCATAATCTTATGCTGAATATCCAAATCCCATGTAAAAAGCAAAAAGAAAGCAGATTGAAGTTCAAGTTGCACCTTGACAAACACAAAATCTTTGCCAAAGCTTTTCACATTTATTTAGACTCCTCCTTTGAGTTAATTCACATGACTTTAATTAGCATTTTCTTCCTCTGGCTCGGCTCTCAAAAGTTATATCTGCAAGATAAAATTATTGTAAGCTACCGAGTACCGACTGTTTCATGGTTCAACTAAAGCAACCAACTGAAAAGATAACAACAAAATCACGCGACCTTCAAGCACATTATATCGGATAATAATTGGGATATTAGCGTTCACTTGCAAAGGGATCTCTGTCCAAAGTGGCTACAACTTTGTCTAATTATATTAAGAGCAAAGCTTCATTGATCTTCTAGTGCAACCCAACCTTCTACCTTTCTAACAAATTATTCTATTGCAGTAGTTGAATATGATAAATAAATACTACAAAGGTATTTCGTCAAATGCAGAATAAGTTGCACTACCTCAATTTGCCTCAAAAGAGGCATGGTAAAATCAAGATCTATTATAACCAAAACTCTTCACATGTGTGCTCACTTTGTTCAGTATTGACTGCTACAATGTATATTCCACCCATCAACGAATGCAGTAATAATTGTGTCCTAGTTTCTTCAAAACAAGTATGATAAAAAGAAATAAATAAATAAAAGTTTAGCCCCAAGCAAACAAATGACCAAATCTGTAAAATCGCTTAATCATCATCGCCCCTTGCAAACAAGTGACCAACTTTGAAAATCGCTACTCATTATCAACAAATGACCAACTTTTAGTTGGATTATATGTTCTTTAAGATTTTTCCTAATTATTTTGGCATTAGCGTTATTACGGTGCTAAGATACTCACTACTCAGTAAATGGGACTAAAGTCCAGAGATTGGTTAATAAGATGCAGCCCCACATGTGCTCGTCTAAAAAGGTGGCCTAGTGGCAAAAGGGCTTGTAACTATCACTCTAAAATGTGTGAGGTCTCAAGTTCAATTCCTGCTACGTGCAAACAACCTTGAAGTGGCCACACCAACCTCCTCAAAAGTGAGGGCTTTACCTTGTTTGAGTCTTTGTGGCGGTGGGTTCAAACCCCGTGGATTAGTCAGCTAAATAGGTCGGAAACCATGGTCACAAAAAAAAAATGCACAACAATCCCAAGTTCCCCAACTGCCTCTGCAAATATTCTAAGGACCTTGGCATTTCATCAAACACTTTATGGGCATCATCCAACTTGCCACCAAAAAAACTTATATAAGTATACATGATGTAACAAGCATAGTAACAACAAATAAACTGAGAGAAATGAGATTTTTAGAAAAACAT
This sequence comes from Chrysanthemum lavandulifolium, assembly GCA_022545495.1. Lineage (NCBI taxonomy): Eukaryota > Viridiplantae > Streptophyta > Magnoliopsida > Asterales > Asteraceae > Chrysanthemum > Chrysanthemum lavandulifolium. The sequence continues at coordinate 285,369,153 of CM040241.1, forward strand.
ACCCATAACAGAAAATTGTCTCACCAGCTCGTTGAGAACAGCCCTAAAAAAGATATACAAGGTTTAGTGTGATTAATGTAACTCTGAATTATTTATTAAAAACTAAGGTTAGTTGTTACCTGATAATTTTTAATTTGTGTATGGAATGTTCTTGTGTTTTTTATAAGGAATGTGTGTTTTGAATTTGTGTATTGGAATTTTGGGTTTTGGAGTATCACTTAATAAATAAAAGGAAAGAAAATGGCAATAGAAAAAGTTGTGTTTTGAGCATCAATGACTGATCCCAAGTTTTTAAATGAAAGAAAACAAAGAAGCAGAAAAGAAGGAGATGAATGAAATTAAATTTTTATATCGTGTTTCAAGTTAGGAGAGAAAATAAAAGATAATGAGATGATTTTACAATTATACCATTGGTTATATATAAAAGTTATATTTTATATTAGGTCATTTAAGTAACTTTATTTATTTAAAGCTTCATAATATAACTTTTCTCCAAACAATCCCATTTTTAGAGAAAGTTTTGGAGAAGTTTAGCCAAAATTACTCTCCTCTTCTTTCTCTTCTCTCCTAAAAAACTCAGAACACAAATTTAATGTGTTTTCTACCCACTTCTTTTCTCTTCTTTCAAAAATAAAACTCGGGAATGCAAGGTACTCCGGAGCCATCCCGCTAGTGTCATGAAAAAAAATGCTACCACATCATCATTTTTTCTCATAACACTAGAATTCACCACAACACCAAAAATACCCCTACCTCCTATAACACTAGTTTCTAATACCGTCATGCACTCCTAGACCCCACATTTTTTAAATATCATATCTAGCCCAAAAACAACCTATACCACTTTAAAAAAAATTAACCCAATTTTATCATTAACCAAAAAATTTAGTTAACAAAATTTTAGCACATGTAAACCTTATAAATAAAATTCCACCCAATCTTAAATGAAGAAAAATAGCCCACTTCCAAAACCAACATTACCCTAATAAGACTTTTACCCTAATTTATCTCACTTTGTATACCCTCCCTAATTCCTCTTAATAAACATAACGCACCTCGATGTGGGCCCCAGTGTTGATGAGCAGGTATTATGTTTCGAGGCCCAAGATCGCGTGACAAAGGGCCTCACTAAAATGGGCATAACTTGGGCTACGGGCTCCGTTTAGGTGAATGACCGTCAAATCGAAGCTTGGAACGAGGAGCACGTTGAGGTACACCGACTTTGTCAATTACCGGAACTTTCGAGCCCCAAACACTCTATTTTTTGAGTTATTTGCATTTTAGTGTTTTTTCGAGTTTTTTTGGACTTTGTTTATGCAATAACTTTCAGCCCGTTTATCTTTTAGGGCCCGTTTCTGTTTTGTAGTTTTATTTAAGAGTTCCTTTGTAATGTGGAATAACCAGTTCAAAGAAATATCAAAAGTTTATTTTTGGCAGTTATTTTGCTAAGAAATCCTAATAGTCGGCATTCGATTGAATCAACGATTATTAGAAGAAGCAATCCTGGTATTCGTGTGAATCAACAGGCTCGATTTGTGTTATCTTGTTATTAAGCCTACATGAGCCTCCTAATAAAAATCTTCATTTACTTCCTCCCAAACGCGACCATCCATCCTTTTGACTCCTCCATTGTTTCCACGCCATTTAACCGGCGTCATGTCTTTCGGTTCTATTTTCAAACCACCGGATAATCACATAAAAGAGAAAGAAAAAAAAGAGAAAGACGGGACCATTTGACGGAAACGCGAGCCACGGTGTGCGGGTGGCGGCGGTCGCGTTGCGTTTTCGGGACCATCTCGGATGGTCACGATCGTCAAGATGTTTATTTTCCGGACCTCTTAAAGAATGAAAAGAATAGAAAAATCGTGAAAACAATGCTATTTGGTTGGTTTTAGAATAAAATATTTTATGCCCAAAGTGAGGTCAAAATGTTTATTTTTCATTATTTTACCTTTCTAAACCGACAAAACTCAAGAACAAAATGTAAAGAATAAACAACTAAAAGAATAACGGTGTTATTCTTACGCCTAATTTATTTATCCGGTTTGAATTTGTAAAGTATTTCTTTTCAACTTTCAATTTAACTATTTTCATTCGTATTATATAATAGTTGATGCATAATATATGAATAAATTTGGTTTTAAATGTATTTTAGTGGTATAATTTTCGTCAATTATTAAATAACACAAAATTAAATTACTTATGGTCAAAGTTGAAAAAAATTAAAAAGTCAAAACCGGACAAATAAATTAAGACGAAAAGAATATATTTTTGTAATGAGGAGTAATTTGGTATGATATTTTGGAAAATGTATAATACGAGGTATGGGTTGCTCAGACGTTGGCACGTGAGCATAGTGTTGAAGCTTAGAATTACATCCTTAATATATATTTAACTACTAAGTTTAGAGTTATCGTTCTTAACTTAACAGAATTGCAAACTTTTAAGTACTTAAGTGTACTTGCAGCATTTCCAAAAGTGCACTTTTGCTACCATTAAAGTTTTGATAAGAGCATATAATTAAAGTTTCTAGATACTTAATTACAGCTACTAACACTTGGATGTTTTATGCCAACTTATATCGTGAAATTTATAGTTGAAGTCAGAAGAGCGGGAGTTGGATAAAGCTGAAAAGAGTAGTTGTGTTTTCTTAATCGGATTTCCTCCTAAAACACAAAACCAATCATTCGCTTGCTAAAAAGTATATCGCATGCTCAAAAGTTCCTAGAGTTCCATGTTGTACACATTGTCATCCTCGGGTGGGTGAAACCTATTGAACCTTCTAACATGAACAGAATGCAACATTCTCGGTGGATTAGTAGGCCCTTCATACCAATTTTCAACGGCTTCTCTTGAGTCGTCTTCATGCCAAACCTCGCCAGTTCCATCCGCACCTTCTACTGTAACTGATGTTTCCTAGGTTAATCATTACCTGAGTTTTCCTGCCAATTCCTTCCAACATCCTCTGGAGTCCCATCTCTCCAATCATTAAAGTTGTTATAGCTATCCTGCTACAACTTTTCTCTCTCGTCTTCAACAACCTGGTCTTGCCACTCTCGTTCATCAATATTTCCTTCTTGATTTGTGCTTTGAACAGCCGCAATGCTTCCAAGCATACGTTTTCCTCAACCCACAGTTGTGACTGCTCTTGGCCTTCATTTTCGACCTCGTGTCAAGAGTTTAACATTTTATTCGGATGCGAGTATTATATGTTTGGTTAGGAAACAACTAAGAGAATAATACCGATACTTAATTAGTTTCCAAAAGTATCCTTATGGTATCACTTGCCTAGAAATGTTGTTTGAACATATGAAATTGGAGTATAACTTAATCCTTTACAATAATTGATAGCGACGGGAGCTTCAACCCAATTGGCTAAGACCCATACACTATATATCGGCATAGCACGAGCCCACCAATTCAAGGCGAAGATTCGGCGACAAACCTGGGAAGAACTTTCCGAGCTACACTTGCTCGGCAAACACGCCCGTGCAAGCGGCAACCTTGGTGACCATGCCAAGATCGTCACAACAATCATCACGTGTCGCTACCTTATTCATGGAGAGGTATTACAGCCATGCATGGATTCCCCATGCACCCTGCTCAACCAAGGGTAACACACCATGTGTTATCCTTGTCCTTCCTTTGATGACCACCATGTGGATCATCTTGAGCCATCAAATTAAATCAACTTTATGGATTTCTCACAACCCTAAAGGCATCCCTATAAGTATTTAGCCATTTCCCTGAAATGGCCCAAGCTAAGTTAAGTTATTAGACTCTGGTTACACCTTGGGTTCTTACCGAACGTGCGAAACCAAACGAGCTACCAACCCCAAACCCTCAATCCGAATATGAACGTTACTGAAATAGATATGTATCGCTTATCACTACTACAAAACTAGGAAAATGCTACGGAAATTTGTAACGGAAATTTTCCGTTGCAAATATGCAACGGGTTTGCAACATGTTTTCAACGGATTAGCAATGACACATAAACCTATTGCAAATCCATTGCAAAAACTAAAGTAATTTCTTTAATAGTTATTTTTGAATATTCCGTTGCAAATCCGTCAAGTTTATTTGAAATTTGTAACGGAGTACTAAAAAATAAAAAAGAAACTATTATTGGCTTCCTTTGCAAAATCGTTGCAAAATTTTAAATAATTGTCATAGATTTGCAACGGTTGAACTATAATTTTTTAATTTCATTTTATTTTTAATAATCCGTTGCAAATCCATTGAAAAATCGTTAAAGATTTGAAACAAAATATTCAAAGTAAATAGAAAAGAAAATATTGTGTGTTTCCGTTGCAAAAGTGTTACCTTTTTTTTATAATTGTCATGGTTTTGCAACGAACCATGATCTTAATATAAATTCTACTTATTATTAATATTTTATTCCAATCCGCTTGCAATTTACAAAATATTTGCTACGGATATGCAACGATAACCAATAAAATTTTGTTTTCTAATTGTTTTTAATATTTTGTTGGTATTACCGTTGTAAATTTGAAATAATTGCTATGGTTATGTAACATATACTATTATTAGTTTCTTTTATAATCCCAATCGGATATTTCCAAATAATTTGCTATGGATTTGCAATGAATTTAAAGTTTAATCATTTCTTACTATTCGGTGACAATCCGTATAGTATTGTATCATGTTGCACTAAGTTGTATTAGTATTTTATATGTTGCAATGAGTTTTTATTATGTATTTGTTGGTTGTTAAGTTATGTGATGTTCTAAGTTATATAATAGCTAGTGTATTGGGTTGTATCGAGTCCACATCGGTTGAAATGGGTTGTAACGTGTTGCTTGACGTAATGTGATTTCTATTGGTTATATTTAGTCTATTTGTTAAAATTAGGTGTATTGTTCTTAATTGTCTAATCGGATAGATGAGGAAGATGGAAAGTCGACTTGTGTTTTGAACACGTCATTGCGTGATTCTTGTATTGAATATCATTATGTGGTCTCATTTATATGTGATTGCCAAGATAGATTATATTTAATAGTTGAAACACTTTATGCGTGCTTGATGTTTATTAACTTTGTGACCATCGGGATAAGGCGAATTTGCATAAGGTTAGGTGACCGTGACCATCGGCCTAGTATACCATAGATAGGGAATGTACTTACAAGGCTGAATCCATGCTCCTCGATCCGCAGTTTACATTCCCTGACTCACCAATGGAAGTAGCATTTTGTAACACCCCCAAATCAGAACATAGCAGCGGAAGGCTAATTTGGGTGTTACTTCAAGGATCACAGTCAATAATCATAGAAAATGACTCTAAAAGAGACGTTTATAATATAAGTGTTGTCATCCAAAGAAAACTCGAATGTTTGATACAAAGAGACACAACATAGTTTGAGTACAAAGGGAAAATTTATCAAGTTTCGAAAAATGATAACTTTATTGTACACCACTTAGAAAGGTTTCATGCCCACTCCGTGCCCCATGCATTCTTCATTAGTTTCTTGAGATAAAACATGCTAAAAGTCAACATTACATTGAGTGAATCCACGGTTTAAATTTAATCGGGTTAACCACAAGTATAAGTAATAATTGCTTCGAAGTCAATTATTAAAAAAATAATCGGATATTATTGCACTAAACTCATGACACGCAAAACGTTAACAGTACATCATAAATATGATGCAAAAGAAATAATAAGGTGCCCGCCGGGAGGTAGGATGCCACTTCTACCTATTACTCAAATATAGTGCGCTTGTCTGCCTAACTTGTCAACACAAACGGGGTGGTCAACCCCAATCGATCTATCCACAATATTCACGCTCACTCGCAAGTAACTAATGGTTCATGATTACGGGTCTTTTGGCAAATGCTACTTAGGCAATAATATAATCAGGCACAACATCAGTTTGTAAAAGACTTGTGTTCAGTTTTATAGCATGTATCTCCTCCACGGGATTTATTTATAAAAACATGGAAAAGTAGGGCTATGAACTCACCTCGGTGATTCAGTTGCAAGATATGACAAATCAAGTGTGAAATGGTATCGGCTCCAACACAGAACCTAGATATAATATGGCAAGTCTCAGAGTTTTGTGGTAAACATTTGGTTCACGACCAAAATGGCAATGGTTGAGAATTAGTTTGGTGGCGAAGTACTAGCGTCGTTTCTACTTGTGTGAAAATGCTTAAAGTGCAAAAGCAAAATATCTTTTACGTTACTAAAGTTATTTATTCCTAAAAAGTCTATTTTATATAATAGAAAAGGTTTTCGTAAATGGTTGATTTAATAAAATGTTACCGAATGGTTTTAGATATCAAATGGTTATTTACTTTACCGGTTTTAGTATCGCGTTTCTAATATATAAATTATATAAGCTTTTAATTATACGTTTCGTAAAAATAGTTTTCGTTAATATCTATATATTATATATAACAGGAGGCATGACACGTAGATTATTCCACAATTGCCACCTCAATGCCATGTAACTCATTTTAATGTCATGTAATCATAAGTTGTCCACCTAAGCAATATATTTTTTTTATTTAATTAACTATTATGTAAATTTCGGATTTTTTAATTAATTTTCGAAAATTGTTTTAAAAAAGGAGCCTTGCAAGGATTGAACCTTGGTTATTTAGTTGAATAACATGTGTGTTTACCACTAAGGCAACATGACTTTTTGGAATATATGTTGCAAGTCTAAAATTATAAATCTATGCAACCAATTATGTAGGAGAATCCCTACAACTTAGGTAACCCTAAACAAAACATATATGTAAAAACTTATATACGGTTCTGTTGGGTTTAGTAAATACCCAAACCCCTTAATCTAGGATTTGAATAGAAAATAACCTAAGTGTTTAATCCGTTAAACACTATCGTGTCACCGAGTGCATAGTCTCGGTGGGCCATCTTCGAGATACTCGGTATGAGGCGAAGAAGAAGCCTCTCCCTCGATGGCGGAACTTAATGGGTGAAGACTAAGTCAAGAAGAAGATGGTGGATTCGGTGAGTGATGACAATACTCACTGAATCCCTAAGACTCCTCTCCAACTGTAACACGAAGACAAATCAAGGAAGAGATCGAAGGCTTTGAAGATCGAAAAATGAGCGGGACTAGGCGGAAAAGTTTACCCGATAAAACTAAGTCCCCAAATGTTTATCCAGATAAAACTAAGTCCCTATCTACTAAAGCCATATCTTCCCATTTATAGTAAGCGGCGATACTAAAGGATTCTCTTAAGGAAAGAAGCCTCGCCGCGACTATAAATAGCAAGTGAACAAAGAACCAAATATATCAATATTCGTGTTTTTGTGATCTATGTTTTGTCTTCTAGGTTAAAGTTAAATATCCATACTTGTATAAATAGCATAAGAGAATGAGTGAAAAGATTAAGCTTGTGAATTGTAAAACACACACAAGCCAACTTTTCACTTCTCCAAATCTAACTTTATCCTTGAGATAGCTCGGTGGGTTCTAGAGTTGTGCTCGGACTTAGCCCGAGCTTAGAGAGTCACCCCAAACTTTGTCATTTCAATCCCAAGTACTATTCGCAAGTACTTGGGTAACGTATTCTTTGATTTATTTCTAATAAGAATATGATGTTGAAAATTACATTGTGTGTTTTACTTACGTTAATTTGGTCATTATTCATGTTAAATTGTTTTAAGTACTTAATTGATTTTAAACGATAGTGAATAGGAAACAACAAGTGGTATCGAGCGAGGTGATTATAAAACCTTTTAAGCCGCTCTAAAACATTTTTAAATCGAGATTCCTATGGTGAGATTGATGTACCCCAACTAGTCGATAAAAGGGTGGAGCTTATTCAATTTGTTGCCCTAGACTTGAAGTTGGTAAATTCAACAAATGGAAAAAGCATATGCTTTGCTATTTGATTGGGATGAAACTTATTATATCAAGTGTATAAATGAAGGTCCATTTATCCCAAAGAATCTTGAAGGTTTGCCCAAACACAAGCTCGATGGACTCAGGATGAAAGGAGAGTGGTCAACGGGACCAAAGACTCAAAAGTATCATCATATCATGTCTTCCGATGATATAATGAAGTAAGTTATAAGTTGTGTACTGCCTAAACAAACACAGGATGACCTAGTCCATAGCCATGAAGGCCCATCGATACCAAAGAAAGCAGGATAATGGACACGAAACTTGAGTACAATACCTTGTGGCTAGGGACTCGAAACTCTCTCAAACTTACACCGATACAAAACTCTTTTAAATGGGCGGCTAATGATGGTGTTAAGTTGTCCAAACATGAGATTAATGTTGGTTTTGTCAATTGTCTCCACGAGAAGTGGTTGAATTTCTCTCGGGGACTTAGAAATGCAAATCACATCCAAAATCTTGAACTTCACGAAATCTATGGAAATTTGTCTATGAGGAAAACCTCATCAATGACGATACCTCAATTAAAGAAGTCTCGTGAAGTCAAGAAGTCCCGACCATCACCTCACCTATATCAAGCGCCTTCTTTTCTAACAATGTGGTTCAAGATTTTCAAGAAAATTCGATGATGAGCACGATGAGAGATCAAGTGAGGAGTACCTAAATGATCTTAACGTTGAATTTCGGAAGGGCACTCCTTGCAAACTCGGAGGTTTATTAAAAGAAACAAAGGTTTTCAACTGCTAAAGCAAATGAGGACACTAAATGCTTTAAGTGTCACAAAGAGGTCATTTTTCAAAAGACTTTTTTTCAAAACAATTTGAACCTCTTACTGGACCATCGGGATCAAATCATCCTAAGGCTTTAGCAAATTTCAACCAAAAATCTATCGGTCTCATCAAAACTTTCAAAATAAATCGACCAAAACAAAACCATTGATTTTGAAGCCAAGTATAGGAAAATCAAAGCTAAGCTTGCTCGCTGAGGCTAGTCCTCGAAACAAAAAGTGTTCGATCATGCGGGGTAAAACAAAGGTCTTGTTCTTGAAACCTTCAACTGGGATGAAGAGCCGACCTCATCGAGATGATGAAATGGTGCACGTCGTCAAGACCGATGGCCCTCTCGAGAGGAAGACAAGCTAGCTATTGGAAAGAATTATGCGAGAAATGGAGAATGGGTCAACATCACAATGAAGAAGGTAAATATTCTACTTTCTATGGATGATGACTCGATTGGCGATCCTATATGAACTATATCAATGTTGATCTTAAGTTTGTAGAGGAGCAAAGATCGAATCTTTTTCTAAGTACAACAAGTTAAGTTTTGAATTGAATAAGTGTAGGGATGAGTTACTTGTGTTAAAACAAAATAAGCTTGAGGCTATCACCTTACAAATTCAAAACACTGAATTAGTTAAAAGAAATCAGGCTCTTGAAGATGATCTTAAGAAAGAAAAAGAAATCATCGATAGTTGGACTACCAAAATCCAAGAGTCTTTGATGTTGTGGGTGCCCCCAGTAGCAAAAAGAGAGTCATAGGTGAAAATCATCTCCCCGACTCTCACAACAAAACCGAGTCCAAAACCATTTGTGTCGGTGGCATGATTACCAATATGTTGACTGTATACCTAAGCCCGGTGATTGGATTGAAAGACTTAATCACGAAAGTAAGCTTCCTAACTTTGACTCGGAAGAATTCTAGAGCTCGAAAGTCAAGCTCTAAAGAGCATGCTTGGACTCCTTGATGTGCCCAGTAGTCTTGAATATATCTCTCGAGTCGAAGATGAATCTCAAGCACCACTTCCACCCTTGAAACTCTTGAGGTGCCGATCCTAGCTCTCGAGCTTACTCCATTACAATACAATCCACACTCTCCTAAAGAAAGGTCCGGACTCGGAAGAACCATCCTGAAAAGACCATCAAAACCAACTCAACAAGAATCTACCCCACCGAAACTTCCACATCCTCTGTCCCCATGAAGTCGACCAAATTCAAAGAATCGATCGAACTTGTGAGGAAGCTAACCGACAAAATGGAGTCCATTGAAAAGTCCCTGAATCAATCAAGGAGACAAAGTCGACTTTTCTAGTTCCTCTAAGTCAAAAGCCACCACCAAAAACAAGAAGAAGTGTGATTCGTGTCACTATATCGGTCATACCACCGACAATGTTATAGAATCATTTTTGTATGATCGCAAAAGGATGATCAGAATCGCTAATCACATGCAATATGTAAGTTCACTCATCAAGCAAACTACACTAAAGTTGGTCATCGGTATGCTTCTACATCCAAGTACGCTCATAAGTTGAGAGCAAAGCCTTTTCCTCCTTGCCCCACTGTGGCTTTAATGATCATCACCGATGATTGTCTTATGAACACATCTTTGTGATATTTGCGGTAACACGACTCATAAGACATCCCAAGATGACAATATCATCCATGCAAGGAGGAGTTCAAAGCAACCTAAATTCACCGAGTCGCCTCGGTCTCTAAATGCAAAACCTGTGGTAGCACAATGCACTCCACCACCGACCATGAATCAATTGCTCAATTCAAAGAGACCATGAGACCCAAGCCCACTAGTAAGTGGGTCACGAAGAAACTAATTCGGTTTCACAGCAGTGCAGAGGCATGCCAGGGAGCCTATCGGCATCTAGGCGATGGATGCTCAAGAAGCATGGTGGAGTTAAGGAATATCTGCACAAGTATGTAAAGGAACCAGACCCAAGGTAGTATTTGGTGATAACTCATCATGTCCCATGAAGGTTATGGTTTAGTAAGCGCAATGGAATAGTTTTCTCTAGGATAGCTTATGTCAATGGTCTCAAATACAATCTCATAAGTGTCATTCAACTATGTGATGCTAAGTACATTATACAATTCAATGACAAACAAGGTACCATTTTCAATGCCAAAAGGAAGTTGTGTTGATTGCTCCTAGAGAGATGATGTTTATGTCTTAGACATGTCAACTCTCTCTAAAGATGGAACTGTCTCTTTGCCAAAGCCACTTTGAAACTATCAATGGGCGTGGCACAAGAGACTCTCACACTTATACTTCAAAAACATCAACAACTTGGCAAAACAAAACAAGGTCCTTGGCTTACCATCACCGGTTTTGCAAAAGATAAACAATGCATGACTGTGAAAAGGAAAACATCAAAGAGCATCCTTCAAAACCAAGCAAAATTTCTCTATCAAAAGTCGCCTTCACCTATTGCATATGGATCTCTTTGGACCGATCGGTCCTAGATCAATCCAAGATGAGAAGTATACACTTGTCATTGTTGATGAGTTTTCAAGATACACTTGGGTATACTTTCTTTCCAAAAGAGTCGGCGGTGATACTATAATGTCATTCATCGGGAACATTGAAAACCGAATGACATTACAATTGAAACAAATCGAGGCCCGACAATGGTCTTGAATTTAGAAATGTTGAGCTTGAGAGTTTCGTGATGAAAATGGAATCTCCAAAATTTCTCATCTCCTTATACCCCGAACAAAATGGGGTAGTGAAAGGAAACAGAACTCTCATTGAGGCAAGAAGAACCATGTTAAATGGCTCGGTCCTCTCAAGCATTTCGGGTCAAGCGGTCAAAATAGCTGTTATACTCAAAACAGTCAATCATTGTCAAAAGACATAATAAAACCCCATATGAGATATTCAAAGGTAGACTTCGACATCGACTACTTTCATTTGTTTGGATGTCCTGTGTTTATTCATAACCACAAAGATCATCTAGGCAAGTTCGACGCCAAAGGCGATGATGGATACTTTCTAGGTTACTCACCGATCTCCAAAGCCTTCGTGGTATTTAACACAAGGAGACAACAAGTTGAGGAAACCTTTCATGTCACCTTTGATGAAAGTGTAGAAAGCATCGAGTTCACCAACACTTGATGGAGGAAATAGGAATTGACAACTCATCAAGATATCCTCCCGATGAGTATAACATCGAAACCAATTCCTTATACCAAGTCGATGTCGATATCTCATATTATGTCTTGCCTCACAACTGTCACAACCAACTATCGGTGAATTCATTGATAATCGGTCAATCCTGCTGGGATAGGTAACATCGATCCAAATGATCGAGAACACCGTGATTCATGAAACCCAACTGAACAAAACATCTCAACAGATGTTCCTAATGATCTCATGGCTCATGCTCACGAAATAACTCCCGATTCTCCGGTGACATCCACAAGCTCGGATCCTAGACCACAAAGTAAGTGGACAAGATCTCGGGACATTGAGCTTGTAAACATCATTGGTGAACCACCGAGGCATGCTCACTAGAAGCATGGTTGCTAGGTTAACTGCAGACTTCACCAATGAATGTCTATATCTTGATTACTATCGATATAGAACCCAAAAGTGTCATTGAGGCTCTAAAGCACCCAAGTGGGTTCGAGCCATGCAAGAAGAACTTCAACAATTTGATAAAAACAAGGTCATGAGCTTGATCAAATGTCCTTAGTGTAACCACCGCATTTTTAGGTTACTTTTTATTTTCGAGAATTTACTATTCACTTTTACTATTCAAATTCACTATTCATCTCGTAAAATTTTAATCCACATTCTCGTAAGATAAATTATTTTAGTAATAACCGAGAGTTCGACCATCGTTAGATCATTTTCGCAAAAATTATTAAGTAAACATCGTTTTAAAGTTTCGTTTTGGACGGTCCACCGTTTAAACATCACGCTTAACGAAAATCAACCCCGACAATTTTTCTCGCATCGGATAAATTTTAGATCATTCATGATTAATTTGAGAATTTTAAGAATTATTATTTTAATATTACCAAATAAGCCAGTAGCAGAACAAAACTAAACTTACGTTTTAAACAATTCTACTTACATCCGGACTTAACGATTCTCGCCTTTGTGTTTCTAATATGTTTTGACACTTTTACATTTTGGAAAAATCAAACATATTTCCTCCTCCTTTGACCATAAAGGAATTAACCTTTATCGTTCTACATTTTGCATAAATCGCGAACTTTTAAATTTCACAAATAAGCGTAGTTATCCCGCGTATGAAGAAAACCACATTTAACATCTCATATCACTTTTAGACTAATTTTAGTCTACTCTAAATAAATTCACGGTCGTTTCACGAAATTTCGTTCTTTTCGATAAACTACAATTACGCGTTTTTGACCCGATTTCCGGCTTTAACCAGCTTTTGCACCCAATGAGACTTATCACCCATTTTATATTTTTAGATGGAGTATAATGATAAGTTTCATCATTCCTACAAGTTTCTTATTTTTACGATACCGGTTTACGTTTTATGGCCGGTTAGCGATTAACTAACCAAAACTCACTCCGTAACCAAGATAAGATCAAACTAACCACATAAGTCATCTTATCTCTTCCATGACAGAACTTAGGGGAGTCATCATATTGGTGGCATCATCCTAACCTTGGTTCATTAAGATCATTACAAGTGTCCTAAACCTAACCATGGTTAATATTTAACCCAATATATGGTTAACCAAACTTACCCTCCTATAAATAGCAAGTGAAATACATCCTAAACACCCTCATAAACTGAAATGGGTCGTTCATATCATCAAACCCTCATATCTTCCATAATTTGTTCTTAAACTCCAAGTTTATGCAAGGAAGTTCCAAAAGATCAAGCTACTACATCAAATCTCTAGCAAGTTTAAGTGATCTTCTTGAGTTTAAATCCATTCAAGTCACTTATTACTTCATCACCAACTCTTCATGTTTTCAAGGGTGCCAAGGTGTGGAAAGCTAGCTCAATCCGAAGTCCTAAGTGTTCAATCAATGTCCTATCCTTACTAAGTTACACATTTCTTATTGAAAGCCAAAAGTTGTAAGCAACTTATCACCACCATCATCTCATATTTATTATTCATAATCTTAACTATTTCATGCCATATATATAGTTACTATGTTGATTCATGATGTACATATACTCAATCACTTGTTTTAATTCACATATTGTCATAAAAGTAACAAACTAGTAAACTAGTCATATTATACACGTATGAGACCATTAAAAATAGTAACATAAGGACTTTATAACTTACATAATATGGTAGACAAGATAAAAAGGTAAACATAGCAACTTGAACCACCGAAGCGGACAAACGAGTCAAAAGTTATAGGCAAAAGAAGAAGCGAAACCAAAACGCCAAAGCGCCATTTTGAAGCTGTTAGGGTTACGCCATTTTGAAAGTCATACTTCTAGTCCGAATCATAAAAAATTAAACACGAAAGTTGTCCGAACGACGTTTTCCTTCAATAGCAAAGAAGCTCGGACCTTGAAAACGCTTAAACAGCCATAAATCTTCCAAAAGCGAAGCGCAGTAAATATAGTCTCATAACTATACTTTTGTCACAACTAAAAGCAAACCAAGAGGCCTAATGGCCATAAACCAAGACCACGGCTACGGCTAAGACCAAATTTGAGTCTCAAGACCATGGTAGTCAAGACCAAAGTCACGGCAAGGCCATGGCTAAAGCCTTAAGGCTTGTTTACCCAAGGCAGATTAACTAAGGTGATCATATTTATGAAAGCAGACGAGAACTTGTAAAAACTAGATACTTATTAAAAACATGATAAACTTTATGTTATAAATCTTCACTCAAAACATATGTTGTATCTACTAAGTGCTACAAAGTAGGGAGCTTCATGTGAGGGGTTTCATTTGAGTAAAGCGATCGACGAGTTCTTTGGATTTACGATTTAAAGTGTCCTAGCTCCTCGAACGTTTACTGCATGACCTCTGAATTGTGATGGCCCGAACGGTAGTACGATATATATAAACTAAACACGTTTTCACAACTAGACCATTTCTATAAACGACATACACAAAAACCATGTACTACATCATGATCAACATAGAGACGCATATAGGATGGTTTATGTTTTCCTAAACATTATTCCAAACCTAATTCGCAACATTCTATTTTAGGTTGCTCGTAGAAGTTCCCACGGCATATCCATCATTCTCATTATACATTTGCTATCATTTACTTTGAGGTGAGTTCATAGCCCCACTTTCTATTACTTAATTGTTTTATAAACCTTTGGGGGAGATACATGCTTTATTTTAAACCGAACACATTGCTTTCAAACTGTATGCTTATCTGATTGTTTTATTAGCACTAAGTTACCGCATTTGCCAAACATAAGTCCCTAAATCATGAATCATTAATCACTATGTGAGTGGGCGAATATTGTGAATAGATCTATTGGGATTGACGAATCCCGTTTGTGTTAGCCCCATTAAAGGCAAACAAACGCACTATATTTGAGTAACATTGGTAAAACGGCAATTTTACCTAGAGGTGGCAAACAGGCGGTCGGGCGGCACGGCTACTGGTCAAGCAGACTCACGGCCAAAGCGGGCTATGGGCCAAACAGGCACGGGCTAAGCGGGCATGGGCCAAACGGGCTCATGTTATACGAATCGCTTTTAAAAGACCCAAAATGACGAAATAAATTCATCGAACGTAACACCTTATTTATATTTAAAAAATAAAATGTAAGTTTTTCTTTAAAAATAATCTTATGTTCGAGAAAAACATATGCCCGTTATGCCCATTTAACCTCTAAATGGGCAATACATGCCCATTTCAAAAAAAGGAGGGGACCCAAATGTGCCCAAATCTTTTAAAAGTTTGCCCATTTAGCCCATTCTTTTGAGTTTGGGCACAAATTGCCACCTCTAATTTTACCTGATAGGGCACGCACCGACATTTTCTCCAATTAATTTTGGAACACGTTAACGCCTTGATTGCATGATGCTTAGTCTAATAATAACTGTTTTGGTTTTCAAACCATTGGTGTGAATTTATAACTCACACTACAAACATAATGTGTTCAACCATCAAACAAACTCTATGAATTCACTCAACCTTTGTGTTGACAGTTTAAGCATGTATTTCAGTCCATAATGTCGAAGGCGCACGGAAGAGCAAGGACTAGATCAAGAAGGCTATAAATTTTATTATCATTCGAAAACCAATTTAATGTATTTTGTAAACTTGGAACCATCGGGACCTCATTTTGTAAACTCGATATTTATACAAATCGAATGATAAATCTTTTGAAACGAATCCATTAGAGTATGTTTTCTATTGTTATGATTGTTGTGCCATGAAATAACACCCGTTTGAATTCATTGCGTATCACGAAATTGGGGTGTTACTGATTGGTATCGAGCCATAGTTATAGAGAAACGGGTCTAATTGAGACTTAAACTATAACTACTTTTACAAACAAAAACATATTATAGCCTTCCGTTCTCCGTGCCTTCCATCCTCCAGACGATTATGTGACTTTTAAACATTTTAAGCTATACAAACATACTAGTATATTGATATATATACTTTACATAATTTCAATCATAAACAATGTACTCAACATATCTACGTATGCCTATTCTAAGGCATTACGGCACAATCATATTTTCCTAATCTCCCAATCATGCATCTACTCGTGCATTTTAGGATTTCGAAACTTCCTCCAAGATATTGTAACTGACTACAATGGTCTTTCCTACTTCCCAGACATTGTGAGATACAATGGTCTCATTCATTTTTTCAAGACACTGTGAGATACAGTGGTCTCTATTACATTCTCGAGATTAATTGTAAATCCTCGGTGATCTCATTTATTTCTCAAGACATTGTGGGTTACACAATGATCTTTCCATCATTCTTAGACATTGTGAGTTGCACAATGGTCTCTATTATTTCCTAGACATTGTGAGTTACAATGGTCTCAACTATTTCTCGAGACATTGTGAGTTGCACAATGGTCTCAACTACTCCTCGGATATTGTAAGTTATACAATAGTCTCTAAAAATTTTCTTATAAATATTATATGATATTGTTTTACATGAAACCCGTCATAGTCTATCAATTTCCTAATGGAAATACAAGAAATGGGATTTCTAAAAGATAAACCGACTCATCATCTACAAAAGGCGAAGTTCAAGAACTTTCTACATTCATCAAAATTCTCTTCAAACCTTCATTGTTAAAGGTTCATGATTCTAGCCAAGTATGGACTATTTTAGGATTACTTAAGATTTCCTTGCCACACGTATCTACAATGGAATGTGAAAACATAGGTTACAAGTCTTTTATGGCCAGGACTTGCAACTGAATGGTTTGATGTCGCCTTTGCTTAGTGGACAATTTCTCAAAAGCTATGGACATATCACAAGTATACCTAATTTAGGTATTTGGAAAATTTATCGAACCTCGGATAAATATAGTCTAGTCACCTATATTTAGCCGGGGATAGTGGAGCAGTCGACTAACTATGTTCAACTTAAATTTTTCAAACAACGAGAAACGATTATACAAGTGTTATATTGAGTTGATTTCTACTTAAACTTCGATAAACCACCGAATTCATTAAAAGATCTAGAGAAGCGATAGTGTTTTACCACTCGACAAAATCTTAACATCTCATTTATACTACCTAATTTCATTCTTGAAATTTTCATACATGAGATAATCCGAACTACTATCTTGGGATAGTCATCAAATCTTCTCGTCATTTCTTAGAAGTTCTAGCTGATTAAGTCTCAAGGATATCATTCCACCATATTCTGTAAAATTCACTTATGATTTTAAAGAAAACTTTACATCTCTACCTAAGAATAATGGTAGCGTCGTTACACTCTTCTAATCGTCAACATGACACATCATTATCTAAACCTCATTGAAATTGATCGTAAAACTTCACGATTATCACGTTTCCTTCAAACACTAGTAGACATAAACACTATACGATATAGCCTTCATCCGAAACCACCTAAGACAAGATCAACTTTGGAAATGGTTTGGATAACCACTTGCCACTAGCAAAACTTTCCTACAATGACAAGTTATCACATCATTACAAACCGTTTTACATCAACAATATCTTACACCTTTGATTAACAATGATTACCCTAACAACAACAAAACTATTCCATTTGAGGCACTATATAGGCGAAAGTGTCGGTCAACCATTCTTTGGACTAAGGTGTTCGAGAGATCACCCACGAAACAACTAAGGAAACCATACAAATATAAATTAGGCTCCATGCGCACACTATCACCAAAACTCCATGTTAGAAATTAAGGTTTTATTGATAGCCTCGATACAATAAGATATGATTCGTTTTGAGAATCGGAAAAATCCAAACTTTAGGTATATTAGACTCTATAAGATTTTAACAAAACCCTTTAGATTATCAACTTAAGCCACATGGTATATAACACATTCTATGACCGAAACTTGAGAACGCAAAAATTCGCGCATACATCCACATTTTCCTAGACACTTCAACATCGGATAACACACTGAATTAGGGACGAATTCCATTAAGGGTGAGGCTGTAACCACCCGCATTTTTAGGTTACTTTTTATTTTCGAGAATTTACTATTCACTTTTACTATTCAAATTCACTATTCATCTCGTAAAATTTTAATCCACATTCTCGTAAGATAAATTATTTTAGTAATAACACGAGAGTTCGACCATCGTTAGATCATTTTCAAAAATTATTAAGTAAACATCGTTTTAAAGTTTCGTTTTGGACGGTCCACCGTTTAAACATCACTCGCTTAACGAAAATCAACCACGACAATTTTTCTCGCATCGGATAAATTTTAGATCATTCATGATTAATTTGAGAATTTTAAGAATTATTATTTTAATATTACCAAATAAGCCCAAATAAGAAAACAAAACTAAACTTACGTTTTAAACAATTCTACTTACATCCGGACTTAACGATTCTTGCCTTGTGTTTCTAATATGTTTTGACACTTTTACATTTTGGAAAAATCAAACATATTTCCTCCTCCTTTGACCATAAAGGAATTAACCTTATCGTTCTACATTTTGCATAAATCGCGTAACTTTTAAATTTCACAAATAAGCGTAAGTTATCCAGCGTATGAAGAAACCACATTTAACATCTCATATCACTTTTAGACTAATTTTAGTCTACTCTAAATAAATTCACGGTCGTTTCACGAAATTTCGTTCTTTTCGATAAACCACAATTACGCGTTTTGACCGTGATTTCGGCTTTAACCGTTTTTGCACCCAATGAGACTTATCACCCATTTTATATTTTTAGATGGAGTATAATGATAAGTTTCATCATTCCTACAAGTTTCTTATTTTACGATACCGGTTTTACGTTTTATGGCTTGGTTAGCGATTAACAGAACCAAAACTCACTCCGTAACCAAGATAAGATCAAAACTAACCACATAAGTCATCTTATCTCTTCCATGATAGAAATTAGGGGAGTCATCATATTGGTGGTATCATCCTAACCTTGGTTCATTAAGATCATTACAAGTGTCCTAAACCTAACCATGGTTAATATTTAACACAATATATGGTTAACCAAACTTACCCTCCTATAAATAGCAAGTGAAATACATCCTAAACACCCTCATAAACTTAAATGGGTCGTTCATATCATCAAACCCTCATATCTTCCATAATTTGTTCTTAAACTCCAAGTTTATGCAAGGAAGTTCCAAAAGATCAAGCTACTACATCAAATCTCTAGCAAGTTTAAGTGATCTTCTTGAGTTTAAATCCATTCAAGTCACTTATTACTTCATCACCAACTCTTCATGTTTTCAAGGGTGCCAAGGTGTGGAAAGCTAGCTCAATCCAAGTCCTAAGTGTTCAATCAATGTCCTATCCTTACTAAGTTACACATTTCTTATTGAAAGCCAAAAGTTGTAAGCAACTTATCACCACCATCATCTCATATTTATTATTCATAATCTTAACTATTTCATGCCATATATAGTTACTAT
The DNA here is from genome assembly GCA_022545495.1 of Chrysanthemum lavandulifolium. Classification (NCBI taxonomy): domain Eukaryota; kingdom Viridiplantae; phylum Streptophyta; class Magnoliopsida; order Asterales; family Asteraceae; genus Chrysanthemum; species Chrysanthemum lavandulifolium. The sequence goes on from CM040241.1 coordinate 285,388,888, forward strand.
GTTGATTCATGATGTACATATACTCAATCACTTGTTTTAATTCACATATTGTCATAAAAGTAACAAACTAGTAAACTAGTCATATTATACACGTATGAGACCATTAAAACAGTAACATAAGGACTTTATAACTTACATAATATGGTAGACAAGATAAAAGGTAAACATAGCAACTTGAACCACCAAACGGACAAACGAGTCAAAAGTTATAGGCAAAAGAAGTTAAGCGAAACCAAAACGCCAAAGCGCCATTTTGAAGCATAAGGGTTACGCCATTTTGAAAGTCATACTTCTAGTCCGAATCATAAAAAATTAAACACGAAAGTTGTCCGGAACGACGTTTTCCTTCAATAGCAAAGAAGCTCGGACCTTGAAAACGCTTAAACAGCCATAAATCTTCCAAAAAGAAGCGCCAGTAAATATAGTCTCATAACTATACTTTTGTCACAACTAAAGCAAACCAAGAGGCCTAATGGCCATAAACCAAGACCACGGCTACGGCTAAGACCAAATTTGAGTCTCAAGACCATGGTAGTCAAGACCAAAGTCACGGCAAGGCCATGGCTAAAGCCTTAAGGCTTGTTTACCCAAGACCGTTAACTAAGGTGATCATATTTATGAAAGCAGCGAGAACTTGTAAAAACTAGATACTTATTAAAACATGATAAACTTTATGTTATAAATCTTCACTCAAAACATATGTTGTATCTACTAAGTGCTACAAAAGTAGGGAGCTTCATGTGAGGGTTTCATTTGAGTAAACGTCGACGAGTTCTTTGGATTTACGATTTAAAGTGTCCTAGCTCCTCGAACGTTCTTGCATGACCTCACGAATTGTGATGGCCCGAACGGTAGTACGATATATATAAACTAAACACGTTTTCACAACTAGACCATTTCTATAAACGACATACACAAAAACCATGTACTACATCATGATCAACATAGAGGCATATAGGATGGTTTATGTTTTCCTAAACATTATTCCAAACCTAATTGCAACATTCTATTTTAGGTTGCTCGTAGAAGTTCCCACGGCATATCCATCATTCTCATTATACATTTGCTATCATTTACTTTGAGGTGAGTTCATAGCCCCACTTCTATTACTTAATTGTTTTATAAACCTTTGGGGAGATACATGCTTTATTTTAAACCGAACACATTGCTTTCAAATCGTATGCTTATCCGATTGTTTTATTAGCACTAAGTTACCGCATTTGCCAAACATAAGTCCCAAATCATGAATCATTAATCACTATGTGAGAGTGGGCGCGAATATTGTGAATAGATCTATTGGGATTGATTTAATCCGTTTGTGTTGGCCCCATTAAAGGCAAACAAACGCACTATATTTGAGTAACATTGGTAAAACGACAATTTTACCCGATAGGGCACGCAATCGACATTTTCTCCAATTAATTTTGGAACACATACTTCCTAGGACTACAAATCGTGCAAACCGATAAAGGAATCTCCATCATCAAGAGAAGTACACAAGAAATCTCTTGAAAAAATATGAGATATCGATCGTGTCTCGGTGAAGACTCCAATGGTGCCACCTAACAACCTTGGACACGATCTTCTTGGCAAGTTAGTCAATCAAACCCATTTCGGAGGGATTGTTGGCTCATCGATGTATCTAATCGCTTCCGCACCGGACATACAATTCTCGATCTGCCTAATAGCAAGATATCGTCCAATCCTAAGAATCCCACCTCACGCAACTAAAGAATACTCGGTACACGAGGAACCACTAGCCTTGGTCTCTATTATCCAAAGTGCTCGGGGTTTGATCTCAAAGGGTACTGATTACGATTATCTTTGGTACGCAACATGGACGAAAAAAAGTACCTCGGGGTCCTGTCAATTTCTTGGAGGAAAATTGGTTTGTTGGAGTGCTAAAAAACAATCGGTGGCTATGTCTTGTCAGAAGGTGAATATGTAGTCACTGCAGGATGTTGTGCCAATGTTTATGGATGAAAAGTCACCGGTGACTATGACATCCATTACAAAATGGTACCCATCTTACGTGACAACACCGGTGCAATTGCAATCTCCAACAACCCCTCCTCCATCAAAGAACCAAACACATTGATATCGGATACCACTTCATCGGGATCACATAATGAAAGGAGAAATAGAACTTCATTTCATCCTCACCGAATATCAACTTGCGATATCTTCACCAAACCTTTGGATGAACTTACCTTGAGTGCGAAAATTTGAATTGGGAATGCTTGACATTGATAGTCGACATCCGAAAACCAATCTCGATAAGTTCTTTGAAATGGTTCATCTTCCTGAACACCCAAATCATCCTCACTCGAATGAGTAAGACTCACTGGGGTCCACGACATTAAGCATTGAATTAACTAAATGCTCCAAGTATTAGTTACTTAAATGTCCTAGGTTGGTAATCCCACCAATTTAATTTAGGAATATATGTCTTCTTGTCGTGGGTCTCATCACTTACCTCATCCCACTTGGCATTAAATGCCTTCTCACATAAAATATCCTATGGATATTTTATTCTTTCGCAAAGTGCACTTTTGCATGCATTGCAAGCTGTTCACTTGAAATACGGGATTTCTTTGCGGGAAGTGGTGGGTGGCATTAAATGTGGAATTTCAAATGATTTCAAAAACTGTCTTTACATATCCACGTTTATGCAAAAACCACCCCTCTCACCACTCTATAAATACCCTCTTCTAAACCAAAAATACACACACACATTATTTTCTGCAACAAAACTCTGTCAAAATCCTCTCTCAAATCCAGAAAAATTTGTGTGTTCTCAAAAATCTTTAAACCTTCTTTTGGAAAACCCTACTTGTAAACATTTACAAAAGTTTTTCATCACAAACTTGAGAGATCTAAAAACTTTGATTGTTCTAGTCAAAATATATTTTTCCAAACCCTAAAATCCTTTTAAATGGAAATGGCTAGAACACAATCTCTCCGTTTGATTCTCGGTGGGTGGGGATCTTACAAATGTTGAATTTAAAACTAATAATGTCATAGGCAATTTTGAATACCACAAGCTGTCGACCTACAAAGACATTATGAAATTTTTGTTTAGCGCCCTTGCGCCTTTGTTGGTGTCCTCCATTGTTTACCAAAATCTCCTCGGGAGTTTTGGGCAGCGACCAAGGCCTTTGACCGACACCCTCTCGATGAGAACAACCTCAAACCTCTCGGGGAATATCTCATCGATACAATCTTCACGGGGCAACAACAATTCACCTGGATTATAAAACGTTTTGCACTTCAACGGGGTTGGATTATAACAAAGGAGTTTATGTCGCCCATCCTAAACCCTCCACGGTGAAGGATGGGTTAAAACAAATCATTTTAGATCCAACTTTTTGGACAAGACCCCAGTCACCAAAAGCTCATTTCCCATGGCTTGGAGGATCCTATTCACTTTTGTGATTCGGTCCTCGGCGGGAACCACTCATCCACCGAACAAGTTAACTCTATTCGGTTGATGATGGCATCTTGCTTGATGAATGGGGTCCTTTGTCGACATAGGGAGATCATTTACGATGATCTTGTAACCAAGCTACTGAGCAAAACTAGGACGAAACACGTTTCGTATCCTAGGTTTGTCTCTTGCGCTTTGCAAGTGTTCTTGGGTTCAAATTATCCTCGGGAAGAAAAATTTGGTGCTTTACCGGGCATCTGAGCCAATCAAATTTTCAAAAGACCCATCCCTTGTCACTCTATTGAATTGACGCCCATATGGTTGTTGTAAACAACCGAAGGAATCGATGTCTCAAACCCTGCTCCTAAAAGAAAGGGAAGTCTCGGTGGGACTAAGACTAAACCCAAGTCTCGGGCCCTGAGGCTTGTGAACCTGACCTAAAAGGCACAAAGGCCCAAGACTAAGCAGACACCCACCGATGACCGAGCAACATCCACCCGTGACAACAAAGGACACCGATACATCGCAGTCGGTGCCCTTGGTCACAACTACTACTCCCAAGATCCGGAGGAAACAAACAACCGGCGGTAGGGGAGCGCTTCCACAACGCCTGATGATGACATTAGCCAATCAAAGCCTTTGTAAGAGGGTACAGCGATCGATCCCAAAGACTCGGAGGAATCAAACAACCCGATAGGGATACAACTATCACCGACTCCGCCAAAGGCACTGGAAACACCGCGGTGTCTCGGGGTCACTGGGGACAAAGACTCGGAGGAAAGAAACAACTGTAACACCCCAAATCGAATGCGTGGAAAAGATATCGAGGTGCTACTTATTGAGATCACAACACAAGTAATAGAGAACGGATTATCTAACCCATTTTAAAGTTTCATAAAATAAGAGCATAAGTTTTACATAGTTATGATTATGGAAAACAAGGCCCATAATTGTTTTAAGTTTTCCCATAGTAAAAACATTGGTCATGAGTGTTATGTGTACACTCCAAAGTGCGCTTATGCCTCGCCAAGCGCCTTGCCTCATCATACATCCAACAATTAAACACCGAGAAAACATGCTAAAAAGTCGACAAAAAGTTGGTGAGTTCATAGGTTTACATAAAGCGCTTAGGTTGGACCAATAAGTTTACGAGTTAACATTATAATGTGCATAATGTTATCTGAAAGTCTATTACACGTGCTAAGTTCCATCTTACCGATGCTCATGGATAAAGCGTGCAAAATGTAGTCACGTAATGAATCAAACGTGCAAAATGTAGTCACGTAATGAATGAAGCGTGCAAAATGTCGTCACATGAAC